>OY282644.1:69478452-70175808 GCA_958299015.1 Tetanocera ferruginea
TTTCTGAAGCTTTTGAATTTAGCGACTACGTCAAAGATGGTCGATTTTTAATTAAATTCGGAAAACTGCTGTTTGGCCTCGATTATTTTTTAACTCAACTTGACAGCCTTTGGTTCTGGCATTCCTACAAAATGATATTCTGTTGAGCAACATATTTTTCTTATTATTAACAATCATCCAGTCCTTAAAGCTGCAATTGCAACAATGCCAGACGCTCGACCTCTTGTCAGAGTGTTGCTTGCTGCTTCCGTTTGTCTGGCTGTCTGTTGGTCTTCGGTCTCCAGATATCTGTTTGTTCATCATTTGACTTAATATCGCGTCATCTTGCTGTCCGCATATTAAATGTCAAACATCAGACGAAGCCATAAATAAGCGCGAAAAATAAAGCAGTCAAGGCTAGATAGATGGACGCTGAAGAAGTGCGGAGTAAAAAAGACCAACAAAAAGAAAACAAGAAACAACAAAATAGCCTCGAAGAGAAATGATCCTCCAAACGTGCGATGATAAATGAGATTTTAACCGATGCGAAATGAGTTGCTCAGGGGAGCAATCACAAAAACAACAAGTGGGCAACCCATACAACCAGCTAACTGACTGGCTGCAACACTGTCTGCCTGTCTGTTCAGGCTGTCGTCTGTCGTCTGTCGTCTACTTTTGTCTGCTGTCTGCTGATGTTACGCAGCCAACAGACACAGTGTGAGAGCCAAAAATAGCTCAACGATCGTCACTACATAAACTGCCCCAATGTCGTGGTCATCATCAGCATTCACTGCCACCATCAACCACATCATCTTTCAACTGCTTCAATGCAGCCAAATGCAATAAGATTTTCATTAAATTGATTCCGCCGATTGGGGGCAACACGAGTTCGATCTATGGCCCAGAAAAGTGACGTTGACGATCGCCAGTTAAGACAACAATATTGCTGATGCTGTAAAATACTGCGGCAGTATGCATGCAACATTGTTGCATATGTTCTTCATGCCAAAGCCAGAGGCGGGACAGACAAATGCAGCAACGCACTCGCTGGGTGTATTAATAATTAAGGCTTGGCATTAAATCGATTTATGTACATTTTAATAATTATGAATTCAGCTTTGATGCATCAACGATAGCTATGCTTGCTGCAACAATGTTGCTGGCAAGAGTTGCTTTTGTACCATATACATATTATTCATGGGTTTTTAGAAAATTTAATTAAATATCATGTGTATTATTTTTATAACAAAAATTTGAATTTGTATGATTTATAAAGAAGAAAATTTAAATAAGCAAAAATTAATTTTTAAAAATCTATACGGCACCTTTCAAATTAACTCAAGTACATAACAGCAAATTTAAAAACATATTTAAACTAGCACCTTAAAGTGCTGTTTACACGGAAGCTAACATTCAACAGTATCAAAATCTTTTTAAAAAATCAACGTTGGAATTCAGTTTTCATACCAAGCGAGCAGCACCTCAAAAAAATCAAGCCAGAAAAAGAAACTTAATTTGTAACTGTGTACGTAAAAGCATTTAAAAAGCACATGAAAGTACTATTTGTTTTTTAATAATCAATAAAAAATGTCATATTTAACTACTGCTTGTAGCAAAAGCTATCTTTTCATCAGAATATTTTATCAAAAGCAGTATTTCTCTAAAATATTTACAACAAATCAAATTTCTTATCGTAATTATTTCATTATAAATTTATATGAAATTGCTTTTTACACTTTTAACATGTCATTGTTTGCTTTGACGCTTCTTAATCATCACTTGCACGCTCACTCTAAACTATAGATACGCTGCCTGTATTGATTCATGCTGTTAGACATTTATTTTCTGTTGCGTTTTTTGTTTTCTTCATAATTTTAATTATCAATGTCAGACAGTTGGTAAACATGAACCGTTAATTATGAATGTCGTTTTGTAGACGTTATTATTTTCTGATAAAAACTCATAGCTATGTCATTGGAAATGAACTCGATAGTGAATGATACCACTTGAGTTATCAACAGTAGAAGCGCAGACAAACCTTCGAGTAGTATTTAGCAATGGGTCAGCAGTACAGCAGACAAACAGACGAACAGCCAACAGTTAATCATATAAGCTCACACAGTCTGCTGAGTCTGTATCGAATAAGCTCTACTAAGAAGTCAACGAGAACTTTAAGGAATATCGAGTATTACATTTGGATGACGATAACCCGAAGCTTTATTAAGATTCAATTTGGGATTCCATATTGCTAACATTGAGTATAAGAAAAGTTAAAGAAAGTTACAACTTCTAAAAGACATTGATAGTAAAAACTCCAAATTGCTCTTAAATTGTAAATAACATCAAAACAAAATCAACTTTTATCAATTCTGATCAATCAATTCTAATCAAATCAAAGCTGAAGTCAAAACGATAACCCTGAAAAAGGAAAACCTAATTAAAATCGATCGATTTTTATGTATCTTAATGCCAATTAAAATCCAAACCCAAATCCAAAACCGACATAAAAGAATTAAAATCAAAAACAAAATCAAAACAAAAATTAAGAATATATCAAAATCTATAACCGAAATCAAAATCAAAATTAAAATTAAAATCAAAATTAAAATCAAAATTAAAATCAAAATCAAAATCAAAATCAAAATCAAAATCAAAATCAAAATCAAAATCAAAATCAAAATCAAAATCAAAATCAAAATCAAAATCAAAATCAAAATCAAAATCAAAATCAAAATCAAAATCAAAATCAAAATCAAAATCAAAATCAAAATCAAAATCAAAATCAAAATCAAAATCAAAATCAAAATCAAAATCAAAATCAAAATCAAAATCAAAATCAAAATCAAAATCAAAATCAAAATCAAAATCAAAATCAAAATCAAAATCAAAATCAAAATCAAAATCAAAATCAAAATCAAAATCAAAATCAAAATCAAAATCAAAATCAAAATCAAAATCAAAATCAAAATCAAAATCAAAATCAAAATCAAAATCAAAATCAAAATCAAAATCAAAATCAAAATCAAAATCAAAATCAAAATCAAAATCAAAATCAAAATCAAAATCAAAATCAAAATCAAAATCAAAATCAAAATCAAAATCAAAATCAAAATCAAAATCAAAATCAAAATCAAAATCAAAATCAAAATCAAAATCAAAATCAAAATCAAAATCAAAATCAAAATCAAAATCAAAATCAAAATCAAAATCAAAATCAAAATCAAAATCAAAATCAAAATCAAAATCAAAATCAAAATCAAAATCAAAATCAAAATCAAAATCAAAATCAAAATCAAAATCAAAATCAAAATCAAAATCAAAATCAAAATCAAAATCAAAATCAAAATCAAAATCAAAATCAAAATCAAAATCAAAATCAAAATCAAAATCAAAATCAAAATCAAAATCAAAATCAAAATCAAAATCAAAATCAAAATCAAAATCAAAATCAAAATCAAAATCAAAATCAAAATCAAAATCAAAATCAAAATCAAAATCAAAATCAAAATCAAAATCAAAATCAAAATCAAAATCAAAATCAAAATCAAAATCAAAATCAAAATCAAAATCAAAATCAAAATCAAAATCAAAATCAAAATCAAAATCAAAATCAAAATCAAAATCAAAATCAAAATCAAAATCAAAATCAAAATCAAAATCAAAATCAAAATCAAAATCAAAATCAAAATCAAAATCAAAATCAAAATCAAAATCAAAATCAAAATCAAAATCAAAATCAAAATCAAAATCAAAATCAAAATCAAAATCAAAATCAAAATCAAAATCAAAATCAAAATCAAAATCAAAATCAAAATCAAAATCAAAATCAAAATCAAAATCAAAATCAAAATCAAAATCAAAATCAAAATCAAAATCAAAATCAAAATCAAAATCAAAATCAAAATCAAAATCAAAATCAAAATCAAAATCAAAATCAAAATCAAAATCAAAATCAAAATCAAAATCAAAATCAAAATCAAAATCAAAATCAAAATCAAAATCAAAATCAAAATCAAAATCAAAATCAAAATCAAAATCAAAATCAAAATCAAAATCAAAATCAAAATCAAAATCAAAATCAAAATCAAAATCAAAATCAAAATCAAAATCAAAATCAAAATCAAAATCAAAATCAAAATCAAAATCAAAATCAAAATCAAAATCAAAATCAAAATCAAAATCAAAATCAAAATCAAAATCAAAATCAAAATCAAAATCAAAATCAAAATCAAAATCAAAATCAAAATCAAAATCAAAATCAAAATCAAAATCAAAATCAAAATCAAAATCAAAATCAAAATCAAAATCAAAATCAAAATCAAAATCAAAATCAAAATCAAAATCAAAATCAAAATCAAAATCAAAATCAAAATCAAAATCAAAATCAAAATCAAAATCAAAATCAAAATCAAAATCAAAATCAAAATCAAAATCAAAATCAAAATCAAAATCAAAATCAAAATCAAAATCAAAATCAAAATCAAAATCAAAATCAAAATCAAAATCAAAATCAAAATCAAAATCAAAATCACAATCAAAATCAAAATCAAAATCAAAATCAAAATCAAAATCAAAATCAAAATCAAGATCAAAATCAAAATCAAAATCAAAATCAAAATCAATATCAGGATTAAGATCAAGATTAAGATCAAGATCAAGATCAAGATCAAGATCAAGATCAAGATCAAGATCAAGATCAAGATCAAGATCAAGATCAAGATCAAGATCAAGATCAAGATCAAGATCAAGATCAAGATCAAGATCAAGATCAAGATCAAGATCAAGATCAAGATCAAGATCAAGTTCAAGATCAAGATAAAGATAAATACCACGATAAAGATTAATATCACAACCAAGATCGAGATTAATATTAAGATCAAGATCAAGATTAAGATCAATGCAAAGATCAAGATCAAGATCAAGATCAAGATCAAGATCAAGATCAAGATAAAGATGAATACCAAGATCAAAATTAATATCAAAATCAAGATCGAGATTAAAATGAAGATCAAGATCAAGATTAAGATCAATGCCAAGGTTAATATCAAAATCGAGATCAACATCAAAATCAAGATCAAGATAAGATCAAGATCAAGATCAAGATCAAGATCAAGATCAAGATCAAGATCAAGATCAAGATCAAGATCAAGATCAAGATCAAGATCAAGATCAAGATCAAGATCAAGATCAAGATCAAGATCAAGATCAATATAAAGATGAATACCAAGATCAAAATTTATATCAAAATCAAGATCGAGATTAATATTAAGATTAAGATCAATGCCAAGGTTAATATCAAGATCGAGATCAACATCAAAATCAAGATCAAGATCAAGTTCAAGATCAAGATCAAGATCAAGATCAAGATCAAGATCAAGATCAAGATCAAGATCAAGATCAAGATCAAGATCAAGATCAAGATCAAGATCAAGATCAAGATCAAGATCAAGATCAAGATCAAGATCAAGATCAAGATCAAGATCAAGATCAAGATCAAGATCAAGATCAAGATCAAGATCAAGATCAAAATCAAGATCAAGATCAAGATCAAGATTAAGATCAAGATCAAGATCAAGGTCAAGATCAAGATCAAGATCAAGATCAAGATCAAGATCAAGATGAAGATCAAGGTCGAGATCAAGATCAAGATCAAGGTCAAGGTCGAGATCAAGAGCAAGATCAAGATCAAGATCAAGATCAAGATCAAGATCAATATCAAGATCAAGATCAAGATCAAGATCAAGATCAAGATCAAGATCAAGATCAAGATGAAGATCAAGGTCGAGATCAAGATCAAGATCAAGGTCAAGGTCGAGATCAAGAGCAAGATCAAGATCAAGATCAAGATCAAGATCAAGATCAAAGTCAAGATCAATATCAATATCAAGATCAAGATCAAGATCAAGATCAAGATCAAGATCAAGATCAAGATCAAGATCAAGATCAAGATCAAGATCAAGATCAAGATCAAGATCAAGATCAAGATCAAGATCAAGATCAAGATCAAGATCAAGATCAAGATCAAGATCAAGATCAAGATCAAGATCAAGATCAAGATCAAGATCAAGCTCAAGATCAAGATAAAGATGAATACTAAGATCAAAATTAATATCAAAATCAAGATCGAGATTAATATTAAGATCAAGATCAAGATTAAGATCAATGCCAAGGTTAATATCAAGATCGAGATCAACATCAAAATCAAAATCAAGATCAAGATCAAGATCAAGATCAAGATCAAGATCAAGATCAAGATCAAGATCAAGATCAAGATCAAGATCAAGATCAAGATCAAGATCAAGATCAAGATCAAGATCAAGATCAAGATCAAGATCAAGATCAAGATCAAGATCAAGATCAAGATCAAGATCAAGATCAAGATCAAGATCAAGATCAAGATCAAGATCAAGATCAAGATCAAGATCAAGATCAAGATCAAGATCAAGATCAAGATCAAGATCAAGATCAAGATCAAGATCAAGATCAAGATCAAGATCAAGATCAAGATCAAGATCAAGATCAAGATCAAGATCAAGATCAAGATCAAGATCAAGATCAAGATCAAGATCAAGATCAAGATCAAGATCAAGATCAAGATCAAGATCAAGATCAAGATCAAGATCAAGATCAAGATGAATACTAAGATCAAAATTAATATCAAAATCAAGATCGAGATTAATATCAAGATCAAGATCAAGATCAAGATCAAGATCAAGATCAAGATCAAGATCAAGATCAAGATCAAGATCAAGATCAAGATCAAGATCAAGATCAAGATCAAGATCAAGATCCAGATCAAGATCCAGATCAAGATCAAGATCCATATCAAGATCAAGGTCGAGATTTAACTATCAACTACAAAATTTCAACAATCAGTTTGAAGTTAACAAGTTTTAATTATCAAGTACTACCAAGTGTTAGTTATTAAGTAGCAAATAAATAGTATCAAGTTTCAAGTTCAAAGTATAGAGCATCAAGTATTTACTTTCAAGTATTAAATATTTAGTAGTAATCATCAATTGCTAAGTACCGATTATCAAATATTAAATTATACAGTATTAAGTATCAACTATAAACTATCTACTTACAAGCATCAAGTATTCAGCAACAGCCATCAAGAATCAACTAACAAAACAGTTTGCATGCTACTTTTTTTGCACACCATTTTTCCAACTTCAGACCAAGTTAAGCAGACAAGCAAGATAAATCCACACTTAGATCTGAATAAATCTCAATAATAGTGAACTTATTGCTACAGTCAAAATTCTATGAATACTTCGGATACCAATTAGTTTGGGTACATTTCAAGCGAAACACACACACCAACAATTGCCTAACAATACAATGCAACAAGGACACTCGCATAAAAGAAACAACACCAACAAATATTTGTAACACTACAACAACTACGTGTCATGAATTTTTTACTCCGTCCTTCAGTAAATAAAAGAAAAAACACGTACCAAAAATATGTAGCTTAATTTATTTATAAAACTTTGTGACTCACCGACAATAAAGCCTTCGTCTATAGCCGAGAACAGGAACAGTCAGTAGCTTGCCAGACAGACATGGTGAGAGTTCCTTATTGCCGACATCATAGCGCTGAATAGAGGATGTGTAGCTTAATCCAGCTACTTGGTGGTAAGACCGACAAACGCATGAGGCACACACAAAAAACAACGCAACATGGCGTTTATAAATGGCGCGTAGACTGAGTATATGTTTGTGTGGGTTTTGATAGAATGTCTAGTGTGCGTACAGCAAAAGGTGTGCTCAAGGACGTCGAAGGATATGCTGGCGCGTGTGTTGGTTTTATTATGCTTGCCAGAGTGTACAAGGCCTAGCTTATTGTAAAAGTACTAAAATAATTTAGTGGAAACTGTGTTGAAAATCGAATATAAATAGGAGTATATCTACTACTTCCAATATGCTTTATGAACCCTGACATATGTGCGTAGGTATAAAAAGCATATTACTAGCGAACGTAAAAGAAACGATAAAAAAAACGAAAGAAACCGTTAACAAGGACTAAGGCATGACGGAAGTGTGAAGTACCGAGAGAGCCGTTTCAGATATAAATGGAGCGTTAGAAACGCTAGTCTGTGCAGGGAGAGAGAGTGAAATGATAAAAATGTTGAAATTATTATGACTTGTTAAGAAATTCTTGCAAACTTATTACACGGTTAAACAACTTTAAAGAATTTTTGAATGGATATTTTATGAGTACAGGTGGAGTGGGTGTTGGTCGTGTAAGCTTGAGGTGTCGAAAAATGTTGAAATAGAAAAATTACAAAATAGCTCAAACATAAAATATATAGCCAAAAATAATACATGAGGAACATCAGAAATTGAGTTGATGAAGAAAAATACACCGATAAAGATTATCGTGAAAAGCTAAAAGAATGGGTTAAACAAGGTAATTTTTTAATAAAACTAGAAAAAAGTTTGAGTTTATGAAGATATATTGAGGTATGAGTTATGAATTATGAAGTATGAAGTATGAAGTATGAAGTATGAAGTATGAAGTATGAAGTATGAAGTATGAAGTATGAAGTATGAAGTATGAAGTATGAAGTATGAAGTATGAAGTATGAAGTATGAAGTATGAAGTATGAAGTATTAAGTATGAAGTATGAAGTATGAAGTATGAAGTATGAAGTATGAAGTATGAAGTATGAAGTATGAAGTATGAAGTATTAAGTATGAAGTATGAAGTATGAAGTATGAAGTATGAAGTATGAAGTATGAAGTATGAAGTATGAAGTATGAAGTATGAAGTATGAAGTATGAAGTATGAAGTATGAAGTATGAAGTATGAAGTATGAAGTATGAAGTATGAAGTATGAAGTATGAAGTATGAAGTATGAAGTATGAAGTATGAAGTATGAAGTATGAAGTATGAAGTATGAAGTATGAAGTATGAAGTATGAAGTATGAAGTATGAAGTATGAAGTATGAAGTATGAAGTATGAAGTATGAAGTATGAAGTATGAAGTATGAAGTATGAAGTATGAAGTATGAAGTATGAAGTATGAAGTATGAAGTATGAAGTATGAAGTATGAAGTATGAAGTATGAAGTATGAAGTATGAAGTATGAAGTATGAAGTATGAAGTATGAAGTATGAAGTATGAAGTATGAAGTATGAAGTATGAAGTATGAAGTATGAAGTATGAAGTATGAAGTATGAAGTATGAAGTATGAAGTATGAAGTATGAAGTATGAAGTATGAAGTATGAAGTATGAAGTATGAAGTATGAAGTATGAAGTATGAAGTATGAAGTATGAAGTATGAAGTATGAAGTATGAAGTATGAAGTATGAAGTATGAAGTATGAAGTATGAAGTATGAAGTATGAAGTATGAAGTATGAAGTATGAAGTATGAAGTATGAAGTATGAAGTATGAAGTATGAAGTATGAAGTATGAAGTATGAAGTATGAAGTATGAAGAATGAAGTATTATGCATTAATTAAGTATTAATAAAAAATTCGATATATTTTTAACATAATTGAACTGATCATTCTTAAATAAAATCACAGTTAAAATGGTTTGAAACACATTTCTTCAAATCGAAATAAATTTTTTGAAGTGCTTCACGAATGTTAGTTTTGTTCCTGTTTTTCTTTGTTGTTTTTTGTGTGCCAACAGTTGCTGCTATTTAAGCAATTCTTTTCATCTACCAACTTTTTCAACAAATGCACCCACTCAAAGTCACAGTTAGCACAGCATCCTTCAGACAAAGCCACACGTACACACACACACTCAAACACAAACATACATGTTCAGTCTAAAAGAAGTTTGTCTGTCTATCAGACAATAATAATCGTTATATACAAAAGTCTACAAATGAGCGCGAAAGCAATTGGAACCGGAGCCTTGCACCGTAACGGGGTCTACTGTATGCAGGTCCCTTCAACCACCACTATAGAAAATGGAAAAGAAAACCACATGCAAACTTACATAGCTCGTCGGGAATCGCTAGCGATACAAAAGCCAAGCATTCATCCTTACATTTAAACTCACACCAACCCACACATAGCCGTACACACGAACGGACAGACTAAAAAATGCGTCCCAGACGGTAACTCAAACCAAGAATGTCTGCAGTCTGCAGACTCAAAATGTGCAACAAATACTACAAGCACAGCGAAGTGAAGTAGAAAAGTTGTTGTTATTTATTTTGATGCTATTTTTTTTAGTTGATGTTGCTGTTGTTGTTGTTGCTCGCATTTTTCTTTTCGCATCCATTATAACAAAGTCTTCTATGACTATAACTTCAACTACTCTGCATTTCTGCAACATGACAGACGATGAATTGAGTACGTAACGGATGCAGCACACTCTAGCGGTGTTTGACTATATTAAAAAGCTAGACAGACGATTGGCCACCACCAACGCTTACAACCTTTTCATCATTGCAAGAACAACAAAAAATCCTTAACGTACAGCTAAACATGAAAATGCAATACTTGCGTGTCGCCCGCTATTGAGGGTGGTTGGCTGTCTGGCTGGCTGACTGGCAACAAGCTTAACCTTGAAAATTGTACGTCCACGTAAGTCAGCCGTAGCAACAGCAAAATATATTAACGGTGTAAGTCAAGAAAACCGTAAAATTTTTTGATTTACAATCGTTCGTCTGACAGACAGATGATGATAGCATGTTGAAATATTCATAATTGACGCAATTTTTTTCTAATTAACCCTTAGAACTGTATTAAAAAAGAATCAATGAATGAAAATAAAAGTTTACGAAAATTATAAAAAAAAGTTATGAAAAGGTATTATAAAGAAAATGAAAGTGTTGTACAATGATCATAAAAACCATACTTTGAAGAACAATACCTTAATAAAGGAGTAATTTAAGAGTCTTTCATAATCTTAAGCGAAATCGATATTTCAAATTTAGCGTTTCTGAGGTAACTGATTTTAAAAAAAACAAAATTCTAAACTAAGCACACTAACGCATATAATAATGGAATTGATAAAGGTGTTCTCTTTCAGTGTACGAGGTAAGAGTTCGTAGCACTAAGGTCAAGTTTTCTTTCAGTTTATGAGGTAAGACTTACTTGTATATGCCTTAGAAAACCAATATGGCGAATTGTATTGATAAAGTTCTGATAAATTGAATACTTGTTATTTTGTTTATTTTTCAAGTCGATAAAGGATGTCAATACATTCTAAAATTATAAACAGTTGAAAAAATACGTTCCTAAACATGACTTTCACCTTGGTTTGTATATTCCCCGGGCCATCATTAAGTATTGCATCGTTTCTATGTACTCCTTCTATTTCCCGTAAAGAATAATTGCATTCTGTTACAGATACCCAATATTAATCTTTAAATAAATAAACCTCAATAATTTCAAGGACAAAGTCTCTTTAACTGAGATTTGCGATATTTTTTATCATGTGGGTCAGTATATTTTTGGGTTGCTGAATCTCGCCAATTTCAAAATGAAACCGTTCTCTTTCATTAGTGAACCATGGATATTAAAACATACGTGTTCGGCGTCTTCACCACAGACCTCACAAGAAAGTACGTCCGAAAGCAACAATGGTCACTCAACAACTGGGTTGTGTAAAAGTCCACCTGGTTGGTTGGTTAGAGTGGTGATACAGTCACGGTTAGTATCCAATTGGCTCTTATGAGCCATTTTTATGCCACTACCTCTAATTCGCGGGCGTTATAGAGTGTGGACAGTATGAATGAAGCATGTTTCGTCAGAGCTATCCAGTTCTGTTAAGGAATATGTTTATATCGCTGATCCGTATAGTTTAAAGTTCCTATAGGTTGTCGGAGCAGAGTTTTGGGAGGTGGAATGAGTTGGCAACAACCATTTTCTCTAAGTAAATACCGGTTCCAACTACGCATTCCATATTAGACCCATCGGCGTAGAAGGTTACATCGAAGACTGCAGCTGGGATCCCATTGCGCCGTTTTGATCTGGTTGGTAACCTGCTAGTGAATGTTTTTGCAAAGTCGAAGTTGGGAATGTCGTAGTCTCTGGCTTGTAGTCGCCAGTTCTGGTGGCACTGAACTCTGGATAGTTTGTTAATTCTGTATGCTTTGCTTATTGCAAGCCACCACTTTAGTGCACCATATGATATGATCGGACGCACTACCGCAGTGTAAAGCCATAGCAGGATTTTCGGCCCATCTCTTGCCGAATGTTTTTTAACGGGCGTAGAAGGCTATGCAAGCCTTTAAGACGCTTTGTTTAATGTTAAAATTCCAGCTAAGCAATGATTTTAGTGTGACCCGCAGATATTTAGCACAGCTGGATAAATAAAGTGTTTGACCGTTTCAAGGTTGTAAATTAAAGCACTAAACCTTGGTTTTTGTGCTGAAGAATATCAGTTCTGCCTTACTTAAATTCACTCCAAGACCACACCTGACAGCCCAATGACTGATTTATTCAAAGGTCCCTCTATAATCTCACTAAGTATGAAAATAAACTGTTCTGATACCATAAAAACCTCGTCATTCGCATATGCCACTGTCATGATACCACTATTGTTCAGTAGATTCAGCAACCCGTTCATAGCTATGAGCCAAAGTAGTGGAGAAATTAGCACTTCTTGTGGTGTTTCTCTATTTGCATATCTTATAAGTTGGCTATTACCAAGATCCGCCTAGATAACTCTTGTACTGAGTGGATTGAAGAACTCACTTGCCTACCTCGGTAAGTGAGTCACCGATAGAATATATGTGGATGTTGCTGAAAGCTCCTTGAATATCAAGAAAGGTACCTATAGTGAATTGTTTGAAATGTAGAGATCTATCAATGGTAGGCTTTGGGCTCCGCTGAGCCCCCTTTGATGTAGGCTTTGGATATTGATGTTTTGTAGAGTTTGTTTCTGGGATGAATGTCTAGAATTCTTTCCAGTGTTTTTAGTACGAATGATGATAAACTGATGGGTCCTGAACTGAAGCCGAGTCTACCAACTTTCGGAATAAAATAAGATTGAATCCTCTTCAGCTGCTTGAAATGTAGTCAATGCGTATACAATTTGTGAATATTTTCAAGAGAAAGTGCGTTACCACTTTTTTTTAATTTTTTGAAGCATTGCTGGTATTATGCCATCCAAGCCAAGGGATTTATGGGCGAGCAACGCTGGTAAAGCCTTCAACTGACAACTGTTAAGTCGGTAAAGCTATGAATAGGAAGTACAAATACATAGATGTGCTTTTTTGCTTCAATACAAGTTCTAGGTTTACCTGCATTTCTTTTTTTTATAGAAAATATTAAATAATCCCATAATGTTCTAATCCCTGACCCATGGTTCCATGGATAATACCTATGTCGATGCCATCCTCCAGGACACTATCTCGACCAAGAATATCGTCAACACATGGTCCTAATCTCCGGTGTGTCCCTTGAAGGTTTTTTGTTTTGCTCGCCGAACACCAAACCTGAGGCAGTTGTCCACCAGCTCAAGTGCACCCAGACACTGCTCGTTGACACTGCAATGGAAATGGCATGCTGTTCTTCTGAAGTTCCTCTTTCTTGATTAGCACAATGTCGTGTATGAGGGTGTTTTGGTTGTCAAATTGGAGAACCTCTATCAGTCGATCACTCTCCAGATTCATCTTGGCCAACCAGATGCGAGCTCAAGGTGTCCTATTGTCTGGAGGCAAGCAATTCCAGTTCATCTTCTGTGCTTTCACCTGGCACTACAGATATACTCTCTTCTTTGTTATTAACTGTGTTTATTCTGTTTCTTACGCCTCCTATTCCACCGAAGCATCGAAGCAGGCTAACAGGCAAAAAGGAAAAATAAATGGTACACCATGGCGAACCCCAAAACCAGGTTAGGCCAGAATTTCTTTCGGATTCAACCAGGTCAGAGAGGAGATTAGCTGGAATACAGCACAACTGCCCTTGGCTGCGGTTTTTGCGTAAGTAAGAATAACTTTAAAGGAATTAGCTTTTTTGTAGACAAATTATAAGAACATTTTCTTTTTAAATTTAGTATTCTTGATAAGTGAATACTTCAATTGGTTCGATTTTATACACCAGGAAACTATTGCCGGTTTCATAATGCTTCTAAGGCTTTGTTTACTCTGAAAAGTAAAAATAAAAAAAAGAAAGATTGCAAGTCTGCGTCTGCCACTTCAGGCACTGGTTGTCAGTGAATAAAGCTAGTCATGATTGCTTCTTGACAGGATAGCCAGCCACATGTGTGCTGAGGTCATTTGATTGCTGTCATTGTCATCGCAAACGCTATCGCCACGCTGCTTTTTGTGTTCGTTGCAGTTGTTGTTTTTGTTGTTGCCATCTGCAAGCAACTCGAGCTAACTGGCTGATTGTCTGCCCGTCTATCTGATGCTCTTCAAAATTAACAGACAGCAAACAACAGGGCTGTAGCCATGATTTGCTATGAGAGGAAAATGGTGTTTAATAGCCAAAGTATTTGATGCAAATTTGATACATAATTTTTTGCATATTTTGAAACCAGAATAAGGTGGAAACCATAATAAAGTGGCCTATTTTTACCTATACCTTTACCTTTACCTTTACCTTTACCTTTACCTTTACCTTTACCTTTACCTTTACCTTTACCTTTACCTTTACCTTTACCTTTACCTTTACCTTTACCTTTACCTTTACCTTTACCTTTACCTTTACCTTTACCTTTACCTTTACCTTTACCTTTACCTTTACCTTTACCTTTACCTTTACCTTTACCTTTACCTTTACCTTTACCTTTACCTTTACCTTTACCTTTACCTTTACCTTTACCTTTACCTTTACCTTTACCTTTACCTTTACCTTTACCTTTACCTTTACCTTTACCTTTACCTTTACCTTTACCTTTACCTTTACCTTTACCTTTACCTTTACCTTTACCTTTACCTTTACCTTTACCTTTACCTTTACCTTTACCTTTACCTTTACCTTTACCTTTACCTTTACCTTTACCTTTACCTTTACCTTTACCTTTACCTTTACCTTTACCTTTACCTTTACCTTTACCTTTACCTTTACCTTTACCTTTACCTTTACCTTTACCTTTACCTTTACCTTTACCTTTACCTTTACCTTTACCTTTACCTTTACCTTTACCTTTACCTTTACCTTTACCTTTACCTTTACCTTTACCTTTACCTTTACCTTTACCTTTACCTTTACCTTTACCTTTACCTTTACCTTTACCTTTACCTTTACCTTTACCTTTACCTTTACCTTTACCTTTACCTTTACCTTTACCTTTACCTTTACCTTTACCTTTACCTTTACCTTTACCTTTACCTTTACCTTTACCTTTACCTTTACCTTTACCTTTACCTTTACCTTTACCTTTACCTTTACCTTTACCTTTACCTTTACCTTTACCTTTACCTTTACCTTTACCTTTACCTTTACCTTTACCTTTACCTTTACCTTTACCTTTACCTTTACCTTTACCTTTACCTTTACCTTTACCTTTACCTTTACCTTTACCTTTACCTTTACCTTTACCTTTACCTTTACCTTTACCTTTACCTTTACCTTTACCTTTACCTTTACCTTTACCTTTACCTTTACCTTTACCTTTACCTTTACCTTTACCTTTACCTTTACCTTTACCTTTACCTTTACCTTTACCTTTACCTTTACCTTTACCTTTACCTTTACCTTTACCTTTACCTTTACCTTTACCTTTACCTTTACCTTTACCTTTACCTTTACCTTTACCTTTACCTTTACCTTTACCTTTACCTTTACCTTTACCTTTACCTTTACCTTTACCTTTACCTTTACCTTTACCTTTACCTTTACCTTTACCTTTACCTTTACCTTTACCTTTACCTTTACCTTTACTTTTTCAATCAGCCGACAGGCCAATTTTAAGTTATTGTCCATTACTTAGTCAAATTTTGATTCAAATAGCGTTTAAGTAGCCTTTGGACTCAGCTCTAAACATAGCTTCTTCTCGTTTTATACTTTAAGTGATGAGTATCGCAAAATTCAGTCGAAAGAAGTCAGGCAGAAGAGCCATAAACAGCCTTGGGTAAATATGTCCCTTGAGACTAAGTTGCCACATTCAAGCGGTTGGCTAAAATCACTGCGACGCATAGCAGGGCTTTTTTGTGTTGCTTGTGTGGCGTGACAACCAGCAAATGATTTTTCAATTAAAACTTAAGAGCCGACCCCCTCCTCACACCCCGTCACCACTTTCACATTCGACCACTCTGTCTAGATCTCTCGTTTTTGATGCCGCCAATTTTATTACCAAGTAACTTGAAAGTGTCTGACGCGTCGAATTTAGCTTTCACGTGATTGCAATTAATTTTTCGCCACCCTTTGATATCCTTCGGCGACGGGCTTGTTGCGCATTAGATATAACAAGAACGAGTTAACAGAACAAGAACAAGTTAAACCACCCTCAACGAAATCATGAGACTCTTGCAACCCTTCGCAGTGACCATTAAATGAGAGCAGGCCGAAAAATTGTGGTTATGAAAAATTTGACATTGAAATTTTTTTGCTATTTCCCTCGTTTTTCATTCATTTGCATTTTTGTTGTTTTGTACTTAGTGGGTATTTTGTACATGTACATGTTAGCCAGACGCCAACGCAAAAATCGACGAACATGAGTGAACAACAAGCCGGTTGAACTGGCCAATGCAGTGACAGCAATAGCAATATGCCAACAAATGTCGACTCAAAAACAACAACATATCTGCCGAAAATATACATGCTACAAATAAATACAGCAAAAACACAAATTCAAGGACAATAAAACAAAAATAAAACCTGCCAATATTTTTTAGCCAGACAAGCAATGTTTTGGGCTAGACATTGCGACTGTAGTAATGGAGGTGCATTGCTAGACAGACAGAGCAATGCCAGACATACAGACAGACAGACAGACAGACAGACAGACCGAGAAATAAACATTTAGACCCAAGGACAATCTGCTACAAAGACACGCAACGCACACGTCACCCTTTTATAAATAATTTTAGCCATTAGCTCAATACAATGTTATGCAGTTTCAGGACTTTATTTAAAACACATAGACGCGTATACTTACACATGCACGCCCGCAACAAGCTATGCTCACCACATGCTACCGCCTCCATGTATGCCGGATTTACATCTAACACGTACGTAAATGCGTTCGTTCGTCTGTCTACAAAGTTAATAAAAGTCGCAACAGTTACTTTTTTTTATCTCTAATAAAATTAAGTCTACATAAAAAATAAGTGCAAGAAGTTTTGATAAATCGCTGTAAGCGAATTTTGTGTTTTTTAAAGCGACAATTCAGATAAAAGTTAAGCATCAATTTTAGTTGTAGGTATTGCTATATTATAAGATGTCGGCGTATAGCACACTCAGTTCTAGATTCTATTGAATTCGGTTCTCATCGATTGACGCCGATTAGACCAAAGATCTTACGAAGGATTTTCATCTCGAACGCTCCTAAAAACCCATCATCAGGTCTGCTCAACTCACAAGTTTGTGTTGAATTTAGAAGGATGAGCAAGAATATTTACTCATAGAGCGCGTGTTATGTTTGTCAATAGAAGAGTTTGCTACTCGACTACCCAAAAAACCACCTGTTCGCAAACTACGGGATGCTGGCACCTTATTGGTAGAATTTTATAAAACTAATGATGCCATCTGAGAGGTATGAAAAAGTCAAAAAAGGTCAGTCATGTCCATTAATTGGACAACTATAAATATTTTTTTAGAAATTTTAATAAATTTTTTATATTTTAACAATTTTACCAAATTGTGCTGCCCACAGCTCAGCCGGTAGGCCATCGTCTACCGCAGCTTTGATGTTCGTAAGACGAGCTATAGCTGTCAAACCTCATTATAGTCTACCAGCGAAACTTCAACGCTGTCTTCCGTAATGTTGGAATTTTTATATTCATTTTGCGGAATTTTTATCAGTGGCACCATTCAAAAGTCTAGCAAAGTGTTCCCTCCACAACATCAGTGTGCTTTGGACATCACTCACAAAATTTCCGTTTTTGTCCTTGCAAGAAGAGCGCTTGACCGGTTTTCAAATCATCAGCCAGACGTCTTATCATTTCAACAATTTTTCAGCCTCACTCCTTTCACCATGCATCGTATGCCATATTTTTAACTGTGAACATCTGTGTACGGAAAATTTAAAATTTGCACTTAACAGCCGAACCCCAGCATGTTAAGTGTGTGTCATGGATCCAAGTAAAAAAGTTCCATATAATATTTATGAAGAATGTGAACATTTTCAGTTCGAAGTCCACACAAGACCCGGGATGGTTCACTTATCGATCATAAGTGTAAGCTGATATTAAAAAGGTAGCTTGGCGATTTAAATCAAACCTACCTATATAGATTCCAAAATCCGTTTTGAAGTTTCTGTACAAGGAATTTTATTGAAGACGCTGAACAAGTTTTCTTCGGTCGTCCAAAATTTAACCCTAAAAGACAAGAGCTATGCAATAGGTAGGTAGTAGGTAGGTCGCCAATAGTAAAATCTTTGGTGGCCATTATGCTTAACTCAGAAGAAGACTGGACTTCAGTATGCAATAACAAAAGAATTGCGTCGCGTAGAAAAACCGAGCAAAGGTGCAAGAAGTAGGAAGGAGTAAACGCTCAACCCTGCGTTGCGAACGTTGATTCATCCTGGATGACAACGCAGGTGACGACACCGTCTTTATCATCGAAAAACCATTTTCCAAAGAGGTGCTTTGCAAAAAAAGGAACTGTAGACGACAGCACGGTGAAGTTAACTATACCGAGGTTAGGAGTTTTGAACATAAGTGTTCATCTTCTAATGGAATATTTCCCGAAGTATATTGACAGAGCGTGTGCGTCTGCGTCTTATAACCTTTTCCCAAAGTAGTCTCCCCTGTTGAACCAATAAACTGACACTTAAATGTTCAATCTGCGTCGTCATATAGAGACCATTTCCCGAAGCGGTACCCTTCCAAGAAGAGATTGCAGTCGACAGATCGTGTGTATGAGTATGTATATGAGATAAAAGCATCGCAAGCCGAAGTGAGAAACTTTAACCCGCTAAAACACCTTCCCGAACAGAACATTTTTATTCTCATATCGTCAGTATTTTCCTCTTCTCTTTCCGTGTAGGAAAAGCTGTTGAAAATTTACAAAGCGCACCTTACTCGTCTAACTTTCAGTCATGATGCGCTTTCTTTCAACTTCGAGACGCCTTAATTCATATTCCACAATTCTTGTAAACCTGTCATTGCATCAATGCATGTTTCTGGTTCTATGATGGCACCTACAGATCGATGGATGAGTTGTCGCTCTACTTTTGATGGTAGACAATCAAAGTAGACGTGTTTTGCATCTTCCTTGTCATCGCTGTACTCGGGGCAGTAAGGAGAATAGTCATGGCCAAAGCGGTAGAGGTAGCAACGGTATTTGCCATATCCTTTGAGAAACTGTGTAACATTATAGTTTGGCTCTCTATGCTGACGGCTTTGCCATGGCTTTAGATTTGAAATTAGCTTATGCGTTCACCTTCCTTTTTGCGATGCATTCCACAGATTTTGCCAGTTAGTAATGGAACTCTCTCGCTTTGTTTTATATCACAAGTGACTTCTAAATTAGTTTTTTTATTTCGTAAAGGCATCTAGCTTCGTCTGCCAAACTGTCTATCGGGCTTATTCCTGCGATTACACACGCTGTTTCGTCAGATGTCGTTCTGTCCGCGCTTATGGCTCTAGGCTAGGTTAGGTGGACGGGGCTGTCTTTTATGATACACACTCAGCCAATTAGGCCCGTTGTGATACTAGCGGTTTAATATTCTGTAGACCAAAGATGTTGAGAGACCGTCTAGGTCTCGGTTTTTAGCTAACGCTGGGCTTGTGCAGAGAAGTTGTGTTGTAGAATCTTCCTCCTCCTCATCTCTATAGCTTCTGCAAACATCGTTATGAAGGATGTTAAATCTTCGGGCGTGGTTACCAATTAAGCAGTGCCCTATTAGGACGTGGATAACAGTATTTATTTAATTTCTTCTGATGGAAATTAGTTTTTTTGAGCGTTTCAAGTTTAGAGTTGACGACCTGTTGTTGGTTCTTTTAAAGGATAGCTAATTTGTGAGTAGTTTACATGTGGTAAGAGGTATACCAATTATTTCCCATTTTCTCGATAAGGTATTGGTAGTACCAGTTCGAGCGAGTTCATCTGCTTTGCAGTTTCCTAGAAAATCTCTATGTCCGGGGATCCAGCATAGGAAGATTTTTAGCTGATCTGCCATTCATTGAGAGATCTGCGACAGCTAAGGACTGTTTTTGATATTTTTTGAACAGATTTCAGGGCTTTCAAAGCGGCTTGACTATCAGATAGAATACAAATATTCTTGGCTGATATTTCATTCATCTGAAGCCAAGTAACAGCTTTATGTATAACAGTAACTTCCGCTTGAAAGACACTACTGTGGTCAGGTAGCTTAAATGCGAGATTGATGTTTAGTGATCAAACGCTGTGTTACCAACCATCTGTTTTGTTAGGATATCAAATGGTACAAGGCATTGTGAAGACTGAGTCTGTAGGAGTGGTTCTCTGGAGTGGTTCTCACTAATTGTTTGTAGTCCCTATTAGTTACGCACTGCCTTATTGCATTAATGTAGGGCTATATTGGCTTTTTTTGCTTTCTCTGGGTTTCTAATTTAGTTTCTTATCTAAGATGAGACTCAGGTATTTTGCTTGATCTGAGAAATTGAGTCTTGTATTTCCCAGTTTTGGAGAACTGATTGTGAGTAAGTTGTGTTGTCTAGTAAGGATCACTAACTCAGTTTTGTCTGAGTAAACGCTGAGTCCACAGCTGGAAACCCAATTTACGAGGGTGTTTAGATAATTTTGCATAATAATCCTAAGAGAAGATATATATTTTTCTGTGGTGATATATGTTATATACAGTAGAATCCCGATTATCCGAATCAACCATCCGAATCCATCAAAATCATGGAACCAGGGCTATTCCGCATAATAGAAAATTCGGATAATCGATTTCAAAGTCAAATCAAACAAAAATAAAATTAAAAAAAAAATGCCACCATTTTTTAAGTCCTTAAAATTTTAATAATTTTTTATTGTGGAAAGGATTTCACATACATCATCTAAACAATACGACATACAAAAAAATACGAGTTATGAAGATAATGAGTAAATAAATAACTATGTAAGTAAAAATTTTGGTTAAAAAATTTTTAAATCATTTCTAAATCGGTTATTAGAGCCGTGAAGTATGAGTCCGAATAATCGGATATTCAGATTCTCGAGATTGTATTGTACTTGCTATTCAATTCAAGAAGATTTTTTTCTCAATAACTAGCAAAATTTTTTAATTCAGAAATTTCTAAAATTTCAGTTTTGAAAAAAAAAATCAAATTCGTTTAATTCATCTGCTCTGTTCAACCCAAACTTCGAGGTTTAAAAATCGAATTAAGGATTAAATATTGAATTTTTAAAAAGGTTTATTTCTATGTTAAAAGGTTAGGAATTCCCTCAACCCTTGCACATCAATAGCTTAAACCTGATTTAATGACATCTGAACCGTTAAAATCGTTCTATTGATCTGGGAGGAGTTAAAGTCACAAACAAAACTTAAGCTTTTAATTATATAGATTTATTTTGAAGACGGTGCGCTTTTTTAAAAGAATGTCAACAGAGAAATGTTAAAAAATGTGTGATATCTAAATTTTAAAAAAGGACAAAGTTCTAATTTTTTTTTTAAAGGTTTTCATAATTTGTTTTTTTTTTTAAATTGATTTCACTTCATCCGTTTCTTCAAATCCGATGAAATCCGAAAAAAAATAGATTATTAAAACACCACTGCCACCACTGTGGTTAAGCAAAAACAACATAAAAAGGATTCCTACTCGCGGCATACGTCGTCAAAATGGCGTCAACCTCGTATCATTAGAGTTTAAGTGTCATTAGAAATATTACTCTATAATTGCAGATTAAAAACAAAAAATAAAAATAAAATAATAACAGAGTCAAGAAAAAAAATGCATACTTTGCATATTTATGCGCAACTAAACACAAATATTTACATACTTAAACAGACTGATGAGAGAATAAAAACATTAAAAAAATTTATAACAAGCTTCATAATCTAGATAGACAGTTCCATACAGCTTATTATAAATGTCAATTCAGGCTGTCAGTTTTTTTCACCCTGCACAGCTCTTCACTCCAACTGCAGACATCATCTTATATTAATTCAATAACAAGGACGTTGGGGCTATTTTTTTCCCTGCTGCTCTTATTACGTTACGTTTGTCGACTGTAATCTATAAAAAGAACCAGTTGAACCTGAGACTGAGACTTCATTGATGCAACACGCAGCAAGAGTGCAGCAACAATAAGGCAACAACAACAACAACACCAACAAAAGAACAACAAATCAACTGCATGCAGCCCTGCAATCATTGGATCGAACATATTTAATTCCTCGTTCATGTTTTTCAACATGTTGCTGTTGCTGTTGTTGTTGTTGTTGGTCTTTCTTTATTTTAATGGCGATCAATTAGAATAAATGCATGTCTCTGCTGCTGCTGTTGCTGTTGTTGCCTTTGTTGTTGTTTTTGTATTTATGCATTCCATTTGTAATTTCCGCTGTCTCACAATCAGTGGAAGTCGTCTGCAGCATCCTAAACAACATCCTGCTAGAGCAGCAGCAGTCAGTCGTCGTCGTCTTGAATCAGCAACTGATCGTTAAATCGTAATAATTAGTGATGACTTGATATATCGGCGACAACATTTATTAAAATAATAAATGTTTATTTGACGATGCTGCTGTTGTTGTTGTTGTTGTTGTTGCAATTGTTGCTGCTGTTGTGATCTTAAGCAATGGCTTTATGCATTTTATCGCTATTAAGGCGGGCTATCATGATCTCGTTGCATGCTGTTACCAATCATTAGTCAAGCATTCTTAATGGTTATTAAGTTTATATTTAGAAAAATTGGAAAAACATTTCACAAGAAGAATTATTATATTATTTATAAAAATTGTCTTTCGTTTCTGATTTTAAGGTTTTATTAACTGAGATAAATTTTAAATATTTTGCTTATCATGCTTAGAAATTATACAACTCTTGTAAAATAGTAGGATGATCTGAAGACCAAATATATGTATTTGTATGATTTTTCAGTAACTTAATCCGAATCTGTGACCATAAATGTCCCAATGGGACATGCATTGGCTCTTAACTCAATAAATCCACCTTTAAAATGATTGCGACAATTAAACTCAACCTAATTTTAGAATAGCAACTTCAGATTCGGATTCAGTCAATCGAAATCTATCGGCATACATTAGAATTTTTTCAAGGACAACTTAGTTTTCTGTTATATGGGGGGGTGTTAAGAAGTGAAAGTATTGTTTTGATGTTGTGTATCGTATTCGGTACTCGCCATACCAAATTCAGACATGATGAAATATAAATGATTCCTCATTTAACTGTCAAAGGCGGCTTTAAAACCAACAAAAAAATGGTGAGTGTCGATTTGTTTTTCAAGCCTGAACCAAGATTTGTTGGTTTTCCTGTTCTGAAACCACACTGATAAGGTACAATCAGTTGGTGTTCGAAGGGCTTCAGTCTTTCATTGATACTCTCGTCAGAACCTTAAATGTGGTATTAAGAAATCTTATCCCAAGATAGTTGGCCAAAATTATGGTATCGCTTTTCTTCTGGATTTGCGCAGAGCACACTGAGGTTCCAATCGTCTGGAATGTATTCTACCGACCATATTCTTCATAGAAGCTTCACCTCCTTTCTGACACAGCTCAGCCGATAGGACATCAGCTTCTGCGTCTTTGTTGTGTTAAGACTTCGGAAGAGTCGGGCAGCGGAGCTTCAACGCAGTCATCCATAATTGGGGTTTCCGGGATATCATCACTATTGGTGGGATTGTTGTCAGAGTTGCCATTTAAGAGACTAGAGAAGTGTTCCCTCCATAACATCAGTGTACTCTGAATGTCTGCCACTATATTCCCATTTTTATTCTTACAGGAAGACGCTCCGGACTTAACAAAATCGGACAGGTGTCTTATCTTTTCGAGTCTCACTCCTGTCGCCATTAATCTCAGTTTTCTCGCACTCACGCATTTCTGCTTCTCGTTTTTTTCGCCTAAAAAGGCATCTCTTTTCCCCCCTCTTCTCTTGCTATTGCTCCATAGCAGCGCGCGTTACAATCGACTACAGGGTGACTTTGTAGGCGGCGTCCTTATCTGCAGTGGTTACGTGCTTTTTGATTTGGGCAACCAAGTGCCTTATAAATATTGAGATGCTTGAATCTAGTGCTATTAACGATCATGTTTCGTGCTGTCGCGAAGTCAATCAGCTTCATTCTCTCCCTTTAAAAAATTAATGATAATATTAAATCACTACGGAATGATATGGATGTTATGCTTCAATCAACATCTACCAAACCTCAAGATACCTATCTTCAGTTCAGCAACAGAATCCACTACTGGAACATTTGTTTCACAAAATAAACGACATCTAAGAAGATCTTGGTTTATTTCACGCAATGCTAGTAAAAATAGCTGATACTGTCAGAACACAGGCCCATAGAATTGACAGCACACTGGACTTTACATTCTCCAGCATGCATCAAAATTCTTCTTTAATATTTGATGAAATGATGGAAGCTTTCACTCTGGACTCACCACCTGATACTACAAACATTGCAACTCTCCACCAGTCACTGCTCCCCGTAAAGTTATTGAACACCTTGGAACTACGTGGACTCAATCAACCGGATCCAGGGGAGAAATACGGGAAACCTAAAAAGTATTACATCATTATTTATTAAAGGATTCCGCTCGAAGGCGAACAAATACTGGGTGCAAAACTTCTTTAATAATAAATACCATATGGCATCATACTTCTGGATATTCAGGATATTATGGATAGTAAGTACGCAGGGATGTTCTTAAATTTATCTGGCAGCACAATTAAACACGGAAATATATGGATATCAGAATGCACAGATAAACCGAGAAAACAACCAAACAAGACTAATATTAAGCCAAGCATTAAAAAAAACATCAAGCCACCTTCCAGTTCTACTCTGAAAAACTCAGGTTCGAGCTGGTCGTATAAGACCAAAGTATTCTCTTCTTTCTCTTCTCACTATCCTCTCCCGAAACAACCATTAAATACATCTCTACAAAAAATCAGGTTTACAAGACACATGGAGTCACAAAAAGTCAAAAAGCAACCGAATTTTCTTTAATCTTTCACCAGTACCTAGCCCTCCTCCTAGTCATAGGACTAGTCAGTCTAATAACCACTCAGTTAAATAACTTACATCATCTTCAAGAGAGAAAATTCTTTGCCTTTGTCAATGCCAAGCGAAAGTCAGCTGGGAACCCTACAACCATTTTCAATGGAAACATTCATTCTTCCAATCCTGAAATGATATGTTATCTATTTGCAGACCATTTTAAAGATGTATTAAGTGTTCACTCATCCAAACGCCAATTTATGAAGTCATTTGCGACTTCATCATTCTTGGTTGATAACTGCGTCCTTACGCAAGAAAAAATTTCCTAAGCTTTGATCCACCTTTGAAATTCTCATCCCTTTAATAAATTCTTTTCTTTTAAATAAATCCTTGCATCTTGGAATATTTCTACTTTATTGGAAATCATGTCATAGTGCACCTATTTACAAAAATGGCGATAAGATGTCGGTTGAGAATTACAGGGGTATTTCTATTTTCTCTGCTATGCCTAAACTATTTAAAAAGATAATTTCTGATAAGCTTACATGTCTAGTTAATCCCTTACTCAATGAACAGCAACATGGATTTTGTAAAAGCCGTTCAACGAATACAAATCTCACAATTATAGTTTCTGATGTCCTTAAAGAAATGGAGAACGGACATCAAGTAGACGCAATCTACACAGACTTTAGTAAAGCATTTGGCTGCGTTACTCATGATATCCTAAATTTTAAATTGTAAAAATTTGGAATCACGGGGACCGTGCTCAACTGGATTAAAACCTTTCTATCCGAAAGATTCCAATATATTAAGTTCCAGGGTATTTTGTCTAAAAAAATCCTAGTCTGATCTGGTGTTCCGCAAAGTAGCCACCTTATCCCATTCATTTTCAATATCTTCATTTCTGACCTATCGGTAGTATTGGGGGACATTCCGCATCTTATGTATGCAGGCGACCTAAAGATCTACTATGTTGTTAAGTTAACAAATTCCATCTTAACACTGATAAATGTCACACTATCAACTTTTATCCAAAGAATTTAATCAAAAATAATTGTTACTTCCTTAACATTGTTGAACTAAACAGAGCCACTCAAATTGTAGACCTTGGGCTTGTCTTAAATAACAAGGTAGAACTTAACATCTACTATAATAAAGTGTTATCTAGAGCTTTGTAACGGCGTTACAAAATCTACTAGTTGAACACAACGAATACCTGCCAGCATAGTATATATAAAACACCAACAACATCACAACGAGTTAGACACACACAGTCAACACATAGCCAAGCAGCCAGCATAGTGTGCAGCAACAACAACATCACAACTAGTCAGACACACAACCAACGTATGACAAAGCAGCCATCACCTATAAATAGATTCTTGTATATCGTGCACATAATTAACATTACGTTCTGTGAATATACTATTTAAGACGAGCCAACTGTGTTGGCAGTCAGGACGGCTCGAAGGCGTAGTGTCTTGTCCGTCTCTTACTTGGCAACGAGTAAACTAATTTTTTTTGAGCAAAACACCGAGAGGCGGGTTGCTCGAAACATACATTGTAGTTAGATTCTTTATTGTTGCACTCGGGTGGACTTCACCGCAGCTTCGGTCAGTCGGATATCCTCCCGAATACTTTATAGTTGTGTTTTTTGCACTCGGTTGGACTTCACCGTCGGCTTCGGTCGATCGGATATCCCTCCGAATACTTAGCTTGTTGCACTCAGGTGGACTTCACCGCGGCTTCGGTCAGTCGGATATCCTCCTGAATATTTTATAGTTGTGTTTGTTGCACTCGGTTGGACTTCACTGTCGGCTTCGGTCGATCGGATATCCCTCCGAATACTTAGCTTGTTGCACTCGGGTGGACTTCACCGCAGGTTTGGTCAGTGAGATATCCTCCCGAATACTTTATAGTAGGGACGGGCAGCAGAGCTGCACTTCTGCAGCTGCGAGGGCAACGCTATTTTAAGTACCCCTTGTCTACAAACCTACAGGAAAGGCGGGTTTTTTTTCTATCACTCTCCGGCATTCAAGAAAGGAACCCCACTAGGAAAAAAGCTCTAACTAATAGCGAAATTGGATGCTAGTAATGATTATATTTTTTATTTTGAGGACTAATTGTAGTAAATCAATATAAAAATACATTTTTTTAATTAAATATTCTAAAATATGCTTTTATTATGCCAATTAATATAAATATAACGCGCCATTATTCTGCTTTTCTCCAATAACTAGCACATTTCCATCAGGGAATGTAAACGACTTGCTTCTGTTGCTCTCTCTTTTTCTCTATCTTCGCTCAATTTTTCTCTCCTTTACCCGTGCTATGACAACCCCCCTCACCAAGCACGCTTAGCACGCAGTCAGCACGCTCTGTCGCACTGTGCAAATGTGCGACTTTTGCCCATCTCTACTTTATAGTTGTGTTTGTTGCACTCGGTTGGACTTCACCGCGGCTTCGGTCAGTCGGATATCCCTCCGAATACTTAGCGTGCTGCATTCGGTCTTCACCGTCGGCTTCGGCCGATTGGATACCCTTCCGAATACTTAGCGTGTTACACTCCGTCGAACTTCACCGTCGGCTTCGGTCGATTGGATATTCCTCCGAACACTTAGCTTGTCATATTAGTTACCCGTTAGGGATTATATAAGTTAAGAATATGCTAGATTTATAATTTTTATTGAAAAGAAATATATATATATATAGTTATTTTCACAATGTGAGAAATGCATATATATATACTTATCTAATTGGTACTACAAACTTCTACATTAGATATAAAGAAATTACTTGTATAATTTAATACTGCAAAAGATGTATGTATGGTAAGAGTATATTTTCCAAATCCAACGCACTCTGTCGAGCCCTGCCTAAGTCAAGCCGCATAAAACTCGCCACGAACGCAAATCTCCGATATATACCGAAGCACCCACTTCTGAGTATTACCGCACCAGAACCAGTAATCACCGAGGCAGAGTCAAAGGGGGCAATTGTTGTGATGGTCACAATTACATACGCACTAACGATAAGAATATACTTTGAATTTAGTGAAATTTTTTCTTTAGCAATTTGTTACGGTAAAATTTTGTATGACAACGTATGCATGTTAGCCCGTTTTTTGGTTGGATCGGGTGTGAGCAAAAAAAAAATTTTGAAAAAAATTCCTATAGAAAAAATTCACAAAATTGATGGTGCGATGGGGTAAATTTTACCCCCATTCCCCTTTTTTTTGTTTTTTGTTTAATAACTTTTCATGCGCTAACCGAAAATCGACCAGGCAATATCGATTTAAAAATCGACCCAGCCTAGAGATTATTCAATAAAACTGATTGTACTTGAAATATTAAAACCAACAAATCTTTTTATTTAACGGAGGTCCAAGGGTCCTTCGTTTGATCCTGGTAGTTGAGTCATACCTCAGCCTTTGAGAAAACCCTCTTACAGCTTGTAAACAACTTGGATTCATTAAAAGGCGTGCAAAAGAATTCCAAATGTGTGGGTCACTAAAGCCCTATATTGTTGCATAATTTAAAATTCAGCTTTAGCGATACACAGTGAAAGGTTTGAATCAATCCAGGAACAATTTTTGCTTTTCGCATTGAGACCCCACATTTGACCCTCATAAGTTGATAAAATTATTGCCGCCTTATAAACAAAGGCTTAGGCTTCTAAATCTTATGCCTCTATCATCAAGAAGAACGTTACTGAGTTCATATTTTAAATGTGATGTAATTGATGATGTAATATAAATTGAATATATTACCAATAAATTCTCATTTAATGACCCAGTAAGACGAACCAGGCATACACTTCTCTTAAATTAATACCAACACTACACAGTTTATGGAGACAACGAACCCATAAACAGATGCTGCAGAGTATTTAGCAACATTGGCGACTGTTACTCACCTTCCATGTCGAAGCTCACATTGAAACGTACCCTTCCAAAGCTCCTATTCCCTTCTTAGATCTCCTTCCCATTATTGATGTGCATTCTTAAGTCCCTTTATCGGTTTTCCCCTTCTTATTTTCATTTTGATTACTATTCTCTTCTAAGATGTCTTTCCCCTATTCCTGATTTGCCCTTTTTTTTGGGATGGTTTGTAAAATTATGCCAATCTGGTGGGCTGAATATGCCCACTTTGAGCCATGAATTAATATCATAGGAAATAAGAAAGGAGAAGACGAAGAAACCTGTTTAGAATAAGTTAATTTTAGCAAAACTGGTAAATTTAAGTAAGCTGTTTTACCTTGGTAGACGAATAATAATGAATTCCGTTATCGGATGAGTTGTCGTGAAGGCTGAACTTTATGACTGTTGGACTGGACCAAATATGTTGGACTGGACCAAATATCCTTACCCACCTTGACGTCGGGGGGCACTCGTATGTGTCTTCAAGGCGCTCGTAAAAACGATCTTTAGCCTTGGCATCTTTTTCTTCTGTCTGAGCGTGCGCACATATAAGGCGAGTGTTACAAAATGTTATCTTCAATCGGATTTTTGCAAGTTGTTCGTTCACAGGAGTGAGTCGCAGGACATGATGCTATAATCTCTTGCGAACTACAGATCCGCAACCTTGATAAGCAACCCTGTCCCTTCCATTGCATTTCTTGGATTGCAGTGATATCTGCTTTATATCTTTCCAGGATATCAATCAGGTGGATTGGGGCACCATCCCATTTTATGATGCAGACATTTCAGGTGCATATTCATAAATCACCAGTTTTTCTTTTGCAGAAGTTGTCATCAGATTAGGGGATAATTTTTCTCATTATTCTTGTACTGTTCATTTAAATGTTTTTTTAGGTGGTGGGCTTCAAGCCCAACGCATAACTTTAGCTTGAAAGCCAAAAGGGGCCCGTCGCTCAACTTAGTCGTCAGACTAACGGGTGCTAGATTGCCGTTTCCTGGAGACAAAACGTGAAGGTTTGAGTTGGCTTGAGATGATTTCGACATGCATAATGCTGGCCCTGCTAAGTTGAGGCAGTTAGATACGTTGCCATGTGAATATCTATCTTTCTTGTAAGAAAAAATTCTGCAATAATTTGTTTTTGAAGTTTCCTCATTGATTATCACGATTGACTCTCTCCAAGCCTATTTAATGAAAACTCAAATATTTAGCACTAAAATATAAAAAGATCACTAATTTAAGAAATTGTTGTACACTGCGATATAAAAAAACAAGTAAAGTAAGTCTAAAGTCGGTCTAGGCCGACTATGAAATACCCTAAAGCTACTTTTTCAAAATACAATAATATGGGCGGATGAAGCCTATATCTTATATGCATTTAGATGTCAATGAAAAATTTACACATACAGCTGTTGACAACTAATTAGAAAGCATATCATACTTGCTGCACTTTACCGCACTGGACGTGCGTTTGGTAATGTAACGGTCTATTTAATTTTTTTTTATTTCTTAATTTTCTTTTATTTTTTTACAAGAACAATTAAACTGACTTTTCCAAGTAGTTTATTGCAGCAAAATCAGTTTTAGTAGGAGATCATAATTTATTCCATTGACAACTAATTAGAAACGATTTGCTTGTGACATTAAAGTTTTCAAACTTTTTATGCATAATTTCTGAATATTTCGATAAGATTTTATTATTTTGAACTGTTAACACATAATTTCAATAAAGAACTGTATAAGTAAGATTTCATAAAATGGAAAAAGCGAAGAGATGCACGCCAGGTACTCGCAAGGCAATTATTGAATTGAACAGTGGTGGGCTATCATACGGATCAATTAAAATGCTTAAAAACGATGGTTTTCAATGCTTTTGCTCATTTTCGACAATATAAAACCACGGAAAATGTACCACTCCAAAAAATGCCGCACAAAACTTCAGTACATATTGATCAATAGATTGTCAGCTATCAAAATCTGATCCAAGGAAGAGCACATCAGTCATCTAGCGTGAAGTATTGGATAAAATTGGCGTCAGTGTATAAAAACAACACTGTTGCACGACTTTTAGTGGAAGCTGGCCTACATGAAAGACATGCTCGCAAAAATCCCATGGTGTAAGGCTTGCAAAGAATACACCGTATTTCATTTTCCAAAGCTCATGTATCTTGTCCGGTAAACCAGTGCAAATACTTGTTGTGTGGAGTGTTAAAACAAAGATCAATCGCATTGATACTGATAGGAGAAAGAGTGTACGACGCCCAAAAGGCAATGTACTTAATCTAAAGTACACTTTTTCGCTTGCTAAGCATGGCGGTGGATCGATCTTTGTTTGAGGGAAATTTTCTTGGAATGGCATTGGTCTTATTTACTGTGTTTCTGGCACAATAAACAACGAAGAATACGTTTTTATTTTAAGAATTGTTATGCTGCTTTGGGATGAAGACAATATCCCAGTGATTTGTTCATTCCAGCAGGATAATGACCCAAAGCATACGGCAAAACTGACCAACAAATTTTTTGATTCAATTGCTTTGACTGTTCTTGACTGGCCATCGTCAATTCCTAATGTGGATTTACATCGAGCATTCATTGGACGATTTGAAAAATTCCGTAAGCACACTAAACGTAACAAATTTTGATGATTTCTTTAGCAAGAGTCAAGGAAGCTTGGTGCGGTATTTGGTAAAACGATGCCAAGACCTTATCCTTAATGCAAAGACGATGTGTTGTAGTTTCAAAGTAAAACGTTTTTCCAACAAAATATTATACCCTAAGCATCACTTTTGTTAAGTTTTCACATATTTTACTACTTGTTTTTACCGAAATTTAATGTATTTGGCAAGCATTTCTAATTAGTTGTCACAGTTATATTTAAGGTTTTAGAATAAAAGTTTCTTTTAAACCAATTGTACCATAAAAAACTTTTGAAATAGTTTTTTGTTTTTAATATATATTTGTGTAGTTGCAGAAATTAGCAAGTCAATATGGATAATTGAAAAGTTAAAGAAGAAATCGGAAGATGTCTTATTCTAAAAATATCGTTTCTAATTAGTTGTCAACGGCTGTACGTGTACCAAGTTTTAATCCTGTAGCTAACAGTTAGTGCCTTTATTGTGCTTTCGCTATGGGAGGTGGACGTGTTCATGGACGGATTACTCCCAATTTTTGAACACACCTTAGTTTTGTTAAAAAATACAAACGTACCAAATAAAATCTCTGTACGTTAAACATAATCTTATTAATTGCGTTTTCAATTTTTGGGTTGTATGGCAAGTGGGCGTGTCCGTGGACAAATGACGTCAATTTTTCAAAATCATCTTCGGTTTGTTATAAAAAACATGCGTACCAAAATTTATCTCTGTAAGTTATGGAAGTTTTGGGTTGTATGGAAGGTGGACGTGTCCGTGAGCGGATGATACCCATATTTCAAAGACATCTTTGTGTTGATACAAAACAGATACATACCAAATTTGATTGTTGTAGGCTAATCATGAGATGAGTTATGCAGTTTTCAATTTTTGCATTGTATGGGTGGTAGGCGTGTCCGTGCACGGATTCCAAAAATATTCAACAGTGCAGATACTTGGGTGCATGTGACCATGTGTACCAAGTTTCATCCAATTATCTCAACTCCTTCTTCTTATCCTGTGTATACGGACAACACACATACGGACAGACGGACGGACGGACGGACATGAATAGCTCGACTCACGTGGTGACGCTGATCAAGAAATATACATATACCTTTCTATACCGGACTCGCTTCGTTCTATGCGTTACAAACGTTTGCACAAAGTTAATATACCCTGACCTTTCAGGTTTAGGGTATAAAAATAAAACTACAGATATATTTTGGTAATGTTTAAATTATAAAGTAACAATTACACAAATAATAAATTGCAGAGTTCTTAAAACACCTTCTCATAAAACAATAAAATTAAAAAAAAAAAAAACCAGCAAGCGCAGCAGCATCATTGAGCCAATCAATTGTCTGGTTACTCCACCTCACTGGCTGTCTGGCTAACTGGATGCTATCTAAGCACAAACATCTTTCCAAACCTACGACTTCTGAGCCAAATGCAGGCAAACCTTTGGCGTGGCACTCAAAGTCATAAAAAAAGAGAGAAAATAAATAAAAAAAAAAAAAAAAATAAATGCAAGAAAGAGGGTAAAAATGCTGAAACATGAAACGAATACCATGCGTGACCTTGAAAAATATTTCAATTCTACCGCATAACAACATCATAGCTAGCAACGTCAACCAGCAATAGCGTTGCCAGCAATAGCGTCAATACCAACACCAACAACAACAACAACAACATACACAACAGCAACAACATCATCATCATCATCATCATCATCATCATCATCATCATCATCAACAACACCATCAACTTCATTATCAACAATGTCGATTCGTGGTGGTTGATGTCTGGCGATTTTTTCAATATTGTTGCTGTGTTGTTGTTGTGTTGTTGTTGCCTTGGTATTGCGTTTCGTTGCGTCAGTCTGTTCGTACTCCTTGTTGTCTGGCTTTGGATTTAACAAAAATACAAAAAAAATGCCATGAAAAAAAAAAACCAAAACACATAAACTGCACACAAATTGCTGCAAATATACGACTATATCTACAGATATTCATACATAACGACGTCACTTCGTTAAACTTAACGACACCATCGTTAACAAACAAAAAAAGTGCGAATGAAAACATTTTTGGGAGATTTGAGTTCAGTGCAAACGGGGTGTAGAAAAAAAAAAACAGAAACCAAAAAAACAATTTCAACAATTGTCCAACATATCGGACACAGTTTGTATGAGTCTGCGTACAGCGAGTGATTGCATTAAATAAATAAAAAAAAAAAAACAATAAAAAAACGATTTCAATAGCTTTCGTCTGGTCGTGGTGGAATACGTAGCCAAAAACAACCAGCACAAACGCAGCAAGTGTTGCAGGGTATGTTTTGTAGTTTTTCCTGTTTTTGTTGTTGTTGCTGTCTCAGTTTTGGCCCTAGGCGCACAAATTGAAGGTTGTAAAAATGGCAATAAATGAGGGCATGTCAACCCATTCAGAATGAAACGAAGCATAAAATGCAGTGTCGCTGCTGTGGTCGCTTCTAGTTAGGGTTGGCAGCGGAGGCTGCTTATAACGCTCTCCCTCTCCCTCTCCCTCTCCCTCTAGTACTCGATCATTCTTTCATACAGCCCACTTTGCCTCGTTTTAGTGTAAAATTGTCTGTCTCAGGCGGAACATTTACAAATTACATTATGAGACTGCCTAAGTTTCTGAAATAAGGCCTGTTGCCAGAGTTTGTCTCTTGGGAATCATCGTTGTTGTTGATCAAGCAACACTTGCTAAAATGCTTAAATTTTAATTGAATTGCTTTTTGGCTAGTTTAAATTTCCAAAAAAAAAAAATCAAAATGGTTTTAAACAAAAGTTTGACGCACATTAAAACAAAAACCGCGACTTCTTTTTCTTAAGTTGTAAGGATTTTGAATTCAAGTTAACTTTTAGGTACTTACTTACTTACTTAAATGGCGCTTACATCCGTTGGTCGGTTTTGGCCTGGTCTAAGAATTTGCGCCAGCCTCTTTTGTCGTGCGCTTGCTGGCGCCAGTTGGAAACTACAAGCGTCGTCAGGTTATCCAATGCCTGGTCTTTCCAACGGAGATGCGGTCTTCCTCGTCTGCGTTGGCCACCGCTGGGTACCGAATCCAATATTTTTTTCGCTGGAGCTTCGTCGTTCATTCTCTCGACATGACCTAGCCAGCGAAGCCGCTCTATTTTCGATGTCGATGTCGATGTCGGCATATAGCTCATACAGTTCGTGGTTCCATCGTATTCGGTACTCACCACTGACGCAGATTGGACCATAGATCTTGCGAAGGATTTTTCTCTCGAACGCTCCATCATGTCCTTTCATCAGAGCTGCTCAACGTCCAGGTTTGTGATGCGTATAGAAGGTCGGGCATGATTATTGACTTATAGAGCGTCAGTTTTGTTCGTCGAGAGAGAGCTCTGCTTCTCAATTGCCTACTGAGCCCAAAGTAACACCTGTTGGCAAGAGTTATCCTTCGTTTCATCTCAATACTGATATCGTTGGAGGAGTTAATACTGGACCCCAGGTAAACAAAGTCCTTCACTACCTCAAAGGAGGTGTTGTCATCAGTGACGTGGTTTCCAAGACGCTGGGACTGTTTGTTTGTTGACACGAGATACTTCGTTTTATCTGCGTTCACTGCAAAACCCATTCGACTCGACTCTTTTTCTAGCCTGGAGAATGCTGCCCTGACTTCGCGCGTATTTTGGCCAATGATGTCAATATCATCAGCATACGCCAGCAGCATAACGCTCTTATAGAAAATTGTGCCGCTGCGTCTCAGGTCAGCAGCTCGGATGATCTTCTCCATTACTATATTAAAGAAGTCGCACGATAAGGAATCACCTTGTCTGTAACCTCGCTTGGTATCGAACGGAAGGGAGAGGTCCTTCCCGATTTTCACTGCGCTGCTAGTATTGTACAGTGTCATCCTGCAAAGACGTATTAGTTTCGCAGGAATACCAAATTCAGACATGATGGAGTATAGGTGACTCCTTATTGGACTGTCGAAGGCAGCTTTGAAATCGACAAAGAGATGGTGTGTGTCGATTTGTTTTTCGAGGGTCTTTTCCAAGATTTGTCGGAGCGTGAAGATCTGGTCGATGGTGGACTTTCCAGGTCTGAAGCCACACTGATAAGGTCAAATCAGTTGGTTGACGATGGGCTGCAGTCTTTCACACAATACGCTCGACAGGACCTTATATGCGATATTTAGAAGGCTAATCCCACGGTAGTTGGCGCAAATGGTAGGATCGCTTTTCTTGTGTATTGGGCAGAGCACACTGAGGTTCCAATCATCTGGAATGCATTCTTCCGACCATATTCTGCATAGAAGTCTGTGAATGCATGTAAACAGAGCTTCGCCACCAGTCTTAAACAGCTCAGCCGGTAGGCCATCGGCTCCTGCGGCTTTGTTGTTTTTAAGCCGAGCTATAGCTGTTAAGACCTCATTATAATCGGGCAGCGGAACTTCAACGCTGTCATCCATAATTGCGGTTTCCAGGATATCATCTCCACTGGCGGGATTGTTGTCAGCGTCGCCATTTAAAAGACTAGAGAAGTGTTCCCTCCATAGCATCAGTGTACTCTGGATATCTGTCACTAGATTCCCATTCTCATCCTTGCAGGAAGAGGCTCCGGTCTTAAACCATCGGCCAGGCGTCTTATTTTTTCGAAAAACTTTCGAGTCTCATTCCTGTCGCCATGCATCTCAATTTTCTCGCACTCACGCATTTCCGCCTCTCGTTTCTTTCGCCTGAAAATGCGTCTCTCTTCCCTCCTCTTCTCTCGGTATCGCTTCATAACAGCACGCGTTACAACCGACTGCAGGGTGGCTTTGTAGGCGATGTCATTCTCTGCAGTGGCGTCGCGACACTCCTGGTCGTGCCACTGGTTTCGGCGAGGGCGGTGGTAGCCTATCATCTCTTCGGCAGCCGTACGCATAGAGAGGGATATGTGCGTCCACTGTCCGCATATATCGTCGATCGGAGGAGTGCTTTCTTGAAGCAGGAGTGAGAGTCGAGTAGCGAAGGCTTCAGCCGTCCGTTTTGACTGCAGCTTATCGACGTCTAGTTTTTTTATGTGTAGGATTGCGAGCAATCTTAGCTGCGCACAGACGTGTGCGGATCTTGGCTGCGACAAGATAATGATCCGAGTCTATGTTAGCACCACGAATCGTGCGTACGTCTAGTACACTGGAAGAGTGCCTTCCGTCAATCAAAACGTGATCAATTTGGTTGCATGTTTTTTGATCAGGGGACAGCCAAGTGGCCTTATGAATATTGAGATGCTTGAATCTGGTTCTACTAAACGACCATGTTTCGTGCTGCGGCAAAGTCAATCAACCTCATTCCGTTATCGGATGTGTTGTCGTGGAGGCTGAACTTTCCTACTGTTGAACCAAATATGTTTTCCTTACCCACCTTGGCGTTGAAGTCACCAAGCACGAAGTCACCAAGCACGATTTTTATGTCATGACGGGGGCAGCGCTCATATGCGTCTTCAAGGCGCTCGTAAAAACTTTCTTTGGTCTCATCTTTTTCTTCTGTCGGAGCGTGCGCACATATTAGGCTTATGTTAAAAAATTTTGCCTTGAAGCGGATTATGGCAAGTTGTTCGTTCACAGGAGTGAAACGCAGGACATGATGCCGTATTTTCTTGCCAACTACAAATCCGCATCCAAACTCGTGCTTCTCCGCATGGCCGCTGTAGTAGATATCACAGGATGCTTGCCGTAAGCAACCCTGTCCCTTCCATCGCATTTCTTGGATTGCAGTGATATCAGAATTATATATTTCCAAGATATCAATCAGTTGGATAGAGGCACCATCCCAATTTAGGGTTCGGGCATTCCAGGTGTAACTGTAAATGAATACATGGATTTAAAAAACAAAATAGTAAGTTATTTATATATGTTTAAGTATATCAATATATCTTTAAATATGATAGGAGGTCTGAATGCTGAATGCTGAATTGAAAGGTTACTTTCAATGCTATTTGATTTTAAAAAGTTGGGTTGTATGGGCACCAATGTTCGTGCTATATTTCTGGTTGAAAGACATGGCCAAAAATTAAGTTGATTATGAGCTTTAATGTTATGATACATTTAGAACCAAATATACATTTGAGATTAAACAATTGAACTGAATGGTTGGTGCCACGCCCCATTCTCCAATATCTCCAAATCATCTCCAAAAATCATGTTGGCATTGTTTGTAAGAAATTTTATTAGCTTTTATTTGATATATCATTTGTTTGATTACTGTTGTTGGTTCTGGAGATATATGCAATTAAGTGGAACCAACTTTTTTTTTCGTTGAAAACCCTACAGTGGGCAATATCTCGAAAACGGAGTGACAGAAAAAAAAAAATTTTTTCGGAATTAGCGACCGATTTTACATGAGAAAAGTATAGTGGCATTCAAAGTACATATTGGCTGTAAACCAGTGTAATTAAAGAAAAAGTTTTGTAAAAAACGTAGTACCCTATTATAATTTCTCATCTCATAGCAATTGAATAGTGAAAAAATTATAACAATTCGTTCAGTGGTTATTGAGAACACTCATGACCAAGTTTTGGAAAAGATTTTCTTAAGTGATAAAGTATAGTTCCCCACTAAACGTTATACTAGCAAAGAATAAATAGTTTTATTTGGAGAAATTGAGAGCCAAGTGATTAGTTTCGCATCAAGTGAAAATGGAATTAAGATCCTCTTGAAAAAAAAACAATCTTGCACAGAGTTTTTCTCACGGAAAAGTTTTAGATCGTCCGCAAATAATAGAAACTTTGAAAATTTGACTACACTCAAAAAAGAGCTTATCGGCATATGATAAAAAAGGCATCATATTTAGAGAAAAATGGTATAGACTTTGCTCCAGAGAATGCTATTCTCTAATTTCGATACTAAAAATTCTCTAAAAATGGTAATGCTATTCTCTAATTTCGATACTTAAAATTCTCTAAAAATGGTAAAAAGCTTCCATGAAAAAGAAAAATATATCGTTTTTTGAGAAAAAACTTTTTATTTTTGAGAAAAGATTTGTTTTTATTGAAGAAAATACTTCTCTTAGTGAATTTTTTATCAAAATATAAGAAAAGTTTTTCATTTTCAATAAATGAGAAATGTTCTCTATAAATGAGAAATTTTTGTGCGAGAAAAATACTTATCATTATTAGAGACATTGAAATATTTCCATTTTCTAGAAGTAAAGAAATATAACTTCGAAAATGTGAAAATTTATTCCAATTTAAGAAAATTTTATTTGAAAAAGAGAAAATTTCTATATCGAAAATAGAGAAATTTTTTACCGGAGCAAGGTATGTGTTTTTTTTCTCAGTGTACTTGGAGAAGGTCGTTGATGAATAATTAGCAAAGTAATGGGAAATAATGGTCGTTGATGATTAATAAGAACAGTAATGTGCCGAGAGACTCCCGTGCGGGACACCTGAAATAGCGCTGATTAGATCAGATGAGCAGTCGTTATTTATGAACAGTCGGAGGCGATTAAGTAGGTATGTTTTTTTCCTATTCCGTAAGGTTAGAGTAGAATTCCAAAGCTGAAAACTATTGATATAAGGTATTGTGACCGACCTTATCGAAGGCTTTGACAAAATTTGTGAAGACAAAGTCAGTTTGCCATTGATTTTCCATATTTGGGAGTATACGAGTATATACTATTAACGAAATGAATAAGATTGGTAATGGTGGACTAACCACACAAGAAGCCATGTTGTTCAGGAGACTTGGTCTATTTAACAGAAAACAATTATTTACCATTTACAATTTTTTCAAATAATTTTGCAATTGAGGCTGTTTTGCAGATAGGTCTGTAATTTAAGACATCTCGTTTGGGACCAAATTTATGAATTTGAACTATATGGAATAGTTTCCCATTGTTCCAGATTACTACAGTTGATAAAGATTTGATAAAAATCAGAGATAGAGATAGTCAGAGAGATGATGCACAATTTCTGAGGATATTTCGGCATAAAAAATAAGTAAAGTGAAACTTCAAAACATTCCATGGATAATTTTCTTCTTATGTCTTTTCCGTTTCATGGACAATTCTCTTCTGTTTATCTTTGAAAGTCATTTCTAGAGCAAAGTGGGTGTTTTAACACACATTCCAAGCTATTATAGCTGTTACCAAATTGTCCACTCCTGAAAAAAACTTCAAACTTCTTTACTCCATTGTGATAATAATTTTCAGCAATAATAGCAAAAGTACTAGAAATATAACTTCAGGCTATAATACTTTAATTTCAAGCAGTACTACTCAACACCATAGACTAAACTTTGGCACAGCAAGCTTAGCGACTTTGCCAAGTTTTGCCATAATTCAACTGCAATTCTTTTATTTGCCGTCAACTTGAATTGTTGTAACTGCAACGCCCTTGCAACTGTTCAACGTCCATTGAATAAAGCACTGCACTAAACTAGCAAAGCAGACAGATAGTTGAACGGACGGACAGTCAAACAGGCCAGCAAAGCCAGCCATGCAATCAGCGAGAGGAATGAAGCGGGACTAGCAACAGACTGACAGCGACGATGGTCATCGGTTCGGCACAGTGTGATATGCGGGTCAGACGGCTAATCGTAATTTTATGCACAGACAAGCAGACAGACAGCTTGAAGGGCAGTTCGACAGCCAGACAGACTGATAGAAAGACAGCTTAAAAGAAAAAAAAATGCCTGTCCTGCAAACGAGCACAGACAAACTGACAGGGTGTGCGCGGAGCTGGTGTACTTGAGATTGTCTCGTCAAAAATTGATAGGCTCGCGTAATGCAAGCAACTGCAATGACTATGGTTTAAACAACAACAACAAAAACAACAACAATCATCATTTCCACCACACTTATTTTTCCCAGGCAACCCTTACTTCAACAACGCTGTGCCACGAACGCGACGATCCAGTCAAGTCAACCACAAGTAAAACAAAAATAAAAACTTTTTTGGCGGGACGTGCTGTAATTATGCAACACTGGGCTTAACAGTCATTCAGTCCAGAGATGTTAGGAGGCGAACGTACGCAAAAGTAGGAGTGGCAACAGCGAAGTAAATGAAGCCACAAAGTAAATGTTAATGTAAAATTGCACGAGAATTTAATGAAGTTTAAACGAAGTCTAAACCAAAAATAAACAAAAAAAAAAAACAAAACAATAACGATGCTCTAAAGTTGAAAGTCTTAAGTCTCAAGTTGATTGATGCAGTCTGACTGACTGACAGACGAACAGATGGATGGACGCATGCTTGTCCACGCAATTGGTTACTTTGGCCGAAGAAAAAAAAAAAAAACAACACAAAAATATCTCCAAAGCTGTGTGCAGAGGGCAGACAATTTTTGACGTTTGCAATTCTCAGTGATTCGCAGCCAAGAGCAAACAAAATGACACTTGAAGACTTTAGACAATGAAGCAGATAAGTTGAATTAATTTTTGCAACAGCAACCAGCAACCAGCAACTTTTAGAGCGTCTTAAGCGTTTTTGCACACCAAAAAGAGAGCAAACAGACAATGAAGCAAATAAGAGTGCTAAAATAAGTTTAGTTAACTGCACTGAAAAAAAATTTCATTTATTTTCCTAAATATTATTAGCCCATTCTTCATAGAACTTGACACACTTTTAATGGTCTGTTGTATTCCAACTAGGAATTGTTTAGAAATTGCAATTTTGAAATTAAATTTCGATCGGTTTTGAAATGATGTTCCGCATTTCAATAGGAAATTATCGATTTCAAACAGGTTTAAAATATTTAGGTCAGGTGCATCAAAAGACGGTGTATAAGATATTGCATAAAATTATGGCAGGTTCCACAAACTCTAGCATGGGTGTAGCCCTCATTAAAAATTAGTTAAAGTGAGAAAAGTACTTAAAATGAAAATAAAGGAAAAATCCATGAAATCTTTTTCCATTCTTTAGTTATTTCTTTGGAAAAGCAAGACTGCTAATGAACTCTGAGAATGCTCTTTATAAACACGACCATACTAGTCTTTGGATAGCGCCTTTCTGTACTCTTCCTTTACATCAGTTTACGAAATTAAGATTTCTAATGAATAGGGGAGAGAATTTTTATGGCCATAACTTATACTCAAATGAATATTCGCGTCTTATTATACCTAACGAAAGAGTAAGTCATTAGCTACAACTTTTCTGACGAAACTGATTGTATTACTTTCAAAACAAACAAGTAAAGAAAGTCTAAAGTCGATCTAGCCCACTATGAAATACCCTAAACCTACTTTTTCAAACTAATATAATAATATTGAAAATAGGCGAATACGTGTGTGGATCAAGCCCATATTTTATATACATTGCAGTTTTGAGGAAAAGTTTACATTTACTATGATTTATGCCTGTGACTCATATATTAATGATTTTATTGTGCTTTCGGTATTGTGGGTTGTTTGGGAGGTGATCGTGTTCGTGGATGATTTATAGACCAATTTTTTAAATACATCTTAGTTCTGATATAAAATACATACATACCAACTTTCATCTCTGTAGGACAAATATAAGCTTATTTATGGAGTTTTCAATTTTATAGGTTGTATGGGAGGAAGGCGTGTCCGTGGGTGAATGACGTCAATTTTCTAAAACATGTTCGTTGTATTATAAAATACAAACGTACCAAATTTTGTCTCTTAAAGACACACATAAGCTTCTTTATGCAGTTTTCAAATTTTACGTTGTATGGGAGGTAGACGTGTCCGTGAGCGGATGATACCCATTTCTCGAAGACATCTTCGTGTTGATACAAAACAGATACATACCAAATTTGATTGTTGTAGGCTAATCATGAGCTGAGTTATGCAGTTTTAAATTTTTGCATTGTATGGGTGGTAGGCGTGTCCGTGGGTGGATTCCATAAATATGCAATAGTGCAGATCCTTGGATTCATGTGACCATGTGTACCGAGTTTCATTCAATTATCTCAACTCCTTCTTCTTATCCTGTGTATACGGACAACACACAGACGGACAGACGGACGGACGGACATGGCTAGCTCGATTCACGAGGTGACGCAGATCAATAATATATATACTTTTCTAAACCAGACTCTCTTAATTCTAAATTCTTCTACATGAAGGTTATTCACTACACTGCTGAAATTTCAGAAAACGGAAATTTGCGAAAAGTTGTAGTGAGCGACCGTTTTTAACATTTTTTTTTTGTCTGTCAAACTGAAAACTGCCATTACTCACATTCATTGAAAATAAAGTAAAAAAAATAATTATTATTGCTTCCAATACAGCACCGTATCCATATCGGACCAACGGTAGTTGGCCTCTCACTTCAGTTTGAACGTGAAATATTTGTTAAATTGATTTAAAATTCAACTAGAAAATGTCTTCAAAGATATTTCTTTCATTGTACACGGTTAAAAATTTTGGACTATTTTTTAATCCAAACTTTGGTTTAAAGGAATTTTTAATCCAAAAAGTACTATTTTTTATTCCATACTTAAGTTTAATTTGTTTTTAATCCAAAAAAGTTTAAGTTTAAGACTATTTTTGGACTACAAATTTACATTAAGTATTTTCAGGAAAAATTATTTATGTTACCTTAGATTGAAAACTACTACTGCTACGAAATTTACGCTAAATATAATAGTTAATGTTGTTAAAGCATTCGAAGTTTATTTTTTAATTAAATGAAACAAATTGTTTCTTAAAATCTGAACCAAAATATTATTATATTCATTATTACATTGAGCAGTGTTTCATAATACATAATAAGGGTATTCATGCAAAGCGGCAAGCTTGTATTTTGGGCAATTAGTTATTTTTATCAGTCGATGGTGCATTTGGAGAGATATGTCAGCTGTTAACTTGTTAACAGTCAACTTTTAGCATACATATGTATAAACATCTGATTGCTGGTTTGTGATATATCTGGTTTGTGTAAACGGTTCTCCATACATTTCATTAATAAGGCTGATAAACTTATACGGTTTATATCATTTATAAGGGCATTGCCCATTTGCATGAATACCCTTAATGTTTATATAGTGAAGTTTATGGCAATATAATAATATGTTCACACGAAGGCCTTTTGGCTGAAAAGCCAACAAAAAGCAGCTCTTTATTTGACAGTTATTCTATGGCGAAAAGCTGAATATTATGTAGCTTTTCAGCTGAAAAGCCATTGGCACGGACGCGACATTCGCAAGGTTTTAATTACTCGAAAAACAAGAAAGAAACAAAAAGAACCGATATGTATTTTAAGTGTTCTAACGCGATGAAAGAGTGCTACATTTTATAAAAATATTGGCAAGATTTAGTACAAATTAATTCAAAGTACGCGACAAAAAAGATAAGGTTTTTTTAGCTCGTATAGAAATATGCAAAATTTAGCATAAATTAAGTTTGAGAACTTTTTAATATGCTTATGGAGGTCAAAGAATAACTTTTCTTCGTAGACTTATGAAATATGAGAATTATCTCTAACCTTTTTTTCTCACGAGTTCTCACCTTTGTGGATTAAAAAGTAATCCTTTTATATTTTTAACTTTTTTGGACTAAAATCTAATCCTTTTTGTATTATAATATTTTATACTTTCTGCGGATTAAAAATTATTCCTTTTTGGATTAAAAAATTTTAAACTTTTTGCGGATTAAAAATAAGTCCTTTTTGGATTGGAAAATTTAACACTTTCCATTGGATTAAAAAGTAATCTTTTTTTGGTCGTGTCCTATATGTAATCCAAAAAAGATTAAAATTTAGCCCAAGATTTTTAACCGTGTATAAATCAAATTAAAACTATTTGAAAAAATTTGACAACTAATTTGATTTGACAAAAAAAAAATATAAAATAAAAAAGTAGAAAAACACTGATTGAACAAGTGCAAGGCTTCTCGGTAATTCCGTTTTGGTTTTATTGCAGTTGAGCTTATCAGCTTTTCAAAGTAAGTGGACTGTGTAAACCACAGAAACTACTGATGAGTCGGAGTAGCTTCCGACGAAACCATGGTCTAGTCTGCTCGGTTTGTTCTGCAAAGAACATTGTTGTTGTATTAACCTGTTTGGCTTCACAAATTATTTGGCATCAAGCTCTAAATATAATTCTTGAAAAATATGTTTTTTAAGAATTATAAACTAAAATACAAAAATATAAATTTTGAAATTGTGCATATTCACAATGACTAACATCTATCAAACAGGTCTACTAACGACTACTGAACATGTCTTTTCTTCACAAATTTCCAACAATTATTTTTCATCAACTGAAAAGATGATTAAATTTAAGTAAACTTCGGTAAACCAAACCAACAACAATTTCACTGAAATTTTCGGAAATTTTCGATTCCGTATATTTCAGCAGTGAAGTAAATACTATATATCATTATATAAATAATGAGTTCCTTTTGAATTGAGCAACGCCACAAAATCGTTCACTTCACATTAAAAAATTTTCTAATTCACAAATTTTTAAAACAATGTCTGTGTGTAATGCGTCCATTCGCCTTTTAACCACTTGAATATTAAAGTCTAAAAAAAAAAACAAATTGGCCATTTCAGCCCTTGAAAGAACTTTGACCGAGTTTCTTGTGATCAATTGTGTTGTGTGTGTTATTAAATGTTTGCACACAATTGTACCGAGAACTGGACCAACATGTTTAATGCCGACTCCGAACGGTAAAAGTTCATGTTCTCAATAAGCTTTATAAGGCATAATTAACTCTCTGAGTTTTGCCATTGTCTGCTGAGAGGTGGTGACCGACCAGAAAAAATTTTTTTATTTAAAAAACTTTCGCCGCGACTGGGAATTGATCTCGGGCTCCGGGAATGCTTAGCCACACACTTGACCTGCATGCCACGGACACCACTCCGATCGTATGAATATTAAAGTCTACACTCAGAAAAAAGTGTCTCGGAATATGATAAAACAGGCATCATATTTAGAGAACAATGGTATAGACTTTGCTCCAGAGAATGCTATTCTCTAATTGCGATACTTAAAATTCTCTAAAAATGATAAAAAGCTACCATGAAATAGAAAAATATATCATTTTTAGAGAAAAATACTTTTTTTTTGAGAAAATATTTGTTTTTATTGAAGAAAATATTTCTCATAGTGAATTTTTTATCAAAATATAAGAAAAGTTTTTCATTTTCAATAAAATTTCTCTATAAATGAGAAATGTTTTGTGCGAGAAAAATACTTATCATTATCAGAGACATTGAAATATTTCCATTTCTTAGAAGTAAAGAAATATTTCTTCGAAAATGTGAAAATTTATTCTAATTGAAGAAAATTTTATTTGAAAAAGAGAAAATTGCTATTATCAAAAATAGAGAAATTTTTTACCGGAGCAAGGTATGTGTTTTTTTTTTCAGTGTACAAATCAAAAAATGATAACAGTCGAAATACCAGTGTTTCCATCGTCAGAAATGTAATAAAAGCATGGTATTTAACTTACGAACGTGTTAAACTTTCGGACATCTCCCCTACATAACTGGAAGAACATTTGTCTAACTAATTGGGAAAAGTTGATCATAAAAATTACATTCACTTATTTTTCAAAAAGGAGGATTTGCGAGATGTTGACAACAGAAAAGAAATTTTAGCTCTTTATCCAATTTGTGCAAAGAATCTCAGAATTGCGCTAAAAAATTCTCAGTACAATCCATTTTTTAAATAATTTCTTACCATAGAATGAGAAAAAAACGATTTGAAATTGAATCCTTTGACTAATGATCAGAATATCTTCATTGTTTTCGAATATAATTCATTCAATTTTTTTGTAGCATCCAAACATATAGTACTTGAAGAAAAGTGATAGTAAAATACTTTCCTTGAGCAGACAGAATGGCCAAAATCATTCAGATCTAACAGTTTTATTTGCTTCACACTGAAAAGTATGGAGTAAATCATTTACAAAAACATTAGAGAGAATGCCAATTGATGGTTTGTAATTGATAGTGCTACTCTTGCTCGATTTCTTACATTTCACTTTGTGATTTCATTTATTGAGCCAGCAAGCCAAACCTAAAGAGCTTTCAATAATACGTCAAATGAGTATACAAGAAAGGATCTTCACAATCTTCATATGCGACTGGTGGCAAATGGTCTGTGACGACATTTGTAGTAGAGTTATCCAGACCAATTTTGAAAATATTTTCCTCAAAGCAACTACAACCAAAGGATGTCCCTAAGGCGGCGACCCATCACCTCTGCTTTGGTCCCTATTTGTAGAAAGTCTTCTTGAAAGTCTTGAACTCAAAAAACTGGGGTAGATGTGAGGGGGTATGCCGATGACGTAGCAGTCATCATACGAAAAAGCTTTGAAAGTAAAGTCTACGACCTTCTACAAGCAGCACTCTTAACACTCTTTAAACCCAAAAAAGACAGTTATTGTTTCTTTTCAGTTATGGCGAAAGCTTAATCTGAGTTGCGCAAAACTCTTTAGGAAGAAAGTGAATTTCTCTAACTCAACAAAGTATACTGGAGTAGTCCTGGATATCAAACTGTCCTGGAACCTTTACATAGTCTAAATTATTAGTCTTTTTTCCATAACTTGCATTTTATGTCCGATCTTAGAAAATGATGTGCCGTCAAAAAATGCTTAACTAGTGCAAAATTTCCGTTTCAGATCTTTTGGACTTCGGAAGACACATTCGACCGATCGACCCTATTACTTTGATAACAGAAATCCGTTTTATTTCCTCATAAAATATAGCTTGGAATGTTAAAATGTTCAAAATACGCTTGTTCAAAAATGCTTTATTGAAACAAAAAAGTTATAGCAGTTCAAAATTATAGGTATTATGAAACTTTTTTTATGAAATTTCTTATATTACAACAATATGGAATATAAAGCCAAATAAACCACTTTTCGGAAGAAGTGACCAAATTTTTCGAAGTTTAATTTCATGAAAACAAAATCGTGAACAGGCGGTGTACAGAGGTAAAAAGCCTAAATATTGGAATTTGACTTCAAAAGCTCTGAGAGAAAAATGTAGTATGAGTTAAACCCTTTCGAAGCCCTTTTTTAACTCTATATCATTTCGTAAGATCGCGTATAAAATGCAAAAGTTATGGGAAAAATATCCTTTTGTTGGTATTCCCAGAGTTAAAAAAACCTGTTTTTTGCCTTGGAATTATCCAAAGTCATATTTCAAATAAAGGGTGATTTTTTTTCTTACCGAGTTGTAAGAATGGATTGTTCATTCCAATTATTTATGGAACTGATTTTGGAATAACGCATCCTGTCAACTAAGTTTTTGAAGACCTTGTTGACTGTTTTGTGCTATATTTCACGAATAGTAAAGACGATATTCACCTTTTCGATCTGAATTGTTCGCAAACTATCTATCTTTTAACAAAATACCCCAAGAACCTTAATAATCAGGTACTTTCTTATAGTAAAAAAAATGTTCCTGCTTTTGGAACGCCTTATATTTGTTCTAGGATATTAAATGCGAGGCAAAAACAAAATAAACCACTCTTAACTGGAAGAAACTTAAGTTGAGTTTAATTGGTTCGTCCACACATAAGAAAAAGGTCGTTTTAAATTTTTTTAACGCACTCTCTGGACTTCCAATTATCTACAGAGTGAGATATTTATTTTCATTCTTTTTAGGTCTCATCTCAATCGTACCACACAGAAGTCACACATCATGACAATATCGTACCTTATTTGATATCGTCCCTCTTTTTCAAACACTTCTTGAGATAATCATTTATTTATTTTTCGTTGTATTCTATATTCTGTTGTATTCTTAAGAAATGGTGACGAGATAAGATTGTATGAAGACGAACTGAAATTTCACCAAGCATCCAATTTTTAAAATTTTTCAATAAATGTTGAACTGTACTTTTTACGTTGTTCAATGCTTTTTTCAGTTTCATTAATTTTTGTAAGGAGTTGTTTGTTCCGAACGAAACAGAGTTTGAATCTCGTCGATATTGTTCGTCGATATTGTCATATTATAAGTTAGATGCAAAATTTAAAGATTGATAAGATTGAAATTTTTAATAAATTGGTTTATTTGATTTTAATGTAACTATTATTCTTTTCTGAGTTTTCTACAAAAATACACAGAGTTTTTCTAAAAGACAATTTTTACTGCTTTCTTTAATTTTTTGTATGTACCTTTTGTATGCACCTGAATTTTTAATGCAAAAATATGATAATAATATATTGATGTGATGTGATATAATCGATAAGCTGAAAAATGGTTTTTTCAAAAGAAAAAAATAATTTAATATTTTTTATTTTATTTTTTATTTTTATTGAACCAGTCATGTTTTTAGTTAAATAAGCTCATTGTGGATGTCTGTTTAGATAAAAACCATTATCATCATCGTCACCATCATCAGCCATAGGCAATCTTCTTATATAGTTTGCCCTCATCATAATCATTGCAGCACACTCACCCTGTGCAGCAATCAGGCAAAAGAAGCCAGACGGCCTTCGCTCATTGTGGTTGTTGCAGAGAGAGAACCATAAAAGTAAAAGAAAAATTAAAATATGCTGTTGTGCATTTCAAAATTTCAGTGACGTAGAAATTGAAAGAATTAAAGGGTGTATGCTAAGGATTTCGAAGAATTCTAAAAATCTTCAATTGGTAAATAGTTATTTTTGCCTTAAGTCAATTTTTGTTTTTAAATAGAATTATAACGTAAAATTTTATAAAAATTTGTGGTGGCAAGTTTTTAAGATGGTTGAATTAATATTTCGTGTAAATAAATAGATTTGACATTTGAAAAATGTCAGCATGCTGTCATTGACCCATTGTCATTATCTGCAATTTTTTGAAAAATTCTATTAGAGAGGTTTTATAGAATATCATGTTAAATATTTCCATGAAAAAATCGAGAGATGACCATGAAAATATGTTGTTGAAAATATGAATCATCTTTATAAAATCAAAAATAACAGTTTTAAATTAAATTATAATCTAATCTAACAAATCACGATTTAAATTTTATATCGTAATTTGGCTTTAATTATTCGAAATATGAACTGTATAAATGATCCTTTTGGAAAATTCCAAATTTGAGCTGTTATAGTCTTGAACGAAATGAGCGATATCTTACTAGCTGGTTCAGCAATAGTTGTCTTGCCAAATATCAATAAATTTAATGGGGGGCTCGTTTTGAAAACTTGTTTAAAGACCAAACCCGCCTGGAACATGGCATTGTTCACGTTTTTTCACATTTGTGAACGGTACAACATTTTTTTGTATTGAAAACCAAACAAATTATGAAAACAAATTATAACAGTCTGCTTTTTCGTGCTTCACTGCATACGTTTATTTTGCCTGTACAGCGCACGACAAAACTCAAATCAGAAGAAAAAGTATGAACGTTCTAAATATGAATTTAAAAACTCACACATTTTAAAAATCCTCATTCTGGATTTTGTCATTATTATATTAAAGTCACAAAATAGAAAAATTTAAGAAGAAAAATGTGTTTATATAAGAAAATCAATCATCAGTAGCTTATGCTGTGTCTGCTGCTTTCTTTGTTTTTGTTCGTTGTGACTGATTCGCAGGCTTCTTCATTGGGTTCTTGTATGTACCACCTCTTATTGGGTTCTTGTATGTACTACTTAGAAATGAGTGCTCTATTTTAGCACTAGCGAGTATAGCTTTTTTAATTTTTGTTTTTAATTTGGATCCCACTAGCACTAGCGAGTATAGCTCGCAAACTCGGACAGAGAGAAAAGTGGCACTAATGGAAAGGACATTTGCTTGGCGTGAGATATAAGTACCATACGATTTTTTTAAAAATCGGGATCTTAATTTTATTTTGAAATTAGTAGTTAAACTGACTGTAGCTCGCAAACTATGTATATATCGGGCAGTGACGAAAGTGGCACCAATGGAAAGTGCATTTGCTTTTCCTTCTTTTCAACTAAGTCAATGAACTCAACTCGTCAAACTTAACGAAATGATCGAACAAATTTGACATTTTGCTTGTTTCTTTTTGCTTGCTCATTTTATCTTGCTTACTCTTAAAGTTTTCTTTGTTTTGGTCTCGATAAGAAGTCCATAATTGAGTGTTAAAAAATACGTGCAAAATGGGCAAAACAATCGAACCAAAGAGACAAAATAGAAGAAGTTAAAACTTACACGGAATTCTAGGTCTACACTTACGATACTATCGAAACAATTGTATTTTTTGAAAAGGTGCCTTTTTTGGTATTTTTGGAAAAGGTGCAAAATACCACTTTTTGCTTTTCAGAATTATCAAAAACAAAAAATTTCAAAAATAAAATTGCAAACTAATTAAAAACAGAACACAAAATTTTATAAAATCTGATCGTTCGGAATTTTCCCCCAAAAAGATTTTAGCCCTGCATTACTAACCTTAGTGTGGAATCCAACCCGGTCAAACTTTCTTTTTAAAATTTCTAATGCAATACTTGTGTGACGAACTAACAGTCAAAATCTTATCTCTATTCAATAATTTCAATTCAATAATAATCAGTTTCTAGTGTCCTTCGAGATTAAGCGTGACAACGTGATTAAAATAAGAAGTGTTTGGGTGCTTTACACCCAGGTTTGTTATAAAATACTTTTTTTTTCGGTGAATTACGCCCAGAAAGCTTAGTAGCAAACCTCAGACAACATGCCATAATAGTGATAAATACATTTGATAAGAACACACACATATATATATATATAATTTGTACTAACAACAGTATGTTCTTCAACGCAACACCTTCGGAAAAATAGAAAACTACAGGCGATAGCTTTTCCAGTAGCGTAATATTACTGCGAAAGTTATAAATTTAGCTGATCATTTTGAGGTGGAAATTTGTTCTAAAGAGAAAAAAGTCCTTATATAATTTTTTTTTTGTTTATATAATTTCAGCTTTACAATCGTATATTTCATATTTCACTAGCACTTAAATTGTAGAAATAACACGCTTTTTTCAAAACCTATTGTATTTTCTTTTTTGTTTTAATTAACTCATGTACTAGTTTAGAAGTTTTTGTTTTACTCTGAAATAACCATTCCTTTGAAAATTTATTGAAAACTAACACATTTCTTAGGTTTGAAAAATTATGTCCTTATAATTGAGAATTTCTTTTATAGGTGGAAAACACCCAGAGTTAGTTGTGACGCAACTCAGCCATAGATAAGTGATCCAGGGTTAAAAAGACCTACAAAGGTTTTAAAAAGGTCTAGAATGAATACAGGAATGTTTAAGACCGAGTTTACGAAAAACTTTTGCAACCCGATTTAATGACCTTATGGTTAGGCAATAGATAGTTGTTAGCCCTAGAATATAGAATTATAACCCTATTGTTGTGATGAATCCCGAAAACTTTCATGTGTAAGTCTTTTTTATCAAAAAATATTTAAATTATTACTTATATATGATATAATATTAACAAAATTGATAGTTTGCAGCCGTGAAATAATAGGGATATTCACGATGTGGTGTATTTTTGATAAATTCTTACAAAATTTACAATATTAACAACGCATTGTGAACAAACCTTCAATAAAGTCTGGGTAGTTCATCATTTAGCAGTACGAGAAAATAAAAGAATTGAAACGAAGCACTGAATTAAATTAACTTTTATTAAATAAACACACCACCCAGCCAGTACCTTCATCCACTCTGAGTCAAAAAGTTTTTGTGTTCAGTTGATCATTTATACAACGATATTTACAAAGAATACAATAGGGTTTCGCCATTGTATTTTTGCTACAGAGTTGTATTTTGAACACTGTACATTTTGTTTTTGTAATTTTACTTCAAATATCAAATTTATCAAAAATACACAATACAAGGGCAAATACACCACATCGTGAATACCCATAATAATTTTAAGCTTATTTTCATTATCATCAACCCCAAAACTTTCGTCTGTAATTCTTTTAAAGATTCAATGAAAACATTTCATTTATTCCTCATATATGACCATATGCCAAGAAGATTGACAGTTGGCAGCCTTGAAAAAATTTTTGAAATAGAATTTTGAACCTTATTTTTGTGAACAGCGATCCTAAAAAAATTGTATGTACGTCTTTTTTAACAAAATGTGTTGAAAAAATACCATTTGTTACTTACTCATAATTGACTTTATAAAAAAGAAATTGACACTTGGCAGCCCTGGAATCAGTATTTTAATCTTATTTTAGTGTTCAGCGATGCAAAAACTTTGATATGGACACCTTTTTTATCAATATCCAGGGAATAGATTTAATTTATTACTCATCTTTGACGCAATTAGTTATCAGGATATAGAAACTTGGCAGTCCTGGAATCAAAATTTTAATCTTAGTTCCGTGATCAGCAACCTGAATACTTACATGTGTACACATTTTGTTTGTCATCTTTTGTCATCTTTTACTTGACAGCCCTGAAATCAGAATTTTAATCTTGTTTTTCTGATCAGGAACCCGAAAATTTTCGTTTGTAACTATTTTTTATGAAAATTTGGTGAATAGATTTAATTTATTGCTCATTTATGACTTTATTATCATATTAACTATATTGACAGTTGGCAGCCCTGAAATCGAAATATCAACCTTAATTTTGAGAACAGCGGTCCGGAAAATTTCGTATGTAATTATTTTTTTATCAAAACCTGGTGGAAAAATTTCATTTAATACACATATTCCACGTTATAGAAACAAAATTGACAATTGGTAATCCGGGTATCAAAATTTTGACCTTATTTTCGTGATCAGTGATTTGAAAACTTTCGTATGCATACCTTTTTATCAAGATCATATGAAAAGTTTTAATTTATTCCTCAACTTTGACCTAATTATAAGAATATTGACACTTGGCAGCCCTAACATTAGAATTTTTATATTATTTTCGTGGATAGCTACTTCAAAAATTTTTGTCTACAAACCTTTTCTAACAATATCTTATGTAAGTTTCTATTTATTGCTCATATTTAAATCCTGTAAAAACAGATTGACTGTTAGCAGCCCTGGAATTAAATTTTGATAACTTATTTTGTAATTATGTATACAAAATTTTCTAAAACCTTACGTACTTAATTTAAAATTTTGAGCGTTAAACTATTTAATCAGGGACTTTTTCTACACCTCTCTAAATTCATAAGTGCTCCTTCTTCGCCGCCCCTGTTCATAATCTATAATATAACTAGAAACAACAACAACAAGAACAAAGAATGCAAAATAAAATAAAACAAAAATTGAGCCAGACATTGTTGACGTCTGCATTGTGCACTTTTAAGCCCCCATTCCACAGCTCGTCCTCCCCTAGCTATATGCAATTCTTGCAGCTCACCGCTGCTGCTGCGTTGTGTCTGTGTCTGGGCTGTGTGTTGCCGCTGTTGCCGTCGCTGCTGCTGATTTTGCAAATATTTCCTACCAACCGCCATCATTCTGGTTGCTGGCTGTCTGCTTGCTTGCCTGCCTGCTGAGCCAACAATATTTTTGGTATGCAAAATATTTAAAAAAACAAAAAAAAAAAAAAAACGCCAACCAATCTGAAGATATGGCAGCACTGGCAGCGACGCAGCTTATTGCACCCGCACAAGAGCTGCATGAGTTCCATGCACTTCACTTTTATGCTCTGCTCTGTCGCACAGTTCCAGTTGTTTATGGGGTGTCGCGTCGTCAGACGCTTTGTTGGCTAGTCGTTGGCTGTTTTTTAGCATAATTTTTTTGTGAGTAAGTGTGTGTGTGTGTGTGTGTGTGGTTGTGTGTTGGTAGACAAAACAAAAAAACCAATACTTTTTATGCATTTCATTTTTTTGTTTGCTCGTCTCGTCTTTGACTGCGCTGTGCCTAGTTTGAAAATCGCGCATGAATGCTGTTTATTTTTGTTGTTGTTGTTGTTGTTGTTGTTGTTTTTGTTGTTGTTAACTCTTTCAATACACCTGGGAAGTTGGCTGCCCTGTAGTGCTGATTTCGGAATGTCTGATGATCCGATTGTCTGCTAAGCCTCCAGCTACAACAGGCCGAAAGATAGACAGACACTTTTGCCGGGCTGAGAGCTGCTTTTTCTTAACTTAAAGTTAAAATAACTCTTAAAAAGTTGTTATAATAATGTTCTTATTCCATTTCTAAATAACCCACAACCAGATAACCTGATTCTTTTTTAAGTCTTTGGGCTTTTGAAAAGCTTGAGTGAGATTAAAGTCTTCGATCAAAATTTTGATAAGCAAAGAGTTCTTTAAATGGCTAAATAGCTACGTTGACAAGAAAACTTGTCATATTTAAGCTGAACACCAGTTAAGCGCTTGTTTTAAATTCAGATAAAAAACTTTTTGGTGTGGTTTTTGAAGTACTAGAAACTTTTTCTTTTCTAGCCTTTCTTTGCTAACCGTTAGTCAGTTTTAGCTTCTGTCTAAGATATTCCTAACTTTCTTAGGTGGCCATGACAACCCGTGGTCAGGTTACGGCCGACTTCATCAGCTCTGATAATGTTGTTATATTTGCCTACTGTAACATGGGAGCTTAGATGCCGTCCTTTCCTATTTGCAGACAGAATATACTTTGCTTTGCCTTCGTTTGCCATCAAACTCACTTTGGCGGCGAAGTTGACTCTTTTTCAAAGACGGCGAAAACAGCAGTTATATCTCTTGTGATTCGGTCGATAATATCTATGTCATCAGTATCAATATCATCAGTGCACATAAGCAGCTGGATACCCTTGTAGAATATGGTGTCCTTGCGATGTACACGTGCCTTTCGTCGGATCCTCTCCATGATCAAGAATCGCCTTGCCTGTAACCTCGTTCGGTATTAAAGGTTTCGGAGAGGTCATTTCCCACCTTGACGGAGCTACATGTATTGCTCAACGTCATCCTGTAGAATCTAATCGAGTTTAAAGGCATACCGAATTCAGATACTGTTGATTACAGGCAATCCCGAATCGGACTAGCGAACGCATCTTTATAATCGACAGAAAGATGGGTGGGTGTCGAGTAAAAATCTGGTCTATGGTGGACTTGCCAGGACGAAAGCCATACTGATAAGGTCCAATCAGTGTTTTGGCATGCGGCTTCAGTCTTTCACACAATATGCTCAAAAGAACCTTGTATGCAATGGAAATAAGACTGATACTTCAGTAGTTGGCGCAGATTGTTGGCTCACCTTTCTTTAGTATAGGACAAAGCACACTGAGATTACAATCGTCGGGGATGCTTTCCGCTAGCCATATTTTGCTGATGAGTTGATGCATGCCCCTTATCAATTCACCGCCGCCCGTTTTAAATAATTCAGCAGACAGGCCGTCAGCACCAGCTGCTTTGTTGTTTTTGAGTCGCTGGAATGTCCACTCCATCAACGTCGATTGGTGGTGTCGGACTGTATTCTCTAAGGGCAGAATTGTTGGGATCGTCACTCGCAAGCAGATTGGAAAAATGTAACCTCCATCATCTCAATAAGCACTGCGTATCTGTAACCACGTCACCATTTTCATCTCGGCAAATGGATGCTCTGGGCTTGAAACCTTGGGTTAGTTGCTTAACCTGTTGGTAGAATTTTCGAACATACTTCTTGTCTCGCTACATCTCAATTTTTTCACGCTAACACTTTTCCTCCTCTTTTTTTTACGTCTGATAGTTTTCGTGCATGGCTCGCGTTGCAGCTGACTGCAGCGTCTTTTTATATGCGGCGTATTTTGCTGCTGTCGCGTCGCGATACTCCTGGTCGTACCATTGGTTGCGAGGTTACGGGCGCCGAAAAGCAATAACTTCTTCAGCAGCAGTGCGCATGGAGTGGGATATATGCGCCCAAAGTCCCCAGTGTCGTCGAGGCAAGAGTAAGGTTGGTTGAGCTTAACCGAGAGTTGAGCGGAGTAGGCCTCGGCGGTCCGTTATGATAGCAGCTTATCGACATCAAGCTTTCGTTGCATACCTGTGCGTATATTCTTCGCATTGCACAACCACATGCGGATCTTGGCTGCAACAAAATAATGGTCGGAGTCAATATTGACTCCCCAAAATGTGCGCACATCCAGTACGCTTGAAGCTAGATGATGACCTATCTAGTTTCGCGTTTTTTGATTTGTCGACAGCCAGGTGGCCTTTTGGATATTGAGGTATTGGAGTCTGGTGCTGCTTACTACCATGGTTTGCACCGCGGTGAAGTCGATCAGTCTTAGACCGTTTTACATTTCCTGGATGGCGGTGATGTCAGCCCCTATTTGGCGAGGGCTTCCGCCAATTAGACAGAGGCACTTTCTCTATAAAGAATCTGGATATTCCAGGTGCATATCCGTAAATAATTGTGAGTTTTTTGTTATATGGAGATCTTTAGTAACCGGATTTTGATACCCAGGAACCCTTAATATCGTTAGGTTTGACAAAAAAATGCTTTTGAAAAAAAAAAATTCGGGGTGGCGAGGGGTTAAGTTGTGCCGCATCGGGGTTAAAGGTTGGTGAAAAGTAGAAAAATTAGACGAACACATCCGTAACTACCCAAGTGTTGCCCCTAGAGAGGTTAAATGTTCCACCGACCCCTATTAAGTGGGGGTCAGACTCACATTTCACCCTTCTATGGGCACCCTGGGACCTGTGGATCCATTTATTAAAAAAGATTTTTGTAAAAGAATTTTGTATGGGAGCCCCCTTAGGGGGTGGAGATAGGGGGTAGGTATGTTCACAAAAAATGTTGGGGAAGAAAATTGAATAGGGGTCGGTGGAACATTTAACCCCTCTAGGGAGAACACTTGGGTAGTTATGGATGTTTTCGTCTAATTTTTCTACTTTTCACCAACCTATAACCCCGATGCGGCAGAACTTAACCCCTCGCCACCCCCAATTTTTTTTTTCCAAAAGCAACGTTTTGTACAACCTCACAAAATTTAGGGTTCCTGGGTATCAAAATCGAAAATGTTTGCACTATCCCACCCCTAATCTACGTGTATTTTTTTAAAGTCAAATACACATTAAACCAGTTCTGACATGCACACACATAAATAGTATGACACAGGCGATAGCAGTAAGACAAAAGAGAGAGAGAGAGAGAAAGGGATAACACATACTCAGCAAAGCAATCGGCATAGAACTGGTTTCAACATAATGGCACTCGTAGCCAGTGTGGCCATTTTAGCCTTTTCGAGGCTAGATTTAGCCTTTTTATTTGCGGTTTAGCCACGAAATTTACGATTTAGCTTCGTGTTTTTTTAGCCTTTTTTTACTTTGAAAACAGCCTTTTTTAGATTTATTAACAATTAAAAAATTTGCCGATTAAATGCAACACTGTAAGGCAAAAATAAGTACACACTAAAAATTTTCGAAAATAAATTTACACCGGTGAGCGAATATTTACATTTTTTACACCGAACGGTGTTTATTTACACCACTTACTCGATGTGATATGACAAACTTATCCGATCGGTGTAAAATAAGAAAGGCATAGAAGAAAAGAAACATGGAAATCACGTTAGCGTTAGCAATGACAAACAAATTGAAAATTAAAATTTCACAAGACTGAAAATAAAAGTCCAAAATTATAAGTCATGTTCGTGAAAACAGTTCTGGCCAAAATTAACATTAAAGTAATAAATAAAAAACGGTTTAACCCTGACTTTGGCACTATTTACATATGTAAATATCCCAATTTTAAATTTGCTATAACTCCTTTCTTTTTTATTCGATTTGAATATGGCTTGGACTCTGTGGCTATTTTTTGGTTTTCTTTCTGAAAATTCAAAAGTTGTTTTTAATTTTAGAATTTTTTGATACTTTTTGAAAATTTTTCATTCCTATAACGTAGTTTGGTACATATTTACATATGTAAATATTTTGTATTTGAAAGGCTTTTCTGGTGTTTAAACGCATTTTTTGTCTTATTTATAGAAAAAAATGATAAGGAAAAACTCTTCACGTATTAATTATATATACAAATTTCATATTTGATAGCTTTTATTGGAAAAATATTAATGAATAGAATTGCTTACCGGGACACCGATGCACCAATCAATACTTTAAATGTACTGTTTTTATTTGTCATTATTACTGTGTTAATCAAAACAAATTCTTTTCTTTATTAAGTTTAAACTACGATGTTTCACAACTGATCAATAAAAAGTCTTTTCTTACTTTAACACTTCAACTCTTTACAACTAAGTGAAACACACGCTACATTTTAATTCTGCTTTTCGGGAGAAAAATAAAGGTACGCAGAAATGAAACCGTGAAAAATAGTTGTCAACGCAGTGTGCTTTTCAAATGCAAAACACACGCAAAGTTCAAAAACCCCATTATAAAATATATGAAAAAAAGGAACAATTGAAGTTGTGTGGAAACAGCGCCAGTTTTTACAACAATATGTCATGTTTTGATATTTAAGCTGGAAGTGCTAATTTAATGAAAAAAAGTTTTTTTTTGTTGAAATTTGTTTTGTTTATTCATTGGCACTATACATTTTTTATTAATTTGATTTTCATAATTATATTTTGGTTATTTCGTAAAGGGCTGGATCGTCAAGTGTGCATAATATGTAAAACGCTATATCGTAAGAAGTAATGCATGGATTTCAATGGTTAGTAATTTTGTGAATAGGATACAGAATAACCTTTCTTTTGATACCCATAATGCTAGATTTTGTTGGAAAATTAAAAAAAAAACACGACTTTTCCAGGCCCATATTCTCAACATACGAACCCTATAACTTCTAAACCACTTGAGAGCGGCGTGAAATTTTTCCGGAATTGGACTTAGAAGGTGTTAAAACATATATTCCGCCTAAAAAATAATGCAAATTTTTAGTTTCTGTTTATCTTTAAGAATGCCAAAAAAATATTTACAAATGTAAATAGTGCCAGATTACGTAGTAAAAGATTGGTGCCAAAGTGAGGGTTAAATAGAATTAAATCCAATCCAAATTTCGAGCATGAATGCCATTATATTTGGTATAACATTATTTTTAGCATTTTGAATGAATAAATTAAAATTCTAAAAACACATATTTCCGAATAGTAAAAAATTAAATTTTTCGGTGTTGGAAAAAATAATAATTTTGCGTATTCTAAATAAACACCTGACAGGGTTTGACACAAACATTCTTCGGATATTTAGTTATTAACACCGATCGGTGTGAAAAAATGTCCCCTATCGGATATAAAATTCTAGCTTTTTGACACGGTGTGTTTTTTAACATCATTTAAAATTTCTCCTGAGAATTGGAAAAAGGAGATTCCCATTTTTAAGGCTCAAGAAATTTTGGAAAATTTTGAACAAATTTGTTAATCAACCGTGAATATTCATGAGTCTTTTAAGTTAAAACTTTTAACATAACATGTGATGTCTGTTTACAATTCCCATGAGAAAATTATTCTTAATAGGACTCAATATACATATACATCAATATACATCAATTCAATATACATATTATTTTCATTTATATTTAAATGATGAAATGAAAGTTAATGCAATGAAAAGTTAGTTTAGTTAATGAAAAGTAAGTCATTCTGAATTAAAAAGGCTGGTATTATTTTGCTTTATAAATATATACCATATGGTTTTTTGCTTTTTACAAATTTGTAGCAATGATACTGATGTACCTATATTAAAAATGAATGTTATGTTAAAACGAAAATAAAACTTGAAGTTGTATGAAAAATTTGGATTTTTTTTGCTTCTTTTTTCAAAACTTTAAGCCTTTTTTTGACTTCTTTTTTTGGCCAATTTAACTTTTTTTTTCAGGTCGTGGCCACACTGCTCGTAGCTAGGAGTGAAGGTTTAAAACGCCAGTCGCAGCATTGAGCGGTCTCTTGTTGTTCGTGAAGTCAAGGTGATCGGACGTGCAGAAGTGCGAGAGTCTTGCCTTGTGGAGTCAGAGTTCTATTGGCGCAATTTACGTAGACATATTATCGGTGGCAGTGGCGTAGCGAAGGGGGGCAGGGGGTGTCATCATGCCCCGGGCGCCACTCGTAGAGGGGCGCCAAAGCATTCTCAAGACAAACAAAATTTTGCAACAAAATTTGTTATTATTAATTAATTCAATAATTAAGTTAGCCACAATGCTATGATAATGCTGCCCTTATGTCAAAGCACATATCTGGCGTTCAACAAAAAATAATTAAAAAAAAATAATAAAGCAACATTTGTAAATTGTGATAACCACACATTAAATTTAGTAGGAGTTACTACAGCTTACCAAGATTCAATCGTTGTAACATGTTTTGAAATAATTGATAACATGCGTGTCTTTTTCTCACGTTCAACATTACGATGAAAATTGTTAAAAAATGCTTTAAAAAATCTGTTAAACGTGAATCTGTAACACGATGGAGCGCCACTAGAAGAACGCGTAGAATTGTTAGAAAAATTAGCAGATGAAAATACTGCCACAAGTGGTACCAGAAATGCTGCAATCTTTATCTTAAACCGAATTTAAATATCATAACTTTACTCCATTTCTGGCATGAACTCTAAGAGAATTGATCGTGTGCAGCTCAGATTACAAGGTCTTAAAATTAAGTTTACAGAAGCGTTCCATGATCTCAAATTATTGGCGAATGAACTTGCAGAAATTCGTAACGAGATTTGTGAAAAAGTAATCGAAAAGGCTAAAAATTTTTGTAAAAAATAGGGAATCGATACAACAATCCGTATTTTTACACGCATTTCTTTCAGCGATAGCTTATATTCTCCACTAAAAATGAAAAAAGTTTTCGATTTTTTATGAATGATGATAGCGCAAAAACTACTCATCCAAATGTAAAAATTTGTTGAACAAACATGAAGATAATTAGAAATTTTTTCGGCTTAGCTTCATTATTATTATTGAACAAGAAGTGTACAAGATATATTTAAAGATATGCGACTTTATTTGAAAAAAGCGATAAAAACTTTAAAAATCTTATAAATCTTATAAAATCTTTAAAACACACGTAAATCCTAGTACTCTGTTTTTGTTGCGTGAAAATTTTGACAAATATTTTGTTGTGAAGAAATTGAAAAATTTGAGAGTCATTCTTTACTTCTCAAAATAGAAAAAAAATATATAAAAATAAAAAATAAAAGAAACAACTGCCACTTTTCACCTCAAAATAAATAGGTAGTTCAATTAAATTGTCGTGGAAAAATGTTGCGAGTATTTTTCACAGCGGAACAGAGTAATATTTTGACGAACATGTGAAAAATTTCATCATACAAAAATTCAATGTATCTTTAGTTCGTGTTTGTAAGAGAAGAATAGAGTTAAAATATCGAATGTAACATGATCAGTTCGATACAATTGATGTCAAAATTAAATATAGTAATTTTCACTCAATTGTTATAAAAAAATATAAACTTTATTATTTCAGTTAGCGAGTAGTTAAGCAAGCAAAAGTTATCTTTATCGAACTGTCAAAGTTAGGAATAAACATTGCTAGCAAAGATGTTATGGATACGAGTTAACAGGTTAGGTAGTTAAGGGCCAGTTAACGATAACAACAAGTTTCTTTAACGCGTTTGGGAATTCTACTGATGTTGATGCTCTACGAAAAAAATAATTTAACGCTTAAATGTATGACCTCAGTGGTTTTCTTCATTATTTTTTTCACTTTTGCGCCAAATACTCAATGAGCTGATTTCTGTATGTGTTGCCGCTGTGAGAAAACGAAAGCTTCAAGCCAGTATGCCTCAATAAATTTATTATTTTTTTCAAACTTACTCTCGTACATGAGACATGAGAAGATATTCTTTGGTTGTGCCATATATGGCACACTATGCATTTAAGGGTTAAAAGTGAAGTGGCTGAATACTTGGCAAAAAATTAGACCAGCATCACTGAACAACCCAAAAGAATCAATGCTGTAGTTGTTACCAGAGTTGCTATTATCTGCAGACTTTTATTTCTTCGGCTAATGATAGTCCTATTTTAAATTAAAAAATTTTTAAATGAATTGGTAACATCTCGATGTTACTCAATCTTTGGTCTCGTACAACTAACATTTGTCAAAAGTACCCCAATCAAAAATGTCAAATGAACCCAAATGCTCTCGGCTTCTTTGTTTTAAATTTTTTTAGTTTATATTTAGTTTTATTGAAATTCACTTATATTTTTAAAAACATAAATAATTTTTACCTATTGTAAAAGGTACTTTGATTAACTTTTATATGTCGGTCATGAAGTCTTTACGTATCAGTGCCGGAAAATAACAGTTACGCACGCAAAAACACAAACTTTTCTATTACTTTTCTTCATGTAATGCAAGAATCGTCGAACTTTGTGACGATTACTGAAATACAATGATGCAAAATTTATAAAACAAATTATTGAAAAATAACTGTTCGTTCATACCGAAAACGTCACAGTTAAATAAGCCCCAAAGTCAAGGGTACCCCAGTTTATCCTACTAGGCTTAACTATTAAAACTTTTTTTGCGATTTTCGTATTAAGAGACCCTAAATCTATAACAAAATATAATGAACTGTCGTGTACAGTACCTTTTTCTGATTTAGACTCATAGTGTTATTTGTATTAATGTAATTTAATAAGTGTGTTATAACTATTTGTACTATATATTAAAATATTATATATAATATCGCACACTAAATACAAAACAGTCACAACTCAAAAAATATAACTTTTCAGGAGAAGAGAAAAATAAAACTCTTTGGTCGAAATTTCAGAAGAAAACCAATTTTTATTTAAGCACACAAACTTCATTCTTCCAGTTTCTGAAGAAAATAATGGAAAAGATAGTAAGATATGTGTTTTGTGAATTGATTTATAACAAAAATTCCATAAAAAAAATTTTGAGTTGTGACTGTTTTGTATTTAATGTGCGATATATCCTATTTTTTTCATTATTTCATTGGGGGCGCAAAAAAATTGTTTTGCCCCGGGCGCCAGTTATGCTCGCTACGCCACTGATCGGTGGTAAGTCTTCTTCCTCGATAATATTTTGTTTCCACTCAATTTAAACTTCTTCGGAGTTCTCTTGTCGATTTATGTTGACATATTATCGGTGGTAAGTCTTCTTCCCCGATATTATTTTGTTTCCACTCGCAAGGTGCCGCGATTGGTAGTTAGTTTTCTTCTCCAATATCGTAATCAAACTTCCTCACTTGCCAGTCTAGTAAATCAGGCGCTGTGCATTAAGGCCATGTGCATTATTGCCATAATTGGCAATAATGCACATTAGGTTGGGAATTAACGCCATGTGAATTAGTGCCATAAAATTCTTTATGGCAATAATTCACATTAGGTAGAGAATTAACGCCATGTGAATTATTGCCATAAACTTCTTTATGGCAATAATTCACATTAGGTAGAGAATTAACGCCATGTGAATTATTGTCATTAAGATGTTATGGCATTAATTCACTTTATAAAGTGCATTAATGCCATAAATTGACAGAAATAATTCTTATGGCATTAATGCACATAGCTGTGTGTATTACTGCCATTACACTTAGAAAAAATAATATCATGCAGTATCAGGACTGTGCATTTACGTCACGCAACTTATTTTGACATGTGGCAATAATGCACATTAGGTAGAGAATTAACGCCATGTGCATTATTGCCATAAAATTTTTTATGGCAGTAATTCACATTAGGCAGAGAATTAACGCCATGTGAATTATTGCCATAAACTTCTTTATGGCAGTAATTCACATTAGTTAGAGAATTAACGCCATGTGAATTATTGCCATAAAGTTCTTTATGGCAGTAATTCATATGAGGCAGAGAATTAACGCCATGTGCATTATTGCCATAAAATTCTTTATGGCAGTAATTCACATTAGGTAGAGAATTAACGCCATGTGCACTATTGCCATAAAATTCTTTATGGCAGTAATTCACATAAGGTAGAGAATTAACGCCATGTGAATTATTGCCATAAAATTTTTTATGGCAATAATTCACATTAGGTAGAGAATTAACGCCATGTAAATTATAGCCATACAATTCTTTATGGCAATAATTCACACGACAGAAGGAATTAACGCCATGTGAATTATTGCCATATAGTTCTTTATGGCAATAATTCACACGACAGAAGGAATTTACGCCATGTGAATTATTGCCATATAATTCTTTATGGCAATAATTCACACATAAATTGGCAGAAAATATTCTTATGGCATTAATGCACATAACTGTGTGTATTACTGCCATAACGCTTGGCAAAAATAATATCATGCAGTATCAGGGCTGTACAAATGCCTCACGGGATTTATTATGCATTTGGCAACAATGCACATTAGGAAGAGTTGCTCAATAGGTATTTATTGAGTTGAAAAGTTGTTGAGTTTGGTTTATATGTGATATCATTTTAAATAATAAATAAATATGCCTAGTTGGAATAAAACGCAAATTTTAGCGTTGTTATTACTCTGAAAGTCAAGAATTTTTGGTTCGAGTTTATCAGACTCAAAGTGAGGCAAGTTATGTGTGTGAACATTTGAAAGCGCCCTCACATCAAAATGAGGTTGAGTGAGGCTAATATAAACCGAAACTCAAACAGCTAATTCAGTTTTATTCACACTAGGTCTGCTACCGAAGTCAAATGCAAACGAAATATTTCAAAAACCTTTTCTTGAAAGTGCCTGAAAAGCATTCTTTTACTGAGAGGATTGTGTATAAGAGGGGAAATCCGATTTCTCTGCGTTCAAGCTTTTTAAAGTTTTTACTAGTAGAATTTTGTGAGGTTAAAAGATGAAAACTCTCAAACGGTAGGTGTAAGGCAAAGCACAGTAGTTGTGAACTAGACAGATTTGACATTTTCAATTTTGTACCAGAAAATCGTTCCTTTACTCTTTAGTGTTAGAGTTAATTCTCTCTCAGTTTAATTACTTTTGACGTTTTTCATTATTTTACTAGAAAAAAACGCGAACAGACCTACAACCTTCATTATTGTATCATGACATAGCTAAAACTGTTTGACCAACAATTTGACGTGGCTTTAAAAAGGCTTCACATTGGCGAAGTGGTTTGTCGAACAACATGGCGGGGCGAACCAGTTCGACAGAGCTAACGTTCAAATTGAACCTTGCATGTTCGTAGAACATGCAATTTCATTTTGTGTTTTTCACCATTATTTTGTTATTGCTATTAGTTCATTTGCTTTTTATTGTTTTTTTTTTTGTTGTAGTGTTGTTACAACAAAATATCACTAGGTATGATGCTTACGTTCAAATTATAGAAAATGTCCTACGAACAGCTCTGGGTCCACGGAGAAAATCAAAAAATTTTTTCCAACAATACAATAGGTTCGACGAACTGACGAACTAGCTTCTTAACAAGCGAACAGGCTCGAAAATGGCAGCGGCTCGACGAATCAGCTCGTAAAGAGCCTAATGTGGCTTCACATCTGTGAACTCGTGTGGCAAGCAATATGACGGCTTGTATGTGTTCGAGACAGCGAGCGTTCAAATAGCGGAATCAGTTTGGCACACACAGGATTACATTTGAGAAAAATAGAAATGTACTCTTACGGCCGGTTTGTTCGCAGAGTTATAAATTTGCTTATAACGCGTTATGTCTAAAACCAGCTATAAAATAAAACTTCTTTATAACACGTTATAAGTTTTTTCAATTAGTTCATTCAATTTTTTCTGTCGATTTGTAACGCGTTATAAACTGGTGAAATACTTTTATAATGTGTTGAAAAAGTCAAAGCATCAAATATGTATACATTTTCTAGCGTTTTGATAGAACTGACTTTTGATTCATAACCAGGCTATAGAACTTGTTACAAATTAAAAACACATTTTTTGGGTTTTAAGCACAAATTAAGTTTTATTTATGACGAGGTTAAAAGTTCGATACAATTTGATATATAACGAGTTATAGATGGCGAACAAACCGATTCAGTCACATAAACAGTTACAGAATAAGTTTTATATTGATAACTCAGCGAACAAACCGACCGTTAAAAAGTATTTATTGCTTCAAAATAAAATTATTTTTGCGAAAAATTAAGCAAAAATGCTTCCCAAGTAATCGACACCAGCATAATTTTCTCGAAATAACTTCTTTACTGTATCCAACCGAAGTTACCACATATACTGTATGCAACTTACATAGAGAACTACCAAAGAGAATAGAAAAAGTACCAAATATTTCTAACATCGTCCTAAAATCATCAAAATGTACTCCACATAGTACTAACCTAATGTTTCAATACAACCCTGGTTACGTTTAGACTATAGAGAATTTATTTTTTTGCTTTGTTGGATAGAGAAAATCAAAAATGTTTGTCAACAAGCCAACTAGTGTGCCAAACTGTCGAACTAGCTTCTTACCTATCGAACCTGTGTGGAAATGGTCGCCGTGTGACACACGAGATCACAGATTTGAAGCTTGCATAATAGACTACACAGAAAGTTGCAACAAACACGTGTCTACACGGTCATTGATGCCAACCAGAAGTCAAACACAAAATCACTAATACCACGTTTATCCGACTCTTCAAGTCGATATGATCGAAGTCGCTTCGACTCAAACTATTGCATAAACAGAACTTAAAACCGTCTTGAAAGTTTCAAAGCGATTCAATAAGACCTCATTTTAAATCGGTTCTTAAACTTTCGAGAGTCGCTTTGAAAGTACGCATAAACAAGTTTTTATTTTGCAATCGTTCTGAAAATCTTCCGCAGTGTTCTAGCTGTCAAACTTTATTGACAGAATGTACATTGACTTGTCAAATTGTGAAAACGCTTCTACAATCTAAAAAAGTAAACTTAGATATTTATTCATTTAATATCAAAATTAAGACGTGTTAGAAAAATTAGCGTCATCCACCCGCGAACACGCCCACCTCCCATAGAACCCCAAAATTTAAAATTCTATAAAAATTCTTCTCTTTAAGCTAAAGGAAAAAAAATTTGATACGTTTAGATTTTTTATCAAAACTAAATTGTAGAAGAAAAGTGGGTGTCATCCGCCTACGAACACACCCACCTCCCACACAGCCCATAATAGTGAAAACTATATAAATAGGCTAATATATAAGCTACTGAACTGAAAGTGGGTATTTGTGTATATTATATCAAAACTGAGGCGTTTTAGAAAAATTGGCGTCAACCACTCAAGAACACGCCCACCTCCCATACAACCCCTAATTGAAAACTTTATAAAGAGGCTTGTCCTTACTTTGCAGGAAAACAATTTGATATGAATATATTTTAGACGTCGTCAAAAAAGTGTAATTTTTAGAAATCTCATACAAAAAGATTTACAAATTAAAATGTTGCACCATTATGAATCGGCCGTGGGGGTGTTTTAACTTCGGCCAAGTCGAAGATATACCTTACTAGCTTTCTTTTCTTCCTAGAATGCAACAGAAAAATACTAACAACGAAATTGCTATAAAAACACAATAGCGGTATTCACGATCTGGAGTTTTTGTAGTATTTTTTGTAAATTAAAAAGAATTTCCTACAGATTGTGAGCACTCCTGCAATGCAGTGCTGCCAAAGGCCGTCAAGTTAGCTGTTTGTCAAATACACAAATACTATGCAAAGCTTACAAAAGGCTTCCACCATTGTAAATTTAGTATATAAATCAATTGGAAAATCTATATGTTTTGTTTGTCAAAAATACAGAAGACCATAAACTCCAGATCGTGAATACCGCTAATATAAAATTATTATAAAATATCAATATCAAAAAATATCAATATCAGCTGATATTGACTGCAGAGCGATAACGAAAAACATACGAAAAAAATAAATCCAAACAAAATAGAGACAGAATAAGAGCATTACTCGGGATACACTCAAAATACATTCGGGTCGAGCTTCCTTGCTATACGCTTACTCAACGCGCTCATTGAAGACAAATCGAAATGGTTCATATCACGCCGCTCTCGGATATAAGTACGAACTTATACCCGAAAATATACTAATGAGCGAGTGACTCTAAGTATTTTACATATTTTATTGAGTCTGGATAGGGGAGAAATTTCGAGTATCCGATTTCTGTCGGATACTCATTGCAGTTCTCTGGTCCAGTAATATATTTCACGGAAAAAGAGTACGTTCAGCAATATTTTCAACCGGCTTCAAAAAGGAGGAGGTACTCATATTTGTTGGCTTTATGTTTTTTTTTTCTAGATGTATGTACATCGATTACTCCACTTGCACTTGCCCGTTAATGGCTAAATCGCAATACTGCGTTAGGTCGGTCGTGCGTTGACAGCTCGAGTAGAGATCAACGTGTTCTTATGGTGCAAATCTAAATACGACCTCAAGCGGTGGTCGTACTTTATATCGTAAAACAAGAAGAAGAGATAAAATACGACCAAAGTACGATCTAACGAGATAAGTAGAAAAATGTTCTACTCGGTCGTGCGTTTGACATTTCTTCATATAGCAGAGTTGCATTTTCGTTGAAAGCGCTTAAAATGTGGGTGTTTTATGGTTTCACTGCCAAAGATAGATTTTCGTGGGATTTCTTTTATTATCGCTAGAATTTATGTTTTATATAATTTTTTAATAACTCGTGCTATTTAAGTAATCAAATGAAAATTTTGATAAAGTTATTCTATTTGTATTATTTTTCTTCAAATTATCTTTGTATAAATATGCGTTGGCGAAACAGGTAAGAACAACTTTTGTGGGCATTTTTGTGTAGCTGCTTTTATTGGCATCGCCAAAATAACAGACGCACGATCTGTCAGCGCAACATTGAGTTTTGTTAATTTATAGGTCGTGCGTTCTGACAGCTCATCTCGTAAAGTTTATGAAACGTCGATATAAAGTACGATCGGCGCACGACCGACCTAACGCAATATTGCGATTTCAGCATAATTCTCTACCTAATGTGCATTGTTGCTAAATGCATAATAAATCCCGTGAGGCATTTGTACAGCCCTGATACTGCATGATATTATTTTTGCCAAGTGTTATGGCAGTAATACACACAGTTATGTGCATTAATGCCATAAGAATATTTTCTGCCAATTTATGGCAGTAATGCACTTTATGTGTGAATTATTGCCATAAAGAATTATATGGCAATAATTCACATGGCGTAAATTCCTTCTGTCGTGTGAATTATTGCCATAAAGAATTTTATGGCAATAATTCACATGGCGTTAATTCCTTCTGTCGTGTGAATTATTGCCATAAAGAATTTTATGGCTATAATTCACATGGCGTTAATTCTTTATGGCAGTAATTCACATGGCGTTAATTCTCTACCTAATGTGAATTATTGCCATAAAGAATCTTATGGCAAAAATGCACATGGCGTTAATTCTCTACCTAATGTGAATTACAGCCATAAAGAATTTTATGGCAATAATTCACATGGCGTTAATTCTCTATTTTATGTGAATTACTGCCATAAAGAACTTTATGGCAATAATTCACATGGCGTTAATTCTCTACCTAATGTGAATTACTGCCATAAAGAATTTTATGGCAATAGTGCACATGGCGTTAATTCTCTACCTAATGTGAATTACTGCCATAAAGAATTTTATGGCAATAGTGCACATGGCGTTAATTCTCTACCTAATGTGAATTATTGCCACATGTCAAAATAAGTCGCGTGACGTAAATGCACAGCCCTGATACTGCATGATATTATTTTTTCTAAGTGTAATGGTAGTAATACACACAGCTATGTGCATTAATGCCATAAGAATTATTTCTGCCAATTTATGGCATTAATGCACTTTATAAAGTGAATTAATGCCATAACATCTTTATGACAATAATTCACATGGCGTTAATTCTCTACCTAATGTGAATTATTGCCATAAAGAAGTTTATGGCATTAATTCACATGGCGTTAATTCCTTGTGTCTTGTGCATTACTGCCATAAAAAAATTTATGGCAATAATGCACATTTTAATGGCAATAAGTCACATTCCAAGAATTTTTTAATTTTACACTATGGCATTAATGCACACTTGCTTATGGCAATAATGCACATGGCATTAATTCTCCACACCGTAAATCATATCAAGACATGTTCATACTTTCCCAGAGAACGCTCTAGTCCCGCCAAAGTATACATACCAGTCGACTACAACAGTCCAACTCCAGGAAAAAAAACTTGCTAACAACGTCGCAGACAATTTGAGGGGTTCATATCCGAGGCTGGTTTTGTTTTCATTGGAAAGTTATAATGTGGTTGAGATCTAAGCCCTACGCACATTCCATATTTAGGTCTTGTAGAGACCCCTCAAGAGAGGCAGGGAGTTTTTGACATGGAGCTTTTGAGGCGGCTCTGACTCGCCTTGACAGTGTCAGTTGCGGGCTATGAGGTTTTTTCGATCAAGACGCAGTGCATGTCCAATACTACTTCCTTCTTCACCCTAGCTGGTCACCCGCTACTTGTCTGGGACCGCAAAAAGCGGCTAACCTCTCTCCGGCAGCTTGTAGCTCAGTCCCCGCAGACTTCCGATAGAATACATGGTTGTGGATTTTTGCTATCGGAGCTAATTTTTTCCTCAAATTCTGGCTGTTGCACGGTGTTTGTTATAAATTTTACGATATTCTCACTTTTCCAAGTACTTATTAGCTTGCTTTTGACATACTCACAACAAATTAAAAAAGCGATGCTGAAGTTTTTTCCACAATTAGGATAGTTACTATATAATTGTTTTTATATTTGGAGGTATTGTTGTGGTTGGTTTTGTTTTTGATGTTGTTGTTGGTGTTGTTGTTGCTGCTGTATGCTCATTGCTTCCGTTATTGTCACTTTGATGATGATGCCAACAGACAGATATTTCATTCATGTTTAAGATTTTGCCATAGCATAGAAGTAACTACAACATATTTTGCACAGTTTGCAAAATTCAGCTTTTTGTCTCACTCACTCTCTCTGTCTCTCTCTTCCTTGGCACCAATCCTTCATTGTTGTAACAAAAATAATTTTGTGCCATTTTTGAAGCAATCTTCTTGAAAGTCTAAGAAAGTTGGCAGTATTACTTCTTGCCAGTGTATTCAGTCAGACGGACAATTACAACTCGGTCGCATTAGAGGCATTGTCGGCCTCACACACTATATTTTCAGTTACAGTCTGAGCTTAGGTCGCCCAAAACTCAGCCCTACAAAAACTCAGTTTCTTTGCTTTCGCCCAACCCATTTGCTGACACGCCTGCTTGTGGTAACTTACGTTACCGTGTTGTGTTTGTCGCTTTTTCTATTTCCACAACAAACAAATAATTGACATTATTCTGTCAGTCAGATGCTGCGTCAGTCAGTCAGTCTGATACAGTCAATTTTACTTTTAGGCATTAGGGTTGCTGCATCCTTACATAGTTGCCCTCAGCCGTTGGGCCGGCGTTGTCTGGCTGTGGTGCAAGTTTCAAACCTTTGTGTTTTTTGTTCTCATTTGGTTTTTTCTTTTTTTATTTTTTTTTTGTTTGTTTTGTTTTTTCATTTTATTTATCTGCGAGACATCATCGCATTTTGCAGCATGAAATCTGAGTTCGTCATAAAAACGTGTGCACAGATTTTTAGCTGTCTGCGCTACGGTGGTGGCAGACTCCGATTGGAATCTCACTCAATATGAAGTGCTGCATTATAACATAGTTGCCGTCCAGATTTTACCAACCCAGCAACGTTTAAGAAACTCTCACCCACTTTTTGAAGTGACGCGTCCTGACGGTCGGTCTGTTTTGATGTGATGCAGTCTGCTGATAGAGAAAAGCCTTAACAATGTAGTCGAATGGAGTGCGATTTTCTTGATTTTATAACAAGCACGATGAGAAATGCTTTCTTAACACTATTATGGCGCAACTTTTTTTGGTGAATTAATGCTACTCGCAGATATTATAAATATTGGAATTATCTGTTAAAAAGTACTTTCAGTTAGACTTAGCTAAGTTATCATTAAAAAATATTTCACTTTTTTCAAGGTCTCAATATCAACAAGATTTTGAAAAAAAATGTCTTTTCAGTTATAATAATATATTTCCAATGAAATTTGAAAGCATTCATAAAACTGCAAGAAATATTTCCTCCAAAAATATTTTTCTTTAAATATAAAAAGTTTCATGTCAAATGGATTTCGATATTATATCCGTAGAGACTGACCTACCGAAAACCGATTTCAAATTCGTTCATATAGTTTTTCTTCTCTAACATATTTTTTGTATTATTTCAATATTTTTGGACAGTATTTTTCAAAAGGGCTTCTTATTCGAAAGGTCATTCAAGTCATTTAGCATATCATAATTATACTCCGACAAAGTTCGTATTAGAAAATTTTAGTTAGGAAAAGGTATAGAACATTTCAATTCTGCTTAATAGTCTTTTTTATCTCAGTCCATTCTTGTTTAAGCAGCTTTTTCAAGTTTTTCCTTCATCGCCTCGGGTATCATTACCACAAATCTCAAGTGAATTGTAATGTTTTTGCCTTAGCATATTTCATGCCTAGCAAGTGTTAAACGTACATAATATTTTATATTGCCCACACCTGGCTTACCCGGCTTTCTTTCTTTCTGCCAGCCTTACTTTTGTTTCATTCTTCCTTTCGTTCTTTCCTTTCTACAGCAGCCGCCTGTCTGAAATGTTTTTTAGTTACAGACTTCAAGCCACAAAGGACGCTAATGAAAAGAAGCTTAAAATAGAGTGACGAGCAAATAAATATCGAACAGACCGACATTAAAACTGAGCGTTAAAATATTTTTCAAAGGAACTGCTGCTGGCTGACTGGCTGACTTTTAATGACTCACAGAAGTAACAGCAGCAACAACGTGCAAAATATTAGCAGACAAGCAGTCTTCTGTCTGCCTGACTCTGTATCCGGCAGTAAAACCGAAACTCTGTTGATGACGTGGAATTGTTTGTTTTTGTTGTTTTTCTTTTTTTTTGCTGAACATTAAGTCTAAATTTTGATGTTCTATGCAGGAATTGAAACACTGACTATTATGCAGTTGTCGTCAAAAATCGTGTGTTGATTTAATTTTACCTGTTAGAGTGGAGGTTGGGGTTTTGGCTGTAGATGCTTTATTTTTTTTTTGCTTATGTTTTTATACCTAGCTCATTTTTTAAAGTAAATTTTCACATTCTTCTGGTGTCGTAATTTAATGGATGGAAAATTGAATGCTTTATCTATTTGCTCTACCAAGTAGATGACCGAACCATTCAACTACGACTCACGGTCCTCAATCTTACTACTGTCATAGTAAATCTGATCTAATTTTATATTTCGTTGAAGGAAGCTATCTTTTCTAAACAAATTAATGTAAAGTACTTTAGCCATTTAAGGGGAAGGATGAGTTAATTTAGTATTAAAAGCATATTTTTAAGAATTTTTCTCTACTACAGCTAATTCTGATGCATTGATTTATTGCCTAAACAATAATAAAATATTTTAACTATATTCTATTTCACAGCAAAATCTTCATAAATAAGCTGTTGGCAGCAAATCTCCGCAAGCGTTTTGTAAAAGAATTGGTTTGGGATGTACGTTATTACTCGTCACTCGATCATCTTAAACCAGGGAACAGGGAAATAACTGTTATTTTGAAAATTTTTAAGGAAAAAATCATTATGTAAGAGGCACTTGAGAAGAATGTCACGTACACCAAATAAATCCTTGTTTCATTTGCTTTTCAAAAAAATAAAGATTTTTATTTCTTAAGTTTTATAATAAAAAAAACCATAATATAACTGTTATTATTCAGTTTTATTTTTTTCACTCATAAGTAAACGCTTGTTTTTTTGAGTTTGCTTTCTTACTCTGAAAATAACACTTGTTTTGGCGTTCTATTGCTTCGCTCTGAAATAAAACTTATTTTTTGTGTTCTATTTTTTTGCTCAGAAAATTTATTAAATTTATTTTTTAATAATTTTTCGATCTGATATATTATATATGTCAGTTTTTAAATTTTCTTTTTACTCTGTTTGTATTATAGTTTTTTATAAACAAAAATCCGCTTACTTAAAGGAGATTTATCATATGAAATTTTGTCAAAATATTGTGACTCCACATTTTATTCGTTGATTTAAAAATAACAAGAGTCCTATTTTGTGAGTAAGAAAATAAAACTCAAAAATAACTGTTATTTTCTGATTAAAACAAGAAACTCAAAAAATAACTTTTCTTTCGGAGCGAAAACTCAAAGATACGTTTTATTTTCCGATTAAAATATTAAATTCAAAAATAAGTGTTATATTTGAGCAAAAAATAAAACCCTTAAATAAATTTAATTTTCTAAGTAAACAAATAAAACAAAAAATATAAGTTCAAAATAAGTATTATATACTGAGTAAAAAATTAAACACAAAGAATAACTGTTAAAAACGGTCATACCTTAAAAAAAAATCAAATTTTTTAGATGTTATGTTTATCAAGGCAACTAAACAAATATTTTTTTTTATATTTTTTTAAGTAGCTCTCACACGGACAGAAATTTGAGCTGAAAACAATACCAAACCAATTAATTATGGGAGTGATTCTGAGCTAAGCCACAATGTTCTTGATATCAAGCCCTAATGTGACTATTTATAAAAAAATTAATACACCCATTCGTGCATAATTTACGTGATGTTTGAATCATTTATCCAAAACATGAATAAAGTCATTTTGGTATTGTTTTTTAAAAGCAAAAAACATGCCCATTTCTATTTAATGTATGCCAATAAGAATTGATAGTAAAAAATATGAATATGCCCATTCTTAGGAATTTTGTAATTTTTTGACAAAATATGTCATATGTAAAATTTTAAAATAAATAAAAAACAAAATACAAAAAAAAATTGGTTCTTCCAATTCAGACGGGAAAATATAATTTATTAATTTATTCTCTGCACTTTTATACTAACAGGAAGAATAACCAATTGAGAATTACATCGTTCGGTTGCTCATATTGTTGATGTGCATAAATAACAACAAAATTAATTTTTTTACAAACAAGCTCCCGATTACACGTTTTTAGCACAAATTGACGTGCTTCAAAAAAATTTCAAGTCCAATTTCTGCCATACACTGCGAACAAGAATAGCATGTCTTGAGATGGTGTTGAGCTCTATTGAGCTGATTTCAGTTACGAACGCTTTGAGCTTGATTTTAGCCCATTGTTTTTTTCTCAGTGTATAAGAGAGGACTGAAAAGTACGACATTCATCTAGTCTAGTTGTCGGGGCATAGATGCAATTGTGAAAACTGGAGAACTGATGAGATCGCTAGGGAAAGTACTGTAAAAACGCTTATACCGAATATGGAAACACTAGGAGTATTCTCGTAGTATAGCAAAGGTGCAAAATTTGTGAAAATGCAACCTTGCAATACTGAAATATGCAACACTGCGGGAGCGCACAAAATCACAAATATTGTGAATATTAAAAGAAATGCCGCGAACAGGCGACAACAAAAAATTTAAATACTTACTCTAACGCGCACGAACTAAAATTAACAAATTTGTCTCAATCAGAGTGCACGGTTGCACGTCCACTCAAAACATGGGTATCACTGTTGCACAGATTGCACGAATTGCAAAACTTTTATCGCTTGTATTTTGTTGTTGTGTCGTTGCACGGTTTGCAATATTCTGCAACTTTTGCAATTCTTACACCTTGCAAGGGTTTTGCAAGACAGCGAGAATACACCTACTATGTTTGCAACTTGCAACGTGCAAACTAGCTCTTAGAAATGCTGTTAATTTGGCAGACTCAAGCTGGAATTGTGATACCACCTGTAAATAAAAGCTAGTTTTTTTGGCGAAAAGGAACCTTGCTATTTTTGGGGTCCTTTTTGCAACAGGTCACTGTCTTATAGGTAGACATGCCGTCAGAATGGAAGTTCATGCAAATGACTTCTGTAGAAGCTGTACAGATGAAAAATTTAAAGATGAATACCCCTTTAATCTAACCTTACCTAACCTAGTAGCCAGCATAATTTTTTGTTTTGGATGATTCCACACTAATTGAGGAACTGAAGCATGAATCCTAAAATGCTGTCAATTGAAATAATATTTTAATAATGATTTTTTATGTTTTTTTCAGGGACCGTACCGGTTATGGTTTTTTTCGAAAAAGTCACATATTAACTGTTATCTTTTAACTTTTTTTTTCCGACATAAATAAAAGTTATTTTGTGCTTTTTATTTTTTCGGGCAAATATAACAGTTAGTTTTGACTTTTATTCTATCGGTAAAAAATAACAGTTATTTTTTGGCTTTTATTTTTTCGGTCAAAACTTACAGTTATTCTTTGCCTTTTATTTTTTCGGTCAAAAATATCAGGCTATTTGTATTTTTTCAAAGGCCGTTTTACCGACTAAATATCTATTGATATCATTATTTTCGTCTCATCGGTGCGTACATTTTACACATGGTATCAATAATTTTTTAACCGGTCAAGCGGTCTTTAAAGAAACACAAATTGCCTGATATTTTTGACCGAAAAAATAAGTCACAAAATAACTGTTATTTTTGTCGAAATAACAAGTCAAAAGTAACCGTTATTTTTGCCCAAAAAAATAAAAGGCAAAAAATAACAGTTTAATGTTAACTTTTATGGAATCACTCAAAAATTTAAAAGGCACTTAATATTCGTGAAGCTGAGGCCATTTTTATCATAATGGTATATTTGAAAAAGTCCTTCGACAATTTTTTGTCTTTTGTCTTTTCATTTGAAAATTGTAAAATAACAGTTATTTTCGGTCCCTGGTTTTTTTTTTGACAATGTAACTAAACAAACTCCTAGTTGAGAAAAACTTAAAATATTTTCTCTGTTGATGCACATTCAAAAAAATTATGTTAGCAATGTTAAAAAAGACAACAATGTTATCCAAGAACACTTTATAACAAGGATTGGTTACTGCGTTAACAAAGTAAAAATATTTAAAGTGAGTGTTTTTTCAGTGTCACAACCGTCACAGAAAAATGCTATAATTTTTCTAAGAAGCAACATGGGCTATGGATAGGAATGAAATTTTCCTAAAGTAAGGATATTGATATTTTACATAAATTTGTTAACTTTTTTCATTCAATAAATTATTTTTATTCTTCCTTTTCTTTACAAGAAGTTGGTCACACCCGGAACGGTTTTCAAAATTTTTTTCTAATAATGAAATTTTTGCAAGTCTATGAATAAATTTTTTGATTAATAGCGAAATCATGTGTATAGATATTAATTGGATCAAAAATTCATGCGAAAAATTTATCGCAAAAAAATATTTTTTTTGTTAAATATATTAAAAAATCGAAATTATTTGTGAAATTATTAATTTGATCAAAAATTCATGCAAAAAAATTTTTTGTAAAAAAATATTTTTTTTTGTAAAATTAATAAAAAGTGTCATTAAAAGTTTAAACAAGAATGGTTATCGCCATATTTTTCAAAATATTTTTCACTGGTATTCAACAGAAAATATATTAAATTTGAATATGTGCAAAAATGGTCTCATTGTGGCAGATGGATTGAATTTCGATGTTAAGCTCAGAATTTTTAGTTTTTAAACTTGTGCTCGTCACACCCGTTCCAGGTGTTTAAGCGAATGTAACTATTAAACTAGTATAAATAATTCCATTATGTTTTAGCATTTTGAAACCTTGGGGCATCTTCTAAAATACCTTATAGTAAATTGTTAAAATTTTAACCGGCTAATATAATTTTCAGCACTATAAATTTGTCAAAACGTCACAACCGTCTCTATGGAATGAGCCTTTTGTTTTGCACCAGTGATTCGACACAGTCAGTGTCATGTCTTAATAGAAGAAAATTAGCTTGTAGAGCCTTTAATGCCACTTAATCATTTGAAAGTATATAGATACTGGCGATCTTGCCCCATTGTTTGCCTAAGGATATATTCCCGACCATACCGGAATTGTATACATTTTCGCTTGAAATATGGTTAGAGTAAATCCCATTAGAAGGAATTTTAAGCAATTGAGATCGTAAACCATGCTCTCAGTATACAGTAATTATGAGCCATGTTAACTATTATCACTACTATCTTGTAGCACCACAAGAAATTTGTATTTGGAACATTTTGTCCGGAATTTTTAGAAAAGAGTCCCAAAAGCTTTTAAAATCCTCACATGACCCTTAAAATTTTCTGAACTATAACAACTTATATCATTACTTTAAAATCGGATAAAAAATCCTAACAAAGGTTTTAAAAATAAAAAATTGCCGATTTCATCCCTTGAAAGGACTTTGACCGAGGTTTATCTTGTAGAACAGTGTAGGTGTGCAATAAGTAATTAACTTTTTACTAGAGAGGGTTTCTAAACTTTGAAAACAGGAATACATTTTTTGTGAAAATATCGCTTTTTACTCTACATGAGATTTCATTTGGAAACAATTTTTGAGTTGGTCGAATTTAAAATTACTTAATAGTACAAAATATCACCAAAGAAGTATTGTTTTTTTTTTTATTAAAACAAATGCTGAATTTTTTTTTACCCTCTTTTAGTATTTGTCATTTTGATTCGTTCTTTTCTCGAATAAAATTCTGACCTCTGTTATTTAATCGTGCCCTTTTCTTGAAAATTTTGACCTGAAAAGTAGAAAAAAAAATTCGAAATTTTGTACTCTCTCAACTCTAACGGTTCGAAAAAAGCTGACTTCAAATGCTATTAACTGAACAAAAAAAAATTACATGCGTGAGAAAAAGTCTACGTACCATTGACAGTTCACGTCAAACATCGATTAATTCATTATTTTCCAGGCGGGAAAAAAATTTTCGGTTTGAAGTTTTGAAATTTTCAATCTTTAATTCTTTTGAAGTTTTTCAAAAAAGCAGCCATCACAAAAACGTTGAGAAAAATGTTTTTTTCTGATCTATTTTTAGCTAAGAACAGCCCAAAATTCTGCGTGTTCTGGTGAAAATGTAAAAAATTCTGCATCTTCAGAGGAAAGAATTTTTCGTTAAGAAAAGAAAACGCTATTAGCTTAATTTTATTCATCTTTTATCAAATATATGAAAAAAACTGTTAGTAAACCACGACCTTTCTGCTTTATATCGGTGTAGAACCTTTGTCGGGACCTAGATTTTACAAGCTATCACCCAAATTTATTAAAAACCAAACAAGATTTCGGGATTTTCGTCAAGTCGCCATCAATTATCGATAAAATTTTCAAAAATTTTGCAACTCCAGACATTGTTGCAGTTCATAAATATGAAGCAACACTTTGAGGTGTTGATTGCATTGCCAGCCAGTCTGCAGTGAGTTCAGCAAACTGCTGAAAATCAAATTTCAATGAACTCAGACATTAAAAAAAAACACAAATACAAAGAAAGCAACTAAAAATAATATGCGAAATTGTTGCAAACGACGAACGAATGGTTTGTTTGTGGGTTGGTCTGTCAGTTATTTGTTCGGTCAACCACATGCCATGGCAATAGCTTTATTTTAAGCAGTGCAATTTTAATGCTGCTATTGTGTGCGGCACAAATAAAGACATTCGTAGACGAACAGATGGATGGTTGTAAGGCTGCAGTTCGATTGGGAATGGGTGAAGAAATGATAGTAAAAGATTGGCAAAGTAACTAAGCGTGGAGACAGTAATTGTCAGTAGTAATGATTGTAATTAAATGCCAAAAAATGCTAACAAATAAAGGTTTATTAACAAAAACTGCAACATGGAAAAATTACTTAGGTTACATTCACACCTTCGCTTGATAGCTCTTCACCATCCAAAGTCATTCAGAGTGTTTATATTTTTTTTAAGGTTATTGTATTGCTAGACTAAAACTGGCTGTTATGGGAGACAAAAATTGCAGATAAAAAATATAATTCTGTTGCTTTGATGTTCATCTGAATCCGTCAAGCAATCTTCATATTGCTTGCAGAATGATTTCAATGACCTTCATGGCAATAATATTCGACAATATTCGTGAACTGGTCATTAAAAGTCCTTCATTTAATATGCACTTTCTTAAAATAACCTTAAAATATAAAATAAGAATTTAATATATATAGTTTTTTTTACAAAAAAAAAAGTTTGTGATTTAGATTCAAATGACTTACTTGAAAAAACTTGAAAAAATTGTGCGCACTGCACAAAATTTTACGCGAACTTGCAAATCATTTACAAAACAAGATTGAAATTTTTTTATGAAGAAAATGTTTTTTATTAAAACATTTTTTTTTTTTTGTGAAAAAAATATTTCAGAATTGAAAAAGTAAGCTTCCATTGTGCCATCTTACCAACATGAAATCTCCTAAAAAACACTTATTCGTTTTTCTTTTTTGTTTTCCTGAAGTTGCATTATGTTGCACAGTGTTATTGAAGAAGTTCGCCATATATTATTATGTTTTAATTATTTTCATTGCACTGTTTTTTTTTTGAGATACGAGATCCTCGTTAATGCTATGATGATTTTATCGTTACCCGCGATACCTGTAAATGTTCTATTGCAAAGAAATCGACTTTTTAAACAACTAGTATAGAAGCCCGTCATACGGCGAATCGTATTCAAAATAATTAAATAGCGATATGACAACAATTTTGCATTCAGTAGTCAATATGTTGTTTCTGATAAATATCAATTAAATTTTGTGTGCATACTTTTGTGCTGACAATTTTTTTCATATAAAAAGTACTGTAGCAAAAATTTGGTTTGAGGAAAGAATTATGTACAATATGAGCGAAACAGGTTCTGGTTCAGGCTGAACAGGCTTCAAAAAGCTTAGCAATAACAATTATGAACAGCAAATAATGAGCATGACGCTTGTCTTTTATATATTAAGATGTTATTTTGATGGAATATTTCCTTTGATAAGGTCATACAAAATTACTCTGATGTATACCAAATTGAAGACCTATGATTACATTCAGAAAAATATCAACTGTAATATTAACAGTCGGCCACTATTATTTCAAAACACTGTTCGATTAAGTGATTTGCGTTCAAGTAAACAATTTTCTTTGTTGAATGAACGTTTCAAAGTATTTTTGTGCTGTTAAAATCATCTGTTGAAATATTTTTGAGCTTATATTGAATTGTCAATTTTTTCTAAGCAATAGTTTTTATATGTGTTTTGCTATATTCATGTTATCGTTGCCAGTAGCTCAGTGGATGTGCACTAGACTGTCATGCGGGTGACGTGGGTTCGAACCCTAGCTGTGTAAGTATCAAAAATTGTAATTTAATAATTGAAATAATAATGGTTCTGTTTCATTAATTGCTTGGTCAAAAATAACCTTCAAAATAAAATGCTTACAATCTTCCAACAAGAAAAAAAATTGCAAAATTTTATTTTTTATTTAAAAAAAAAATATTTTAAATAAAAAAAAAATGTTTATTGGCCTTGCCGGATTTGAACCGTGGACACTCGAGTACTAGACGCACACGTTAGCACACTCGGCCATACATGAACTTTCAAACCAGTGATCAAATTTCAATAACTAAGTTTTTATACGGGTTTCGTGTTCCATAGACCAACAGTCAACCGACTGTTGATTTGAAAGTTTCATTTGTTGGATGGTATTTAACAGTGAAATCTGTTATTTCAACCCATGATTTGTTTGATAAAACAGCATTTTTTCCCAGAGTGTACTTATTATGTAAATTTATATTTAATACTTAAATGTTTATTTGTTTTCAAATGCTGTTTGATCATAAAAATTATGAAACTAGGTTTGACTTTGAAAAAAAAAAAAACATTGGTAGATTAATAACAATACTTGATATGGGCTCTGGTCTCATGAAGCATGTATGTATTTAAAATCATAAAATCATTTAAAAAATATACTATTATAAATAATTTAAAATAAAATTAAAATTTTAACCTCAATGCGCGCATTTTGATTCAATTTTTTCCATCGTCTGCCGCTATAAAACACGATTTTAATGAAGTTTTAGTTAGCGGCGCCCAGTTTTTGGAGTGTTTTGAATTTTTTTTATTTTTAATCACGCATTAATGACATACAGGATTCATATTTTTCCTGTGTAGGGAGGTTTTCAAATATAATATTAAAATGTTTGGAGCCTGAGTTCTGTTAAGATCGGCTAACTTTTGTTTGTATCTCCTACAAAAAACTATTTACAAATTTTATTAGATTCTTAGGGTACCCCATTAGGGTCGAACCAATTTCCACCATTCTCACTACACATCTCATAATCTACTATTTGCCTAGCCTTCTGATCAATTATTGTAAAATCGGTCAACTATTGTATATAGCTCCTTAAAAAAACCAGTAAAAAAATCAGTAAAGGTCTTATCCGAAAAGATTAGACTAAAAATTATTAGATTAAATTTGAAAATGTTCTCATATGGACCAAATTATTTGAAATTCTGTAAAAATACATTTTGACTGTTGCATTGAGTTATTAATCTTACAACGCTAAGATAATTGAAATAATCAGGGTATAAATTGCTTTCAGCAGAACAGCAAAACAACTTAAATCTTGCTGCGGTAGTGCTACCGACAGTTTTTCAAATCATTGATATGCTATTCAATTTTTGCTTTGCTGTGTGAATCTTGCTAAGAAAAGCAAAAGCAGCAGCATTAAAAATAATTTGTGTTACTGCGAAGTGCTACGAAAGCAAAATAAATTATTTTATTGCTTTGCTTTTCATTTTTCTTTTCATTTTGCTTTTCATTTTGCTTTTCTAATTTGTCACAGCACTACGACAACAGCAGTTATTAAGCAGCTTTGCTTCGCTTAGCTTTCGAATGTTGTGTATTCGTTTGACTTTCGTAAATTCTTCTTCCTCGTTTCTATTTGCATGTTTTTTTATATTATATGTACACTTGTGCACAGTCGTGAATGTATGTTGTTACTTTGAAAAACTGTCGGTAGCACTACCGCAGCAAAATGTCGCTGTTCTCCTATTCTTATGCTGTTCTGCTGAAATTATTTTCAACCCTCAGCAAAACGAAGCAAAGCAACGAATTGCTGTTTTAGTAGTGCTACGACAAATAAGAAAAGCAAAATAAAAAGCAAAGCAATAACATAATTTATTTTGCTTTCGTAGCACTACGCAGTAATACAAATTATTTTTATTGCTGTCGCTTTTGCTGTTGCTGTTCGGTTTTCAAAAGTAAATGCAAATGCACAGCAAAGTAAATGCAAAAGTTACTGAAGTTTTTTAATCGCTGGAAATAATTTCATTCGGCTGGATGGTTTGTTTTTAGCTGTTGGCTCATTCCATAGAGACGAGTATGACGTTTTGACTACTTTATCGTTCTGAAAATGGTATTAAGTGGTTAAAATTTTAGCAATTTACTATAGGGTATTTAAGAAGATGCCCCAAGGTTTCAAAATGCTAAAACATAATGCAATTGTTTATATTGTTTATACTAGTCTAATAGTTACATTCGCTTAAACACCTGGGACGGGTGTGACGAGCAGAAGTTTAAAAACTAAAAATTCTGAGCTTAACATTGAAACTCAGTCCATCTGCCACAATGACACCATTTTTGACTTGCACATATCCAAATATAATATATTTTGTGTTGAATATCAGTGAAAAATATTGTATGTTTTTGCGGATATCGGGGGGAATTAAAATAAACTTTAATATTAAACTGGGGAACTTGGGGAGTTGCCGAAATAAATAAAAACTCGGAGGTTTAAAGAACAAGTTGTTCGCACAATGTCGGTTTTATTATTGCAAACTTATAAACTAACAAAGTTTAAAAAGAGCAGCGAGAAGCGCTGCTCAAAAGAAAATAAAGAATAAGAGCCGCAGTTGCTCATTGAACACCGCTGTATCGACAATTTACAGGGTGTTCACCGGTGGACCGAACAAATATTTTGAAAAAATAGCGATAACCATTCTTTTTTAAACTTTTAAATGGGACGGGTGTGACATAAGATTGTCCCAGGTGTGACGAGTGCGAATGATATGGGAATTATATATAAGAGCTTAATGGGTATAATAATCATCATATCTTTTTGACACTAAAATCAAAAAAGTATGTTTTTAATTAATGTATTAATTTAAAAAAAAAAAAATTTTTTTGCAAAAAAAATTTTCGCATGATGTTTTTATCAAATTTATACAAATTTTTATACCAAAAAAATATTTTTTTGCAAAAAATTTTTCGCATGAAATTTTGATCCAATTAATACCTATACAAATGATTTCGCTATACATGAATTTACAAAACTTGTTTTAATCAAAGAATTTATTTATATACTTAAAAAAATTTCATTATTAGAAAAAAATTTGAAAACCGTTCCGGGTGTGACCAATTTCTTGTAACGGAAATGAAGAATAAAAAGAATTTATTGAATGAAAAAAAGTTAACAAATTTATGTAAAAAATCAATATTCTTACTTAAGGAAAGTAAATCATAAGCCCATGTTGCTTCTTAGAAAAATTATAGGATTTTTCTGTGACGGGTGTGACACTGAAAAAACACACAGCTTAAATTTTTTTTTTACTAGTATCGCCTGGGGTCGAAATTCGACCAATTTAATGATTGCCTACTTATTATGATATGCGAGATGATTTAAATAAGTTCAAGGCTATAACTTTTAATTGATTAGAAATATGAAGCTATTTTCTTTAAAAAAATTATTTTTTTATATTATTATTTTGTTCAAAAACAGAAAAACAACATTTTAAAAAAATTTAATTTTGTCAAAGAAATCATAGGGAGTAGCCTTGATTTTTTGATAGCACGGTCTTGAATTTTGTGTCAAGACAAAATAAATTCACCTAAAATTCGGTATCGACTTTGAAAGAAAATCAAAATGAAATTTTGAGATTTTATTTTTTTAACAACAAAAATCATTTTTACCCCATATTTTAAGAATAAATCAAATTTTATGGTCTTTTTTTAAAATGAATAATTTAAATATAAACAAACAAAAAACGGTATTATTTTCAAAAGTTTTTTTATGTTAACTAATAAGACTTAAATACAAAAAAGAAATAAATAAAATCTATTCACAGATGGCGGAGATATTTGATTCAGAACTTAAAACATTAAGTTTGAGACAGTTTTTTTCTCTTTCTTGGCATTTGGTTGAAACACACGCTAAATAACTAACGACAATATTAAGAAAATTCATTAATAATACTTTTGGTTAGAATTTTGCTGTAATTTTTATCACACTTAAAAGAAAATTTAACAAATTTTTCAGAAAAAATTAAATGAATTGAAAAACCGTTAAAGTCCGACCAAGATATTCACATGGAAAGTCAAATTTTTTAATTCAAAACACATTTTTTTACAAATTTTACAATTGACGAATGGATAAAACTACATTTTTTTAAGAAATTGTTACTTTAAAAAAAAATTCAAATTCGACCAACTCAAAAACTCTCCCCCAACCAAATTTCATATTAATCAAAGAGCCGGTTTTTTCTCAAAAATTTAATTTCTCTCTTAGAAGGTTGGGAACGCCCCTCTATCAGATATATCATTTATATAAACATTCTGCACATCTGGGCAACATAACCTTTCGAATGATATAAGTTTCATTTAATTTGAGTTTTAATTAATACCAAAAAAGCGTACGACAAACTTTAATGTTCACGTATTAACATATAAGAAGATTAACGCAGTAACCAATCCTTGTTATAAACTGTTCTTGGATAACATTGTTATCTTTTTTAACATTGCTATCCTAATTTTTTTGAATGTGCATTAAGAGATGGCTGTTTTCAACGTTTTAAATCTAAACAAAATATTTTAAGTTTTTCTCAACTCGGAGTTTGTTTAGTTAAATTGTCAAAAAAAAAAACATAAAAAAGCATTAAAACTTAAAACAATTTTGCAACAAGATTAACTTAAGACTCCATATTAATGCGAGAATCAAAAATTCTTTCAATGGAAAGCATTTTAGGATTCATGTTTCCGTTCCTCATTAGTGTGGAATCAGCCTGTTGTTAAATAGTTTTAAAAATTGTCATTATTTTTATATGCAATAAATTATAGAAAACAAGTATCGCCTTTTTTTTATTTTTTTAATTGAAAACATGAATGAAGGTGATGCGGTGCACCGAAGAACACCGATACATTTTCACCAAAATGCACCGAAATGCGATACATTTTCGGATTTTTGGCGTTCTTTCCATGAATAAAGGAAGATCTTATTAAATTAAAAAAAAAAATTGTGTGTAGCTGCCACCCAAAACAGTAGACAGTTTTTAATTTAGTCTTACTAAAAAAGTCTAATTTCATATAAAGCCATGTGAAGATTAAGTCTATTTTAAAAAATCGAAAGTGCTGATACTCAAGAGCATGCATTATCGAAAAAAGCATATGGTAGGAGTAAGGCTTCCCATTTCAGCTTTTCAAGGTATCTTTTGACTGGCTGCGCAACATGTGGCCGAACGTTGTCATGTTGCAAAATTACCTTGTTGTACCTTTATTGCACTCTAGCCGTTTTTGTTTCAATGCTCGGTTCAAATGCAATAATTGAGTTTGGTGGTATTCCCCAGTGATAGTTATATCTAGTTGTAGCAGCCTATAGTACACCACGGCCCCACCAAATACAGAGCAGGACCTTGTCACTGTGAATATTGGGCTTTAGTGTCGATTTTTGCGTATGGCTTGGCGGCCTGGCTCGTATGGTTTTTAGCGCTTACGGTTCTCATAATGAACCCATTTCTCATCATTATCAATATAAATTGAGTTCGTCTTACGAAAAAATTTACTTAAATATGGAATCCATTAAATTTTCAATGACCACCTGTAAATGACATGGAATCCATAAAAGTGCAAATGACCCGCCTGTAACCTAAGATAATCCCATTGCATCCGATTGGCCATAGAATCAACCATATCAGGCATCTCCCAGTGGCACGGACGCGACATTCGCACGGTTTTAATTACTCGAAAAACAAGAAAGAAGCAAAATGAGCCGATATATATATAAGTGCTCTAACACGACGATAGAGTGCTACATTTTATAAAAATATTGGCGAGATTTAGTACAAATTAGTACAAAGTAATAAGCAATCATTCAATGAAACGGACGCGACAAAAAACAGAAGTTTTTTTAAGCTCGTATAGAAATACGCAAAATTTAGCAAATTTTGAGAACTTATTTTTATATATAATATACATGTTAATGGAGGTCAAAGGATAACTATTCTTAGTAGACTTATGAAACATCAAAATTATCTCTTATCTTTTTTTAAATAGATATAGCACGAATACGGACGCGACATCATGGACGCGACAAATTTTTCCACAGTAGTAAAATACAGTAAAGATGTTCGTTATAAATTTTAATAAAAATACAACATAATAAGTTGAATTCAAGTTACATAGCAGTCATACTAATCAAAATAAAAAAAAAATAAAGTTATATTATAAATATAAGTTAAATGTTTTTCTTCATTTTTGGTGGACCTTTTTTGGGAGATGCCCATATTTGTCCAAGTACTCCATGAAATCCATAAAAGTGCCTATGACCCGCCTGTGACTTCTAATATTCTCATTGCAGAATCATCCCTTTTTGTTTAAAAGATCTATCATCCATTTTTGTTTAAATGATCCATGGAATCCACAAAAGTGCCAATAAGCCACCTGTGATCTCTAATAATCTCATTGCATTCAATTGACCATAGAATCATCCATATTTTTTTAAAAGATCCATCATCCATTTTTGTTTAAGTAATCCATGGAATCCACAAAAGTTCCAATGACCCGCATGTGACCTCTGATGATCTCATTGCATCCGATTGGCCATAGAATCATCCATTTTTGTTTAAATAATCCATCATCCATTCTCATCCATCCTCATTGCAGCTGATTGGCCATTAAATCATACAGGTTGAAAATTCCAGCGTAACGTGTCACGCTTGGAAATTGAAGCATAACGTATCGAGTTGAAAATTCCAGCTTCAAAAAGCACGGTCTAAAACTAATTGGCCTGTTAGTTCGGACTCAAACCATTGTTTGATAATTTTTTTCCTTCGAATTTATAAGGTGTTTCGAACACCTAATTTCAACTACTTAAATTCACCTAAATTCATCTAAATTGACTCAAATTCACCTTAATTCGCCACCGTTTCATTTATGTGAAACATCGGCTTTACTAGCCGTTTCGTTCGCCGTAACAAAAAGTTCTAGTTCTTTGACAAAAAAGACTCCATAGTATGGGTGAGAGAACTCCTCCTTAGGTGTCCCCCTATTCACTGCTCTTATCATGATTGTAGAACCCCACTCTGCTTGGACCTTTCCACAATTTAGTATGTTGTATATCCAGAGGTTGATTGCTGGTGGTGCATCTATCGGACGTTATCCGTCAGGGATAGCCGCAGCAGTTGATAGCGTGTTTAATGCACCTGAGATATCTAAAAATGTTCCTTATGCGAATTCTTTGCGGTGTAGCGCTTCCTCTACATGTACTTCTAGGAAGTGTAGTGCTTTCTCGACCGACTTTCCTCTCGTTTAAGCGTGCTAGTCTCTTATATGCAGTTCTACCAACTTCTTAAGTTTTTTGAGAGAATGTAAGGCATATAGATCTGTAGCCTATTGGATATAGGTGGCTTTTACAATCTTATTTTTGTATTAATACCCCCCCCCCCCCCCCAGCTGTGCTCCCGGCAACAGGCACGTAGTTAAGTCTGATACATTCTTTATAAATTATCTTGAGCCAAGGAATGACTTGTAGAGTGGTCGTTTCTAAAATTGCTGGGAATATACCGTCCAGTCCTGGGAATTTAAATTCTGAAAAGGAATTCATAGCCCACCGGAATTTTTTCTGGTTCTTTTAAGTTCTGCGGAGTCTGTGATGGGCTTGTCCAATGCTTCTCTGTAACAAAAGTGTTTGAGACTTTAGGGATTCCTCACTGCTTTCCTTTCACTCACCATTGCCTTTCTGCAGCAGTTGACTCTGAATTGAGGGCTGTTTTGAGAGCAGCTTCCTGAGCCTTGCTGTGTCTGCCGTTTTTTCAATGCCGAAGTTTTTCCATGAGGATATTTTTCCAAACATTGCTTTTGAAAAGTTTGAACCTACATTTGTTTTCGCCCCATATTTTTTCTTGGCCTGCTTTTTTAGCCAGTTTGAAGAAATCTATTAGGTAGTGTCTTTGCTCTAATAGATCATGAGCCCATCATGGTGCTCTGCTTTTACGCTTGGTTCGCGTGGATCTTCAAGAAGAGGGGCAGACTTTGATTAGCTGGGCTAGGTCTTTAGTTTGAGCTAGGTCTTTAGCTTTAAATGTTGGATTCCTTATTTAAGCATATCGGGGAGGGTAGCCTGGTCTCGATGATTCTTTTAAACTGGTTGCAGTTAGAGTTTCTGGAGTTTCTAAAGAACTTTGAAGCCTAACAGACCTAATAAATTAATCCTTAATGGTTTGAGTATGTAATTTTTTGAAGTGAAACTTCTTTAGCCGCATTTACAGCAATTCGGCGAATTGAAAAGTAGAGTAAAATTTAACTACGAGGGTTAAAATCTCGGAAGGTTTAACTTTTTTGTCTATTGCCAGGTTTAAAGCACTTTAAAACAGGGACCGAAAATAACTGTTATTTTACAATTATCGAATGTAAAAGACATAATGAAAAAATTGTCAAAGGACTTTTTCAAATATACCATTATGATACAAATGGTCTCAGATTCACAAATATTACGTGCCGAAATTACAAATTTTCGACTAATTCTATAAAGTTAAAAGTGATCTGTTATTTTTTGCCTTTTATTTTTTCGGGCAAAAAATAACGGTTACTTTTGACTTTTGTTTTATCGGTCAAAAATAACATTTATTTTGTGACTTTAATTTTTTCGGTCAAAAATATCAGGCAATTTGTGTTCTTTTAAAGGCCGCTTGACTAATTAAAAAACTGTTGATACCATGTGTAGTATTTGCGCATCGATGAAAGTAATATTGTCAATGGCTTTTTACTCGGTAAAACGACCTTTGAAAAAATACAAATTGCCTGATATTTTTGACCGAAAAAATAAAAACCAGAAAATAACTGTTATTTTTGACTGATAAAATAAAAGTTAAAAGTAACTGTTATATTTGCCCGAAAAAATATAAGGCACAAAATAACTTTTATTTTTGTCGGGAAAAAATAAAAGTTAAAAGATAATTGTATACGCAGCTACAGAAGTATACAATTTAAGAAGTTAAGAACCATGTTTGTGCCTATTTTAGAAATTAACTGCTTGAAAAAGTATGATTTAGTATAGATTTCAGTACGAATGTGAAAATTTGAACTCAATTTTCTCGAAACTACATCTCTCCGAAATATCACCGTCATTCATTCATGTCTTGAATTATATGCAGAATATGCGAGATGGTTTAAATAAGTGAGAGGCTATAACTTTTATTTGAATGGAGACATAAAGTTATTTCCTTCAAAAAAATTATTATTAATTTTATTAATTTTATTAAAAAATCAGCATTTAAAAAATATTTTCTTTTATTAAAGAAATTATTAAGGCTTCCCGATTTTTTTATGGCATAGACAATTTATTAATTAAGTGTAAAGACAAAAAAGATTCACCTTAAATGCGCCAAATGAAGTTGAAATTTTTTATCTCTTTTTAAAAGGAATAACTAAGAGGATCGTATAATATTAAATTGAGAAGTTTTCAGATTTCTTTAATAGAAACTCTCTTACTTTTGTTAAAATTTTTCTTTGACTTAAATTAAGTTAAAAATTAATAATGCCGACTTTTGACGTGCTTGACGATGGAACATTTATTGTTAAGCATCTGAACATATGACACCCAATGAATTGAAGTAAAGAGAATACAAACATAAATGTCATTATTTGCATTCAACCGAAGGATTACATGCAGCTCATCATCGGCAACATTTATCAATACCTGAACAATAGCAACAACAACCACCAGAACAAGAACATTTTAATGAAGCAGCAATTGTTGTAGATTGCTGTTGCCCTTTATATTGTTGCAGACAGTTTTTGTTGCCATTTTTGAATTGGTGTTGATTTGATTGTTTAATAAAGGCACACTTTTCCGGCATTCCTCACCGACAACTGATTAACTTAAGACTCAACGTTTGTGCCTTCAATCAATCAATCAATTTATACAAAGAAGCAACCAACAAATATGCAAGAGCTACACACTTAATTAAGAAACTCAGCACGTTTTACGGCGTGATACTCTTGGTCTGGTCTGGTCTGGACTGGGTTGAGCTGGTCATTAAGTTTGTGCCCTGTTGATTATGTGGTTGTGCTGCTGCTGCTGCTGCTGTTGCTGCTCGCCAACAAAGTAAGGCAATCAAAGCGCGACAGATGAACGTCGTTTGGCGGTTATTGGTCGTTGCCATTTTAAGGGACGCACACAGTGTGACAGAAATGTTGGTACGAAACTTCACTTGATTGACTGGTTTGTGATTGTTTGAACTTAAGCGACAATGCAGTGTTGTTCTTCGTAGTCTGTTCAAAGCTTGCATACCAAGTGAGCTTGTATAAGCTTGTTTTGTTTTGTTGCTGTTAGCTTTGAATTTGTATTTAAATTTGAATTCAAGTACCAAATCTTTCAATAAACTTTTATACACTCACTAAATTTGCTAGTTTATAGTATGGCCACCACTGGCTCAAGCTTTTGATGCTTTTTAGTTGCAAATACTAATCAAGTTATATAAAAAATAAGTTGCGTTGCCAAACGTTTGCATTGCTATTGTTGAAGGTCTTTCTTGTATTATTTTTGAACAATAGCTGCTTGAAGTTATATTCTTATTTAACACAAGAGTGTTTCAAAAGTCATTAGAAACACGTTTGTGCAAAGTTTTGTAACTAACGTTGCACGCAAGTTGAGCGACTTGTTGCTCAACTTAGCAAAAATTCATTTATAACATTAAAGATTCATGTTTCAATGTTCATTTTTCTCTCGAATAAAACCTTAATAAATAAAAATTTTTGTAAACCAACTCATAAAACAAACAAACAATATTCAAATGTCATGAAAAGTTCAAAAAAAATGTTCGCACAAGCTCAAGGTAAATGCCGCAAATAATATTTACTCACATGTGCTCCAGCGCGTATGAGTAACATTTAATTAAAATAGATTTTTCTACATGATTTGCTACTTCATGCTAATCAGCCGCTTTTGTTAACTACAGCAATAGTCGAATAAGTTAACACTTAAAATTTCGAAGAAATTCAAAATTCATGTTTACAGTCAGACAGACAGCTAGTAATAGTTGCCGCTTTCATGGCGTTATTATTTGAATCAAGCACGCCAGACGCTCCTAATAAAAGAGTTGATAAAATTAAAGCAATTATTTGTTATTCTAATTTTATTATTAAAATTTTGTGTTTGCGCGTTTGTCTAGCAGACTTGTTAACACAGACACAAGCGATATGCGTGAGCTTAGAGCTGGTGTGAAGGGTGTAGCGATATGAGTAGTAAACAATTATGTGCGCCATAAAATTAAGCCGACTATGACCGAATTCCTAATCATTTTTGTATGTTATTTAAAGCTAAATTTTCTACGCTTAAATTTTTTAATTGTCTAACAAGAAAATGGCTGTATTTAGTTAGCTGTAAAATTTGTATTTTTTTTTTTTTTTTTGCATTTCCAGTCTATGAAATTTAAAATGTTTGCTTATGCTTGGCAACAAAAAAAAAAAAAAAACAAACAACAAAAATAACAACAATTTCGCAGTTGTTGTCTAAGCTTAAAACTCACTGAAAGCTGTTTTTCTAACATATTTGTTTAAACACAGTCTATTGTACACTAACTTTGAGTGCAAACATTGAGTTTTGAAAGCTAAAATTATTTCGAGGTCACATTAAATAAAGTCTGATACTTTTTTGAGTTTATTTTTAACCCTTATTTACAAACACTTTTTATTAACTGTTTGCAAATATTTTAAAAAATGTTAACACAAACTTCAGTTAAAACGAGCTGAAAACTACTTTTTCAAAGCCTAGCTTTAAGAACTGTGCCAAAAGTGCATTTTCTGCTTAGAAATGCAACGCTGCATGTGTATATCGTTCGAGCACCTTCCGCCTGCACTTGTATATTTCTCGCTCATTCATCGCTTACTCAAACACACACACACACACACCACACGCTGGCATGTAACATAAAAATGCACCACTGCAAAATAAATGCATTGCTCGTCACTACAAACGCGCAGCAACCGTGAGAGCGCGTCTGCGCTAAAAAGCTTTTTTTCTTTCTCGTTTCTCTTTTCGATTGATGATGTTTGTGCTGCAAAGTGGGTGGTTTCTGAATCAGTGGGTTAAAGTCTAGCAGCAACAACAACAAAGCCGTATGTTTTATTTTATTCTGCACGTGCTTGTATTAAGGTGTGCAATTCTTGTTTTTCTTCTATTTTGTTTTAATTTTATGTGTTGAAAAAAATTTGTTTCTTGTACCTAGTCGGAGAGCAGACTTTGATGAGTTTGATGAATGCAGTTTGGGTGTGCATTGCGCAAGAAGTGTAGTAGTTTTACTACTATTTATTTTTTAACATCATACCCATAGTTTTTATCAAATCATTTAAAAAGTATTAAATAAATTCAAAAATGATTTACTTTAATACATTTTTTGTGTGTTTATTTTTGAATAACTCTTTAATTTTTGAGCCTAAAATTTTTTGAGAGGTCTAGAGCAGTTGTTCTTAACCTTTAGGGCTTTCGACCTCTCTAAAATTTTCAAATAATATTCTCGCACCATTTAAGCCAGTTTGCTCGATTTTGATTGAAGGCCGGATTATATTTTTTTGAAATAGGCAAATCAATTTCGTTACTAACATGAAGTCTATTTCTGATCCTTGCATAAAAAATCTACGATTGACCAAAATCACATATAAACGTTAAGGCAAATAGGACTAGATTTTGAAGTGATACTTCAGCAAATCGAGAATATGATAAGTATACAGGTCATATGATAATTGGTCATGCTTCATTTTGTAACGTCCATTTTTTTGGCTTGGGCTACCGCTTGGGTAACCTGAAAATTTTCCTTTTTAGGTCCAAAAATTTAATGTTAAGGTTACTATTTGATACAAACAATGTTTAAAGCAGAACATTCTGCTCAATTTTAATCTCGGTGGCAAAAATTATATTTTCATCATCCGAAACACGAACTTGTTCAAGAAAAGAAAAGTTAGAAAAATGTTGTGTGCCAACAGAGTTTTGGCAAATTGGAAGTTTTTGAGTAAAAGCGGACAAGTCTTTTGCCGTTGAAATATTTATTAATTGAAATATTTATTTCGTTGATGTGCGTGAATATGTCTTTGAAACAAATGATTGAATTATAAATGAATTACTTACTAAAATGCATTCTTCAGTTTAGATTTTTTTTTAACGCAAATTTGCAAAACTTCGCACCTTCGCAGCCTCAGATATATAAGGATGAACCAATACGGAGTGCGAATACCGGAGTGCGAGAAAATTTGTATTCAAGAATACAGCCATAGTTACAAAAATAGCGCACTTTTGTTCAGTCCATTTTAATTTTGCATTCATATTTAAATTCGATTTAGATTAAGAAGAAACTTAAGAGTTTATTACTTATTTAATTTAGCTATTAAAGCAGTGAAGTTTTTCGTAAGTCATATTAAATATTTGGATTTTAAATCGTAAGAAAAGATGCGTTCTCATTTAATTGTTATGCAAAGAATTTAAAAAAATATGCTTGAAATACTTGAAACAGTGAATTTCACAAGTAAATTTTCCAGAGACCCAAAATAACAGTTATTTATTTTTTTTAGGTCGAAAAAGTTGTTCATATTTTGAAAAATATTTTATACGTTGCTTCATTACAGTTATTTTCAATTTATATTATTTACGTTGCCTCATAACAGTTATAAACGAGAAAAAATTTTTTACGTTGCTCATAACTTTTATTTTCAAAAATTTTTTTTTTACGTTGCCTGGTAAGAGTTATTGTAGAGAAATAAATTTTTACGTTAATTCTAACATATAAAAATTTCATGTCACGGTGTTTGCAGTCGAAATTTTATTATAAATTTGGTAGGTATGAGAATAGGTCGTAAATGTTTTTTTCACCCTCCTATCCGCTAGTGGCGTTGGATTTTTTAAGAACACAAATTTTCGGTAATCACAACTTTCGACCTATAACTGACCTAGAACTGACTATTAAGTCGTGCCCTTCGACTGAAAAATTTGAGCAATCTTTGGAAAGGGGGCATGGCACCGCCCATTCAATTCAGGATAAGGATAAGGATAAGGATAAGTATAAGGATAAGAATAAAGATAAGGATAAGGATAAGGATAAGGATAAGGATAAGGATAAGAATAAGGATAAGGATAAGGATAAGGATAAGGATAAGGATAAGGATAAGGATAAGGATAAGGATAAGGATAAGGATAAGGATAAGGATAAGGATAAGGATAAGGATAAGGATAAGGATAAGGATAAGGATAAGGATAAGGATAAGGATAAGGATAAGGATAAGGATAAGGATAAGGATAAGGATAAGGATAAGGATAAGGATAAGGATAAGGATAAGGATAAGGATAAGGATAAGGATAAGGATAAGGATAAGGATAAGGATAAGGATAAGGATAAGGATAAGGATAAGGATAAGGATAAGGATAAGGATAAGGATAAGGATAAGGATAAGGATAAGATAAGGATAAGGATAAGGATAAGGATAAGGATAAGGATAAGGATAAGGATAAGGATAAGGATAAGGATAAGGATAAGGATAAGGATAAGGATAAGGATAAGGATAAGGATAAGGATAAGGATAAGGATAAGGATAAGGATAAGGATAAGGATAAGGATAAGGATAAGGATAAGGATAAGGATAAGGATAAGGATAAGGATAAGGATAAGGATAAGGATAAGGATAAGGATAAGGATAAGGATAAGGATAAGGATAAGGATAAGGATAAGGATAAGGATAAGGATAAGGATAAGGATAAGGATAAGGATAAGGATAAGGATAAGGATAAGGATAAGGATAAGGATAAGGATAAGGATAAGGATAAGGATAAGGATAAGGATAAGGATAAGGATAAGGATAAGGATAAGGATAAGGATAAGGATAAGGATAAGGATAAGGATAAGGATAAGGATAAGGATAAGGATAAGGATAAGGATAAGGATAAGGATAAGGATAAGGATAAGGATAAGGATAAGGATAAGGATAAGGATAAGGATAAGGATAAGGATAAGGATAAGGATAAGGATAAGGATAAGGATAAGGATAAGGATAAGGATAAGGATAAGGATAAAGATAAGGATAGGAATTTTCACTAACTTAAGGGGTATTTTTAAGTGAAGATTTTTGATAAGTTGTTTATAAATAAATGAGCTTATTCGGTCAACAGTAGTTCTTTGAGTAAAGCGATACACAGAAAGAAAGAACAACTTAATACCTTTCCAACAATAACACTTTCACGTAAATCTAGAAAAAAATGTGTCTTTTAAAGCGGTTTTAAAAAAATGTCTTTTTAAAAATATCCAAAAATCCAATTTTTGGTGGTCAATAAGAGTTATAATGAAACATCATTTTTAAGTTTTTTGTATATCAGAATATTGGTATCAGTAAGAAATTTAATATTTAAGCAGATGTGGGTATGCGTTCTGTGAAAAATAAAAAGTTTCAAGCAAAAAACATGTTTTTTTACTAAAAAGGACCTTCAGGAGAATCAAAATTGCTTCGGCGGTTTTTCTCCGATTTGAAAAAAAAGTATGCAGAAATCATTTTAATGAGCTCCTCTAACTCTTGAGACCCTGACCGGCGGAATCTAAATTTCGATCCGGTCTAGTGTGGAGGTTCAAGTATATGAAAGAGCTTATGAGGGGATAGCCAAGACAAAAACAGACTTCGCTTATCGTCACTTTCCAATAAAAAGCTTTCATTTGCATCGTTTTGCATCGGTGGTGACCGTGGCATGCAGGTTAAGTGTGTGGCTTAGCATGCTCGAGAGCCCGGGTTCGATCCCTAGCCGTGGCGAAAAGATTTTTTCAATAAAAAAATTTTTCTGATCGGTCACCACCTCTCTGCAGACAATGGCAAACCTCAGAGAGTAAATAATGCCATGTATAAAGCTTCTTGAGAACATGAACTTTAGGCGTTCGGAGTCGGCATAAAACATGTAGGTCCAGTTCTCGGTCAATTGTGTGCAAACATTTAATAACACACACAACACAATCGATCCTTGGAAGCTCGGTCAAAGTCCTTTCAAGGGCTGAAATGGCCAATTTGTTTTTTTATTTTTTTTTTTGCATCGTTTTAAGGAGTTTTTTTTACTGTATTTTTTGTTGTTTTCTTAAAATGAGTAGTTGGTTCTTCATGTGGTAAAGTTATATACAAAATTTGAATTTTTTACTTCTAAGTTTAAGAAAAACCAGAAAGAAAAGTACACCAACTGCAATTATACTACGGTTTGCCTTAACAAAAATGTTATTCTATTCAGGAGTCTAGTCCAAGTATACTTGTACTTCTCTCTTTCTTTTTCTAACAAACAATGCAAATACGTTTATACTAAATTGTGAAATCCGCGGTATAAACTCGCTGAAATGACATGTGAAATTACTGATATATTTTTCGAAATGAAATATCAATTTCTTCTATGCGTTCTCATACTTATGTAACTAATTTTTTTCCGAAAAATCACTTGTACTGCTGTTGCCCTAAAATACGATTTAAGAATACATTAACGTTGTTTTCACTACTGCATTTTTTATGAATGCCTAAAACTCCTTATTCTTTTACTGAGAGCAAGAAAAAAAACTTACAATTGATAATCTTACACATGTTGCCGTAAAAAAAAGTAACAAAGATTTTTTATTTCATATAAATTATGAGCAACGTAAAAAATTTTTTCTCGTCTATAACAGTTATGAGGCAACGTAAAAAAATAAAAATTGAAAATAAACGTTATCAGCAACGAAAAAATATTTACTTCATTCATAACTGTTATTAAAGAGAAAAATTATTTTATTTTGAAAATAATAGTTATTATTGATAAATATTTTTTTTCTCACTATATAACTGTTATGGCCCAATTTTTAAAGATATTTCTTATAACAGTTATGACTCTGAAATTTTCAATACAGACATTGATTTGATAAGTTAAAACCTAGAGTTCATAAACAAAAATATAAGCTTAATTCTATTTAAGAAAAATATAAATTCTGTCATGCATATATTTACCTTTAAAAAGTAAAAGATTGGCTTTACCTTTCAAGTCCTCAGGTATTATAAGGACAGATTTTAATGAAGAATTTCATGGAGGCTGGACAAGTCGGCGAAAAAAATTGTTTATTACAAAAAATGCCATAAAATTAGATAAAAAAATACGTCATCAAAACTGTTCATGACTTCGAAGAGATATTCATGGTTTAGAGCTAATTTTCTTGGCTAACTAATCAGAATTGATGATAGAATAGATTGCTAAAAATATAAGCTATAACATACAACAGGCACCGATGGAACTTCAACTAAGTTTTATTTATGTTTATAAAGGGTAAATGTTGAATAACTGAAAAAGAAATTTTTGCAATATTTCGGTTCTAAAGAACGCATTTCCTAGCTTATGCTGTCGGGTATGTTCACAAAACTAGGTTAGAAAAACGAAAGCAATATTTTTTTTTTATAAAAAATAAGACATAATATAGCAAGTATTAGGTTTCACGCATACAAATGAAATTTCTTCATTAATAGGACCTAATGGGGTCAAAGACAATTTCTTGCGTATTTATTTGAATATTTTTGTTTGGCGGCTTGTAGTCTAAAAACTGTGAAAAAGTCAGAGAAAAGATACAATATTTCGGAATTTTGACCTAGAAGTGCCCAAAACCTGAAACATTATGAAAAACTTTTCCAGAGGAATCTTAACGAAAAAGCTCTCCAAACACAAATTACAAGCCATTAAATAGGATAAAATAACCTGATCAATCTGCCTTTGCCGGCAAAATTTTAAACAAACAATTTTTTATGAAGACACTGTACCCCATACCTGAAAAAAGGCGAAACCTGATTTTTTTATCACCAATTTTAGTTCAAGTTTATGAATCGAATATGTTTTAAGATAATTTTGCAAGAAGAAATTTTTTTTATAATTTTTTTTTGTGAAGAAAAATACTTATTGTTCATTTTTTTTTTACTTTTCCAGTATATTATAAACAATACAATAATGGTTATTCATGCCACGTGTACGTTGGCTGCTGTCGTACGTCGCTGCGGTCGATGATTCGCTAGCCTGTGGTTAACCAATCCACGCACAATAGAGTATTTCTTCAATTTAGCTGGATAATATTCAATAGCTGTGTTTTTTACCAAGCGAGTTGTAAAAAAACGACCGCTTATCATATGAATACTCGCTTAAATAACACAGGAAACTGTTAGTCGCTTAAAAGTTTGCCGACCAAACGAAAAAAAAATGCTTCCAAGTTATGTTTCAATAATTGCGTAAATTTCCTATCAAGGTGGAACTGTAACTAATTGACAGTCAATAGTGATTCACGAAATCAAAATTTTTTTGTACCGAATACTCCTTACAAAATATTCAAAATTTCTTTTTGGTCATTACTTCAATAAAAACACAAAATTTAATAAGTTTAACTAACAAGATAGATTAAATATACTCATTATTTAAAAAAATGTTGGTTGTTCAAGCGTTTAATTTTATAAATTGTTTAAGTATCGGGTATATTTACAGAACCGGCTTTCGAGTACTTTTAATTTGAAAAATTTATGCAGCACTATCTGTCAAGCTTTAAAATTGAAATATAAAGTGTCAAAAAATTAAGAAAATAAATTAAACAGTTTTATTAGCAAAATAGTGAACAGATGGAATAAAACGTTTGAACACAAAACAATCACAACACTTCATTTATTCTGCTCCACTCTTTTAATTTGAATTTAAATCTGCTCCTCATCAGAAATTCCTCAGTTTCTGCAAATGCTTAGCAACTTGTTTTTTGAAATGTTTTTGTTTTACATTTGTTTATGTTTTTTTATACTTTTTTAACATTTCAGAAAATGGTTCCAAGTTTTAAAAAAATATTCTTAAGCGACTTTGTCGTTTTTTGAGAACTCGCTTGGTAAAAAACACAACTAATTTTGTAAAAGACCGATTTAAAAAAACATATATGTATTTTTAGTTTGTTGAATAGTGTAAGAATAACGGACAAAGAGTATTTTTTTTACCTTGCCTTGCTCAAATATTTTTTTTAGCTCTCTGAACTTGGCCATTTTTTGTTGAACTTTTCTTTTTAGTTGAGCTGTTTAGTGGAGTGCATACTTAAAAAATCATATTTATTTTCCCAAATTTTCCGAAAAGTTAATATAAATGGATTGTACTGAAACAGGTAAGTAAAATAAACGAAAAGTGGTTTGAATAGTATTGTATTTATTTAAAATTAATAATAGTATTTTTAAAATGGGTTTTTTTTTAGGTGTTTTTTTGAAAAAAAAAAAGATTTTTTTGAAAAAATTTTTGGATATACGAAGGGTTTTGTTATATGCCGCTGTCCGTGGCTGTACATTTTTCTTCATAAACTTAACACTACAGGTGCTGACATCTTAAAAAATATATACTCGTTTTCCACTTTGTTCCGAAAAGTGCTCAATTTTTTTAAAAATCGTTTAAACCCAAACAAACTGGTAAAACCTTCATAAATCCTAAAGCTTTCATGATATCTCCATGAAACTTGGTACAGAAGTTTATCTTTTCTATTATAACGTCAGGTTTAAAAATGAAAAAGAATTATATAAGAATCGGATTATAACTGCGCCTACCTCCCATATAAAGTGACGTCATCAACGTGGTAAAACATTTATAAATTCCATAGTATTTAAGATATCAACTTGAAACTTGTCGTATACATTTTTTTCTTTAAAGTCAATGTTAAAAACTATCAAAATCTGACAAAACGTTACGGACACAGCTGAATTATTCGTCGAGTTATATCCATGGTATCTGATGAGACGAACAATGCGTAAAATATAAATACATAGTGCAATTGTTGCTATTGAATGCTTTTCTTCCTATTGGACAGCTTTCAGAAGAAGCAGCTGAAGCAAGAAATAAATATTTTCGAGTATATCGTCAAAGCTTTTCAAGGAAATCTTCAAGAGAATATTGCAATACTGATATACTTAATCGATTGCTCTTAACTTCCGATCCTCTTTTAGCTGGATAAGGACCAAGCCGAGGAAAAAACAAAACCATTTCTTAAGGAAACTTTGGAAATGCTTTTGCCCGCGGAGCACTCACATACTCTCGCAATTGAAAGTGAGTCATCTGAGTAAGACAAATCATTCTCTGATGGCCTTTTTCCAGCTTGATTCATTAAATCACGATTGTTTTTTAATTCATTTCTATAGTTTAATTTCTAAATCAATTTTCATTCAATTTGTATATTCAATCAACTATTAAACACTTTTTTTCAATGAAAATAATTGTTGTAATGATACTTTCTTTAAGGAAATTTTAGCAGGAATAGTAATTTTAAATAAAAAATTTTTGCTAACACAGTATTTATTTTGACAAAAATGACTTTAAACTCAAAAATTATGAAATTTTCCCAAAATTTCCTGATTTGAGCACAAAAAAATTATATTTTTCTCTAAAATTCCTACTAGTAATGTATGTATATTAAGGTGCCTCGACTTGTATGAAGAAAAAAAAAGTTCCATTTGTACCCATTTTAAAATGAACCTTGATGTATTCTATGATCGTTCCCAAAATATTTTGGCTATACCAAAATCCGTCAGTGAGCTAAACCATTTTGAAAAAACCTCCATAAATCATGTTTTCCGCATTTATACTGGCTAGTGTAATAGATGTAAATAAATAAACTGCCTCAAATTGTATTTTGAAATATCAAATATCAAAATATTTTGGGAATCAACACAAAATATATCAAGGTTCATTTTAGGATGGGTACAAATAAAACTTTTTTTTTCAAGGCACCTTAATGAATATCGTTGGAAAGCCCATGAAAATATCTTTCTAAAATTTCTTTCAAGAATGTTTTGCATAAAAAAATTTCGTTGGTAGAGCTTTTTTAGTGAACCAGCCTGCTATAACCTATAAATTAGCCCTTAGCTGCCCAGGGGGTTAATTAGACCTCCACTTGCCATACTTTTTTGCTTATTTTTGCATTCCCTATAGTTTAAAATCATAAAATAATTTTGTCCAACTAAATTGTTCTGGATACTCCATTGTGCGACGGACTACTATACTACTATGCATAACCGAGATATATATTATTATGTATTATTGGTCATATTTTAGTGGAGAAACTCCTCCGCCTCCCTTGGCTGCGGGCCTGGTTGTTATTACTTTTAAATTATATTTCAAAAAATTACGACAAATTTATAAGAAGGTTGGTTATTTCAGTTTTCATCGTTATATTGAAAAATTAAAATTTATTTTCTATAAAATAATAATTTATTTTAGAGAATATCTAATTTCTGTTTATAATTATATTTTTACATATATTATAATATTAAAATAAAAAAACAAATGTTGAGACGTGATTTTGTATAAGCAATTCTTAAATAAATAAATTCAAACTGAATTTTATTTGAATTTAAGAGACCTCCAACTTCAATTAAAACATTAACATTTCTGACTGAACACAAATTTAGGTAGAAATTCTTAAAATAATTTTTAAAATAACTTTTTTCAAAACTTTCAAAAAAAAATAGTTTTCATTTCTCTCGAATTTTTTTAAAAAACAAAATTTTAAACCAAGATAAACTATCTTATTTTGATTTTAAGAACAAAATAACAACCTTACAATTTAAAATCTAAAAATTGTCAGTTGAAAGTTCAATACCATATTAGCAGCAATATATTTTGATTATCAAAACCCGTAAAAATCCTGACTACGTGCTCTTTCCACCTTTTCGCAAATTTCTTATAAAAACTCACTTAAGGTTTCACAGCACAAGAGCAACATGGCAACCCTTATATCTACACGTATTAAACTTGTATTAAATTTAGTTACGCTAAACAGCAACACTGCAAAGAAACCAAAAGTGCGCAGCAGCGCCAAAGCATTGACGAAGCAACGAACGAATCGAAAAAAAGCTAAAGTTCGGGCAGCTTTAGAATTTGAAGAATCAGTTGCTCGAGAGACAGCAAAGCGAGTTATACGTGTGCTCGTGGACGGTCAGTAAAACACCGTCAATCAAAGTGCGTTTACAGTAGAAATAGTATTAAAAGAAAAACAAAAAAAAATTTCTAAAGTTTTAAGAACTGCTACGAAAATTGAATAGCAAATATTGTTAACGCAACTAAAGTGTTAAACAATTCAACTAAAAGCAACGAATAAGCTTAACAGAATAGAAAGTAAATCATTGAAAATGAAAAATCAATAAAAGTTGCAAAGAACTTTTAAGCAAAGCAGCGCAAAAACAACAGAATGAAAAGCAAAATAAAAGATTATAACAAAAAAAAAAAAAAAAATACACATAACATGCAAAGCTGACAGCGCCGCGTCAATTTAAATTAAAGCAAAATTTTAAAAATTATTTTGAGTTATAGAAATAACATAAAATTAATGTTTATGAAAAATCAATAAAATTAAATTAAATAAAATTTCGAAAAGTGGCTCGAAAAATAAAACCACTGCTTAATTGAATAAACAATTTCGGGAGGAAAAAAACACTGCAGACAGTCGACGCCGCTATACAAACAAGCAAACGCCGCCATTCGCCACTTCTGCGCCACCCTTGCGTTTCGGCTCACAAACGTCCACTAGACACTTAGCAGCACAGCAGCAGCGCCAGCTACAGCGACAGCGCACTCAACAGACACTTTCACAACGTTCAAAAACAACAACTACAGCCGACATTACGTCGATGACGTTATCCAACGCGCGTCTTCGTCGTTGACGCTGCCGCCGCAGCGTCTTCTACTAACATCAAGCGCTAAACGCCGCAGTTTTATTTACTTTTCTAGTTTTTTCTGCTGTAATTTTTGATTCGTAGACATTTTTGTTCATGAATAAAAAGATAATCAGCTCAACAAAATAAAGCAAAAACAACAACAACAACAACAACAACAACAACAACAACAACAAAAAAAGAAAAAAATTGCCAATTAAAACAAAACGCAAAAATTTTAATCGAAATAACAGAAGCCGCAGCAGTTGTTGTTAACTAAGCAGAGATGTTGTCGTTGACGTTGGAGCTGACGTTGCGCCTCTTGTGGCAACAACGACAACAACAAGAGCAGCATTAAATAAAAACGAGTAGCTGCTAGTTTCTCGGTCGCACGAATTCGTCTGCCGAATTCTTGTAGTTGTTGTTTCTGTTGGTCTGGCTCTCTGCGTGGCTGGCGGCTTATGCAAAATTATAAAAACAACAAATTTCGAGACGACGAGACGACGAGACAGACGTAAACGAATAAAATAGCAAGAAAACAACAACGTCAACGAATTGTCACTTACGTCTACGCCAAGTAAACGTCAGATGCCGCGTAGCAGCGACAACAAAAACAACAACAACAACAAGATACAGCAAGGCTGTCTCTATTAAGAAATATTTGCTTGTTGTTGTTGTTGCTGTTGCTTTTTGCTTGACTAGCGTTTGCGTCAACTTGACAACGACAGCGACAGCGACTTTGTTGTTGACAAAAGTTTTCAAGTGTGCAACAACAATTTATTAAGTAAATAAAACAACAAAATTTAGACTGTGCAACTTTTACAAAAACTTACACTTAAAACAATCGCGAAAATCATTCAGAGCAAAATAATCGTTTTTTTTTTTTATTCGTAATCAATCGTTGAACCAGCAGTTTTTTAACCAGCAATTCTTCTCTTTTTCATAGCTTAAAAAACAATAGCAAAAATATGCAGCAACAACAACAACAACTATAAATAAAAATCAACTAAACCAGAGAGTTCATCATCTTCTATATCAGCACCATCACAGAAATCAAAAGAGCTAGTTTTTTTTAACTCTCTCTCTCTAGACGTTAACGTCGCCACTTCAAATGCTTAAAAAAAATTTAGTGCTTAATAAATGCCGTCGTCAATGCAATATTTTTTAATAAAAAAAAAGAAAAAAAAAATTCCAACCATGTGCAACTTATAAAAATAATGCTTAAACTAAATTTATTAATATATAAAAATTAATTTAATTAAAAATATATATATAAAAAAAGAAAAAATACAAAAAAAAAAATATAAATTGTCAGTCAGTCATAGCAGCAAATTCATGAATGAACTGCATTCAATCAGCAAAGCAGACAACAACAAAATAAACAACAACAACAAAAAAAAAACAACACAAGCTAAAACAACATCAATTCAGCTGCTACAAAAAGCAACAAAATAAAATCATTTCAATTTTTGATCACAGAAAAATAAAAAATTTAATCAGCGGATTACTTTTAACGCTGCTGAGCGAAAATCCCAAAAGAACACAACAACAACACCAACTGAGTGCAGAGCATCAAAAGTGAGTAGATTTTGTTTTGTTTTAATTCTGCGAGAGTAACGCGAACTTTTGCAAAAGTTCATTCATGATTGTTTAATGAACTTTTCACAATTTTAAATCACTGAAAAGCAAACAAAAAAAAAATTACAAAGCAATGCTTTGAAGTGTGATATTTATAAAAAAAAATGTTTAAGTTATCAGTTAGCCTTGACGTAGGCTAAATAAATCAAGTTTGTATGACAAAAAAAATAAAAACAAAAAAATCGTTTTTTTAAAATTTATATCATAATAACTTCACAAATGAACCCAGTAACTCGTTTCTTGCATATAAAGGGTTTTCCAATAAGAGGTGTTATTTTGATATTCAAAGAAAAATGCTATTTTTTGAGATAAATGATCGAATGTTTACTTCATAATAAAGAGGAAGGTATGCCGTTAATAATGAAAAACAACATCAGCCAAATGGCGACAACGACCACGCTTACAAGACCATATTCTTTTCATGAAATTTTCCATAACAAAATCGCAAAGTGGCTGCCCTACGTTTCTTGATAGACTCACGAATTCCATCTTTGAGGTCTTGAATCGACGGTGGGCTGTTGGCGTAGACCTCATCTTTCACTTGGCCCCAAAGGAAGAAGTCGCAAGGTATTAAGTCACACGATATCGGTGGCCAATTGTGATCACCTCTTTGAGAGATAACACGGTCAGGAAACTTTTCCCGTAAAAGATCAATGGTTTCGTTGCTTGTGTGACACTTAGCGCCGTCTTGTTGAAAGTAAACGTTGTCCAGATCAATACCATCCAACTTCGGCCATACAAAAATCATTAATCATCTCTCGATAGCGCAATCCATTCACCGTAACTGTTGATCCAACCTCATTTTCGAAAAAGTAAGGTGCAATGAAGGGTTACAACGACAGCAATGCAAAGATCGCTCTTCTTCAAGGGACTATATAATACGATGCCTAATTTTATAAAATCAGAAAGAAATATTAATATCTTTAAAAGAAGTATCTCAGAATTTGTTAGAAATAATGGAAATAGCACAATTCATAAAATGACCCCGCCGGACCATAAACCGCATCAAACAGTCACACGTTGAGGATGGAGATGCTTCTCAACAATAACTCTTGGGTTTTCCGAGCCCCAGATGCGACAATTTTGCTTGTTGACTTAGCCAACGAGATGGAAATGGGCCTCATTAGTCAAGATGATTTTTCGATGGAATTCCGGATCATTTTCATGCATTTGAAGGACCCAATTAGCAAACACACGACGTTGTTGATGATCGGCCGGCTTGATTTCTTGTGTTAACTGAACTTTATAAGCCTTAAGACCCAAGTCTTTATGCAAAATACGGTGTAATGACGTTTGTAGAATGCCCAATTCCAAAGAACGACGAGGAATGGACAAACCTGGGTTTTCTTCAACACTTTGGGCTACAGCAGCAATATTCTCAGTTGTTCTTGAGCGACGTGCACGGGTTTTATTCTTCACATCACTAACTTGTCCCAACAGCTCGAATTTTCCACCAATTTCTGCTTTGCGGTACGACAAGGTGCTTCACGACGACCAAAAAATGCTTTAGTTTTGCGAACTGTGACTGCAAAATTTTCACCATTTTTGTAGTGAATTTTTATAATTTCAATGCGTTGTTGAAGAGTTTCTACTTGTCAAATGTCAAAAATAACATTTTCAAAAGTAACAGCTACCGAAATAGCGGGCTATTCAAAATAACACCTCTCATTGGAAAAACCTTTACTTGATGCTTGCACACCTCGATGTTGCTTCACACTCGCTATGTTTTTCATAACGTACTCAGTACTTGTGACATCTGAAAATTTTAAACTCAATACTTATTTGACATATTTTCATTATTCTTACATGATATTCCTGTTAACGTTTTCTTGGACTGCATAAAAATTAAACTGCAAACGTAAATACTGGCTGTATTATTTACAAATCTAAGTTGACCTATAATAATTTCATTTCTTTTTTTGACTGCTTTAAACTCTTCCATTTGAAATATGCTAAACTGTCAGCTATGGTGGGAGAGCTATGGGAGCTATGGTACTGCAGCCGCTGACTTAAGCAAAGAATTAACACGTCTGCAAAAGCTCTCATCTAAACAATCCTGCAACTTTTCTAAATTGTATTATCAGTTAAATTTTGATAAAATTGATGGATTCATCAGCACGCCTAGCAATGCTGGTACTTCCACACGAGCTAAACTTGCTACCAAATCTAAATCTGTTGGCATCAGCAAATCACCAACATCGTCTAACAAAACTGCAACAGCGAACATCACATTTCCCGGCACAGTTTCTACGATTGAGCAGACTATGGACCTTAAGTCATCTGCTGCCTCTGCTATTGTAGTTCCGCCGATATAGTTTTCAAGCCGATTTGGATCTATTTAAAAAGTCATACTGATTATGATCAGCTTCAATGCATTAAAAACTCAATTTTTGCTACTGCTACACGGAGAGAATTCGGTTCAGACAATATTCCTTATGCTCATAATTTATGTGCTATTTGCTCACATTTATCGACTTAGAGCAACTGATCATAAAATAAACATTTGTGTGCATAAATTCAAAGCAACATAAAATCATTAATTATACGCAACTTGTATAATATCTTGTATGTATCTTATACTTGCAAGATGTATCACCAACTAGCACTATGAATCAGTTGAAGAAACTTTGCACATAGATTATGCTTAGATAGCTCTTATATCAAGTGCAGTTGGTATAAACTAGACACCTTGCACATAGATTATGCACAAAATGTTAATAGACCGTGTGAAAATGGCATCAATTGGTGATATCCTGAGCATAGATTAAAAATTAAATGTTATAGATCCTGCGATCGTGCAAAAATGTTATGATTATATAATCAAAGTATTGCGAGTTAAGTGAGTTGATTTTGTATTTATTGAGCAGCAGAAATAAATTATTTTTAAACAAAATAAAATTGATGATTTCATAGATGCGTTCCTTAAAATATACAAAATTAGTTAATAAATAATTAATTGCAATTATTTGTTACTTACCTTTTTAAGCTGCCTGGAGCTGCTGGAACTGACTGCAGCTGATGAAACTGCCTGTAGCTGCTGAGACTGCTCAGAGCTGCTAAAACTGCCTTGAGCTGCTGAAACTGTTTAGAGATGTTGAAACTGAGTGAAGCTGAAGAAATTACCTGAATTTATTACTGCTGAAATTATTTATTTTCTGACTTTATACATCACAATCCATCTAAAGAGATGGATCCATTGCTCATTCAGGTTTGCTGGCCATATTCAACTGTTGCGGTGGCTATACATACCCAGATGAGTGATGACTTTCGCTAAATGTGTTGTTACGTGAAGAGTTAAAAAAATTGTCAAATTGATGAAATCTAATCAAATGAAACAAAGAAGGACATAATTATTTTTCAGAATTTGTATTGCAGAGATACAAATTCTTGTTATATTTTAATTGCAACTCACCTGCATCTGCTTAAATTACTCGTTCTAAGAAACCGTATAATTTCTAAATAATGATGAATTAATCACATTGTGTGATCAGTGTTTTTGACAAAATTATTGAAAATAATGTGAGCATAGTGCATTGTACATGATCGAAACTTATAAACGATTAAGAAAAAAATATTTTGTAGTTGAACAGCTTAATTATGAAACTAGCGCAAACAATTTTCTCTGTGTGTTTCAAATTAAATTAAATAAAACAAAATCGGCCAATTTCCAGTAAAACCTTTGTTCTTTATTTTAGCAGTTCAGGCGCTTCTACAAGGTTAGACTTGAAATTTGGTGCCTTATTATGTTAGGATACTTGATCTTAAAGTTATATATTGTTTAATTGCTGCTGCACACCTCGTGGCGATTTCTTTCTGCTCAAAAAATTTGTCTTATCTATTTTCACTTTGACATTAGAAAACATTTTGCACCAAAGTACAGAGTTACCATAACAAAGGGTTTAATTTAAATCAAGTTGAATTTACATTAGAGTATTAAAGATATTAAAGATATATAAAGAAAGATAATTAATAAAGTTCAATTTACATTCGAATATTTTAGATATTAAAAATAAGTATATATAAAAATAAGTAAAAAATATTTTAAGAAATGTATATTTCTAACACCCCCACCCGTGAAACATTGTGTTTCACTTACTCCTTTGTGTTATCTTGAGTACTGCTAACTTTGCTGTTGGACGTAGATAAATACCCTTAGAAGTTTGGATTGTTGCTGCTCTGATTTGACCATCTTTGCCTGGATGAACTTCTAGCACTTTTGCCTTCGGCCACGTATTTGATGGTTGATTAGAATCACAGAGAATCACAAGGTCGCCAACTTGAACTGCATCTGATTTAATAAAGTTTTTTGTTCTGCAAACCAAGTCCGGTAAGTATTCATTAATCCATCTTTTCCATAAATTATTTCGAAATTGTTGAGCGGTGAGGTAGTTTGACCTAAGGCAAACAGTATCAGCAGGAATATTTCCAACTGATTTCACTCCGTTGCTTGATCCCATTAAAAAATGGTTCGGTGTTAACGATTCCGACTCACTACTATCAAGCGGCAAATAGGTAAGTGGTCTTGAGTTAACCATATACGCAGCTTCAGCAAGGCAAGCTTTCAACAATGGATCCGTAAAATTTCTTGTGGGAGTAATTGCATACAAGGCACGTTTCAGTGATCTAACTAGGCGCTCCCATGCACCGCCCATGTGAGGTGCTGCTGGTGGGTTAAAATACCATCGAATTCCTTCTTCTTGAAACTTATTCGCTATCGTAGTTGCGTTTACATATTGCAACTGCTCTCGTAGTAGTTTCTCGCTTGCGACAAAATTCGTGCCACGGTCACTATAAATTTCTGCCGGCTGGCCACGCATTAGCATGAACGTTCGTAAGCACAAAACACAAGCATCGGTATCCAGACTATAGGCCACTTCGACGTGAATGGCTCTTGTAACCAAGCACGTAAAAAGGACTGCCCAGCGTTTCTCTGTGGACCTTTTGACCGTTACGTTGAAGGGACCTAAGAAATCAACTCCCGTGTAGGTGAACGGCGTTTCATAAGGAGTGATCCTAGCTGCAGGAAGAGGGCCCATTTCGGGTTGAAGAATAGATGGAAACTTTATTTTGCATACTAAACATTTTGCGCGTATACGATTGAGGACCACCCGAATCTGTGGGATATGATATTTTTGTCTCAATTCATTTACTACTACATCGTGATGCAAATGACCATATTTATGATGAAAATGCTGTACTATCAACTCGGTGACGTGATGACGCTTTGGTAATATAATTGGTCGCTTAGTATCTGCAGATACACATGTCGTAAAATCTATTCTACCCTTTACCTTCAAGATCCCATTCTCGTCTATATAAGGAGAAAGTTTTCGAAGAGAACTCCTTTTAATAACAGAAATTTTCTTTTGTTCATCAGCATCACGAAGAGTACCGATTTCTTTAAAGTATATATCGTTCTGAGCAAGTCTATATAGCCACAATTCTGCTTTATGGTAGTCGACAGGCATAATTAATTTCCCAGTTTCTTTTTCTAAACATCGTCTCTTAAAGTAATAGAGAAAGGCAATAGTTTTTCGCAACTTTTTCCATGTTGAAAATTTGTTAATATCAACTATCGCCTCAGAAACTTCATGAACTGCTATCATATCGATTTTCTTAGAATAAATGGAGATATGACTTTGATTCGGCCAATCTGATTCCGGCTGACTAAGAAAGCTGGGTCCAACAAACCACCTGTCGTTAATGTCCATTTTAGGTGGTTTTGTCCATTTCGTTGCGTCATCGGCTACATTTTGTGCAGACGGAACGTGCCGCCACTCAGTAGTGTTCGTAATTTCTTGAATTTCGGCTATACGAAAGGCAACAAACTTACCAAGTCTGCGTAAATTTGACGACTGTATCCAGCTTAGAACCGTTGACGAGTCACTCCAGAAGATTCGTTGAGATAGCTTTACTTCCAAATACTCTTGCACTGAATGTCCTAGTCTTGCTCCTAGTAACGCTGCTTCAACCTCAAGATTAGGAATTGACATAAGTTTAAGTGGTGCAACGTGACTTTTCGCGGACACCAGCACGCATTGAATTAACGCAGCCTTTTTGACGCGAAGGTATGTAGCAGCTGCACAAGCGTCTGCGCTTGCATCGACAAATGTATGCATTGTGACTTCTGCACCGTGGTAGTTATCGAAGCCAGGGATATAGAATCTTGGTATCTTTAAAACTTCAATTCGAGGTAATATTTTTAGCCAAGCGGTAAACAACTCATACTGATCCTTTTCGATTTCATCGTCCCACTCTATTTTTCGCCTCCATGTATCTTGTAATAGAATTTTCAGGTACACAAGAAAGTGTGTTATGAGACCGAGAGGGTCGTAAATGGACATAAGGATTCTCAACAACTCACGCTTAGTTGGAATTCGCTCTCCTTGCAAAATTTTCTTGTTGCCTTTGTTATACTTGAGCGAGTAAGTGAAAGCATCTTGTGTACAATCCCACCACATGCCTAAAACTTTTTCCTTTTCATCTTTCTGCCCTAAATCAAGATTAAAGCAATTTTGTTTTTCGATATCTTTCTTTCCCAGAGCATGAATAACGGCTTTAGAGTTTGAGCGCCAGTTACGAATCAAAAAACCACCTTTTGCATGCACATCAGTCACTTCTCCAGCGACACGAATTGTCTCTTCAACCGTGTCAAAACTGCTTAGCCAGTCATCGACGTAATGGTTCTTAATAATCGCATTACAAGCGTCTGGAAATGGTTCGCTGTAACAAAGTGCATTTTGATTTTTGACAAACTGCGCACAGCTGGGACTACACGTGGCTCCGAATGTCATTACACACATTACATACTCAGTAGGCTCACAGGTTGTATTTTTACCTCTCCAAATAAATCTTTGCGCGTGTTGGTCCTCATGTTTCACCATCACCTGGTGAAACATTTCTTTGATGTCACCTGTTATCGCAATTCGCTTTTGCCGAAATCGAAGCAACACACCCAGAAGTGATGCAGTGAGGTCAGGACCTGGCAGAAGAGCTGAATTCAATGAAATACCATTTACCTGAGCGGCAGCATCCCATACCAATCTGACCTTTTCAGGTTTATTCGGGTTAAGTACTGGAAAGATAGGTAAATACCATACGCGCTTTTCTGGAACCGATCGTTCGTTAAAAGAAAGTCGCCGAATATAACCTTTTTTTTCATATTCCGCCAACTGCTTATTGATTTCTTGGAGCAAATAAGGTTTACGCTGCAAGCTTGCTTCGAGACATTTTAAACGTTTGATCGCCATCGACTTGCTTTCCGGTAACTCTATATCATCGTGCTTCCATATAAGCCCAATTTCGAAGTGACCATCAACTTTCCGCAGTGTTTTCGACATAAGTTTGTGAGCTCTTTGTTCTTCTTTTGTCTCTAGAGCATTCGGACTTGGGCGAACTCCCATACGATCCACGGCATAGAAACTTTTTACCAATGCAGTCAAATCCTCATTTTTTGCGTTTAAGCAATTGCATGCATGAAAAAAGAGGCTGTCTTGTGTGCGTCCAGATGCTGCAAAAATCGTCCAGCCGAGTCGACATTTTGCAGCAATTGGCTCATTTTCATATCCTTCTTTAACGCGTCTTGGCACCGCTAAATTCCAGTTATCAAGACCTATTAACAATTCAGGTATGATATTGCTATATGATGTTATGGGCAAATGTTTCAAATGAGAATATTTATTGGAGAGCTCCATATAATTTAACGTTTGCGATGGAAGTTGTAAATTGGATATAGTTCTGGCATACAATTTAGCATGGTTATTCCCTACTAACTTTACATCTAATTTCACCTGCTGTGACTCTTCTTCTGATCTATACACCGAGTTATCTGTCCAAGTGAGAGTTAGTGGTTTATTTTCACCTTTGACACCTAATCTGTTTGCTAAGCGTTGACTTATAAGCGTCGTTGAGGATCCCTCGTCTAGGAATGCAAATGTGTCAACAATATTTTCTTTAGAAATTAGAGTAATTGGTATATAACGGTATCTCGTCTCATTACCTTGGCCTAGGTGTGTATAATTAGAAGCGGTTGTTGCATTTTGATTTTTCTCTATGCATGGACCAGTGTCTTTTGTGTGGTTATCACTTTTATTCTGGCTATCATTTTCATTATGCAATAGAGGGTGATGTTTTTTCTCACAACCGTTTATCTTACACTTTACAGGCACAGAACACGGTTTCTTAAAAGAATGTTGCTTAAGGCATTTCCTACACAGATTTAAATCTTTTACATACTGCCACTTTTTTGCCAAAATTGCTTCTCTAAATATCTTACAGGTGTCTAGGGAGCTGCAGTCGCCAGGACATATTATGCATTTTTTATATTCAATTTGTTTACTATTATGATAATGCACTGTTTCTCTTTTAAGTGATTTGCCATGCTTTTTCCATACCACTGACGGTATTGCTTGGCATATTTCCATCGCAAGGTTATAAAGCCAATTCCCAAATGAAGGGACATCATGAGTATCAGAAACTTGATTTTTTTCCGTAGCCCACTTAAGTTTTAAGCTTGGTGGCAATTTTTCAACGAATTCCTTTATGAGCATAGGATTTCGCCGGTGATCTTCACACCCAGGTGATTCTAAAGCACCACATAAATTTTGAACTTCAATTGAATATGCAACTATCGCATCAAAATTACCATCTTTAAGGTCAGAGCAAATGCGCACCTTCGCAAGCAAGTCGTCGATTATAAGTTCAGGACGACCAAATAGTGACTGCAATCGATTTAACACTTCTTGCTCAAATTCACCCTTAATCAGCTTATCTTTTACGACGTTGCGTGCTTGGCCCTCAAGGCATTTGCGTAACCGAGTCATGTTTTCACTAGCGGTGAACCCGCAGGCCAATGTTGTTTCTCGGTAAGCACTTATAAACAAAGGCCAATCACTCGGATCTCCATTAAATTTTGGCAACTCTTTTCCCATAACATGACGTGCAGCCATCTGTGTAGGCGAAGGACCCACGTGAAATTGTTGGAACGATTCGTGATTAGAAGCCCTCGGAAAGTTTGCTGGAATTGTTACTGGCGGAGGAATCGATGCCACCGGCTGTGAGACCTGATTTAAAAAATTATTTATATTTGCTGCTTGGTTTGCAGTCTTACTGCAAACAGATTTGGCGCCTTGGCTAGCATTAGATTTCTTTTCATTTATCTCTGACAATTCCAGCAACAGCTGCTTTTGTTGTTGAACTACCTCTCGTTCCCTATTGAGCAACTTTTGCTCTTCCCTTGACTTTTCTAAAACTTCTTCGAGAAGTTTCTCACGTCTACTCATAGCGCTTGATTGACTGCAAGCATATGACTTTGCCGTTGACTGATGTGCAACTTGTTGCTTCGCAGCAGCACATAAATGCAAACATTTAGGACAAAGCCACGAATCGTCATTTAGGACTTCGTCGCCTACTTCGGCACACTCGTAATGAACCCACCTTTTACATTTGGGACACTTTGCCATATCATCATCTCGCACTCCTTCATTACATACTGGGCACGGAGGATATTCGCCGTCGGTTGTTGTATCATTATTACAATTTGTATTACCTGTTGGCTGCTGGCGTTGTTCTTTCATAAGAGCGGCCTTTCTAGTTTCCATTGTTCGCTGACGACCTTGTGATTCCTAACCAAATTTCAAGAATGTTTCAAATTAAATTAAATAAAACAAAATCGGCCAATTTCCAGTAAAACCTTTGTTCTTTATTTTAGCAGTTCAGGCGCTTCTACAAGGTTAGACTTGAATTTTGGTGCCTAATTATGTTAGGATACTTGATCTTAAAGTTATATATTGTTTAATTGCTGCTGCACACCTCGTGGCGATTTCTTTCTGCTCAAAAAATTTGTCTTATCTATTTTCACTTTGACATTAGAAAACATTTTGCACCAAAGTACAGAGTTACCATAACAAAGGGTTTAATTTAAATCAAGTTGAATTTACATTAGAGTATTAAAGATATTAAAGATATATAAAGAAAGATAATTAATAAAGTTCAATTTACATTCGAATATTTTAGATATTAAAAATAAGTATATATAAAAATAAGTAAAAAATATTTTAAGAAATGTATATTTCTAACAGTGTATATTATCCAATTCAAATAGTTATAAAATTGTTACACCTTTATTTAACATCGTGGTCATCTAGCGATCACAGCTAAAATCTATTTTTATATCAAGACTTGCCTCTGTTACTGCTGAAGAAAATCATATATCATGTAGAAATTACCATATTTGTTACCCTTATCTTCTCTCAACTGCTTCAAATATCCATATATAAATAGGTGAAAGGAAAACAGTCAAGAACCATTTGCTACGGTGTTTCTCTTGGAATGATGCTGGACAGTAAACTGTCCTGGAACCTCCATATAGACCACATCATCAGCAGATCAACAGCCTCATTGTGAACCTGCAGAAGAATTTGCGGCAACTACTAGGAAATAAGCCCTAAGATGATGTACAATCTCTACACTTTGATTGTCAGATCCACACTATCATATGCGTCTGTAGTGTGGTGGTCGAATACCCTCGAAGGATCAATCGTCAAGCGGTTAGATCAAGTTCAAGGATGTGCAGGTATATGTATGACAGGCTGCATCAGATCCACGCCAACAGAGGCCCTCAATGTCATCTTACGGCTTACACCTATCCACATTCACATCCAGATGAAGACGAAGCTCAGCCTGCACAAACCTTTTCATCTGGGTGTAGCATTGTCCCAAACCATCTCCTTAAGGGACACCTCTTCTCAATTATAACCCTGAAGATATAAAGTGAATTCTGCATGCCCCTAGATGACAAGTTTCCCAAAAGCTGCTTAAAGAAAAACTTCATAGTTATCCTAACTGGGAACACAAGAAACTAAACCCATCCGAAAATGACCTTATGTGGTATACGGACAGTTCCAAAATAAAGGAAAGCACGGGAGCTGGAATCTTTCGAGGACACTCCAACTCCAATGAGAGCCACTTCTACAGTGCAGGTCAGCTTACCACAATCTTTCAAGCGGAAGTCCTTCAAATTAATAGATGTATCAAACTCAACTGTCTGAATAATGTAAGGGGCTAAACTATTTTCGTCTTCTCCGACAATCAAGCTGCCTTAAAACTCTGACATCATCCATTATTAAATCCAAGCTAGTGTCAGAGACTGTCAACGTCCCTAACGAACTGGCTGCACAGAACAAAAAAATTACCCTACAGTGGATTCCTGCCTACTGGGGCTTTGACGGGAATCAGAAAGCAGACTCTTTAGCCAAACAGGAAGCAGAATCACCATTTACAAGACCGGAACCGTTCTGTGGTGTTAGCCAGAAACTCTTCAAGCAACACGTCAAAACAAACTCATACCGCGAATCTCAAGATTCTTGGAAGAACTATTTAGGACAGATATGCACTAACCTTATATTCCCAGAACTTTCACCCAAAAAAAATCGAAATGCCTTATCAACTTAACGAAAAAAAACTTAAATGCGATGACTGGAATTATAACTGCACACTGTGAACTAAAGAAACATCTTCAAAAAATGAATCTCGCCACAGATTCTCTCTTTAGATTATGCCTCGAGGTTGAAGAAACCTCCAGACATATGCTCACTGAATTTCCAGCTCTTCTCCATATAATAAAGGGAAACCTAGATAGCGAAATAGTCACACAGACAACTTGCTAATCTTAACCTCGAAAATATGCTTTGTTTCCTAACTGCCAAAACTAACAAATGTTTTTTTTAATAGCTCAACCTGCAATGTTTTTCGTTTAGAACGTTGCATGAATACTTCAGGATTGACTCGAGGAGGGATTGTATTGGTTGCAGTTCAAAACGTTTATTCTAGTTGTCAAATCTTACTGCCTTCTCACGTTCCTTCTTAATCTGTCAATTTTGATGTAGATCAATTAATTGTTTAAATTTCTTTTCAATCTTAGTTTGATCGTTACTTTCATACTACCGAAGAGTTTTTTAAAACTTTATAACAGTCATTGAGGATACTGTCGCTCTCTACTTGATAATCCAACCACTTTTCAACATGATGGAACTCATCGATGATTTTAATTTAGGAAACATATTATGAAAGTTCGATCGAATGAAATGAATCGTATTCCATTGAATGTCAACAATGATATTGAATCGTCCCTTTTAGATTTTTTTAGTCAATATGACTTGGCTCAAATTAACAATATTTTAAATGATCTGGGTAGTCCACCCTAGTTTTAATTTTTATTGATAAGAAGATGGAACGCTTCAACACGTTCCTCTTTAAGTTAAATTTTTGACCGTTCTTTATCAGAAACCTAGGTCTGAAGACAAATATTTTTATGATTATTGTAAAGCCAAATTTTCAGAAAAAATTACAGAGCTAGCTACACTGAGAAAAAAACACATACCTTGCTCCGGTAAAAAATTTCTCTATTTTCGATATAGAAATTTTCTCTTTTTTAAATAAAATTTTCTTAAATTAGAATAAATTTTCACATTTTCGAAGAAATATTTCTTTACTTCTAGGAAATGGAAATATTTCAATGTCTCTAATAATGATAAGTATTTTTCTCGCACAAAAATTTCTCATTTATAGAGAAAAATTTATTAAAAATGAAAAACTTTTCTTATATTTTGATAAAAAATTCACTAAGAGAAGTATTTTCTTCAATAAATACAAATCTTTTCTCAAAAATAAAAAGTTTTTTCTCAAAAAACGATATATTTTTCTTTTTCATGGAATCTTTTTATCATTTTTAGAGAATTTTTAGTATCGAAATTAGAGAATAGCATTCTCTGGAGCAAAGTCTATACCATTTTTCTCTAAATATGATGCCTTTTTTATCATATTCCGATAAGCTTTTTTCTGAGTGTAGAATGTTCTGATAAAACCATAGAATAGCATAAATTTTGTAAGCGAAAAGCGAAGAATGACGTCCTGTATTATTCATATCTTCTTACACCTATATTATCCATACATAATTTTTCAACATTTTTTCTTTTAAAAGTTTCTTCAACATCAGTTTTTTTCTTATTTTCTAGAGGAGTGCAACACCCTGTACTAAAAGATAATAACATCTTGTTAATTAACACCAGCCACCACCACCACCTACTAGACATAACTCAGTTCAAGATTTCAACATCAACATGATAAAACTCAATTAGGTGGCTACCATAAATTATAGCTCTTTTTTTTATTACGTACTATATAAATATATTTAATCCGACTAAAAATAATGAAAAATTCACTTAAAAATAGATTCAACAAATAAAACATTGTTTCACTCTTAAAATTCCACAATAAATTCCGACCAACCCACAAAATTAACCAACAAAATTTAAGAAAAAAAAATAAAAAATTAAAAATATAAAGATTTTTAAATATTAAAAACAAAAAAAAAACATTCTACTTAAACAAAAACATGAATTCCTCAGGCAGCGCAGATATATAAAATATTATTTAACATTTTATGTCATGTCTAACAATTATGAGCGCAGGAAATGTGATAAAATTAGTACGTCTGCATTGAAAATATTTCCGATAGTAATAATTATAGCTCATACTTTTTTGTGTATTTTTTGTTATTGTTGTTTTTTTTTTTTTTTTTTGTCTTTAGGCGGCTGGCAAAATATTTCATTGTCGCATTTCACAAGTGAGCAAATATTTTTAATGCCAGCGTTTTAAAAATTTTTGAAAAAAAATACACACATTTTCTACAAAATCATATATAAAAAAAAAAATTAAATCATGTTTGAGCAATCAGCAACATTAACAGCTACAACAACTACAACAAGCGGCAGACATGTTGCGGTATTTATTAATTACAGTGAATTTGGTTGCTACTACAATGTTGCTATAATCGACACACGACTTTTTTATTATAGTTCATAGTTGTTTTTTACATTTTTATTATCTAACTGATTGTTTTTTATGTTCTTACTCGGGCGTGCTGTATCAATTTGAATTGATAAGCGCGTTTATTTAATAGCGGCTTTGTGAGTCGATTTTTATTTTAAAATTTTTTATTTTTTTTTAAGAAGTGCATGAATTCAGAATTTTTTGTTAATTTATAAAAATTGAAAAAAATAAAAAAATAAAAAAATTAAAGTACGTGTTGCAAGTTTGTTCAATCAAAATGTTCGCACATAATTTATGCTTAACTACAAGATGTTGTTTTTAATAGATTTCAATACAACCATGAAATATTTTGAAAATAATGCTTTTTTTGTTTAGGTATTTTAAAAATTGTTTAAAATATCATTCAATATCAAAAAACTAAACTATTGGGTCATGATTAAACAGTGAGGATATTAATTCTTATAATAGTACATTTATCTTTTCCCTTTTCCTTATTAAGACTTTTACCCGAAAAATGTTAGAGAGCAGTATTTAGACAGGAGACAAGTGGACGTGAAATTTTTTTCATTCGAATTAAACCACATAGAAAAATACTTAAGTTAAATTAACAAAAAACTTGTGTAAGTTTACACAAGAGCTTTGATAGTTTAAAGCAGACATGAGCTTCCAGTAGCTCACTTAGCTCAGTTGGCTCAGCTACAAATTTGTTTTGTTTTTTTAACTTTGTGTTTGCACATTTGTAAAAACAACACGCGTGCAAAAAATAACAACAACACGTACAAAGAATAGCAACAAAACCGACGTTCACCAAAATGCTAACTTGCTAACAACAACAAATGCATGCAAAGCCAAGCAAGCGTTACTCGCTTGTGCTTCGCTTGAAATATTTGTACATGTGTAGCACAAAACGCACATGATTTGTTTTTGTTTTGCTGGTTAATTTCTTTTTTTTTTGCAACGATGAGCAAAAGCAAATATGAGGATAATTTTGTGTTTGTTTTAAAAAACAAAAACCTTGGCTCACTAAATTTATTTTCCTGCTCATGACTGGTTTAAAGCCTGCTAAATTCTTGGGTAACCCAACAAAGTATCATAAGTTACCTATCGTATTTTATGCAAGTGATCACTTATCGATATGTTAACAGATTCATACAAGTAACTTGTATAATTTCTTTGGGATGAAAATTTAATAAAAATGTTTTTTCATCAAAATGTATGTATTTGACGAAATTGTTAAGTTAAATTGTCATCTTTAGTATAATTTAAAACTAAAGTATGGTATTATTTACAAGAAAGATTAAAAATTCAAGCGTTAATGAGAATGAACACATGATTAAATAGTTACTTAATTATAAATTGAAAACAAAAGCAAAAGGGTTTATATCAAGACATAATGCATAATAAGAGATTATCTTTAAAAGTTTTTCTCGAAATTTAATTAAACAACTCTGAGATACTTTCATTAGTTTCATTAGAATTAGTTTCGTGAATACTACGAGACATAGGCATATTTTGAGTAAAGTTAGATTTATGAAACTACTCACGAAAATGGAATTGACAACGGAGTTAACGAGATGGATTACTGAGGGTTGGTTTCAGTTTAATTTTAACCACATATACTAGTTAAGAGAAGTTACGTTAAACCGATTCTAGTCTATTGGAGTAAAATTGATAGTACGGGTTCCAGATTAGTGAGCAGTATTCCAGGTGCGGTCTCATTAGAGAGGAATAGAGGGTCTTAAGAGTACAGGGCTCAAAGAAATCCATTGACATTATTTTCAGAAACACTCACATTGAGTTAGCTTTTGCAATTATTAGTTCAATAGGGGTATTCTCGCTGTATTGCAAAACCCTTGCAAGGTGTAAGAATTGCAAAAGTTGCAGAATATTGCAACCCGTGCAACGACACAACAACAAAATACAAGGGATAAAAGTTTTGCAATTCTTGCAATTTGTGCAACAGTGATATCCATGTTTTGAGTGGACGTGCAACCGTGCACTCTGATTGAGACAAATTTGTTCATTTTAGTTCGTGTGAGTTAGAGTAAGTATTTGAATTTTTTGTTTTCGCCTGTTCGAGGCATTTCTTTTAATATTCACAATATTTCTGAGTTTGTGCGCTCCCGCAGTGTTGCATATTTCAGGATTGCAAGGTTGCATTTTCTCAAATTTTGCATCTTTGCTATACTGCGAGAATACCCCTAATATGATTTCTAAAATGAAGTTTAGAATCAATAAGAACTCCTAAGTAATTTTAACAAAACACTCTTTCCAAAGAAATTAAATTGAAAGAATAGTCCTGTAGAATGGGGTACGCTGACCTAATAGATTTGAAGATTGAGACTGGTATTTTGAAAAATAAAGGGGAAGATAATGAAAGAAGAAGAAAAAGATTGAAATCATTGTCAGATTCAATTGACCGTAATTGTTTTAAGTCATCAGCAAAACGTAGACAATCAGAGTGTTTGAAGACTAGAAGAAGGTCATTAATAAAGAAGTGGGCCAAAATGTCTTCCTTCAAGTACACCTAACCTCAATGGAGAAGACAAAAAATTATTGATTTTAACCTTTTCATCAAATCAGTGAAGATAACATCTTGGAAAAGTCAATCAAACAATCACGGTGTTCGTTTTAATGGGTCAATTTTTTATTTGAGCTACCTTTAGAAATATGTTTTCGAAAAACAATTAATACACAGACCTGTTTTGAAGCATTCACCAGCCAAAGATTCTAAGTGAATGCTTTTCTTTTCAATTTGTTTCATGCGGAATTTCAGACATGACCAGTGCCCTACTTATTTTGAGGCAGACTTTCAAAACGAAATACTTATACTTTACTAGGGCGGTTAATCTTATATTTCAAGCATTCATCTTTACTAATCAGCTTCAAGTAGTTCCAATATGTGAACATTTATTTTGAGAATAAATTCAATTCACCATCATTGGTAAGAAGCGAGATCTATCTAAAATCTCTTGCATATAGGATATGCCAGCCTGGTTGTACTGAGACGCAACTCCACGTCGACTCGTTGTCTAGCTTGCGACGCTAAAGCTTACCACAGCCAGCTCGAAGCTCCCTGAAGGGCCAGCCTACGATAGTCCCCCGGCAAAAGGGTTTCCAACTTAGAATCGGCGACTTGACAAAAACCGGAAATGAATTTAATGATTTTGACACACATGACTTGATAAGCAAACTTCTCATAGTATCCCAGTTATAAATACTGCTAGATACTTTATGGGTAATTTTTAAAATTCACTAGATCCAAACCCTCTTGAGACTCACCAGTATTCCCAGAACTGACCGCCTTATCTAAATCTGATTAGAAAACTTGGTCAGCCAGCATACAACACTACTAGAATGAAAGCATGCCCGAACACAGGTTCATATTCTGCTTTTGTGACCAATTATTCCGGCATAAATATAACCTTATCTTTGGAATTTTATTTCTCTATCCTCAGCTATACTCTATCACCCTTAGATTATATGATATTTTCATTCATTCCAAAATGATCGTAGCTAAACCAGATTTCTTGACTATCCGCGTGCTGACAGTATGTTTTATATCATATGCTTCGGATACGCAGGTACAATAACCATATTTTTTGTCCCACTTCCATGATTTTGAGCGAGGGTTTATGAGAACCTATGTTTTTAAGTGACATACATAATTGAACCGTAGTCCAAATACGCATGCCGCAACCCTCCTCCCTTTCACTGGCTTGGGACAGGCTAGTGGCTTACCATCATCACCACTAGGCGGAGTTATATATCTGATATGTCCATTCGGACTGTTCATTCGTAGAAATTCTCTTTTCCTAGAGCCATCTTTTAAAGTTTTGGAACAGCTTTTAGTCGATGAGAGCCAAATCTGGGGGAAAATGGGGATTTTAGTCAAAACTTTGCCATGGTTTCGATCGGTTTGTTAACTGGAGCATTGGCCATTTGATAAATCCGTGAAAAATGAAACAAAAAATAACTTTCACGGCAAAAACCTTTTATATCTTAATATAGTCTCCTTTATTAGTCCTAGTCTCCTAGTCGAAAGGTCCTCAAAATAGGCTTTTGTATCGGTAATGAGTTCTTCTCTGGTGATGAATCTCTTTCCGTCGAGCCATTTCTTTAGGTTTGGAAACAGAAAATAGTCGCTGGGGGCCAAATCTGGAGAATATGCTGAATGAGGAAACAATTCATACATTAATTCATGGAATTTTGCAATGGGAGCTGGACATGTGTGAACTTGCGAAAAGCACTTTATTTCTCGCCAAATGCGGACATTTCTCTTTAAAAGCGTCACTGAAACGGTTCAATTCGGCTGCATAGTATTCGTCATTGATCGTTATTTTCGATGGAAGGTAGGTAATCGTTGTAGATTATACGTCGTTTATTACAAAATACTGTCGCCATAACCATTCTGGCCTATTGCACCGTCTACGCCTTCTTCGGAGCACGTTCGGTCGGTGAAGTGCACTGTTTCGACTGTAACTTTGTCTCTGGTGTGTAATGATGGATCCATGTTTCGTCCTCGTGCGCTGATCGATGAAAAAAATCCTTCATATCTTTGTTCAACATCGCCTATGAATCAGTTACATGATTGCGCTTACGGTAGAGACAGAAAAAGAGAGAGCAAACGCGGCACCCATCTTTCGGATAATTTTTTCAGTTTGAAATGATTTCTGAGATGCCTACAGCCTCAATTATCTCGCGCAATTTAACTCTGCCATCGGCAAACTCTATATCGTGAATTTTAGTGACCATTTCAGTTGTGTTGACCTCATTTGAGCGTCCATAACGTTCGGTGTGACTTGTGCTTGTAAGACCGCATCGCAATTCAGTAAACCGCCTGTGGATTATTGCAATCGACGATACAGAGTACCCATAGTATTTATCAAGCCATTCCTTGATTTGACTAACGGTTTTTTTACCTAAAAAAAAAATGCTTGATGAGCACACGAAATTCACATTTTTCCATTTTCGCCAAAATTCGCAAGAACGTCTGCTGTCAATGGCTGCCAAACACAAGCTAAACGTCGCAGCGAGCTCAAATTTTGACAGTAGTCTATTAAATGATGGTAGTTGACAGCATCAGTATTGCATGTTAAGTTACTGCACGGGAAATTAAAAAAACCACAAACTTCTCAAATTGACCTCGTATTTTACACAAAAAATCAGTCGAATTTTGCTTAAACATGTCCAAACTTTGTTGGGACAAGTGCGAAAACGTTTATGTTTTTGATTGAGTGTTAAAGAACGCGGCACCCATCTTACAGTTAGCTTTCTCATATCCAAATGTTCGTACAAAATTGAAAACAACCAACTTTCGGACTGTCAATACAAAATTGTGGATTTTTTCAATACATTCTGGAGTGATCACTATTTTTGCTGCTTTCCCGGCATGTTCATCTCTTGTGTTGATTCAAACTCTTTTCAATTCTGTTATCCAATATTTTACGATTGAATATGATATAACAGATACCACCATCATATTTATCGAGCTTTTCTTTTGTTTTATTCGCACTTTTGTGACGCGAAAAGTAATGTTTAATCAAGGCACGATATTTTCTTTAACCATTTTATAATAATACCAAAAGTTGTTTTATTAAGAACACTGTTACATCACTATTCACTCGCAGATAGGATAATGTTGCTACACGTCAAAAATGTCATGCATTTGAAGAGCGGTGGTGCCGTCATTTAAAGACTCACATCATTGTGAACGCCCTAACATTAAAAAAGTAAAGCGTCACGGTTCGCACCTTATATCGCTCAAACTGTAAGTATTTCTCACTATTACAGTGATTTTCAAACTTTTCAACTTATGCTAAACGAAAAATTGCCAGCCTGAAAGTATGCACCAGACGTAGGGAATGGAAAGGTGGAGTGATTTCGTTGATACATCGTTAGAAAGGCCTTTTCATTACCTTCGTAAAAAAAATAAATAAAGTTTAGCCTTAATCCTCAATCACATACCTCACATTATTTTTCATGGTCTCACAAAAAAGTCTCTAACTTTGCCTAAATTTTTATCACTTTGAGGATCACGTCATCAAGATGCCTGCTAAAACTGTTTCGCTTTTGAAAATCTAATTAACTTTTAGCAATTGCTTTCGTGAGCTTCAGCTTGGCTACAACCTGATGGCATTCCATTTTGCCTCATATGCTGCAATATAAGCACTTCAGTAAAACTAAAAAAGCATTCAAATAAATTCACTTGCGTAGCGTAATGTTTGCCGTTGCAACACTGCAATGCAGATATACATATGTATAATGTTGGCTGTTACTGTTGCATGTTTTTTTGCCAACAGTTTTTCAAACAACCATAACTAATAGTGCCTTGGTTACAGTACTATACATATAGCCTTGGTTATAATTTAAACGCTGTACCTTAAAGACGTACCACTTTGCTTTACTGTACTTAAGTTGAACTGTTGATTGCAACATGTGTGCAAACGTATGTGTCAGTTTGTCTGTCTAGCAGCCTGTCGAAATATCTAGCACTGTGTGAAAAACTATTGGCCTCTCATTAAGACTTAACGTGGCAACAGAAACGCGTGCGCGTTTTGCGCAGTCTAAAAACTGGCAAACGGAGTATCTGTGAAACCATTTCAAACAATAACTTCAAAACTCTAACGGAGCACTAAGCAGCAGCAGCAGCAGCAACAATAACAAGTACACTAAATAAGTTTTATTTTTATTTGCAAGCAAAAACTTTAAACATTATTATGTAGATATATTTATAAGAATAAGAAAAATAAAAATGTTAAACTTAAACGCTTACGCATGAGTTCATTGCACGGAAGTGTTGTGCCTACATATAAGCAAACAAACAAACAAACAAACTAGCACACATGCAAACATATTTCGCACTTACTTACCTTTCTATACAACTTCTTTACGTTCTTTATGCTTCCATCTACATATACTATATATACATATACATATATATATAAAAACAACTTCGCATGTGCTGCGTAGAACATAACTAAATAAAACAACACAATTTTTTTCCAAAGTAAGAATTAACTGAAAGCAACAACAACAATAACAATAGCAAAAATAACAAGCATAACACAACAACAACAACATAAGAAGAACTCCCTAGCAAGGTAACTCTAAACATACGAAGTTATAGAGTACAAAAAACATTGAATAATCGTTGCGTTGCCCGCCACAGCACATAAGATGTATTCACGCTAGGGGCTTAAGGAGGTAGAAAGGAGTAGGCAGGCTGGCCATTGCTCTATCGGCAATGTTACTGCTAGAAGTGCCGCCGGGGTGCTTTTCTTTCAAACTCGTTTTACTAAAATGTGTAAAAAAAAAAACAGAAAAAAAAATTCCAACAATAGACAAACTTTGTTCAAATCATGTATTTTACTGGGTGGATTTTGTGCTGGTTGTGCCTGACTTTGCTATATTTTTTCGCTTTTGCCACATGTTCTTAGAAATCTATGTTGCAATGTGTTTTGGTTTTTGTTATTTTTTTTTTTTTTTTGCAACATTATATATTTATTCTAACCATTGCGGTGTAAAAAAATAATGTGAATTAGGTCGTAAAGTTTATGCATTGATCGCTGCAAAGGTATGGTACACTAAAGTGCTGACAAAACACTTTTAATGTGTTGCATGTAGTACATTTTTTGCACACTTTTCGGTAAATTAATGGTTTTTTCAAGCAGCTTTAACCTTACCCTAACAATGTCCTTTTTTTTAATTATTTTCTGTTAATCGTAGGTATATAAAATTCATTTAACATGACATCGTTCTTAAATTCTACACTATTTCGGTTGATCACAATTGAGCTGCAGATAGTGTTGAACGTATTAAGGTTGATTTTCACTTACGACAATAATATTCTAACATTGGTTTTCAACGTCAACGAGCATGCAAACCAGAGGCCTGCAGCGAGTCGCTTTTTCTATTCAGAGTACATTCATTAAAAATAAGTATTCATATTCATTCAACCCTCAACGCACGCCACTTTGATTCAATCCACTCACGTCAAAGAGAGATTTTGGGCAATCAATACTCATGACTAAATGAAAGAGAGTTAAGTTGGCTTTGGCTCTGAGTTTTATGAATACTCTTCGTCAATGAACGCAATGTCTTGTCGATACTCATAAAATATTCAAAAACTCTTGGGAAAGTTAAATCACTTCAGCACTGGTAGCTCGGCATAATTTCACGCATGATGCAAAAAGAAGGTGATAGCGAGTTTGACACTTCTCTCTCAAAATGGTTAATTTATGTTTCCCCGTTCCTGTCAAAATCAGCTGATGTCGAATTTCAATCGTGCGTTCGACCTAACCTCAATGCCATGACCAGTTCTTTTATGGTGGCTAACAGAAGTTGCAGAGAAAACTGCCAATAAGTGGGACACAATAAAACAACACAGAGCAATTGCATTTAAACAATTATTTTAACATAATTTACACAATTGTAATTTACTATTAAAGCAGTAACATTTTGTGTATTTTCGCAACAAACTAAAAAAAAAAAAAAATATTTTGTGACACTTATCAACTGTTCCGCTCTTTCGCTCGCAAGTTTTTGGCAGGAAGAAAGAAATTTATGGTGCAGAGAAAAACTCGCTATCACCTTCTTTTTGCATCATGATTTCACGGAAGCGCATGAGCGTTTGGCATGTTCACTCATGTTGTTATTGTTTAGTGAGTGTTGTTTGTGTGTATATATCAGAAAAGTTTGCCAGCTGAAACAGAGAGAGATATTTAAAGTTACACTCGGTTATCACTTACACTCTCTTCACATGAATCTTACTCAGTTGAGTAGGGGTAAACAAATGAGTATGAGTGTCTAATTTATATAAAAAGAGTTGAATGCGTATGAATATATGTGGGTATTTTGATGAGTATGACTGAGTGTACGGTACAAGCAAATCATGAATATACTGACGAGTATACTCGAATCTGAATAACTCATTGCAGGTCTCTGATACACTATAAAAACCAGTGTTGCAATATTTTTACGTTTCGTTACGTATTGTAAACCGTATTGTATTTTACTTTCAGTCGTATTGTAAAATTACATCTGCCAAAGTTTGTCCTTCGGTAGGGTATATAGAACAATTGCATTTGTCTTCAATTTCTTTCAGGTGCATAAAATTTGAAAAGTGCTAGAAGTGGATCACAATCAATGTCACTACATCCCGGGAAAATAAGATGAGAAAATATTTTCGCCGGAACTCCAAAGGCTTAAGCAAAAAAAGAGCACCCCAACCTTCATAGCAAGGCATAAAATCTCAGTGAAGCTTGCAAATTGCTAACCTTTGCATGCTTCCAGAAGACATTCTTAAAATCCAATTGTGCTTCTTCTCAGCCTTATCGAAAAGGACTTTCAGCTTTTTGAGTAGCTACTAGGAATACGTCCGTGGCATGGCTTGTGCAAGGCAATGGTTAAATATTTTCTTAGAAACATTTTGTCTTCTGAATCATGAAATGCCTCCTTTAAGTTTTCCTGGAAAATACCTACTAGAATCTTTTTATTGAAGGTTTCACAGAAATCTTCTGCTAAACAATTCTAGAAGCACTTCTAGAGAAGACTAAGGAAAGCATTTCTCCCAATGACATGCATATTTTAAAATAATGCCTTTTAAGTATGAAAGTAGAAAGATGGAACTCACGACTTTCGCTTCGACTTGACCTTCTTTTGGAAGCACTTTTTTGCTGGGCACTTTATACAGCTTTTGCTATTGTGGGTTGTATGGAAGGTAGGTGTGTTTCTGGATGAAATCCAAAAATATTGTGTTTATTACAAGTTGATAACATAACTGGATAATTTTTTTATTTTCCTGTATTTTAAGCACACCTTTAAAGTGTAAAATAACATTTAAGTATTATTTTTTTACAAAATAGCGGGTCTGCAGAGTATATCCTCAGGCGTCTGCTGTTAGGCATCTAAAAGTGACAATTGATCCACTTATTTTAAACAAAAGAGGTTTTTCGTAGGTCCGTGGTGACCGTGGCATGCAGGTTAAGTGTGTGGCTTAACATGCTCGGAGCCCAAGTTCGATCTCCAGTCGCGGCGAAAAGTATTTTCAATAAAAAATTGTCTGATCGTCACCACCTCTATGCAGACAGTAGCAAACCTCAAAAAGTAAATAATGCCATGTTCAGTTCTTGAGAACATGAACATTTGCACACACAACACAATTGATCAGAAGAAGCTCGGTCAAAGTCCTTTCAAGGGCTGAAATGGCCAATTTGTTTTTTTTTTTTTTGTTTTTTATAATCGTGGGTCTTATTTTTCGACTATTTTTTTCAACAGTTTTGACACCAAAAAAATTAATGCACACGATATCTGTAAATTTAGATACATGCTTCCGGTACTAGTATAGAGAGAAACCTCTCAAAATTTCACTCTGATTGGTCAACAACTTCTTAAGTTACAGCCCGAGCATTCTTTGAAAAAGTAGTTTCGATTAATTAGTTTAAAATTTCACATTTTTTCAAAATTAAAAAGGTATTTTTTAATAAACCAGGACCTGTATATTAATTTTGGATGACTTCCTATTGTTATATTGACTTCTTTGATTTTCTTTTGAGTTAACATGACAAATTGATGTATTTTTGATAACAATATTTCCTTGAAGCCAACTGAAGTTATTTAAAACCAAAAATATATGGATTTAGGTCATAAATCTACCCACTGAGCTAGCCCAGAACAAAAATAATTTTACTGTAGACCAGTAATGATATCGGATCATTTTCGAGAGTACTTTTTTACAAAGGCAAATAGTACTTTTTTATTGTTTAGGGTACTTTTTATTAAGTAATGATATGTGAATAAATACATAAATTAAAACCAATACTTTTTTAAATTTTATTACATTTATCACATAAAGGAACAATAAATAGTCAGGATTTCTTTCAGAACCCTTTTAATATGTATATTAGGGTGCCTCGACCTCTATGAGAAAAAAAGTTGTCATTGCCACCAACTTAAAATTAACCTTGATCGATTCTAAGACGAATGCACAACATTTTTTTTGGCTATAACGATAGCCGCCAGTGAGCTAAGCCATTTTGAAAAACATCCAAAAACCATGTTTTTCGTAAAAATATTATCTGGTGTAGCAGTTACAAATAAACAAATGGTTGAAAATAGTAGTACTGAAGAAGATCTTACTATCTGGTCCAAAAACTTTCAAATCTTTGCCGCCTGACCAAAGATATTGCGAATTTTAATGAAAATTTTTTACTTTTTCTTTTAAAAGTTCTTGTTCTGGGAACATTTCTAAAATCAACGTCAAATAATACATGACTGGGCGAGAATTTTGGCAATAAGCTTATGACTTCATTTTCAAAAATGATTTTTTTTAACTCTTGACAAAATTTCAAGTAAAATTCTTTAATATACCAGAGTACTTTTTTCGGCAAGAAGGTACTCGAGTACTTTTGTAGAGTCAATAGTACTCAAAAAAGTACTATTCCACTCAAAAAATTATCCCTGCTGTAGACCATCATAAGAAGACAACAAGGTACTTTTGTAAAAAAATTTGAACAATTAAGCTAATAATATTCTTCATATAATAAAAAATAAGAACTTTATTACGATAAATAAACAATTTTAGTAAATTTAGGACAAAGTCTGAACTTCTTGTTATGACTTTTCTACCTTAAAAAGATTTCTTATTATAGAAGTCTTCTTATTAAATGGTCAGGGATATGCCGCGTAGACTACATGGCACCGACTACACGTTTTTCGACCGCATCATCTTCAGTGTCTTCAACTGAAAATTGTTTACGCCTAATTGATGTTGCGTCAACAATTTTAGGACCTATCAAAATATTTTGTACAAAGAACTTCGAAAAATATTTTATTTGAAGTATTTTTTGTAATTTGAAGCAATTTTCAAGTCAAAAAAGAAGATTGTGATGACAGTAACGACTGAATAAGCGATCAAGTTGGCATTTATGATAAAATGATTGACCAAGTCAGCATTTATGACGCAATGATTGATCAAGCCGATAGTGATGACACAATTAACGACATTGGCGACATTTACGACATTGTCGACTCGATTGATGACATTTTCGACACGACTGATGACATTGTCGACTCAATTGATGACATTGTCGACTCGATTGATGACATTGTCGACTCGATGACCAACATTTTCGACTCGATTGACGATATTGTCGACTCGATTGACGACATTGTCGACTCCATGACCGACATTTTTGACTCGATTGACGATATTGTCGACTCGATTGACGACATTGTAGACTCGATTGACGACATTGTCGACTCGATTGACGACATTGTCGACTCGATTGACGACATTGTCGACTCGATTGACGATATTGTCGACTTGATTGACGACATTTTCGACTCGATTGACGACATTTTCGACTCGATTGACGACATTGTTGACTCTATTGACGACATTGTCGACTCGATTGACGACATTATCGAATCGCTTGACGACACCATTGTATCGACAACTTACAACGACGCGATGATCAAAATCACAATTGTATTTTGTACAAAGTATTTCATAAAAATATTTTATTTTAAGTATTTATTGTAATTTGAAGCAATTTGCAAGTGAAAAAAAGAAGATTGTGATGACAGTAACGATTGAATAAGCGATCAAGTTGGCATTTATAATGCAATGATTGACCAAGTCAGCATTTATGACGCAATGATTGATCAAGCCGATAGTGATGACACAATTAACGACATTGGCGACTCGGTTGATGACATTGTCGACTCGATTGATGACATTGTCGACTCGATTGACGACATTGTCGACTCGATTGACGACATTGTCGACTCGATTGACGACATTGTCGACTCGATTGACGTTATTGTCGTCTTGATTGACGACATTTTCGACTCGATTGACGACATTGTCGACTCGATTGACGACATTGTCGACTCTATTGACGACATTGTCGACTCGATTGACGACATTATCGAATCGCTTGACGACACCATTGTATCGACAACTTACAACGACGCGAATAGTTATGATCAAAATCACAATTGTACTCTAACTTTGACTCTCCAAGTAGCCAAGCACATTTTTCACGATTAAATTAACTGCATGTGGTATCAAATTTTTTTTAAGAGCTAGATTTTATATATTTATGTTTATAATTCTTATGTGACCAAAACGATATTACTTAGCATGAAGAGTTAACCCACTTTTGCGTACGACCTTCGCAACTGATAAGTGTGCTTTTTGTACTTTTTCATACCCCAATAATTATAAATTATAAGCTAAAATGCAACCTTATTTAACTATAGCGATTATGTTTATAAACAAATTTTTTTTTTATTATTTTGCTTTCATTCTTAATTTGTTACTATGCTCTTGAGGAAAAAAAAAATTAACAATAACGCTTATCGTTAACTGTATAAAAATTTGCTAACCAAAGTAGCAAATTTCAATAAATTTAAAAAAAAAATTTCACTGCCTGCTTATAATTTTTGAAACACTTTTTACTATCTTATCGCTTTGATTAAATTTGCACATGATGGTTAAAGAAAAACATTTCATTGCGAAACCTTCAGCTTTTATATTTATCATCAAACTTAAACCGGTTAAAAGCAGAATGCCAGACATCACAATAGCTTATTATAAAGAAAGTGGTAAAATAAAAAAAAATGGCCAATGTAAACACATGTTTTATTGTGACTGAGTTTTCTAACTAACATATAGGAAAAAGTTTAATAAAGAGCAAACTAAGCTGTAAAAGCTTGCCCAAAAAGCAAAACTGTCACACAAAATTAACAAAATTTCTTTGTAAATATTAGAAAAAAGTATTTAATCAACTTAATTTATATAAAGTTAGTCAATTTTCCACTTTTCATATGATCTAACATGTGCAAAAAATACATTTTGAGTAACTCTGTTTAACGCATTTAGGCAAATTTCAAAATGTGCTCTAAGTAGCACATATTAGTATATTTAGCATAGAAATAACTGTTCACTGCTTTGCAAGGTCAAACAATTTTTCAACATGTGTAAAGGTTAGCATATAACAATAGTCTTTTTTCTTTTTTATGTGACTTGGCATTTGCCAAAAACGCATTTTGACACATTTTTCAAGAAATCCAGCAATAATTTTACGAAATGCGCTACTTTTTTTTATGCTCTATTCACACTCTATTTCACACATTTTTCAAAGAACCTTCTGCCTTCTGCCAACATGTGCTGATTTTTTTATACAATCTATGTGACTTAACATGTGTAAAAAACACATTTTGACACATTTTTCAAAGAATCCAGCAAGTATTTTACAAAAATGCTGCCTTATGGCAAAATGCGCTGATTTTTTAAACTCTTTTTGTAACTTAAGATGTGTAAAAAAAAACACATTTTGAGACATTTTTCAAAGAATTCTGCAATTTTTTTTACAAAAAATGCTGCCCTATGTCAAAATGTGCTTATTTTGTATGCTCTTTATACGACTTGGCATACGTAAACAACACATTTTTCAAAAAAATTTTTACTAAAATTGCTGCCTTGTGGCAAAATGTGCTGATTTCTTTATACTCTGTATGTGTCTTAACATGTGTAAAAAACACATTTTTCAAATATTTTTTTTAATTATTTTAACAAAAAATGCTGCCTGATGTCAAAATGAGCTGATTTTTTATACTCTTTATATGACTTAACGTGTAAAAAACACATTTTGACATATTTTTCAAAGAATCCGGCAATAATTTTACAAAAATTGCAGCCTTATACTAAAATGTGCTGATTTTTAATTCTCTTTATGTGACTTAACATATGTAAAAAACACATTTTGACACATTTTTCAAAGAATCCAGTAATAATTTTACGAAAATTGCTGCCTAATGCTGCCCACATGTGCTGATTTTTTTTAAACTCTTTATGTAACTTTACATGTGCTAAAAAATTATTTTGAGACATTTTTCAAAGAATTCAGCAGATATTTTACAAAAAATGCTGCCTTATGTCAAAATATGCTTATTTTTTTAATACTCTTTATGCGACTTGGCATACATGAAAAATACATTCCGATACATTTTTCAAAAAATCCCGCAATATTTTTACGAAAATTGCTGCCTTTTGGCAATATGTGCTGATTTCTTTATACACTGTATGTGTCTTAACATGTGTAAAAAACACATTTTTCAAAAAATTCAGTAATTATTTTAACAAAAAATGCTGCCTGATGTCAAAATGCGCTGATTTGTATACCCTAAACCTGAAAGGTGAGGTTATATTAACTTTGTGCAAACGTTTGTAACGCATAGAACGAAGCGAGTCCGGTATACAAAAGTATATATATTCTTGATCAGCGTCACCTCGTGAGTCGAGCTATTCATGTCCGTCCGTCCGTCTGTGTGTTGTCCGTGAACACAGGATAAGAAGAAGGAGTAGAGATAACTAAATGAAACTTGATACACATGGTCAAATGCACCCAAGAATCTGCACTATTAAATATTTTTGAAATCCGCCCACAGACACGCCTACCTCCCATGCAATGCAAAAATTGAAAACTGCATAACTCAGCTCATAATAAGCCTACAACAATAAAATTTGGTACGTATGTGTTTTATATCAACACAAAAATGTCTTTGGAAAAAAGACGTCATCCGCTGACGGACACGCCCACCTCCCTTACAACCCAAAAATTGAAAATGCAATAAATAAGCATCTGTTTAATCTACAGAGCTGAAATTTGGCACATATGTTTTTTATAAGAAAAAAAAGATGTTTTTGAAAAATGGACATCATCCGCTCACGGACACGCCTACCTCCCATACAAAGCTAAAATTGAAAACTGGATAAATTAGCTCATAATAAGCCTCCAACAATAAAATTTGATATGTATGTGTTTTATACAAACACAAAGATGTCTTATAAAAATGGACGTCATCTGCTCACGGACACGCCCACCTCCCATACAACCCAAACTTTGAAAACGCAATAAATAAGCCTCTGTTTAACCTACAGAGCTAAAATTTGGCACATATGTTTTTTATGACAAAACAATGATGGTTTTGAAAAATGGACGTCATCCGCCTACGGACACGCCTTTCTCCCATACAACCCAAAAATTGAAAACGCAATAAATAAGGTTATGTTTTTCATAGAGAAATTAAATTTGGTATGTATGTATTTTATACGAAAACTAAGGTGTGTGTTCACAAATTGTTCACTCCGTCCATGAACACGCCCACCTCCCATAGCGAAAGCACAATAAAGCCATTATCTGTGAGCTACAGGAATAAAACTTTGTATGTGTAAATTTTTCATCAACATTTAAATGCATATAAAATATAAGTTTCATCCAACCACGGAGACGCCCATTTACAATATTTACATTTACATTTTTTTGTTTTTGAAAAGTGGGCTTAGGGTATTTCATAGTCGGCCTAGACCGACTTTAGACTTTCTTTACTTGTTTTATACTCTTTATATGACTTAACATGTAAAAACACATTTTGACACATTTTCCAAAGAATTCAGCAATTTTTTTAGAAAAAATGCTGCCTTATGTCAAAATGTGATGATTTTATATATTTTTTATATAACTTAACATGTTGAAAAAACATTTTGACATATTTTTCAAAGAATCAGATAGTTAAAAAAGGCAAAATGTTCTACTTTTAGCACATACTAATGGCTACACCAAACTCAACTGTCAATATTATGTTTAAAAGTGCTAAAAACGGCACATTTTTCCTTTACAAAAATGTATTTCTGTCAATTGTCTAACATGTATAGCTGTGATTGCTAAAAACATTTTCTTCAACGAAAACATTTCTGTAAAACACAATCTTTTATTGATTAAAAAAACTCTACTCTAGTGCAACACTATTTTACAAACTTCAAAATGTGCTCAAAGTAGCACATATACATTTGTATATAAATCATATTAACACTCAAAAATTGATCACTGCTCTGCAATGTGAAATAATCTCTATACATGTGCAAACGTTTTAAAAATGTGTTTTTCTTTTTTTTTTTTGTTTCTGTTGCTGTTGGTTGATTTGAAGCAACCGGAATGTCTACAACTACAATTTTCAGGCCTATTTTTTTAGTCTTATTTTCCATTTTTTTTTTTTTGTTTTTGCATAACTCATTTTCAAAATACAATATCTATTTTTAGAAATTGTTGTGCCAAAACATGCGACTTGTTTATTTTTAGCACATGTATCAGGCACGCACATGCGAAGCAACACGTTGTGGCTTGCAAAAACAGCCGCAATGGCAACAACATCTCTCAACAGCGAGCCGGTAAGCTCGAAAAAATACAGCAAAAATAAAAATAAAAAAAAACCAACATAATATGTTTAATATATTAAAAACAATGAAGCAAAATAAACAACCCACAGACATTCAAGATTTTATAGTATGCAGAAAAATTGCCTAAAAGTTGAACAAAAATATGAAAACACTGTTTTTAAAAACAACAACGAATTAAAACGAATTAAAATGAATTTGCATACATTTCAACCTTGTTTTACTCAATTTTATGTCATTTACTGTTATATGGAAAAAATTTGTTCAAAATTAATACTTCTTTTGTTTGACTAGCATACAAATATTGCATTCTCGAGCACTGCAAATTAACGCTGTTCACTTTCGTTGGCATTGATTGATTGATAATTTTTATAGTTATTGATTTTTGTTTTTTTTTATTACCATGTATTTTCTAAGAATTTGCTTGTGTGGCTTTGTGCTGTTTTCATTAGTCAGTCATGGTGCGAAGTTCTGGCGTTATCTGTTTGGCGTCGTTCAAAAAAAAAAACGAATTATAGATAATAGCTGGTCAAGGTTATTGATTGAAATGTTAAAAAAGGTTTTGTTTAAGTTGATTTTTGTTGAGTTGATCTTAAATACAAAATAAATCCTAAACATTCCACATTTTTAACCGGCTTTATCTATATAAATATTTAATTTTTTCAAATTCCACTTATCTAGAATAATAATTTTATTCACTAATAATTACAAAGGAAACAATTTTTCACAATTTTCTATACAAACAATTTTAATTTATCCAACGATTTTGCAACCTTTTGACCTGCTATTTTGGTTCAAAATAAAATTAATGTTAGTAGTCTAGAGAAAAACCCGTTCCGATTCTAAATTATCTTTAGAATTATAACTTGTCTTCATGCAAACAACAACCCAAATCAACTTAAAACAACTTGTTGTCAGGCAGAAAACAATCATATTAAAAAATAATTTAAAAAAAACCACAACAGAAAAAAAACTATAAAAACTGTTGACAGATATAAAATATTTGCATTTAAATCAAGCAAACGACAGTTAATGAAATAGATTTAGTCAAAATGTTGTTAAATTAAAAAAAGAAAAAATGTTGTTAAATTGTTAAAATTTAGTTGGTTAAATCGTTGGAACCTATAAGGAAGAAAAACAGCTTAATTTACACGATGTTCTTTTAATAACTTTACACTTGTATGTGCTAAATGTCTGCTTAATAAGAACTTGTATGTGTTTCTCTGTATTGTATGTATGTGTGTTTGTCTGATATTTTGTTTTTTTTTTTTTTTTTTGTTTTATTATTTGCTGATTTTGTCTGGTACTAAAAATAGACAGACACAGTGTCGCGTCATGTACATTTGCACTTAAATGTTTATTACACATTTCAATAGAAGACACACTAACACATGTACACTCGAGACAGACATGTGTGAAAGCACACATTTGCTCAAACTCGTAAATTTTTATAGCAAATAAATGAAAATTAAGTGTGGCGATTAAATTAGCTGACATGATATATGAAATGTTAAGCAACATTGTTGTTCTAGTACACAGCAATGCATGCAAAACAACACATTTAACAGTAACAACATTGTTTGTTGTTGAATTTTTTTGTTTGATTTTTATTTTTTTTCGTTTTATTTTTTTGTTTTGTCTTTGTTTTTAATTAGTCTGCATGCAGCAATGTTGCTAATAAATAATTCAACACATTTAGCGCTAGCCTAAATGTGCGCATGAGTTTGGCAAATGTTTCTTTTTTTATTTTTTTGTCAACACTTTTTAATGTTTTTCTGATTTTTTTTCTTATTAGTTCTTGAAATTTTTAATATTTGCAGTTGTGACATAGTCGTTAGTATAATTCGGCAAGACAAGCTCTTCATGAACTAAACTAAAATGTGTTTCTTTCGATATTAGAAAAAAACACATGTGTGCACAATGTTGTATCTTTGACTGCATTGCAGTCAAAATAAGCTTTAACTTTTAATATTTAGTGCATTTTTGTACCTTTTAAAACACATTTTTACACATTTGCGCCTTCAACAACAATTTATTTTTTGTTTAAAAACACATTTCTTCGCACTAATGTGTCTTAGACTGGATTCGATCTAAAATTCAAGTTACATTCTAAATATTTAGCGAATTTTGCTCACGTTAAGAACACATTTTGACACATTTGTATTTTCATAATTATTTTTTTGTTTTTAAAAACACTTTTCTCTAAAAAATGTGTCTTTAAAAACAATTTTTTTACCTTTTGTGTATTTCTTAGCTATTTTTCTAATACTTAAAAACACATTTACCCACAACTTTCTACCTTTAACTGCATTTTAGCTTAAACTCAAGCTTGCTATTAATATTTAACGCATTTACGTCAGCTTTAGAACACATTTTTGCATATTTTTGATTTTCACAAATATTTGTTTGGTTCTATGAAGCACATTTGTTCACAATTAAAGTCATTGTAATTGCACTCCAACTAAAATTAAAGCTTAATAGTTAGTTTAAAGCACATTTTTAAAGCAATTTGGAGCACATTTTTATATATTTGTGCTTTTTACAATATTTTTCTGTATTTAAATAATACATGTACTAACAATAATGGGCCTTTAACTGCTCCGCAGCTGTAATTCAAGTTGAATTGTTAATATTTAGCACACTTCAGTAACTTTTAGAACACATTTATACACATTTGTGTTTTTCACAAATGTTTTCGATTTAAAAAAAAACACATTTGTTCACAAAAAAAGTCTCTTTAACTGCACTTCAGCTAAAATTAGAGTTCAATGCTTAATATTTAGCGCATTTTTTGCACATTTTGAAACACTTTTCAATATCTTTCTGTTTTTCATAACCATTTTTCTATATTTAAAAAACACATTTACCCGCAATGATGTGCCTTTGACATATTTGAGCTATAATTTAAGTTACATTTTTGATACTTAGCGCATTTTGGTCAATTTTGGAACACATTTTTACAATATTTTGTGCTTTATGACTATTTTTATGTATTAAAAAACCCATTTACCTACAATAATGTGCCAAATGTGCTAAAATGCAAGTTGCATTATTAATATTACGCACATTTGGGTGACTTTAAGAACACATTTTTGCATATTTGTGATTGTCACAAATATTTTTCGGTTTTAAATAACACATTTACTCATAGTAATGTCTCTGTGGCTGCACTTCAGCTATAAGCAAACTTTTATTCTTAATATTTAGCGCTTATTGGAAAATATTGGAACACGTTTGTACATCCTTGTGCATTTAATAGCCATTTTTCTGTATTTAAAATACACACTTACCCACAATAATGTGTCTTGAACTTTGCTTCAGACAAAATATTTTTTTAATATTTTGCTCATTTTTAGAACACATTTTTACACCTTTCTGATTTCATCGCTATATTTCTGTATATAAAAAACACATGTACCCTCAATAATATTTTTTTGACTGCACTGTAGCGATAAAATAAAAAAAAATAAATTTCGCCGCGGCTGGGGATCGAACCCGGGCTCCGAGCATGCTAAGCCACACACTTAACCTGCATGCCACGGTCACCACTGTAGCGATAAGTTAAGTTTAATTTTAAAAATTGAGACCATTTTGGTCACTTTTAAACTCATTTTTACACTTTTGTGTTTTTCATAACTATTTTTCTGTTTTTAAAAAACACATTTGCCCACAAAAATGAGTCTTTGACTGCACTTTAGTTATATTTTAGTTCAATTATTGATAATCAGTGCATTTTGGTCACTAATAAAACACATTTGTACACCTTTATGGTATCAAAGCTATTTTTATCTGTTTATAAAACACATTTACTCACAAAAATGTGCCTTTGACTGCACTTTAGCTATATTTTAGTTCAATTATTGATATTCAGCGCATTTTGGTCACTTTCAAAACACATTTCTACACCTTTATGTCATCAAAGCTATTTTTATCTATTTATAAAACACATTTACCTACAGAAATGTGCCTTTGACTGATTTTAAGCTATAAGTTAAGTTAAATTTTTAATATTTATCCTGTTTTGGTGGCTTTTATTGCGCATGTTTATAACTTTATGTCTTTCACAACTATTTTTATGTTTTAAAAAAACACATTTGCCCACATGTTTATGCTTTTTACATAGCTTTTGCTAAATTCTTAATCTAATTTTTAAACCTCAACTCATTTAACTCACTTTTTAAACACATTTTCATCACATAAATGTAACTGAACTTCGTTTAATTAAAGAAAAAATGTGCTTAGCAGCACATTATCTTCAGATTTTTTTAATTTTTTGTTTTTTACAAAATTTTCAAAGGATAGAGCTACTAAAAAATATCATACCAAACAATACTAATGCATATATCACAACAAACCCAAAATCAAGGGGGAAAGAGGGGTTATGGCGGTTGAACCCACTGCAAAGGAGCCGCAGAATAAAATATAAATCAATTTAACTCAAAGAAATTAAAGCAAAAAAAAAAAACAAATTGGCCATTTCAGCCCTTGAAAGGACTTTGACAGAGCTTTTTATGATCGATTGTGTTGTGTGTGTTATTAAATGTTTGCACACAATTAACCGAGAACTGGACCTATATGTTTTATGCTGACTCCGAACGGCTTAAGTTCATGTTCTCAAGAAGCTTTACATGGCATTATTTACTCTCTGAGGTTTGCCATTGTCTGCAGAGAGGTGGTGACCGATCAGAAAAATTTTTTTATTGAAAAAACTTTTCGCCGCGACTGGGGATCGAACCCGGGCTCCGAGCGTGCTAAGCCACACACTTAACCTGCACGCCACGGTCACCACAAATTAACCAAATTAAAGCAAATGCGACGCATAAAATGGTCTTGGGTCCCATTAGGCACAAATAACAAAGAAATTTCATTTGTCTCCGTTTTTTCATAGTATTAGACTATATTTTGTCTAATTTTTACCAAAAAGTATTGCCTTCATTATTCTAGATTAGTTTTGTAAGCATACCGGACAATATAAGTATAAACTAGGTATTGGTATGCTCTTTAAGACCGATATATAGACAAAATTTAAATTTTTCATAAATCCTCAAAACGTAGTTCATCTTCACTTCTAGAGTACATTTGTACACATTTTTGTTCATCACAATTATTTTTTTTTATTATATTTAATAAAAAAAAAAACATTTGTTCAAGTTTTTGTATTTTTCACTTACCTTAAGCTAAAAATTTGAAAAATTTCTAAAATTCAACACATTCCACTGGCGTTGTTAACACATTTTTACACATTAATGTGTTCTTCCTCTCATATATGCAAATTAAAAATGTGCTAAGCAGCACATTATCTGCAAATTTGACCACTTTTAGGTTTTTTACTGAAATTTAATGCGGCTGAGTTAAAAAAAAAAACCGAAACTTGCTATACTTGCTATTTTTTTTATGTTATTTGCGAACACAATTTTTCATATGCATTTCTGCCACTGTTTGTAATTTTTGACAATAAAATTCGAATAGAAATCAGTGAGCAATGCATGAAGTTTTTCCCAGAAGAGCAATGTTCTAAAGACGTAGCAAACAATCAATACCAATTCGTAACATTTTACAAAAAATTATGAGCAAAAATTAAAAAAGGCGCTTTTAAATGTTCACATATAAAAATAATTGACATCAAAAAAACATATCGAAATAGCGTAGCAACTATTTTATAACATGCTAAAAGAATTCATATATTTTTTTATCAAAACCAACCTGAACGAAAATCCTGGCTACGGCCTTGTCTCACACTGACTTACATATATTTCTCTAAATCTATCTAATCAACAAATCCTTTTTAAGTGAAGCAACATTTTTTCAGTTTTAAAAAAGCACTTTTACCCAAAATTGTGTGATTTTCTCTTACTTATGCGTTTTACTTACTTTGTAAACACATTTTTGCACATTAATGTGTCTACCTTCCTTATAAACGAAGAAAAACAATGTGCTAAGTAGCACATTATTTTCAGGTTTGATTAAAGCTTTTGTTTTTTATAAACATTTTAAATATTTAGAATTGCTGAGTTCTAAGACAATCCTGCGAAATAATTAAGACGCATCTTAGAATGACATGTATACATTTCTCAACATTTATCTAATCAAAGAATCCTTGTGTAAGAAAATGTCTTTTAATATTAATTTTTAGTTCTTAAAAATTAGTATTGCCCACATTTTTGTATTTTTCACTTGCCTTAAACAGAAAAATAAGTCAAATTCCTGAAATTCAAGGCGTTCTACTCACTTTGTAAACACATTTTTGCACATTAATGTGTCTTTCTCTCTTATAAACGATGGAAAAAAATGTGCTAAGTAGCACATTATTTTCAGATTTGATTAAAGCTTTCGTTTTTTTACAAAAATTTTAAACATTCAGAGTGGTTGAGTTCTTAAAAAATCCTGCCAAACTATTAAGACGCATCTTACCATGACATGCATAAATTTTGCTACATTTATCTAATCAACAAATCCTTGATTACTGTTTAGTTCTTACAAATAAGTTTTTCCCACATTTTTGTATTATTCACTTACCTTAAGTAGACAAATAAGTCAAATTCCTTAAATTTAAGGCTTTTCACTCACTTGGCAAACACATGTTTGCACATTAATGTGTCTGCCTCTCTTCTAAACTAACAGAAATTGTGCTAAGCAGCACATAATCTTGCGCTGTGCATTATTTTTTTTATTCATTTTTTTGTATCTGCCAAATTTAAAACGTCACATCTAAACAACGCATCTCTCAATGACCTATATATATTTCTCTAGATCTGGCTAATCAACGAATCCTTGTTAAACGGCACAAAAAAGAAAAATTCCTGTTTTAATATTAATAAAATGCCGCATAGCTAACGGCATTCAAACACACACTCACACTTCACTGTCTAAGGACACACACAAATACCATTGTAGATACACAAGCAAAATGCGCAGCTAGTTATATATATATATATTGGTGTACAAATATCTTTATATATATATCTATATACAATATGTGTGTATCTATCAAGTTAATATAGAACATCAAATAAAATATCCAAACCAAATGTAGGCCAAAGGCAAGGCATTAAAAAAACCCTACATTTACGATAGATAGATACTTGGTATATAAATAAAATATTAAAAAAAAAAACACAAGACAAAAAAAATAACAACAACAACGAAGACGCACAAGTGGTAGAATCGACAAAAAAATAAACAGAAAAAAGAAGAAGAAGGAAGGAACCTGACTCGTTTTATGCGAAATTCAGTGCATATAAAGTGCTTCATAAACCGCACAGACAAAATTCTTAGAAGTTTGGCTGGTGCTGCTGAAGTTGGCTGTTTGTTTTTGTTGATTTTTTTTTTTGGTTTTTTTGTCTGGTATTGATTGTTGGTGGCGGTAAGCTTGGTGACGCATGTTCCCTTGGATTTTCAGGGAAAATCATGAAAATATTCAATGTCTTGGCAGATAAAGGCTGCTTTTCGTTGAAATATAAGATGAGCATGAAACATTTTTTTGGTAGTAGATGGTAGAACTCTTGCTTCTTTTTACCTTTATTGCAGATTAAGTCAAATTTTCATTATAAATGAAAATATCAAAAACGGAATTAATTTTAGGAAATATGCTTTGCTTAACTTGCTTGTGCTAGAAATTATTTCTTAATTTATTAATTTTGTTTTCATAACTGATTACTTTCTTAATTAAGGCAAAAAAAAACTATTTCGTGATTTTATAATTTTACTCAAGAGCGGAGCGGATCAGTTTGTAATGTTTTACAAAATTTTATTTTTTTATACTTGCTGCAAGCAACTTTTTAGTTCGAAAGAATTGTCGAAATTAGTTTTTTCCCCCCTATGGAATATTCCACGATGAACGTCACCATGGCAAAAATCTTCTATAGTAATATATGTATTGCATTAAACTCTATTATTTCTATTTCTGTACGATTAAGTCCTAGTTTTGTTGTTCGCTCTAAACGGAGAATAAAAAATGGGCTAAAATCAAGCCCAAAACGTTCATAACTGATATCAGCTTAAAAGAGCTCAAAACCATCTCATAACATGCCATTCATGTTCGCAGTTTATGCCAGAAATTGGACTTCAAAATTGTTTGAGAAACACGTCAATTTGTGCTTAATACGTGTAATCTTGGGCTTTTTTTTAAAAAAATTAATGAATGAATGAAAGAATTCATGAAAAATAAATAAATTAAGCGTAGTCATATTTTATGTATTTTATTTTTTTATTTAATTAAAAACAGTTTTCACATATGATATATTTTGTTAAACAATACCAAAATTCTTAATATTGGGCATATTTATTTTTTTAACTATCAATCTATGAGTTAGAAGGGTTAGAACTTTGCTTCAAATATGATTTTTTGAAGTGAAACTTCTTTGGCGGCGAGTGAAATTTCAAGGTCTCTTAGGTTTTCAATTCATATGAAATTTTAAAAAATTTTTGCCGCTGCCAAGAATTGAACTCCGAACATCGTTGCTTATGAGTCGGAATCTATACCATTACGCCATGTAGTCACATGTAAATGATCAAACAAAATGTAATTAAAACTGAACGCGTAACATACTGAAAATCACATAATTAACATTAACATTACATTAACATAACATAAACATTACATTAACATTACATTAACATTACATTAACATAACATTAACATAACATTAACATTACATTAAAATTACATTAAAATTACATTAACATTACATTAACATTACATTAACATTACATTAACATTACATTAACATTACATTAACATTACATTAACATTACATTAACATTACATTAACATTACATTAACATTACATTAACATTACATTAACATTACATTAACATTACATTAACATTACATTAACATGAACATTAACATTACCTTATGAACATAACCGTAACATTAATTTTCATCCTACAAGTATGCACGGGAAAAAATAGAAAAATAGCTAAAACAGGAGCAGATCGCGTTCGTGAATATAGAGAGCGAATTAGAGCTCTTAAGAATGCAGCCGCATCTGGGTCTGCAACTAATGATGAAGGTAAGGTGATTGCAACATCGGCTGAGTTCCAAAATGCATTTTTACGAAACATCAGTGTATTTTGGTGAATCTACAAAGAACCAATCCCCAAAAAACACACTTTTGCTTTGTATTTTGGAACTCAGCCATCATCTTAACAAAATTTTATAACCAACCAAGTTGACACACTCAACAATCAACGTTCGCTGCTTTACGAGGCCCTCACTCAACATAGCAATTATTATGATCAGGAAGCAAAACACAATAATCAACAAGATTTGTCTCTGCTTTCGGAGACTCCTTCAACGAGTACTTTGCAAATGCAATCTAACATTCAAAAAGTGACAATGTTGAGAAGACATTCTAAAGCAACTAAAACACCAACTGAACTAAAACAAGTACCGAAAATAACTGTTATTTTACAATTTTCAAATGAAAAAAATTGTTGAAAGACTTTTCCAAATATACCATTATGTTACAAATGTCCTCAACCTTATGAATATTCAGTTCCTCTTAAATTTAAGACTGATTCTTTACAAGTTAAAACTTAAGTGTTATTTTTTGCCTTGTATTTTTCGAGGAAAAATAAAGGTTCTTTTGACTTTTATTTTATATTTAATTTTTTCGGTCAAAATTATCAAGCAATTTGTGTTTTTTTTTAAAGGCCGCTTGACAGATTGAACTGTTGACACCATGTGTAAAATGTCTCACCGATGAGATGAAAATAATGGTATCAACATTTTTTTAGTCGGTAAAATGACTTGAACAAATATAAACTACCTGATATTTTTGACCGAAAAGATAAACGACAGAAAATAACTGTTATTTTCGACCGATAAAATAAAAGTCAAAAGTAACTGTTATTTTTACTTACCCAAAAAAAAACTATAAGGCTAAAAATTACTTTTATTTTTGTCGGAAAAAAAAACAAAGAGATAAAAGTTCATATGTGACACTTTCGATAAAAATCATAGCCGATACGGCCCCTGGATGCAAATATTGAATCAACAGATTATTATTCCATTTCGTATTGATTGAATTTCTTTTCAGATACTTTCTCTCTCTATTTCACACTAAAATCTCTCTTATTTCTTACTGTTAAAGAAGTGACGTGTACGTTGCTACACGCGAGTTTTTTTTTTTTGTCAAATTTTTGTCAAACTTTTAAGGCATCCAAAACAATACAAAGATTTCAGAAAAAAAATTTAAAACGTTGTTTTTTATTAATCTATTTAAAATAGGTATTTGAAGTAAAAAATCTTTTCAAACATTTTTAAAAATGTGGTTTAGACCGTCTTGTTTCGATTTCGAACCTTTGCGCGATAGTCCATGGCGTGTACAAAAAATGCTTATATTTTAAAAAAATTTGTTATGAATGAAAAACTGAATAAAAGAATAAATTTTTTGGAATAAAAATTAAAATAAAATTTCATATATTTTTTTATCAACTATATCTGGGAATATGTATATCCCCCAGGACCATATTACAAAATTTGAACACATCAAAATTTATATGGTGTCAACAGTTTATCGTTCGTAAAGCTTTTTTTACAACTCAAAAGAAATCGAAAAGATCTAAAAACAGCATGTTTTTAAAAAGAAAGTGTCCAGGGCAGTTGAGCATTTTAAAAAAAAAAAACTAAATCTAAAACCATCAAGCAAACCATCAAAGCAAAAGAAATTTTTCATATGGCAACTGTTTCTTTTTTTTTTTAAATCATACAATAAAGGGTTATGCTTATTTCGTCAATTTACAAAATTACACAAAAAGCCATTATGTGAAAACTCAAGCATGCTTTATTGTGCTTCACATTTCAAAGAACTCTTTCTGCGCAAAGAGAGCTCTTCTTATAACTATTTAAAGACCAAAACTAACTGTACAAAGTAGAAAGTTCACCTTGCCATTGCTTACAAATGTGTAGCTGTCTGCAGTATAGCAGTAAAAACTGTCATCGTCGTGTTGTATGACTAATGTTGACTCATGTTTCATTCTTTCCGTTCTACATAAGTAACACTATTTTACATATAGTATATTTGTACTAGTTTTATTTTTTTATTTTATTTTTGTTTTTTTGTGCATTTCCAAGTCGAATGCTTGTTATTGTAACCGCAAGCATTGCCTTAAATAGCTGCTGAGCATGCAGTTATTTGAAATGACAAAACAAAAAAACAAAAAAAAATGTCATATCATTAAAAAAGTATTAGCTATTATATTTCACTGTAAATGGCGGCAAACATCAAAGTGATATGCGATCTAGCACAAAATAACAACAATATACTTTAGTACCGCTAGTAGTTAAGAAAAAAAAATTAAACAAAGAAAATTGCTTCAATTTTCAGTTGCTCTAAATTACAAGTCAAACGGTTTCAAATTTCATAGATATGCATGCATAGCCTTAGTTAATTAAGCACATATTGAAACACAATGTGCCACAATTAGCACACATATTAAAATTATTCAACAAAATATTTTAATATCAGCTAATTTCGAAAAATACTTCCTCCAAACCCAGGAAATTCTTTCGGAACTTTTATACAATTTTTTAAAAATTAAAAAATTCTTGCTAAATACCCTGTATTAAGCACTCGTTTGAATGGAATGACTTGTGTTTTGTTTTTTTTTTTTTTTTTTTTTTTTTATAAAATTCTTTTTCACTGTCTAGACAGAGTTTTATAAATACAATAACAACAAAGAGTGAAACAACAAAAAAATTGCTGATAAGGTTTTCAACAGAAACCCAACAAAACAGCAATTGCTGTGTGACTGCTGATAATATTAGCTTATAATATAAACATAATATATATATATATAAATATTCATAAGCTCTACGATTCTTTAGACTTTAGCATTCATGCATATTTATTTATTTATTTGTTAAGAAATAGAATTGAAAAAGTGCTATTAAATTAGCTAAAAACAAAAAAAAAGACCAAAACTAGCGGTGACGCTAGTTTTTGTTACGTTTTTAAATACAGCTGATATAATTTTTCCTGCACTATTTTTGTGGTGCAATAAATTTTATTATCTCGCTGTTGAGCTTTTTGCGTTTTCTCCACACACACACATTGTTTGTGTGTGCATGTGTTGCTTTAAATATGTATGTAAATTTTGCTGCTTCCGTTCATATATTATTTGGCTTAAAGCACACACACACACACACACACACACACATACACAGACATTCACGATTTCTCAGCTATAGCTACTGCTGTTCAACCCATTGCAATGTTAACAATGCTTTTTACCCCAACAACAACAATGACAACGACTAAAGCTATACCAACAATTGCAACAGCAACCACAATCATCGTTGCCGTTCGGTCAATGACTCATTGACCTCATTTGTTGGCTTAAAACTTTACGTAGTAGCTAGTACCAACATAAATTGTACGCTTTTAAAGCTTTGTGCCAACTTTTTTCGCCTCGCCTGTAGTGTGTAGAGCGCTTTAGTGTTCTTTTTTGCAGTGTTGATTTTGTGTTATTCTTTTTCTTACGCTGTTGCCATGCAAAGCTAGTTTAAAAAAAAAAATCTTAAAAAATAACGGTGCAACTTGTCTAACCCGCAGTTCTGCTGACTGGCGGACTGTAAGTTTTAGGGTCGTTTTCCGTAGCACATAAAATTGCACAAAACTTTTAACTGCTGGCATGCTTTTGTGTCTGAGTGTGTGTGCGTTTATGTTTGCCTTTATATATGTAAATCTATGTGCCGAGTTATCTAAGCCGGCGTCAGGCGGCCGACGTACAATCCGACAGACAGTAAGTTGCAGTTTCGCATAGAATTGTATCTGTATTCATCGTCGCATTGCTTGCCACGATTGCCGGTTGTACCCTTAATTTTTTTTTTGTTTTTTTTTGTCTTCTGCAATTGCAGCAACTTCTCGTCGTCGTTGTTGTTGTTGTTGTTGTTGTTGTTGGTATTGCTGTTGCCATAAATCCTTGGGTAGTTGACCTCGTTTATTTAAATGGCTTTGTGCTGCTTCGAGGGAATTGCATTCATTGCAAAATAAAGCACAAATTAAAAAACATAGAAACGTTTTGCAGTAATATTGCATGCATGCAAACTACGATTAGTTGTTTAAAGCTTTTGCCATAGCTGCAGGAATTTTTTCACATCCCTTTTTTCAATCAATTTACATTTTCCAAAGAAATTGTTGATAGAATTTCATTATTTTCTATTTAAACATATATATAAACATAAACATAAACATAAACATAAACATAAACATAAACATAAACATAAACACAAACATAAACATAAACATAAACATAAACATAAACATAAACATAAACATAAACATAAACATAAACATAAACATAAACATAAACATAAACATAAACATAAACATAAACATAAACATAAACATAAACATAAACATAAACATAAACATAAACATAAACATAAACATAAACATAAACATAAACATAAACATAAACATAAACATAAACATAAACATAAACATAAACATAAACATAAACATAAACATAAACATAAACATAAACATAAACATAAACATAAACATAAACATAAACATAAACATAAACATAAACATAAACATAAACATAAACATAAACATAAACATAAACATAAACATAAACATAAACATAAACATAAACATAAACATAAACATAAACATAAACATAAACATAAACATAAACATAAACATAAACATAAACATAAACATAAACATAAACATAAACATAAACATAAACATAAACATATATATAAACATAAACATAAACATAAACATAAACATAAACATAAACATAAACATAAACATAAACATTAACATAAACATAAACATAAACATAAACATAAACATAAACATAAACATAAACATAAACATAAACATAAACATAAACATAAACATAAACATAAACATAAACATAAACATAAACATAAACATAAACATAAACATAAACATAAACATAAACATAAACATAAACATAAACATAAACATAAACATAAACATAAACATAAACATAAACATAAACATAAACATAAACATAAACATAAACATAAACATAAACATAAACATAAACATAAACATAAACATAAACATAAACATAAACATAAACATAAACATAAACATAAACATAAACATAAACATAAACATAAACATAAACATAAACATAAACATAAACATAAACATAAACAGAAAACGAAAACGAAAACGAAAACGAAAACGAAAACGAAACGAAAACGAAACGAAAACGAAAATGAAAATGAAAATGAAAATGAAAATGAAAATGCAAATGAAAATGAAAATGAAAATGAAAATGAAAATGAAAATGAAAATGAAAATGAAAATGAAATGAAAATGAAATGAAAATGAAATGAAAATGAAAATGCAAATAAAATGAAAATGAGAATTAATATGAATATGAATATGAATATGAATATGAATATGAATATGAATATGAATATGAATATGAATATGAATATGAATATGAATATGAATATGAATATGAATATGAATATGAATATGAATATGAATATGAATATGAATATGAATATGAATATGAATATGAATATGAATATGAATATGAATATGAATATGAATATGAATATGAATATGAATATGAATATGAATATGAATATGAATATGAATATGAATATGAATATGAATATGAATATGAATATGAATATGAATATGAATATGAATATGAATATGAATATGAATATGAATATGAATATGAATATGAATATGAATATGAATATGAATATGAATATGAATATGAATATGAATATGAATATGAATATGAATATGAATATGAATATGAATATGAATATGAATATGAATATGAATATGAATATGAATATGAATATGAATATGAATATGAATATGAATATGAATATGAATATGAATATGAATATGAATATGAATATGAATATGAATATGAATATGAATATGAATATGAATATGAATATGAATATGAATATGAATATGAATATGAATATGAATATGAATATGAATATGAATATGAATATGAATATGAATATGAATATGAATATGAATATGAATATGAATATGAATATGAATATGAATATGAATATGAATATGAATATGAATATGAATATGAATATGAATATGAATATGAATATGAATATGAATATGAATATGAATATGAATTTGAATATGAATATGAATATGAATATGAATATGAATATGAATATGAATATGAATATGAATATGAATATGAATATGAATATGAATATGAATATGAATATGAATATGAATATGAATATGAATATGAATATGAATATGAATATGAATATGAATATGAATATGAAAATGAAGATGAAAATGAAAATGAAAATGAAAATGAAAATGAAAATGAGAATTAATATGAATATGAATATGAATATGAATATGAATATGAATATGAATATGAATATGAATATGAATATGAATATGAATATGAATATGAATATGAATATGAATATGAATATGAATATGAATATGAATATGAATATGAATATAAATATGAATATGAATATGAATATGAATATGAATATGAATATGAATATGAATATGAATATGAATATGAATATGAATATGAATATGAATATGAATATGAATATGAATATGAATATGAATATGAATATGAATATGAATATGAATATGAATATGAATATGAATATGAATATGAATATGAATATGAATATGAATATGAATATGAATATGCATATGAATATGAATATGAATATGAATATGAATATGAATATGAATATGAATATGAATATGAATATGAATATGAATATGAATATGAATATGAATATGTTATATATAAAAATGAAAAATGAAAAATGAAAAATGAAAAATAAAAAATGAAAAATGAAAAATAAAAAATGAAAAATGAAAAATGAAAAATGAAAAATGAAAAATGAAAAATGAAAAATGAAAAATGAAAAATGAAAAATGAAAAATGAAAATTGAAAAATAAAAAATTAAAAATCAAAAATGAAAACTGAAAAATGCATAAGTAAAGAAAGGCTTAAGTCGGTCTAGGCCTACTATGAAATACCCTAAACCCACTTTTCAAAAACAAAAAATTTTTGTAAATATTTTTGTAAATGGGCGTGTCCGTTGGTTGACGAAGCCTATATTTTGTGTGCATTTAAATGTAGGTGAAAAATTACACATACCAAGTTTTATTCCTGTAGCTCACAGTTAATGCCTTTATTGTGCTTTCGCTATGGGAGGTGGGCGAGTTCATGGTTGGATTACTCCCAATTTTTGAACACACCTTAGTTTTGGTATAAAATCCATACATACCAAATTTAATTTCTCTATGACAAACATAACCTTATTTATTGAGTTTTAAACTTTTTGGGTTGTATGGGAGGTAGGCGTGTCCGTAGGCGGATTACGTCCATTTTTCAAAACCATATTTTTCTTGTCATAAAAAACATATGCGTTCGTATAAAAATTAATAAATAAAAATTTTAAATTTAAAATTATTATGATAAAAATAAGGAAAAAGATAGCGACAAGATAAGTTAAAGATAAAAACAAAAATGTTGTCAAGAATTAGTACAGTAATTAGGACAATCATAAGGAAGAGAACTATAAAAATAATATGAAAAAAGGTTTTGAACTTCATAAGGAAGAGAACTATAAAAATAATATGAAAAAAGTATTATCGCATTTATAAGGACAAGGCTAAGGAGAAGGATTTGGTAAAGAACACAAAGATTATGTTAAATGTAGAAATTAAGTTAAGAAAAGAATAAGAAAACAATTAGGTTTGGAAAACGATCCAGGATTACGATTAAGACAAGAATAAAGTTAGGATTAGGATAAGATTTGAACTGGAACTAGAACTAGTACCCATTATGAAAAAGAAACAAGTAAAGAAAGTCTAAAGTCGGTCTAGGCCGACTATGAAATACCCTAAACCCACTTTTCAAAAACAAAAAAAATTTTATTGTAAATGGGCGTGTCCGTGGGCGCATGAAGCCTATATTTTATATGCATTTAAATGTTGAAGAAAAATGTACACATACCAAGTTTTATTCCTGTAGCTCACAGTTAATGCCTTTATTATGCTTTCACTATGGGAGGTGGGCGTGTTCATGGACGGACTACTCCCAATTTTTGAACACACCTTAGTTTTGGTATAAAATACATACATACCAAATTTAATTTCTCTATGACAAACAAAACCTTATTTATTGAGTTTTAAACTTTTTGGGTTGTATGGGAGGTAGGCGTGTCCGTAAGCGGATGACGTCCATTTTTCAAAAACGTCTTTGTCTTGTCATAATAAACATATGTGCCAAATTTTAGCTCTGTAGGTTAAACACAGGCTTATTTATTGCGTTTTCAATTTTTGGGTTGTATTGGAGGTGGGCGTGTCCTTGAGCGAACGACACCCATTTTTCGAAGACATCTTTGTGTTAATATAAAACACATACATATCAAATTTTGTTGTTGTAGGTTAACTATGAGCTGAGTTATGCAGTTTTCAATTATCGCGTTGTATGGGAGGTAGGCGTGTCCGTGGGCGGATGATGTCCATTTTTCAAAAACATCTTTGTCTTGTCATGAAAAACATATGTGCCAAATTTTAGCTCTTTAGGTTAAACACAAGCTTATTTATTGCGTTTTCAATTTTTGAATTGTATGGGAGGTGGGCGTGTCCTTGAGCGAACGACACCCATTTTTCGATGACATCTTTGTGTTGATACAAAACACATATATGTACTAAATTTTATTGTTGTAGGTTAATTATGAGCTGAGTTATGCAGTTTTCAATTTTTGCGTTGTATGGGAGGTAGGCGTGTCCGTGGGCGGATTCCAAAAATATTCAATAGTGCAGATCCTTGGGTGCTTGTGACCATGTGTACCAAGTTTCATCCAATTATCTCGACTCCTTCTTCTTATCCTGTGTATACGGACAACACACAGACAGACAGACGGACGGACGGACGGACGGACGGACGGACGGACGGACGGACGGACATGGATAGCTCGACTCACGTGGTGACGCTGATCAAGAATATATATACTTTTCTATACCGGACTCGCTTCGTTCTATGCGTTACAAACGTTTGCACAAAGTTAATATACCCTGACCTTTCAGGTTTAGGGTATAAAAAACAAGGAAAAAGATAATGACAAAGATTAGGTAAAGATAAAGACAAGAATTAAGACAATAACTAAGACAATAACTAAGACAAGCATTACTAAACGGTTTGACAAGAACGTCGACGGTAAAGTTAAAAAACTATTATAATAAGGATTTGTAAAAAAAACAAATAACCAGCGACATCTTGCCAATGATTTTTTTTTAACACTCTTCAAAACTCAACAGTTGTTTGACAAACATAATATATTTCATGACTGAAGACAGTGTTCTTGTTGCATTAGCGTGTTGAACAAATGCTTATCCATGGCTCGAATACCAACTGCTATACATATAGCAAATTTTTTTCAATTGCAACCAATAAATAGATGAAAGACCCAAAAAAAATATTCAGCTAAAGATTCTTGAAAACATGAACATAAGCTGTTCAAGGTCTGCATAAGTCTCGTTGCTTCAATTCTGAGAAATTTTTAAACAGACGTATTCAAAATACTTCATAACATCAGTTCCTTCCTAAACATACTAAATATAATTTACTTCAACATAAGTAACCGCTAACTTGGTGATAAAAAGAACAATTTATTTCATAAAGGAATCCTTAGAAATATATATGATTCCTTTTTGGGAATACTTATGTATTAACATAAAATATACATTTTTTTGTATTGAAATTGTAAAGATTAATTTAACATTATTGACAGTAGTTAAATAATGGCATTATAATAATCTATTCAAGAAAAATTCAATTTAAATACAACGCAGTATTTCATAATTTATGCGCAAAGTTTACAGCTGTCTGTCGAGATAGAAATTTTGCGTGGGTTTTTGCTTGACATTTGATAAAGTACGACTGTGTGCTTATGTGCATGAAAAAAGGACATGCATACATATATACAAATTTACATACATACAGTTCTACTGTAAATGCTCTGCTTGGTTTGGTTGGCATTTGTGTTTGTATGTGTAATAAATGTATGTAATAAAGTTTATTCAAAGACATACAATTTCATTTAAATGTCAGCGAGTGTTAATGTCACTCTAATATTCATCCTGGAATACCCTTATATCCCTTTACACTTCTTTTGTAATGTTGTTTTTGCTTCTTCTTCTTCTTGTGGGTTTCAACTGTTTTTTTTATTTTTCAACTGCAAACATTTATGACTTTTGCACTTTAATCATAAATACAAATGAAAGCATTTGTGTTAACCAGGATCTAGAACCATGTGTGCGTGTTTGTGGGTATCAGACTGGAATCAATAAATATTGCTTTATCTTTGTAGTTGTATGTGATCATTTGTATTTCTGCGTTTATGCAAAGTTGCGAAACGCCAGCAAATGTTACAAAAAAAAAAAGGAAATATCAAATGTCTGTTGTTGAGACTAACAGAGCTTAAATTAAAATTTTGGCAGATTCTAGGAAAACTTGAAATTTCGTTAGACATAAAAACATCTTATTCTATGCCTAACTTATGTGACCAGAATCTTAGGTTGGTAAGTGTTTATTGTTGTGGTTTGCTGCTGTTTTAAATTTAATCACTATTTCCGTTATAGCGGTTTTTATACTCACATAAAAAATCTCTTAAAAATTGATCTTTTAATTCATAATAAGAAAATAAACAAAAAAAAATATATTGGCGCCTTAAATCAAGCACCTTGTTACCCTCAATAAACCGTGCATTTTTTTCATTAACTGCCTTAACCTTGACATTAATAAAAATGTCACTGATCCCACTGTCACAGATGCTCGCCTTGATGACTTAAGCAATCAAAGCCTTATTATTGTATAGCAAGCTATACATTATTTTTTTATGATTATTATTTTAAATATTGTTCAAAATCACTTAAGCTTTCAGTGTCGTGCTTTCCTTGTTGTATCTGTTGAACTTGCTGTACCGTTGACCTGCATGCCTCGTTAAAATATTTATTTACTTGATTATAAATTAAAATTTTGTTTTTTTTTTTTATATATATATAAAATTCCGCTTAAATTTTTTGAAGTGCTGTCAATGCAAATTGCAAGCGTCACATTAGCTGTGCTCTCAAAATAATGCGTTTGTCACGGCAAAGCAAAAAAAAAAAAAAAAACAAACAAAAATCTCCGCTCAAATGTTTGAAGCACACACTCAGCGTTTAAGTGTGAAATTTAAGCAATGCTAAGCTTTAAATGATTTTTTTTTTATTTGTTCCACTTGAATCTAAATTTCGCAGATTCTGTAGTTAAATTAGCACAAGTTCAATGTCAACAAAAATGCTGAGGCTGTGTGTGTGTATGCGAGTGTCATGCGAAACAAAACACACCAACAGCAGTTCACGTTATTGTATTGCTTTTACGTTTAAAAAAAAAGTGCTTTGATAGAGTTTAGAAATATTCAGTTTTCTTTTAGCTAGAAAAGAAAGAAATATCAATTTTTAGCCCATACAATTTAAGTTACAACTTGCAATTTTCATGTCTTAACATATTTTTTACACGTGGCGTATGAGTGACATTTATTACTTTGCTTTGGGAAATGACACTTTATTTCTTGACTGATAACGATGTAATACAAACATGAGTCAGAAGCATTTTCAGGAAGCTTTAAGTGCTTGTAAAATGCTTAGCACTAGAGTAAGATTATCATAAAATTACACAATTTTGGACGGGGAATATTTAAAATTAACAAAAACATAAATTTAAAGTCAATTTAATATTAATAAATTTAAGTATTTCCATTAATTTTTTCTTTTTCGAGATTGCGCATATCAAACAGATATACATACTGTTATACTCAGTCTTAAAGGCATGGTAGCTCTAGCGGTTAGATATAAGTAACAAAGTAATAATTTTGCAGTAATAATATAAAAAGAAAGATATGTTCTAAGATTCGATTCAAATCGCACATTAGTGTCATACATTATTATATTTTCTTATTGGAACTTATCAAAACAATCAGAAACAAGCTGTTCTACAATCTGATAAATCGCAATTTTTATCAGTTTTAATACGATCAGCTGTTTGGCTGTGAATTTAAGTCCGCACTTTCATTTTGTTGTAATCCAATTTGTTATGCGAGTTAAAAAATTGTTTTTAATTTATTTATTAGCAATTTAAAACATAATTTAATATAAGGATAACCACAAAAATAATTTTAAAAACTGTTCTATACAGCAATTCATGGAAAAGCTTATGGACTTGACAAGAGCCACACAAAAGGAGACTGCGTTCAAATAGATGCTCATTGGCAGGAGCTCACGAAGATTCTAAGATTCTTCTTTTTTTAGTCTTCTGATGTTTTTCTTTTGCTATCACTTTGTACACTGTGCCACTACCCGAAACAAAGTTTGCATTATTTCCCACCGGTTTGATATTATCTTTCGGCTTAAAATATAAATTTTGTAGCCAATTGAAGCCAATTAAATGGGGAGTGTGATCTCTGCACAAAGGGTTGTTTCATATTAATTATTAAAATGAATACCTTTATTTATGGGCATAGCCAGAATTTAGTTCAGGTGGGGGCCCAATTATTTTTCATGTAGCTTATATACAAATTTTAGAATTTAATCCATCGATTTTTTAAGTGGTCCAACATGCCAATACATGAAAAAACCGCACAACATGACGTTATTGCAAACATTTTCAGGTCAGTGTCAGCAATTCCATCTCAATGAAAACGATAAAATTTCGATTCTTCTAATTCTAAGTCTACCGCACACTCTGCGCACGTCAGTGGAATGTTCGACTTTTGCAAAAAATCGATGGAATAATGAATACAGAGAACTTCTTGAATAGCGTAGATATCCTTCTATTCCATTTTGTTAAGATGATTTTCTATCCTGAAGAAGAAGTCTATTTCTGAATGGCTGAGTGAACAAATTTTTAAATTGATGACATAGCCTAGGTAAACTGCTGACCTAAATCTGGTTGAAAAGTTGGTGTAAATAGAAAAAAGACTGTTGGTTTGGTACTAAACCATACTTCCATCGAATCTGGAAGAGCTCTGGCAACGTATGCAGCAGGAATGGCAAAGTGTTTTAATCGAAATATTTCAAAATTTTGTTGAAAGCATTCTAAAACGTATGAAAAAGGTCATAAGTTATGAAAAGTTATTGAAAAACTATTGAAATGAATTTTGCTTCTTCATACAGTGCAGCATTGAGCACATAAGAGTTATTTTTGTTTTATTTTATTTTCTCATCAGATCTTTTGCTTTTCGTTTTGTGTCATAGATGGTTTTGTTAAGAATTAAACAAGAAATATACGGTAAAAATGACTTTTTCCTTCCCTACCACAAGTTAAGTAATTTTTGTAGATAGCCAAGCGGCCATCAAAGCGCTGGAAAGCAAAACAACAACAGCCCGAACGGTACTAAATTTTAAGCAAGTCCTGAACAGTGTCTTTAATACCCACAATGTCACTATCTGCTGGGTACCCGGACAGTAAGATACTTTTAATTGAGTTAAAAATTTAAGTGCAAGACACTGAAAATTTTCCTTAAACGAAACTCTATGGATTTCCCAAAGCAAAAAAAAAACCGAAAAAATTATCGTTGTACATAACAAAAATAACAAAAAATAAAAAAAATTTAAAAATACCTACATAAAAAAATTAACAAAAACAAATAAGGAAACTCTAAGTTCGGTCTAGCCAGTCTATGGAATACCCTAAATCTCCTAAAATATATAAATATACTAGCTGGTACCCGACGCGTTGCTGCCACAAAAAAAAATAATTATGAAATATCGTTTAAAATTTTAATGAATTATCATGTTTAGTTAGGAATGATAAAAAAAATATATAAATATTTATTTTTTTAGATAGTAAATATATTCATCGCAATTGAATGTTATAAAGGAGAAATATATAAAGGGTGTTTTTATGAGGTTTTTTTCAATATGGATTACTTTATGGTCTGACAGTTGTTTTGACAGTTTAAAGTGACGCCTCTACTCAGTATTGTTTGGCAAATCATCATGAATAGGTTAACTCCAGAACAACGCTTCCAAATCGTGGAAATTTATTTTCAAAAACAGTGTTCAATTAAAAATGTTTATAGAGCACTTCGCCAATTTTATGGTGCACATAATCGTCCGCCTGAGACCACCATAAAGAACGTAATTACCAAATTTCGGTCTACATTCACTCTTTTGGATGCCAAGCCACCGAGAAGAATGAGAAGAGTGCGTACAGAAGAAAATATGGCTGTCGTTGAGGCCAGTGTCGAAGAAAACGACAATTTATCGATTCGTCGTCGTGCGCTATAAGTTAGACTTTGTCCATCGACTTTATGAAAAATTTTGCGTAAGGATTTGGGTTTGGTACCATACAAAATTCAAATGGTGCAACAATTAAAGCCACACGATCATCAAATGTGCCGTGAATTCAGTAATTGGTCGCTTAACCAATTAGACGAAGATCCGCTTTTTTACCGCAAAATTCTCTTCAGTGATGAGGCTCATTTTTGGTTGAATGGATATGTCAACAAGCAAAATTGCCGTAGAATTACCAATGCATCCCGATAAATGTACTGTTTGGTGCGGTCTATGGGCTGGTGGAATCATCGGTCCTTATTTCTTTCAAAATGAGTAAGGACGACGCGTTACCGTGAATGGAAATCGATACAGAACCATGATCAATGAATTTTTGTTGCCAAATCTTCAAGATATGGATGTGGACGAAATGTGGTTTCAACAGGATGATGCCACTTGTCACACTGCGGGCGAAAAAATCGACTTATTGAAAGAACATTTCAACGACAACATTATTTCGAGAAATGTACCGGTAAATTGGTCTCCGCCTTCGTGTGATTTGAGGCCACTTGATTATTTTTTGTGGGGATACGTGAACTCATTGGTTTATGTGGATAAACAGCAACGATTGACGCTTTGGAAACCAATATTCAACGTGTCATTGCTGAAATACGCCCTCAAATGCTTGAAAAGGTGGTCGAAAATTGGACCTTCAGAATGACCTTTGTGAAAAATAGTCGTGGTGGCCATATGCCCGAAATTATATTTAAATGTTAAATGCCAAGAAATTATCTACCATACAAAAAATTTTTTTTTGGCCATTTCATAATTTGGCATGTGTTTTATTAAAATTTCAAATCAGCAAGCTCATAAAAAAAACCCTTTATAATATTCATATACTATACATTCAAAATTTGTTGCAGATCATTACGTTGAACCCAAGGTTGATTTATTTAAGGTTGCGTACATTTTTTGACGCATCCTTATTTTATGTAAACAAAAATATTTTGACGTTTGCAGAGTAGGGTTTTGTGCTGCTCGAGAAAAAAAAGTATTTTTCAGGGTTTTGTGCAGTTTTCTGTTTTATTGTGTACACACTAAGTCAAGATGTGTTAAAATTTTGATTTTTGTCAAAATTGGAAGTAAAAGTGGTTTTTACGATCACCGTTTTCCAATGCAATGAAAGTTTCGAATATGAAAATATTTATTTGGTCTGTCTTTCTTGATTTTCTTAATATATATTTATTTCATTAAACCTTTTTTAGGACATAGTACTGAAATCCTTCAATCAAAACGAAAATTATGGGGGTAGATCAAACTCAATGACTTAATTTTATCAGGACATCCGAATAAAAAAAGGACCAATAAAAGTGCTAAACAAAAATTTTAGTATTCCATTTACCAAAAAGTACTACAAAAAACTACCAAAAGTATTATATTCAGGCAACCGTGTCAGTTCTTTACTCAAATGACTACGCTCTTTTGCTCTCATTTCAAAATAAGGGTGCCGAAATGAGAAAACGTCAAAAATGTATGCAACCTTATATAAATAAGCCTTGCGTTGAACCACGTTCCTTGTCTAATGCCTGTTCCAGTTTGCCAATAGAAGGCCATAAAAAAACAGTAACTTTGCTCTGACTTTCAATATTCTGTGACCATTATTTCCAAAGCTATTCCAAATATAAAAAAATTGTCTTTTATGGGCGGAGAAATAAAAATTGGCTGGGCGGTGCCAAAAGATCGTAAAACGGAAAATTTGTGTTCTTGAAAAATTACCACGCCACTTGTGGAGAGTTGGAGGGTGAAAAATACTTTAGGACCTAAACTCATATCGATCAAATATACAAAAAAAAAATCATTAAAATCTATCCAGCCATTTCGAAGGAGTTCAACACCATCACCGTAACTTAAGATTTTTATATATTAGAAGATATTAAAATTGTAAAGCAAATGTTTTCAATATTTGGGTTATATGGAAGGTAGGCGTATCCATGAGCTATTAAAAAAAAATTAATTTGTGCAGATCCTTGGGTCTTTGTAGATATGTGAACCAAGTTTCATATCAACTCTTTCTCTTATCTTTAGTTTACTGTCAACACATAGACGGACAGCCGCATGTACGGATATGAATATATCGACTAACGAGGTAACGCTGATCAAGAATATCTTAATACCGTGCTTCGTCATATTTGTTATTGCTATGCCTTTTAAGTACTGTTCAGCCTGAACAAGAACATGTCTTAAAGTTATGCATTGGAAATCTTCAGAGGGGCATTCTATCAAAAGCGGTATATTTTAGCAAACAAAAAAAAAGCAAAATTTTTGATTTTTAACAACGTGGCAGTGTAGCTACATAAGTTAATTCCCTTATGATAAATAATTCAATAATTCAAAATTGTTTTTTTATACGGTTCTTTATAAAAACTTTAAAGAAAACTTTTTATCAAAAATATACATTTTTTTATCTCAGTCTTTGACAGTTGAAGCGATATTTTGAAAAATGTATCAATGTACCAAATAGCTATCCTTGAAGCAATATAAACCAACTAACAGAGTTTTTCTTATAGTGAAACGCCTCATTGTTGAGTCCAAGCAACTTTCTTTATCGTGATTTGTAATAATTCTACCCACACCTTCATTGAATTTCAGCACCTTAGTATGAATTTTAATTGAAAAAAAGTAATTTTGTGCAAATGCCACGCCCTATCATCTTTCCCACTTTTTCGTCGAATGTTGTACTGAATCTTCCTACCCCTGTTTCATTTGAATTTCAGTACCCTAGTTTCAATATTAACCCAGATACAGAGTTTTTTTTTAATAGTGACACGCCAACCCCCATGGATGCCTATGCATACCATCACGGACATATAAACTTTCACATTCTGCAGTGCATTGGAGACGAAATTCACACTCAAGGATACAACATGGCTGCTGAAACACCAATATTCAAAGTAAAAAAACACCCATAAAATAGTTTAAATTCGTACGTGTCGCATACGTTAAACAGTATGTCGTGTACTCTTGCTCTTGCTTTTTATAAATTTTCACATTTTCTTTAAGTTTAATTTCTGAATTTGAATTTGTATAGTTATCTTCAAAATGCAAGTTTTTATTATTATATCCATATTTTTTTTTTTTTTTTGACAACTACGGTTTAGCTGAATTTTCGTGATAAATCGTTATGACCAGTGTTGCCAATCTAGCCTTTTTGAGGCTAGATCTAGCCTTTTTTTTTGTTGCCTAGCCTCGAAAATTACCATCTAGCCTCTAGCCTTTTTCTTAGCCTTTTTTTATTTTTTTCTAGCCTTTTCTAGCCTTTTTTAATATTTTGCTTAAAGATGAATTACTACATCCAATTTTTTTGACTTTGCAATTTTGAAAGTGTGAATCTTCTATTGCTATTAATACTTTTAAAGTGGTTAAACCCAAATATTTTCTGATATAGAGAAAGAAAAATCCAGTAACTCTACAGAAGAAATAACGATAATTGAAATATAATGGCAAAAATTGTTAATCACAAGTGGAATAACTTAAGTTTCATAACAGAATTCTGGGCAGAAGCTAGAGATTCATTGAATGAAGATCCGTTCCAAGAGCTATCAGATTTGGTTTTTAGTTTTATTATTTTGGCATTAAGCAACGCTGAGGCAGAAAGAATTCTTAGTACAACGCAATTTATAAAAAAAAAACAATGAAAGAAACCGTATTCAAAATGGCATGCTAAATTTTCTTCTAACGATAAAATATGTTCTTAAAAGAAAACGAGTAAAGAAAGTCTAGTCCGACTATGAAATACCCTGAACCTCCTATAATATTTTAATAAACTATATATTAAAATACTAAAACAAATAGAAGTAATTTCCTATATTTGTTTAAAATCCATGTATTCTTTATAGAACTAAATAAATAGGGAGGAAGGCACGTTCGTAGGTGGATGACGCTTTTTTGTGAGCACACCTTAGTTTTATATACTATGATCTCATACCAAGTTTTATCTCTGTAGGCCAAATATAAACGTTTTTAAAGTGTTTTCCGTATTGTGGCTTGTATGGCGCTCATTTTTTGAACACATCTTAGTTTTGATACAACAATCTCAATACTAAGTTTTATATTTTTGGCTCATATAAACCTCTTTATAGCGTTTTTACTATAGTGGGTTGCATGGGAGGTGGGCGTGTTTAAGGGCGAATGACGACTATTTTACATCTTAGCACACATCTAAGTTTTAATATAAAATACATATCTTATAAGTTTTATCCCAGTAGTTCAAATAAAAGCGTCTTTATAATAGTGTTTTCAATATTGGAGTTGTATGGGAGGTGGGCATGTTCATGGGTGGATCACTCTCATTTTTTGTGTACGTCTGCGTTTTGATATAAAATAAATACATTTAAATTTTATTTCGTTAGGTATACAGCGATTTTTATTTTTTAGTTGTATGGGAAGTAAGCGTGTCCGTGGGCGGATTCCAAAAATATTCAATAGTGCAGATGCTTGGGTTCATGTGAATATGTGTACCAATCTCAATCTTTCTTAACCTATATTTACAGACAACACATAGACAGATGGACGAACGAGGTGACACTGATCAGGAATTTATGCACTTTTCTATACCGGACTCGCTTATTTCTAAACGTTACAAACGTTTGCACAAAGTCAATATACCCTGACATTACAGGTTTAGGGTATAATAACGTTAACAAATCTAGCCTTTTTTTAGCTATTTTTTTAAAGCCATCTAGCCTTTTCTAGCCATTTTTTAAAGGCCATCTAGCTTCTTTTCTCAAAACTTTCTGGCAACACTGGTTATGACATCAAAACTGGTTGATTCATTGTCGGGTACGTTACACAACATTTGAACGTTTTCCTTATTTTAACCATCAAGAGAAATTTGCTAAAACTTATTTATAAAATAGTCAGAGGTCTTAAATTAATGAAATAATGTAAAAGAATAATTTATAATTACTTCAATTTTTAGCAAGCATCTTTTAAACATAATAAAATTCGTACAAATGTCGTGTACGTCACAATGGAATGCCCCAAGACATGAAGTCTAGCATCATTTTCCTCAACATCAACAACACATCAAACTGTGCATAATTATGTCTTGCTTCTTAAGTCCTATCCAACAATCGAACCAGAACCTCTTCAGCCTGGCTCCGCATCTTATAACGCTCAAACTGTTCATTCGAGTATTCTTGCTATTAAAAGGCTTTGAATATACGAAAATATTGTCAGCCTGAAAGTATGCACACAATATGTATTTGATATTAATCAGGAAGGACAAATTGAAGACGATTGCAACATAACAACATTCGAGGTGAATGTAAAAATGGTGTCATATCGTCTGCAACTTAATAATTTTGAATGGAACCCCTCGTAGGACGGGCTTTTATACCAGTATCTATATACTTTTCTATACCGAACACGCTTATTTCTATGTGCTACAAACGTTGGCACAAAGTTAATAAATCCGAATAGGTTTCGGGCATAAAAATGCAAATTTAAAGTTATGGACAGCAAATAAACTTCCATCTGATGAACTATCTGTGAATAGCTCAGTCAGACCGTTAGTATGGTTATCGTAGGGCCCGCTATACTGGTGACTTTATTACGTTTCTAACAGAAAAGTATAACGATTATTTTCACTTTTTTTGGCAAGAGTAGGGTTGCCACTCTGAATATTTCAAAGGCGTTGTACTGGGTTTGACATAAAATACTCGTGGCAAAACTAATTGCATATTTTGTCAGTAGTAACTTTACGCGATAGTTCACATGTTTCCTAGAGCACAGATCGATTCGTTTCGTGATCAACGGTATTTTGTCCAATGAATACGCCATCGGAGTATCGCCAAGTTTGTTTCTGGTTTTTATCAATGACCTTCTGCCGTTGACACCCAATCTAATGCAGTCGTTTGAGGACAACAGCAGCATTTATTATTCTCATTCCTTCGAAAAAGTCCGAAATCTTTGAAGGTTTAGAGAAATAAGCAAAATATATGAATGAAACATTTATTGACGATCCAAACCAAACATATTTAAGTGGAGTCTTTTAATAGAGTTGATTTTAATGCACGAAGGACCCAATGCTGTCTGTTAATCCATAAGAGAGTCAATTGTGCCTTAGCATCCTTTAATAAGAACTTAAGAAGGCGTGGATATTTCTGAGTCAACAGCTCTTGATGTTCAGGGCATATCGACCCAATCCGATCTTAGATGGAATGATCATATATTCGATGTGTCGAGAGAATCGGCCAAGTGCCTAGTTTTTAAAACGGTTTAAGATATACTTAACTCCAACTGATCTTCAATCTTCATATAAAGGGTTGAAAATGGAGTATAATTTGGACAGAGACTTCAAGATCTTATTTGGAGTTTGGGACTGAATTTAACGACGTGCAATATATTTGATAAGCTATGAAAACATTTCATCTTCTCTCAACTCACTTCGGCATCGTCGCAATGTTGGTTATCTTCAACTTCTGTTAAGGCAGAGGCGTTCCTAGGCTTGGTGTCACCCGAAGCGGATACCCATGGTGTCACCCCTTTAAGAAATTTCTTAATGCAATTAGAAACCAATTCGATGACATTTTGTGTTTTTATTATTTCTTTTATGTTTCCGAAAAAAACAACAGATGACAAACAATAACAAATTGTTAAAACAACAGAAAAAAAATATTAAATTTTGAAAAATTTTTGTTTTTATTGTAGTAAAATGCGATTTGTTTTTGTTTTAAAAGATTAAATTTTGTATTAAAATTGCGTGATTTTAAATCATTTAATTTATAAAAAAATCGCCTGCACCGAAAAATTTTACCACACAATTTGTAATAAAAAAATTTTATTTTTTATAAATTAAATGATTAAAAAGAGTGTTAAAAGTTATTATTGCAGGCGAAACATTTTTATTAAAAATGTCGTGATTGTTAAATTTAACACAAATTACAAAAATGGTTGAAATTGGTCAGTTCCTAAAGTACTTTTCCTATATTAATTTCTTACATTATTTTGTATGGGAGATGCATGCCAAAGTTGGCCGATCTTAAAAAAATTTGGTCAAACGGCTGGCAATTAGAAAAATTGATGTGCACTGAAATTGATAGAAATTGATACGACCTTAGTGGTACCTTCCAAGGATGTATATTTAAATTTTACATAATTTTGTATGGAAGGTACGTACAAAAGTAACCCGATCCTAACGAAACTCAGTGAGAATGCTAGACATATAGATAATAGATGTTTATTGAAAAGTACAGAAATTAGTTAGACTTTATTTTTTATACTGCATAATTTTCTTGTTTATGAAAAGGTGCAGATAATATTTTGAAAGTAAAAAGTTAATACTTCAAATAAAATTTCAAAAAAGTTTCGCTTAAATCCAAGAATCCGTTTTTTTTTTTTGTTAAAGATTTTAAAGATATTTTAAAAAAATCTCTTAAATTTTATATAACTTAATAATTTGGTTCAATATTCTAAAATAAGAAAAAACATAAATCAAATTTTGTTACTATTTTCGTATCATTTTGATGCATTAAAAGTGAGCTGTCCTAAATACCGGTATTTCTTACTTTAAGAGTTGCAATATTTGAAATAACTTCATCGAAATCAGTAATATTGATTTCAAGCTCGTTTGCAATGGATAAAAAAGCAAGATCGGAAACTTTGGCCTGTCCCATGGAATACCTTGAAAGTCAAATGGCAGTCCAAATAAGTCTGTATTAATTTAAGCTTTGAAAAACTTATTTCGCATGAAGCTATTGATAAACAAATTGTAGGAAATAATTTCAATGCTAATGAAATATTTGGCGAAGTTTCCAAAATGGACCACTCGACAATGAAAGTGAGCATTTCTAATGCTGTCTAATTGTTGGCGCTTTCGAAATCGATGTGTACTGCAATTATGTAGCATCGCAAGCAATTTCAACAACTAGCTCCTTTTCTGAAATTTCGTCGTAAGCTGCTGCCAAATTTTAAACACTTAACATGGACTCATTTGCGTTGTGTTACAAAAAGTTTTCGGATTTTACAACTCAAAACGTTTCCGCAATGTTTCCTCCTCATTGGTTAGACTTGCAAGCAGCATTTTGTATTTTGAAACAGCAATTTCATTTTTTACCGTAAAGTATTTTATCATTTTTTCTGTTTGTTTGAGAAATAAAAAAAAAATCGAAATAATGTCACCCCTAAAATGGTGGTACCCGGGACGGAACGACCCCGCCCTTACCTCCCCCCCCCCCCTATTAACGCCTCTGTGTTAAGATACTAGTATTATCATAGGAAGTATTTAAGGGAGATACGCGGTCTGACGTCCTCAGCTCTTGTGTTTCCTCAATCTTCTACAGCAGTTTTCCAAGCCCATTCTAATGCCTTGGTACCCAATATAACTTTGCATTTCTGGATAAATTCGTTCTACGGTTAATTTTTGGTTGTCAGGCATAAAAAAAAAACACAATTTTGGCAGCGTTGCTGTGAAATTCTTATAACTTATTAATTTGTTAATTAGCTAAGTTTAACTCTTTGATATACAAACTTATTTTTGTTTTTAATACAAATTTGTATAAAAATGCCATGTTTCTATTTTGTTTGGTTTTTTCTACTATGAAGCAAGCATTAAGTAATCTTTTTGTCAGTTATAAAATCAAATCAAAGTTTTAAGCTGCCTGCCTACAGCTTGTAAAACAACGTCTTACTTTATAAATGTACAACATGGCGTATGCGTGACATTTAATTCATCAGCATTCCACGATTTTCAACATACATATTTCCGCAAAAACAACATGCATATAATAAGAAAACTCAATTCGCTCAATTCAATTGAATTTAAAGCAATTACAAAAAGCACACTAAAAGCTTTGATGTTGTTCAAGGCAAAAAAAAAAAAAAAAAATATACAAAAGCATTTTAGGCTAACATCGCACAAGCGTAAAAAATTAACAATATTATCAGGTTAAACAAGACAGTTACAGACAGTGCAAAAAATCAATAATGCCAACTCACACTCGGCCAGACAGTTGCACAGACAGACAGACAAACAGACAACCAGACACACATGTAGTCAGGCAGACATGCATGTGCTTAACATGCGCGCGCAAACAACACGTAAAAGTGTCACAATTGACTCACCTGCGTCGATGACACGTTAAAAAAAAAAATAATAATCTTGCTCAATGGCTGTATCTTTAAGTGCCGCTATCTAGTTTGCATTGTTTGGGTTTTTTTTTATCTATATGCTTGTTCATCTTATCGTCTGTCCTTGCTGCATGTGTCATGCATAAACTGTAGTCAAATTCATTATCTTAACAGTTTTTGGTATTTGTCTATTTTTGTTTTTTTTTTTTTTTTTTGTTACCTCGCGACTGTCTGGTTCACTGTCTGCTTGTGCGCTATAGCCACTGTCTGCATGCTGTCTGTCTGTTTGTCCGTCCAGTTCACATGCTCACCACTGAGTGAGAGTTTCCTGTTAGTCACTTGAACTTGCGCTTTAAAGCCGAGTTAAGCAAAACAAAAAAAATACAAAAAGTTGGTAGCTAGCTGACCGACCTGCCCGCGCTGCGTCTGGCTAACGTCTCTTAGCCAGCTCAACTAACTGTCGTCTGTCTGTTTTCACCGGTCTTGCTACAGGTACGCCTGTCTGTCGCGCGACCTGTTTCTCTGGTTTCTCCATATTTATTGGCTCACTCTTTAGGCGCACCAGTGAGCGCTCTAAAAGTTCGTTTTACTGTCTGTATTTTTTTGTTTTTTTTTTATTGTTTGACTTAATATGTCTGCATTCGTGTTTATCTGCAAGTAAGCTGTCTGCTATCTGGTCTAGACGCTTAAATATTTGTCGTTTTTTTCTGTTTTTTTTCTGCTTAATACATATCTGTTTTTGTAATTTTTTAAATACTTTTTTATGCCTTTTGTTTCAGCCTCTTCATCAGCGTCATTGTCGTCGCGTACTACGTAAGCAGCTTTGACAGCAGCTTTCTTCCGCATTACATTTTGTTGCTCTTTTCTTAGCTCTTTATGGTTTTAGTCGCTCATTATTTTTGACATTTTTTGTTTTTTTTTTCTCAATATTTAGCTCATTTAATTTTATGATGTCTATTATATTTTTTTATTGTTTTATTTGGTATTTATTTAAGAGCTTTTGAACTTTTTTGTCTTTAGTTCAATTTTAAAACGCAGCACAAAATATTTTATGGCAAAAAAAAACACTTTGACTTTGCATAAAATTAGTTCAACACATTGAAACAAAGTTGTTTTTTATGTTTAAGCTTTTGACATGCTTAAATGTTCTGTTATTTGTGTTTAAATTTAAGCAGCGAAGTTTGCAACTGAAAATAACAATTTATGTAACGTTATGCTGTTGCTAAAAGCTGTTAGCTTAGCCTAAATTCTCAGTTCATTTTGTGTGAATTTTGTGGGTTTTCTAGTTAAAAAGATGGTATGTTTATTTATTTTATTTAATTAATCAAAGAAATTAAATTAATCAATTAATCTTTAGCGAAAAGATCTTAAGAATAGAATTTTTATTTTGAGCTTAAAAATGAAAGTTTTAATAAAAATTATAAAAACAATATTATCTGGCAAAATGCAGAAAATATTACATTAGAAGCTTTTTATTATTTTTACAACTTTTTCATTTAAAATATTTTCACAAAAAAGCTTTTAAGATAAAATTGGTGCTTTAATTTAACTAGCTTTTTCCTCAAAGCTTCTAGTTCTTGAAAGATATTTTATTTGAAAAGCCTTGTAGCTTATAATATAGAAATTCTTAAACAGTCAAAAACGCGTAATTTTCTTAAAAACTTTGTTGTACAGAAAAATTGTCCAAAAAGCAGTCAGCAAAACTGCAGTAATCAAAAAATGAAGGTTATTTTATTTTTTTGTTACTTTGATTTTGAGAAGAAAGTCAAGAAATATTTTATAAAATTTATGCATAATTTTATCATCTGAAAACCAAAAACACGCAATAAAAAGACCTTCAAAATTTTAAAAGAGTTTTCTTGGCATGCCAGCGAGAGATAAAACATTTGCCGTTCCTCGTTTCATACTCGTTTCACCTCCTGCTGGCACGCCAAAAAAAGGCTCTAACAAAATTTTGGAAGTCTACTTATTCCTGATTACATATTTTTTAAACAAAAAAGCTTGGCTTAAAGAGCTTTTGAGCTTTAACTTTTCTCCGAAAATAAAAATACAAAATATAAAGCTAAGAATGGTCTGAAGATTTTTCTAAATAAATAAATTTTTTCACGCAAATAAATTCAAACACTTCAAAGCAAGAAGTTTAAATTAAATCCGTGGTTTTTTAAAAAAGCTTTAGTTGAAAAGCAATCTGAATAAGTATAAAACGTAAGTGTCATGCTCCGCACCTTATATCACTTAAACTGTTCATTCTTGCTTATGCAGTGCTTTTATTGTACGTAAAAATTGTCAGCCTGAAAGTATGCACACAAAATTTCTGTGGTATTTATCAGTAACGACGCACTGATGACAACTGCAATAATCAACATTTTAGGTGGATGTAAAAATGTTGTCATATCGTCTGCTACTTAAATATTTAAAATGCGACTCATCATAGGACGGACCGAAAATATACAATAAGAAGACCTACAAAATTTTAAAAGACCTTTTTTGGCGTGCCAGCGAGAGGTGAAACATGCTTCGTTCCTCGTTTCATACTAAAGAAGACAGCATGTTTTACATCTCGCTGGCCGGTCAAAAAAAAAACCATTTAAAAAGTTAGAGGTATTTTTATTGTTTGGTTTTGAGACGAGCTTTTATACTTATAAAATTGGTCATTTCAGCCCTTGAAAGGACTTTCACCGAGCTCCATATGCTTGGTTTTCACTGGTCAATTTTGATTTGACATGAAAGTTTAACCCCTAAAATATCGCATATAAAACAAATTTTATGCAATTTCTTGCTTAAAATCTGTCAAAATATCAGGATTTCTTCTTTTAAGTCTAATGGGGAAAAAACTGACCCGGTGTTGGAATTTTTCATTAGAATGACAACAACTGACCATCGACTATGACATAGTGAAGACCGTTCTTTATGGTCAATTCAAGCTTCTTATAAGTATGGTGTTGTATGTGTTAAAAATCTTTACACACAATAGATCAAAAACTGGACCTACATCGGTTTTGTGCCGGCTGCAAATGGCTAAAGTTCATGTTTTCAAAAAGCTTTACATGGCATTTTTTACTCTCTGAGGTTTGCCATTGTGTGCAGAGAGATGACGGCCGAACAGAAAAATTTATTACTATTGAAACCTACTGTGTCGGATGGTGTTTGGAACCCGAGATTTGTTAGCTCGCATGCCATACACTTTGCACGCATGAGCACGAGCACGGGCTTTTATACTAGCAACCTTAATATTTTGCAATATCTCAAAAGCTTTTCAGTGAATTTTATATAGTTTCCTTTTTATCTCTAAAGTTTGTCTCTTCACAGCTTTTATAGCCTTGAGCAGATCATTAAAAAAGCTCAAGTTGAAGTTGCGACTGTAACAAAATAATTATATAGAAATGTTTTTGAAAACAAACAAATGTTGTATACATTGCTTAGTTGGCAAATTAAAGCTTCTGTGTGTCGGCTTTATTTTTATTTCTCCAACTCCTTGAGAGCTTAAGCTTAAGCTTTGAGAGCATAAGCTTAGCTTATATCACATTTAAAAATATTTTTAAAAGCTTCTTGCATAAACAATATTTTGGGTTTTTCTTAATTTTGATGAGCTTTAAAAGCTCTTTGCCTTTATTTGGTTTTTTTGTAAAATAAGCTCTTGTTATAAATTTAAAACTAAGTTCTTTTAAAAACAATAAAAGCTTTAAGTAAGCGCACCTCTTTCAAAAAGAAATGAATATATTTTTAATCTTAAAAGAATTGAAGAAATATATTTCTAATCAGACTGAATCTGTGGTTTTTTCGTTTTTTTCCGAAAGCTTTAGAAGCACTATGTACAGAGTACTTTTTGTCGCATAAGATCTGCAACTTGAATTTTTATTATATTTGAATTTTCAAAACTTGAAGAGCACTTTGTCTGCTAAAGCTTTTTTGTCGAATAAGCTCTTGTGTTAAATTTTTACATAAATTAATTTTGAATTTTTCTTGTAAACCATTTTGTTCAAGAAAACTTTCTTACGTGAAATAAGCTCTAAGACCAAATTTTTTATTTGTTATTTTCAAAAGCTTGAAAAACAGTTTTTCTTTTCGAAGATTTCTTTTTGTCCAATTTTAAAAGCTTTTGCAATTTAAATACATTATTTAATATCTCATTAGTTAATTTATCAATTTTTAAATTTTCAAAATATAACTTTAAATTTTATTTCTTTTCAAAAGCTTGGAAAGCTTTTTAACCAAAGAAGTAAAATATAAGGAAGTGCTGTAGTTGAACAAAAGTGCGGCACCTCTCATATTTGTGTTGGTTCTCACAAATACATTAACATTCACAAAGGGTCGTATTTGGTGGCATCGTTAAAAAAGGGCCAAACTTTCGGATTTCGGAAACTTGAACAACGTGACTGTTCAATATGTGATCAAATTTGAAGCAATAGCTATCTTATTTGTTTTGTTCAATAAAATACGATATTGTATTACTTTACTATTTCCACACCACCCTTTAGGTACACAATTTGGTGCGTTACCGATTTTTTTCTGGGTGTTCGGTTCGGTTTCACTCTAAAGCTGAGAATAAAATTAGCAAATAATATAAAAAGTTATTAATTTTCAAAAAAAAAAAATTGTTTATACACTTGGTTTATATTCAATCATTCATTCATTTAAAAAACGCGCCCTAAAAATGTGTGAAATTATGGAAAATGAATGCACCTATGGAGAAATGATTGTACTTTGACAATTCGATATCCAATGTTGGGTTATCGAATTGTCAAAAACACCCTTCGTCTCGCTCATCACATGCCGCATCACACGTACACTGTATGTGAGAAGAACACCATTTCCTTATATTTTACTTCTTTGTTTTTAACAAAAAATTTTTTGACGAATAAAATCTTGTCTCAAATTTTTAATTTGATTATTTTAAATTTTTATAAAATTTTGCCTGAAGAAGATGAACTTCAAAGCTTTTTATCGAAAAAGCTCTACAACCTAGATTTTTATTGTTTTCTAATTTTCGAAAGCTTGAAAACACTTTTTTATTTTAAGCTTTTTTTGTCGAATAAGCTCTAATGCTAAATTTTCAAATCCATTTTTCTTAAATCTTAAAAGCTTTTAAGACTTAAATATATTTTTAAAAGTTAATTTTTTTCAAAGCTTTTTTGTCGACTAAACATTTTGTTCAAAGCTTTTTTGTCGAATAAACGCTGGAATCTAAATTTTCAAAAACTTGTAAAACACTTTCTCTGAAGCTTTTTTTGTCGAGTGCTTAATTAAACAGTTAAAACAGTTTTTCTTAAATCTTCAAAACTTTAATATATTTTCAAATGTTAATTTTTTATTTCCAAATTTTTTCTTGAAATAAATTAAAATAAATAAAATTAATAAGAAAATAAATTTTAATTTTATATTTATTTTGGAAAGCTTGAATAACATATTGATAAAAGGTTTTTTTACGAATTAGCTCTTGTCCCAAAATGTTTATATGATTATTTAAAATTTTTAAGAAAAATGAGCTTTTATATCTAAAAATCTATAGAACCTTAATTTGCATTGTATTCTAATTTTCAAAAGCTTTAAAACAGAGGTGCGCAAACTAATACATACAAAGTTTTGTGCTTGTATTGCAAAGCTTTTGTTCCTCAAGTTAACACTGAACGAAAAGCACGAGTTAGTTCATTGTTACAATCACAACATATGTTCAGTCGGTGTTTAATCTTCAAGCTGAAAGGTTGCGGTCGCTTGCAACTGCGTTGACATATTCAATACTACAAGCTTCGTTGAAAAATTAAGTAAAATTCTACGAATTAATTAAATCCCTATTATTTAAAAACAAACAAATCATTACAGACAAAAAAATATAATAAACAAACGCATATTCATGCGTATGAATGGTAGTTTGTCGTTTTTAATAAGGCAACGCAGGAGCAAGCGACCGCAACCTCATAGCATGAAGTTCGCGCAGCGACTGATCGTGTGCTGTGAAAGCACGAATGTGAATAAATATTCAGTGTAATAGTGCGAGTCTCGACTGGAAAGCTTTTTTGACTGAAAGCTGTCGTATGCATGTGAAAGCTATCCGCCCATGGGCGGCCTTTTGCGCATGCCTGCTTTAAAACCACTATTTGAAGCTTTTTTTGCCGAATAAGCTCGTGTGCTTAATTTTTAAGTACATTTTTCTTAAATCTTAAAAGCTTTTTAAACTTTAATATATTTTGTAAAAACTCATTTTTCTTAGTTTACAAATTTTGTCTTGAAAGAAATTCAAAATAAATAAAATAAGCTTTTTTATGTTATTTTTTTCAAAATCTTGAAAAGCAATTTTTTAAGCATAAAGGTTTTTTTGTCGTGTAAGCTCTTATCCCAAATTTTTGACTCGGTTTATTTAAAATTTTACTTGAAAAGCTTTTTTTCAAAGCTTTTTTATCGAATAATAATAATAAACTAAATATTTATTGTATATGTGTTAAGCTTGAAACACTCTTTCTAAAAGTTTTTGTCGAATAAGATCTTCTGCTAAATTTTTAAATCTGTTTTTCTTAAATCTTGAAAGCTTTTAAGAATTCAAATATTTTTTAAGGACTAATTTTTTTTTATTTACAAATTTTGTCTTAAGAGAAATTTAAAATAAATAAAATAAAAGCTTTTTATTTTGATTTTATTTTCAAAAGCTTGAAAAGCATTTTGTCAAAAGCTTTTTGTCGTATAAGCTCTTGTTTCAAATTTTAAATTCGGTTCATTTAAAATTTTAAAAGCTTTTGTTTCTAAAATATATTTTTGAAAAGCTCACAAGGTTACACATTTTGGCTCTAAAATTTTATGTTATTCAAGCTCCTTTTTGTTGAATTTTTTATTTAGCATATGTTTTCCAAGCACTTTCATATCTTTCATAGCACTTTCATATCACTTTCATAGCACTTTCATAGCACTTTCATAGCACTTTCATAGCACTTCATATATTTTTGTGAAATGAAATTTCTTCTCAAATTTCTGAAATTTTTAAAAAAACTGAGCTGTAGCAACAGTCTTCAATGCAAAAACATATAATAAAAATAATTTCAAAACGTTAAAAGAGCTTTTCATTTCTTTAACAAACAAGAAATGAAACACGCTGCCTTTCTCGTTAACTATTCGTTTCATACGAAAAAAAGAACTTTATGATCACTCACCAAAAAAGCTCTTTTAAAATTTTGGAGGCGTTCTTATTGCATTTTTTTTCAAACTCAAACTCAAAAGCTTTCAAATCATTTGTCCTTTTTCTCTAAAATTAATCTTAAAAATATCTTATCAATATTCTCTTTTTCATATTTAAAATAAACTCTAAATAAACTTGAGAACTTGTGACAAGCTTTAGTTCTTTGACAAGACTGAGATGCAGTTGCTGCTCTCACAAAAAAAAAAATTTGACGAAAGCTTTTGTTGACACTTTAACAGTTCTCATCAACGCAGGGGTCAAACAACAAAGAGAGCTTTCCTTGTGCAAAGCTCATTGAAACAAGAAGTTGCTTAAAGCACTTGAAACATTTGATGCAAGAACATATTGTCGAGTGTTAGATTTTTCACTATTATGTTACCTTTTTATTGGTCTTTCGCTATTTTAACATAGAAAAGGCCAAAAAGTAAAATGAGAAACCATAAATTGGTGACCAATGCTCTATCATGACATAAAGTTCAACAACTTAGCCTAAAAAATCATCAAAACCGCCAATTTTTTTCATATTGACGAATTCCTAGGCTGAGTTGAGAAATTTTTTATCATTACAGAGTGAACAAAAGCTTTTGTCAAGATTCTTGCTTTAAGTGTATGATTGTAAAAACTGTTTTTGAAATAATATAAACCAGGCATGCACGTTAACGTTAATTTTAACGGTAACCGAAATATTTTTTTTGTTTCGTTGAAACGAAATAAAAAAATAACGTTAATTCAAAAAACGAAAAATATTTATTTCGTTTCGGAGAAAACGATATAAAATTTTTTCGTTTTTTTCCCAATCAACCGTTGAAAATAACGTTAATTTCAACAAAAAAATTTCGTTTTTTTTTGTATCAGAAGAAATTTTTTTTAGCATAGGAGAAAATAATAGAAAATTTTTCGTTTTTCAACGAAACGAAATTTGCTTTGATAAATTTTTAACGTTATTTAAAAAACGAAATAATTTTGATAATTTATTTTTCGGTTTCAACGAAACGAAAAATTTTTGTTGATTTCGTTGTGCATGTCTGATATAAACTGATCTCTTTATAAAGCGAATAAAGCAAATTCTCAAACCAACAAAGCAACTAAGATATATATTTTTTCAATTCAGTGTAAATTATTTCTGTCAACAATGTATTCCATACAACAGCGAGAAACAAAGAAGAGCAACAGCAGCAACAAACAAAAGCTGCACGATGTGCTAACAGCACTGATGCCACTTTTATATATATTTTTTTTAAGAGTTTTCTTTTCTTTGTTTTTTGTTTTTTTTTTGCAAAAACTACAACAACTTTAAACAGCAACATCAATCAGCAACTACAAACAAAAAATGACATCGTCAGCAATTGCTGGCTGCCACGCATGAGCAATATTTCAAGGTCTCTTGCGTTTTGTTTGACGCTTTGTTGCTTTGCGATTTTTGCGATTTTAATCGGCGCGTCTAGAGCAGTAACATAACTAAACAAAACAAAATAAAATAATAAAAACAAAAAAAAAAAAAAAACAACCAACTACAACAAGAGCTATAATAATAATAATGCGCCAGCATTTCTTTTGCAGTCACTGCTGCCGACAGCAACATTGTTGCTAATCATTGTGTTTAACGCTGCTGTTGTTGTTGTTGTTCATGATGTTTTATCATTTCAATTTTAAATTAATTACAATTTGTTGTAGCTGCTACCAAGCAAACTGTTTTTGTTTTTTATTTGCAGTTGTGCACAATTCAAATTCGCGCCACTGCATCAGCCTACATGACTTCCGTTGCCTGCTTTTAGGCTGCTGATCTCCCCTCTCAGCATTAATTTGCTTGTCTGCAATTATATAAATTTGTTGGCAATGCATTCTTGCTGTTTCATTAATATTATTTATTTGATTGTTTTTTCTTCTTTGCACACAATAAGCAACAATGTTGCCAACAACAATTGCAGCCATACGTTGTTGCTATTGTTATTATTAGTATTATTGCTGTCTGTCGGTGCTATAATTCTTATTTTAATTAAGTTGCAATTTATTTGATTTGTTTAACTTCGTTACTATTTTAATTTAGTCGGCCATATTGCTGTTGTTGTAGTTAGTAGTTGATGATTTATTTGACAGCGTAATTAATTGTTGCCTCTATCTATTTCACTCACTCACGCTATCTGTTTGTCTTTCTTGCAGGTTGTTTACTTTTGATCGCTGTTGGCATAACATTGAGCGGTGCAACTATCAGCATTTTTATTGCCATCATTCACTGCGCTCGTGCAGCAGCAGCAGCAGCAGCAGCCGCAGCAGCTCCAACACGTCGCGCCAGTGTTGCTCTGGCATTACCAATTCCGCTAAAGCCCGAAGATCAGACCCCTTTGCACGCGGAGCCGGAACATCCTGTACCCGTAAGTTTTAATTCTTTTTTATATTAACTATTTAAATATAAAAGTTTCATATTTGGTTCAAAAAAAGCTTTTTACAAAAGCTCAATGCTTTTTAAATAAGGTATTTTTTAATAAATGTACTTTTGTCGCAAACTTTCATCGAAATTTCTATATTAGAACATTCTTTACACTCATTCAAACAACTTAACAATAAATATTTATGGCTTGTACTTCGAAACATAGCTTTATCACTTCATGTTATCATAAGTTCTCTAGAGCTTATATGTGCCAACTCAAATTTGTAAAAGCTCTACGTTTACCAGTTTTTTACATTATCTAACTCGATAATTGAATTTATGATTTTTTCTTAAATTTTTAACGCAATGAATTTCCAACTTCAAAAGCTTTTACTTTCATTTAAAAAGCTTTTTTCAAAAATAAAGCTCAATAACACTGCTTTAACTCAGTTAACACCACTTAAAATATAAAAATGCACTTAAAACAAAGTTTTCCTTAAAGATTAGTAAATTCCTTGATCAGTTTTCATATTAAAACTTTTTAAAACTTTTTTCTTAAAAGTTCTATAAAGCTTATTAGTGCCACCTTGGATGTTTAAAAGCTCTACTCATGTCAATTTTTTAAAATTCTCTGACTCAAAAATTTAATTTATGATCGTTACTTATATTTGACGTCATATTTATGTATCAAACTTTGAAAGCTTTACAACTTTTTACTTAAAAAAGCTTCAAAGCAATTAATACCTTCCAAAATATAAAATTACACTCAAAACAATGTGGTTCCACCAAGAAAGAAAGTTCCTTGATCGCTTTTAACATTCCAATGATTTAACATTTTGCTCTTAAAAGTTCTACAAAGCTCATTTGTGCCACCTTGAATGTTTTAAAAGCTCTACTTATGCCAATTTTTTTTAAATTCTTTAACTTGAAAATTTAATAAAAAATCTTTTTACGATATGTCTGTTTTTCAAACTTTGAAAGCTTTTAAAAAATTTTTTTATGAAAAGCTTAAAAGCAATTAACATCTTTAAAAAAAAATATAAACTTCAATTAAATCCTGTTGTCACATGATATAATGAAAGACAGCCTCTTGATCTGTTTTAATATTCAAATATTCTCAACTCAATTTTCTCTGCGCCAACAATTTTTTAATGAATGTCAGCATATAAAGCTTTCTTATTTCGAAATTTTGTTGACATCTTTAAGGCTTTATTTTTAATAAATTGTTCGCTACATTTTAAAAGCTTTCCAACTCAAGTCTTCTTTGAAGATAGCTGCTTGAATTGAAAATTATTGCAAATTTAAAAGTGCTTTGCTACTTATCTCAAGCTTTTTAAAAAGCTCAAACTTGATAAATTTGCTTAAGTATACACCTAAAACTTTCTTTTTTGTTTTTGTTTTTGAAAAGGTGTTTTTTGTAATTTTCAATGCTTAAATTTCTGCAAAGCTCCTTACGATTTCACAATAAAGTATCTGAAATTTATTTTTCCTAAAAAGGGTCACTATTTGCTAGTATTTTATTACGTACAACTCAATATTACTGACTCTTAAAGCTTTCTCTAAATTGATTGATTTTCTAAAAAAAGCTTTTACTATAGTTATCAAAAACATTCTATAAGAAGACTTCCAAAATTTTTTTGGAGTTCCAGCGAAAGATGAAAAATGCCCCGATCCTAATTCCGCACTAAAGAACGAAGCATATTCTCATGTTTCACCTCTCGCTTGAACGCCAAAAAAGCTTTTAAATGTTGGATGTTTTCTTATTGTAATTTGTTGATAGTAAATCAAAATAATATTCTGATGAAAATTTTTGTCGCACAGCAATTCCATTTTAAAAGAACCGGTTTCGGAATGACCATTTCCATTTTGTATAAAATTTTGCATGGATCATGGAGCAACAGTGACGGAAATAAAAAACTCGTTTTATAGGAAAAAATTTGGGTAGATTTTTGTCGGAGTTACGAGGACAGCAAATTGAAGAGATTAAATTTGTTTAATGTTCGGTTAAGTCTATGTGTGTCACTCGCAATTCTTTAATAACTTAAAAGCTTTACGAAAGTCTATTTTTAAATTTCCAAAGTTATAAATTTTTTGATAAAATCTTTTAGAAAAAGCTGAAAATTTTTAGTGAAAAAAATATTATAAAGCTTTCTTTGTTTGAAAGCTTTTAGTTTCTCTCGCAATTCTTGAATAACTTAAAAGCTTTACGAAAGTCTCTTTTTGAGTTCTCAAAGTTATACATTTTTTGCTAAAATTTTTTAGAAAAAGCTGACAATTTTGAGTGACAAAAATAGTATAAAGCTTTCTTTGTTTTAAAGCTTATTAAAGCTTTTAGTTTCTAGGTTTTGTTTTTTTTAAATTAAATCTTTAAACTACAGTAAAAATCATAACATTGCCATCTTTTGCTTTAAAAGCTTGCAAAACCGTTTTTGTACAGATTACTTGGTTTATTAAAATGTCAATGCAAGCCAAATTCGCAATTGAAAAGCTTAAAAGCTCTTCAAAATTTATATTTAAAGTTAACTTACATATTTTAAAATTTTGCTTCAAATCTATTAATGAAGTTATTTTGTTTTCAAAGGTTTTAAAGCTTTTCGTGTTTAGTTTTTAGTTTTAGTATTTAGTTTTTGTTACAAAAAAATTCTCTTGCCACAAGTAAAGAATTTTATTCTTTCTAAATTAAAGTTTTAAACTTAAGTACAAATACCATATTTTCCTTTTATTGCTTTTAAAGCTTCTAAAAGCTCTAGCTCTTAGTTTTCAAATGTAACTGTGAGCTAAGTACGTGCGTGAGTTCTTTTAAAGCTCTGCAAAATTCATATTTTACATTACTCTAACTTTAACATTTTTTGACTTAAAGCTTTTAGAAAAGTTATTTTATTTTGAAAGCTTTAAAAAGCTTGTTGCGTAAAGTTTTTCAAAGAAATTTTGCTTGCTTCATATAAACAACATTTTGAATTTTGAATTAAAGGTTTAAGCTTTAGTTAAAAGCATAATATTGCTATTATTACTCTTAAAGCTTTTTCCCTTCAGTTTGTTTTTATAAACTAGTACCTTGTTAAATGTTATTTTAAGCTTAATTCGGGTGTAAATTTTTAAAAGCTCTTAAAAAGTCAGATTTTTAGTTCCTTTAGTTTAAAATTTATTTGACTTAAAGCTTTTAAAATAAAGTTAATTTGCTTTTCAAGCTTTATAAAGCTTTTTGTGTCAAAGTTTAAAAAAAAATTTCTCTTGCTAAAAATTAACGACTTTATATATTTTGAATTACAGCTTTAAACTTTAGTAAAAAGTATTTTATTGCTATTTTTGCTCTTAAAGCTTCTTAAAGCTTATATTTTTAGTTTTATTTAAAAAACTAGAAGCTTGTTAAAAGTCAGTGTAAGCTGGATTCGTGCTTGAATTTTTTAAAAGCTCTTAGAAGGGCTACTTTTAAGTTTATCTTGTTTTAAATTTTGTTTCAATAAAATGTTTTTAAAAAGCTTTAAGCTTTTTATAAAAAATTTTATTTAGAATTTTTTTCACTAAAGTCTTTTAAAAGCTGTAAGCTTTATATAAAAATTTTTCTTGGTGAAAGTACTCAATTTGAGTCAGTTTAAATTAAAGCTTTAAGCTATAAGAAAAACCATTATATTGCTTTTGAAGCTTTTAAAACATTTTTTTATATATATTTTATAAACCTGGCTCTTGTCATATGTAACTGTAAGTTTAATTCGTGCATGAATTTTGTAAAAGCTATTCCAAAGCCACCTTTTGAGTTTCTTTTATTTTAATGCTTGTTTCACTAAAATCTTTTCAAAAAGCTTTAAGCTGTGTATACATTGTTAATACAAATTTTTTTTGGTGAAAGTCATCAACTTTAGTCATTTTAAATTTAAGCTTTTAGCTACAGTTAAAAGCAATAAAATGTAATTTTTAATGTTGATGCTTTAAAAAGCTTTTTGTCTTAAATTCTGTTTTTTTAACCTGGCTCTTGTTAAATATAACTGAAAGCTTAAATCGTGCGTTATTTAAAGCTCAATCAAAGCATCCCTTTAAGTTTTTCGTATATAAAAGTTTGCTTTACTAAAAGCTTTTCAGAAAACTTTTAGCTTTATACTAATTTTATATTTTAAAATTTGTTCCACTAAAATCTTTTCAAAAAGCTTTATAAATAATTTTTTATGAAACTTTTTCTTGCTGCAAGTCATAAATTTGAAATTCTTTCAACAAGTCATTTTAAATTATAACTTAAAGCTACAGTAAAAGCTTTTTCGGCTTTTGAAGCTTTTGAAAGGTTTTTGTGTGAAGTTTATTTTTATAAGCAGGGCTCATTTCAAATGTAAAGTAAGCTTAATTCGTGCATGAGTTCTGTGAAACATCTACGAAAGACAACTTTCAAGTTTATCTTATTTTGAAGTCTGTTTCACATAATATAAAGCTTTAAGCTTTAAGCTTTATATAAAATGTTTGCTTTATATAAATATAAGATTTTTCTTGCTCCAAAACGTCATCAACTTAAGTCATTAAATTGAAATTTTTAGCTTCTTAAAGATTCTTCTCTTAAGTTTTGCTTTCAAATGTAGTCTTGAATTCCGTAAAAGTTCTACGAGAGTACATTTTTAGTTTCTTTCTTTACTTAAATTTTACAAAGAAAGCTTTTAGATCAAGTTACAATTTTTTATATATATTTTTGTTTTTAAAGCTTTTGTAATTGATTTTGTATAACATTTTTTAATGTAAATTTTTCTTCTAACATCCATTTTCAGTTTAAATCAAAGCTTTAAACTCTAGTAAAAGCATTTTATTACTGTCTTTGATAAAAATATTATAAAAGCTTCTTGTCAAAATTTTTATGTTAAGAACTGACCGCTTGTCAAATTTAATTATAAACTAAATTTTTTCTTAAATTTTCTTAAGAGTTTTACGAAAGTCATCTTTAATTTTAATTTAAACGATGAACCCGTATTTATTTTTAATTTAAAATACGTTTAAATAAAAGCTTTTAAAAATGTAAAGCTTTATATACATATTTCCTGAAAATTTTTTTGTTGTAAGTCATAAACTTTAACCATATTTTATTTAAACAGGTAAACTTTTTTTACTTAAATTTTACAAAGAAAGCTTTTAGATGGAATTAAAATTCTTTGTATATTTTTTTTTTTAAAGCTTTTGTAATTGTTTTTGTATAAAGTGTTTTTATGAAAATTTTTTTTCTAAAAATTAACCATTTTTAGGTTAACTCAAAGCTTTAAACTCTAGTAAAAGTATTGTATTGCTGTCTTTGATATAAAAACTTATAAAGCTTCTTGTCTAAATTTGTATATAATGAACTAAATTTTTTTAAAGCTTTACGAAAGTCATTAATTCTTTAATTTTCATTTAAACGATGAACACGTATTTATTTTTAATTTAAAATTAGTTTAAATGAAAGCTTTTAAAAATTTTAAGCTTTATATATTTTTTCTGAAAATTTTTTTGTTGCAATACATAAACTTTATTAATTTTTTATTTAAATAGATAAACTATTTTACTAAAATTTTAAAAAAAGCTTTTAGATTTAGAAAGAATGTTTTATAAAGTTTTTTATGAAAATTTTTCTTTAAGCTTTTCAAATTTAATTATGAACTAAATTTTTTTAAAGCTTTACGAAAGTCATTAATTCTTTAATTTTCATTTAAACGATGAACACGTATTTATTTTTAATTTAAAATTAGTTTAAATGAAAGCTTTTAAAAATTTTAAGCTTTATATATTTTTTCTGAAAATTTTTTTGTTGCAATACATAAACTTTATTAATTTTTTATTTAAATAGATAAACTATTTTACTAAAATTTTAAAAAAAGCTTTTAGATTTAGAAAGAATGTTTTATAAAGTTTTTTATGAAAATTTTTCTTTAAGCTTTTAGATACAAGCTTATAAATTTCATTAGAATTTTTAATCAATTTTTATTTGTAAAGCTTTTGTATAAAGCTTTTGTTTTTTATGAACATTTTTCTTTAAGCTTTTAGATTTAAGCTTATAAATTTAATTAGAATGTTTTTATCAATTTTTGTTTGTAAAGCTTATGTATAAAGTTTTTTTCTGAAAATTTTTCTTGTTACAAGTACTCATTTTTGAGTTAAACTAAAAGCTTTCAGCTGTTGTAAAAGCATTCTATTCTTGTTATGTATTATAAAGGCTTATAAAGCTTATTGTCAAAATTTGTATTGTTTTATGAACTGGTGACATTTAATTATAAACTTAATTAGTTCTTGAATTATTTTAAGACTATACAAATTATTTTTTTAAATTTTTTTTAAGAAAGCTTTAAACCTTAGTCAAAAATGCTTTTCATTGCTATTTTTGCTTTAACTCAAACTACTTAGAGATTTTTTTGTGAAGAATAAATAAAATTTTCTCTTGCTGCTATCATTTTTTTTTTCGCTTCAAATGAAAGCTTTAAGCTTCAGTAAAGAAGTTTCATATTACTGTTTGTATTTGTAAAGCATCTTTTCTAAAGTTTTTTGCTATAAACAAGGATTTTTCAAATTTAATTCTTAAATCAACCGTTTTAAATTAATGTTTTAAGAGTTAAAAAACAAACAAAAGCTCAAAGGCAAATAATCACTTTTCAATTATTTTACACATTTATATTTAAAAACAACATTTAAATGTTCTCATTTAAATATTCAAGTTTTATAGAGCTTTAAAATTCTTTACAAGTTATACTTAAGCTCTGATTTTTCTTTCTGTAAAAGCTTTTTGTTAAATGGTTCTCAAAAAGTCAAAAACTCTTGAAATTCAAACATAAAAAGTTATTTATGTTTGACTTCAAATGTTTTCTTAAAACAACCTCTTAACTCTACTCCTCAAAAACCTTTAACAAAATTAATTATTCTTATTTTTTTCTCTTGAATGTTCGGCAAAGTTTTGCTTACTTGATATAAATTTCTTTAGTTAATTTTCGTCACTTAGTCAGTCGTCTTAATAATGTATCCTCAATAACTTTGTTTATCTTAATAATTTTATTGTATTTTATGTAGAATTCAAATGTCGAAACTTTCTTAGCAACAAATTAAAATTTTGATTAAAAATATCAACGCGACAACTGTACCCTGAAATCATTGCATGTCCTTGAAAATATTTCTCTTTATAGCATTTGAATAGCTTCGAACCTATAAAAAAAAAATGTACTCTTCCTTCTAGCAATTGCTGTCACCTCGATGAATAACTGTAACTTTGCAGGCACATTAATATGTATGTCCAATTAAAGTCTCGTCACACTCACATCACTCTGACAACGTCGAAATGTTGCTGTCTACAATTTCAAATCGTGTTGGCTTTCCTTAAGCTTATGCCAACCTTAACCACCCACTTGCCAGAACTTCATGCTTTCTACAAACACCCACTGCATATTGCAACAACAACAACAACAGAGCCAACAGTAACAACAAAAACGATAACTACAGCAAACATATAAAACCAACAAAGAACACATTAAGAATAATAAATACACATTGAAATGTCTGCACGTGCCAAAGTATTTGTATCCAACTTAAGCCATAGCCTGCCTTGGCTACCTACCCACCTAATGGCTTTCCATCACTATTTTCAAGGCCTGCTGCTCCTGCGGCATTCTATCTCCGACGTCCTTGTAGGCAACGTTGATGTACCGAATTTAATCAATGGGGAATGTTGGGGAGTAACTTGTCAGCATTGAAAAAGTTTTAACTCTGTGTTTTTTTTTTATATTTTGTTTTGTACCCGCTTGTAGTAGGGTTTTTTATTAAATAGCTTTATCCTTGAAGTTAAGCATTATTTTTCTTTTGTGTCTGCCTTTCGAAAAGTTTTCAGTTTTTGTGGCAGCTTCGCAAGTATGAGGCTGTTAATTCTTATGTAGGCTTAGTATCACATCAAATTTCTAGAGCCAAAAGGCAGGCGCACATTTTTGCTTATTAAAGTCATTAATGAATATGACAAAAAAAATGTTGACACCTTATGTCATTTTTGTTCTTTTTTTTTCATTTAATCTGCTGCGTCCTTTAATTATTCTTTGACTATAATCAAAATTATATCACATCCTACCGAAATGATTTAATTAGCTTTCAAATAACGTGAACGTGTCAGTTATGTTTACAGTTGCTTAATATTTTTTTTCTATTTATTTGTTTGATATTCATACGGGCTGTTCACATGTCAAGGTACGTTAATTTAATTTATGCAACAACTTTTCAGAGCAAACATGTCACGGTCTTAGATAGACATCTTTGCGACTGTGGTTGTAAAAGTTACAGGATACACGTCGATACCATCATTTTTGACATTTTATTTTATATATATTTGACATAAGCCACATTTCACTGACATCTTTTAAAGCATTTTAACCGCAATGCTACAACCAAAAAGCAGTAAAATTTAATTAAATTACGTTAAAATTAAACGAATTTGGTTTGGAAAAAGCGCTTGATACAATTTCATTAAAATTATATACAAAGCACTTAAAACTCAAATTAATTATAACAGCTATTATTTTGAAGAAATTATTTTAAAATTGATTAGATTTTAAAAAACTTTACCGACTGAAAACGGAAAAATATTAACATTGTCAAGATATTTTTGGTAGAAAATCAACACCAAAGAACCAGGGATTTTGCCCTTTATAGAAATCTGGAATGTCGCAAAAACAAACAAAAACAAACTTCTAAATTTACATACATACATGTTTAACATACAGAAATGTTAAATTTTATATCAAATTTAAGTCTCTTTAAAATACAAGCTTTTAAGTTTAAGAATTTTAATTTTCACTTGATTGCAACTTTACTTTTGCTTTTCATATAAATATCGATTTCAAGTTTGATTTTGAGATTATTTTTGATTTTGATTTCGATTTTGAATTAACTTTAAATTTTGATTTCCTTTTTTGATTTTGCATTTGATTTGCTTTTAATTTTAACTTGAAAATGCAATTCATTTCAATGAAAATTCTATTTTAATCTCAATTTTTATTTCATTAAACTTTTAATTTCGATTTTCATTTTTATTTAAATTATAACTTCTGGTTTGATGCTGATTTTGAGGTTATTATTAGTTTTGATTTTTATATTGATTTTGGTTTTTATTTTGATTTTGCTGTTGATTTTCATTTTGGTATTGCCCTTAATTTTGATATTGACTTGATTTTCATTTTGACTTTCACTTGATTTTCAACTTTGACTTTGACTTTGACTTTGACTTTGGGTTTGTTTTTCATTTTCGATTTAATTTATTAATTTTATTTATGCAATCATACGTCTACCGGGTTTTACCCTTACAGACTTTAACTTAGCCTAAAATACTAAATTTAAAAAAAAATATGCGAACGTTTCAACATTAATATTAAAATCCTAAATTTTGAATATGTTTTTGTTTTGATTTTGAATTTGTTTTTTTATTTTTTTTTGTTTTGATTTGATTTGATTTGATTTGATTTGATTTGATTTGATTTGATTTGATTTGATTTGATTTGATTTGATTTGATTTGATTTGATTTGATTTGATTTGATTTGATTTGATTTGATTTGATTTGATTTGATTTGATTTGATTTGATTTGATTTGATTTGATTTGATTTGATTTGATTTGATTTGATTTGATTTGATTTGATTTGATTTGATTTGATTTGATTTGATTTGATTTGATTTGATTTGATTTGATTTGATTTGATTTGATTTGATTTGATTTGATTTGATTTGATTTGATTTGATTTGATTTGATTTGATTTGATTTGATTTGATTTGATTTGATTTGATTTGATTTGATTTGATTTGATTTGATTTGATTTGATTTGATTTGATTTGATTTGATTTGATTTGATTTGATTTGATTTGATTTGATTTGATTTGATTTGATTTAATTTGATTTGATTTGATTTGATTTGATTTGATTTGATTTGATTTGATTTGATTTGATTTGATTTGATTTGATTTGATTTGATTTGATTTGATTTGATTTCATTTGATTTGATTTGATTTGATTTGATTTGATTTGATTTGATTTGATTTGATTTGATTTGATTTGATTTGATTTGATTTGATTTGATTTGATTTGATTTGATTTGATTTGATTTGATTTGATTTGATTTGATTTGATTTGATTTGATTTGATTTGATTTGATTTGATTTGATTTGATTTGATTTGATTTGATTTGATTTGATTTTATTTGATTTGATTTGATTTGATTTGATTTGATTTGATTTGATTTGATTTGATTTGATTTGATTTGATTTGATTTGATTTGATTTGATTTGATTTGATTTGATTTGATTTGATTTGATTTGATTTGATTTGATTTGATTTGATTTGATTTGATTTGATTTGATTTGATTTGATTTGATTTGATTTGATTTGATTTGATTTGATTTGATTTGATTTGATTTGATTTGATTTGATTTGATTTGATTTGATTTGATTTGATTTGATTTGATTTGATTTGATTTGATTTGATTTTATTTGATTTGATTTTATTTGATTTGATTTGATTTGATTTGATTTGATTTGATTTGATTTGATTTGATTTGATTTGATTTGATTTGATTTGATTTGATTTGATTTGATTTGATTTGATTTGATTTGATTTGATTTGATTTGATTTGATTTGATTTGATTTGATTTGATTTGATTTGATTTGATTTGATTTGATTTGATTTGATTTGATTTGATTTGATTTGATTTGATTTGATTTGATTTGATTTGATTTGATTTGATTTGATTTGATTTGATTTGATTTGATTTGATTTGATTTGATTTGATTTGATTTGATTTGATTTGATTTGATTTGATTTGATTTGATTTGATTTGATTTGATTTGATTTGATTTGATTTGATTTGATTTGATTTGATTTGATTTGATTTGATTTGATTTGATTTGATTTGATTTGATTTGATTTGATTTGATTTGATTTGATTTGATTTGATTTGATTTGATTTGATTTGATTTGATTTGATTTGATTTGATTTTATTTGATTTGATTTGATTTGATTTGATTTGATTTGATTTGATTTGATTTGATTTGATTTGATTTGATTTGATTTGATTTGATTTGATTTGATTTGATTTGATTTGATTTGATTTGATTTGATTTGATTTGATTTGATTTGATTGATTTGATTTGATTTGATTTGATTTGATTTGATTTGATTTCATTTGGTTTTATTTGATTTGATTTGATTTGATTGTAGTTAATTTTGTTTAATTTTTTTGAATTTTATTTAATTATATATAATTTTATTTAATTTTTTATTTTTATTTAATTATATTAAATTTTAATTATTTTTATTTAATTTTATTTAATTTTATTAAATTTTAATTAATGTTATTTAATGTTATTTAATTCTATTTAATTTTATTTAATTTTATTTAATTTTATTAATAAAATAAATTAAAATTTAATTATTTTATTAAATTTTATTAAATTTTAATTCATGTTATTTAATGTTATTTATTTTTATTTAATTTGATTTAATTTTATTTAATTTTATTTAATTTTATTTAATTTTGTTTAATTTTATTTAATGTTATTTAATTTTATTTAATTTGATTTAATTTTATATAATTTTATTTAGTTTTATTTAATTTTATTTTATTATATTTCATTTTAATTATTTTTATTTAATTTTATTTAATTTTATTTAATTGTATTTAATTTTATTTAATTTTATTTAAATTTATTTACTTTTATTTAATTTTATTTAATTTGGTTTAATTTTATTTCATTTGATTTTATTTTAATTAATTTTATTTAGTTTTATTTAATTTAATTTTATTATATTTCATTTTATTTATTTTTATTTAATTTTATTTAATTTTATTTAATTTTATTTAATTTTATTTAATTTTAGTTTTTTTTATTTAATTTTATTTAATTTGATTTAATTTTATTTAATTTTATTTATTTTTATTTAATTTTATTTAATTTTATTTAATTTTATTTAATTTTATTTAATTTTATTTAATTTTATTTAATTTTATTTAATTTTATTTAATTTTATTTAATTTTATTTAATTTTATTTAATTTTATTTAATTTTATTTAATTTTATTTAATTTCATATAATTTTATTTAATTTAATTTAATTTAATTTAATTTTTTTTAATTTTATTTGATTTTATTTAATTTTATTTAGTTTTATTTACTTTTATTTAATTTTATGTAATTTTATTTAATTTTATTTAATTTTATTTTATTTTATTTTTAATTTTAATTATTTTTTTAAATTTTTCATAATTTGTTGCTAAGCCGCAATTGGTTAAATATCAAAAGGATGTTATGAGAATACAGTAAGTAAATAACTGCTTACATCAGCATAGCTTAAAATAAAATTTAAAAAAAAAATGGTTTCTATTCTTTTTTTGTTTTAATATTCTTTCTTCCAGCCTGCTCGAACAGAAACCTTGCAAGGAATTTCCTTAAAACAAGAAAAAAACCGAGAATTAGCACAGCTCTTGTTATTGTTTTTATTTTGGCCGCATGTCGCACTACTTAAATGTAAACAAAAATAACAACAGCTGCAACACTCAAACCTAAACTCGATCGCAAGGATATGTATGTCACATGTTTCAATAACAACATAAGCAAAAAAATTTAAAATTAGGACAAAGAAAAAATTCTTGAAATATTTAAGCATTAAAGTCATGGCCAGCAAAACAAAAATGAAACAAAAAATTCAAAAAACATACAAAAAAGAAGACATAAAGTAGCAATTTAGGTTAATAACAATTTAAGCAACGCATGAGTAAACTTTTTAACCTAGTTACGTAGAAACTGTAAAGAACAAAAAAAAAATGGGGCTTACCTCAAACCGCGCGCCCCCAAACATTCTAGCGATAACATGCCTAACGGGCTGTTTGTAGGCCTGCGCCTACCTTTATTGCGGCTATAGCTTGAGTAAATATTGTGTATCTTGTGCGGCTTACAAAGGCTCAAGTTGCAAAAGTCTGCCACAACAACAACAACAACAATAACAAGAGCAAAAACAAACTTAAGCCGGCCGCTCTGTTGTAACTAGATACAAAACATCCTGTTATTGTTTGGTTATGTTTTTTCTATTGTTTTTTTTTTTAATTTTTTGTTTATTTTAAATTTAACTCAGACATATTTACTCTTGAAACGATAACACGATTTTAATACGTATTCACTGACTAAAAACGGAGTTGAGGTACTTGAAAATTTTCAGCGATGATTTTATTCGCTTAAACAGAATTGTTCACCCTCCTTTACTGACTGCTTTGTGGCCTTATTAGAAGGCCTCTTTTTATGCTGCAAATAAAAAAATGCTTATTTTATTATTTGTTTTTTATGCCTATGTGAAATTTTTACTTTTATTATTATTTTATTCTTTTTATTGTTTTTTTTCGCTGTCATTATTGTTGGATTCTGCGTATGTCTGCGTTTTTAAATCAAATAAAAAAAAAATTATATAGCAGAGAAGAATAAAACACAAGTGCGTTTTAAACGAATGAAATGAATAATAAAAAATCGACCTAAAAAACTGACAGACTCACAGACAATGTGACTGTCGACAGACTTTTACTGCGGCATAAAGTTGCGCTGGGCCTCAGCAGATATGCAGCTTGTAGCATACAAAGGCAAAAATGAGAACAATAACAATACAACTGCCATTGAAAACATAATAAAATTAATGAATAAATGAAAAAGTATTCATAAAAGTACAATAAGTGCAAAAGCTTTGTTCTTTTTTTTAAGAAATCATGTCAAAGCCGAATAAATTGCTCGCAATAGCAACATTTCAGAAAAAAGTTTCAAACAAACTATTTATTTATTTATTTGTTTTATGGTCCGTAGCTTAATTTGAAGCTTGTAATCAAAGCTTCACATTGCAGCAGAAATAACGGCAACACCAATAACATCAAGAATAATTTCACACAACAAAAAAAAATTTCTGTGACAGCAAATTTATTGCCTTCAAGAAGGCGTAAAAGCTTTTTCAATAAGCTTTAAAGGATAAGACGTCAGCTGAAGGTTTAACAGTATATTGTTGAAGGCAGTTTTTTGCTTTTTATATAAAAATTATTCGAACAAAACAAATAACAGTTGGAAAATAGCAAGATTGCAAATGTTGGGCGTGTTTCACACACGAATTGTTTTCTTTTTTGCCCGTTAGGAATTTCAATAATAAGCTTTAGAAAAGAAAACACAAATAAGAAATTCAAGGACTAATAAAATGTGGCTTTGCATGAAATTCTTTGCACAAATCCTCTTGTGACCTATTTTGTTGCAGACAGGATATTAAAACAAATGCCAATCAAAACAGCTTTGTTTTATTGCCAACTCAAGTTAAAAGATTTATTTCTACATTGTTATTGTATTTGTTTGCTTGAATTTCTTTTGATTTTTTTTTAGCTTATTTTTGCAAACCAATTTCAAATATAAACTAAAAATATTGTTATGTAAGCAGTTTTAAGAAGTAGTGGTCGTTTGAAAACCAAACGATAGATTGAAAGAATTGGATATGTTTCTTCTAAAAATTGTATGTAATTATATATAAAAATACAACCAAGTATTTTTGCTATTACTTAAAAAACGTGCAACACTTTTATTTTTATAAAAAATGTGACTTTTTACAAAAAGTTATTATTTTTCCAGAATTTGTAAAATTTTGATCTTTGATAGAAATAAAACAGAACTTAGAGGTTTTAACACAATTAAGTTATATATTCTTAAGATTTCATTAATGAAATATATTTTTGTTATATTTAATCTGTATTTTATTAGATTTCATTCAATAAAATGATTTTATTGTTAAGAAATAAAGTGATAGAAAATTCTTAAAAATACAATTTAAACACATCACAAAACTTATTCTTCCTTGAAAAAATTTAACTGTAACTCAAGATCACGTTTAATCAAGTATTGCCTCTACTCCAATCTTAATAACAACCGTAACCTTAACTTTAACCTTAAACTCAACCTCAACCTCAACCTCAACCTCAACCTCAACCTCAACCTCAACCTCAACCTCAACCTCAACCTCAACCTCAACCTCAACCTCAACCTCAACCTCAACCTCAACCTCAACCTCAACCTCAACCTCAACCTCAACCTCAACCTCAACCTCAACCTCAACCTCAACCTCAACCTCAACCTCAACCTCAACCTCAACCTCAACCTCAACCTCAACCTCAACCTCAACCTCAACCTCAACCCTCAATAATAACAATAAACAATAAAATTTGGTGTGTATGTGTTTTATATCAACACAAAGATGCCTCCGAAAAATGGACGTCATCCGCTCACGGACACGCCTACCTCCCATACAACCCAAAAAGTTTAAAACTCAATAAATAAGGTTATGTTTGTCATAGAGAAATTAAATTTGGTATGTATGTATTTTATACCAAAACTAAGGTGTGTTCAAAAACTGGTAGTAATCCGTTCATGAACACGCCCACCTCCCATAGCGAAAGCATAATATAGGCATTAACTGTGAGCTACAGGAATAAAACTTGGTATGTGTAATTTTTCATCAACATTTAAATGCATATAAAATATAGGCTTCATCCGCCCACGGACACTTCCATTTACAATAAAAATTTTTTTTGTTTTTGAAAAGTGGGTTTAGGGTATTTCATAGTCGGCCTAGACCGACTTTAGACTTTCTTTAATTGTTTTTTTTAGTGTAAGAAGCATTGGCGCCTTAACTGAATTTGTAGCTGATAATACCCGGCGTCATTGAGTTCTATTCCTTAATTTTAGGTACTAAAAGAGAAAACGACCTTCTTTTTCATTAAAAATTAAATGTCCTCCTTTAAGGTTCCAAATGTCCTGTTTTAAGTTACCAAGTGTTCTGCCTTTTGCATTTTAAAATCTATGGATAGTTTTTTTGTTTGCATGATCAACGTCACTTCTGTTACGTATTATCCTTATTTATTTTTTTTTTGTTTTTTTTTTTTTGCCATTCCCAACTTTCACAAGACTTTCTGCTTCAAATTTATAACCGTTAGTCAATGGCGGGTTATACATTAGATAAATAAGGCCCGTGTCTATTACCGCGAGGTAACATTTTGTTAATAAGCACTTAAATTAATTCATATATATATTAACATATGCTCAAATTTTTTCTCTTTAACGTTACACTCGAACGCATATTTCTGCAAATATATCGAAAATATTACATGAAAACAACAAATTTTGTGTGTGTACATGAAAGTAGACTACAAGACTCTCATTTTATGTGAACAAACATTTCTTATAACTTTCGTTGTTTGAATATACGACCAATTTTATTTGATCTTTAACGTTACATATGTTGAAAGCGAGTTTAAAGGCAAATCTGCATATAAAAAAAATAAAAAAATTTCTAAATTAAAGAATATAAAGATCGAATAAGCGACTTATATCGAAATAATGAAAACAAAATTACGTATTGCACTTCTAAGAGCCATAATGTGTGTCTTCAACGTTACACGTTCATACTTTCACGCACTTTAGAAAAAAACTCGCTTGTGGCCGAAGTGAAAATTCTTAAAAAGTAAAGAATAAGAGAGATTTTAGTGTAAAATATAGAGAGAAAGTATCAGAAAAGAAAATACTTTCTGAAGAGAGAAAGAATCTAAAATACGAAATAGAAAAATTGAATAAAAACTGAATTGTTGTTCGTAAAATCTTGATGAATCATCATCAGTCAATCAGGTCAATCATCAGTTTTTGATAACAACCAACGTTATGATATGCTCTTTCAAATTAAGCTCTAAGCTCAGTATGCAGTGATCAGGCAGTAAAAGTCTTTTACTCTAGGTGTATTTCCACACAAAAAGCTCGCGTGTAGAATTATATGCATAAACATTTTCTTTCAAAACTTAAAGAAATAAATTTTCCATGCATACTTTAAGGATGAAAATTAAATGCTTGAAAGACATGGTTTGTGTTTGTGATATACAAGATAAAGATAAAAAAAAGTGCGTCGTAAACCAGCGAATATGACGCATTTGTGCAAGACAATTACGAAAAAATTTTTTTGTTTTTTGACCGAACGTAGGGTTCGCGCTGTGGTGACCGTGGCATGCAGGTTAAGTGTGTGGCGTAGCATGCTCGGAGCCCGGGTTCGATCCCCAGCCGTGGCGAAAAGTTTTTTTTCAATAAAAAATTTTTCTGATCGGTCACCACCTCTCTGCAGACAATGGCAAACCTCAGAGAGTAAACAATGCCATGTAAAGCTTCTTGAGAACATGAACTTTAGCCATTCGGAGTCGGCATAAAACATGTAGGTCCAGTTCTCGGTCAATTGTGTGCAAACATTTAATAACACACACAACACAATTGATCATAAGAAGCTCGGTCAAAGTCCTTTCAAGGGCTGAAATGGCCAATTTTTTTTTTTTTTTTTTTTGTAGGGTTCGCGCATTGACATATTTCTTCATATCTCTGTTGCTTACAGTCGGAAAATGATCAAAACTCTATAAAACTCTCGTTTGAAATAAATATTAGACGGACGCAATTTTCAACTGTTTTTTCACGGGGAAAAACGAAAATAATAATGACTGTGAAAATAATAATACATTGTATATTTAGAAAATCACAACAAAAATAGTGTTGATACCTCTTTTAGCATTGGCATTATGGATTTTTTATTCTTTTACGAGCTTTAAAGTTCCTCAAAATTAATTTGGTCTTCCAAGGAAATGTAGGAATATTTTTTTTTTTTTGGAAAAAAATAATTGGTCTCTTTTAAACAAAAACATCTATATGTCATTCAATATGATCAGACTTTTAATACCGAAGATATGATGAAAATGAAAAAAGGGAGCCCTACGTTTTTTAAAATAGTTCTGCTAGAAATTTTGATATACTCCAGGGCAAAAGATTAATTATATTTTAAGAGCTTTATTTATTTGATATAAGGATGGCACATTATAATGGTAAGAACTGAGATCTGGAAGGTAAGTACTAGAACGGTACACCTGAGATCAATTACTTATAAAGAGGTCATATTGATCTCTTTGAAACAAAAACATTGATATACCAAACTTTAAAATCCAACTGTAAACAACAGAGATATGAAGAAATATGTAAATGCGCGACGCCTTCGTTCGGTAAAAAAAAAATTTTGGTTTCGTAATTGTCTTGCACAAATGCGTCATATTCGCTGGTTCACGGCGCACTTTTTTTTTAAGGTACTATCTAATGTACATATGTGGCATAATATTAGCACTTCCGACCCTTATGCGATGCTCAGCTGCGACAGTTCGGGTTCAATTCCCGCTTGCGGCAATAATTTTTTTGAAAATTTTCATTTGAATTGAAAACGTTACCCAAGAAATTTCACTTCAAAAATAAAATAAAAAATTCTTCTTATGGATAAGAAAGTTTCCAAGGAGAGTTTCAAACTAAAATTTGTTCAGCACTGTTCGAAAAATATTGTTCCTGTTGTCGGGATTTCAACCTGAAATTTTTCAATTCAAAACAAAACAAATTGAAAATGTTTAAAAAGTAACCAATTTTTCAATTTCAAACAATAATTTTAATAGACTTAACTTAATTGACCTGAACACGCCTAGAAATAGGCAAAGCAATAAATAAAATCGACTCGAGACTCGCTCTTTATCTTTCACACGCATTATTACGGCTTTTTCTATTGTCAGAAAAATACGTTCTTGTGATCCGTTATGTAATCTTATAAAATTTGCCACGAAATTAAGTAAAAACCAAACCCATTTTGAATGCCATGAAATTAAATTTAAATATTAAATTTCAAAAATTGTTGATCTTTATTCAACCTGTTATTATATGACTTTTCACAAGTATTGCCAGCAGTATTTGTTTTTCCGCTTCAGTCAGCTACAATTTGTGTCAGAAAAGATCTGAAAATCACATAAATTGCATTTTATTTGGCTCATTTGAGACGTGTTCACCTGGTGACAATGAGACAGACAACCAAAAAAACAGCTGAGGAAAAACTAAAGAACACCAAGAGACAGACAGACAGACCCACGTCAACATTTGCAGTTGGCGGAAACTTTGAAATTGTTGGCCAAACAAACAAACAAACAAACAAGCCAAAATAAAAACCTAGCAAATATTTTAAAATGGCGATATTTTGTCTAGCATACGTGCTGCAGCGCAAAGTGGAGCACATTGAAGCATATGAAAGGCGGCTATGAACACTGAAAGGCACTGCTAGGCATGCCAAACAAAAACTAAGGAAATAAGTAGAAACTGAGTAGAAAAAAATATTAAAAAAAAAAGAAAATGTTTATATTAAAAATAAGCAAAACAAAAAATTAAAATGACAAAAAAAAAAAAACTATGAAGAGCAAACAAATTCAAAACCAAGCAGAGAAACACTACAACGCTTATGATGGACGCGCCCTAAGTTATGCTATGCTTTTCTTTTTGGCCTTAGTTGGAAAGCAAATAAAATCCAACAACAGCGTCTGTGCGTCTGATAAGCGTCTATGTTGCGCTAACTTGACTCCTCTACCACAATGCCCTCCTCCTGCCTTGACGCCTGCTTGCCTAGCAAAAGCCTAGAAGAAGTCTGACTGTCTAGCTGGCTGTAGATGCTGGCTGTATTTCTTTCTATATATACTTCTATATAAACATACATATATATTTACATACCTATTTACATGCAGAGTATTTATTTTATGTGCATATATTTCAAAGCCAGCAACAACAACAACAACAACAACAAATAACTACGAAATGTTTGTGCAGCAACGCGATTGCCTCAGTTGGTGCAGAGCCAAAAATAAATAAAAAAAAATTACAAAAACAAAAACAGAAACAACACAACAAAATTGTATATTTTATTCAGTTGTTTTTTGTAAACTTACATTAATTTTTTTTTGTTTTTTTTTCATATGCGTCGCAATACTTTTAGTTGTCAATTTTTGTTGTTGTGCTGTTGTTTTTGTTATACTTACATGCATGCAGGCTTAAAACTGCGTATGTATACAGAACACTAGCACACACACAAACATCAATGTTTGCTGCTTTTCTGCAACAAACAAACCCTGTTGAAAATTAAGTAAAACAAACAGTGCTGCCGGAAACAAACACCAGCCAAAGAATTTTTTAGGCATTACTAAGAGATTTTTAAAATAATTTAACACATTTAAATAATAACGTCCATCCGACGGTTGAATAAATTATCTTGACGCTCCATTTAATATATATATTTCTATATTGAAAAAAATGTAATCAAAAATGTTTTGTTGCTGAAATATATTTTGTTGACAACAAAGAAATTTTTTAAAATTGTTGCTCTCGCAACCCCCAGCAGGAAATGGGTCGATCAGTCTTCGAAGACGTCTTCGAGACATGTCAGTTTCTTGCAAGACGGATCGATCCATTTCCATGTGTGTCTTTGGAGACATTTTCAAACAAAATTCCACTTTGTCGTGCAACACATGTTGTCGAAATGTCTTCAAGGACATCATGCTTCCATGTATTGCAGAACGGATGCATAGTATAAACAAAATCATACACTCTCCGAGCATAGCTTTGTTTTTAGTGAGTGAAATATATATGCTCAGAGAGCATAACAGAGAGAGAGAGTGAGATAGAGAGAGCGAGAGAGGAAGAGAGAGAGAGAGAGAGAGAGATAGAAGTTGACTGCCACATAAAAATATACAGGGGGTTTGTTTTTTAATTTTTTAAGAATTTATTTTTAATATTAGAAAAAAATTAATGATATTATATGATATAAAAAATTATGATATAAAAACAAAACAATGCTAAACAAAAATAGTTTGAAAGTTAATTAAAAAACACAAATATTAATAATTATAAAAACTATTTCATTGGTTATGTTTCTGCAGACACAGCATTTCTGTTTCTGAAGTCCTGCTTATGCAGCTTATTTTTCGATGGTCTAAGGACTTTTCTGCGGTGTGCTACAAACTCATCATCGTAGTTAAAGTCAAGAATCATTTGTTTGCTTAAAATAGATTCGATGTATCCTAGCTTTCTGCCACACCGTTTCTTAAAGCAACGATCTGGAAACATATTAATTATAAACTTTAACAATTAGTCCTTAAAAGATTTGTCAAACTTACAATGTCCGGCTTTTTATCAACCTGATGGTTGATTCTACTAAAACTTGCTGCCGATCAATATCAACTCATTGAAAATTCGCGTACATATCTTTTTTTGTTTTTTTATTTCCTTTTGGATTAAAGAAATTTCCTACTTTATCATTTTTTTAAATTTTACAAAAAATTTCACCAACAACAACAAAATATTTTCACAGAAAAATTGAATAAAAATGAAGTAACAACTGACTTTTGACAATTGTCTCGAAGATTCAAAAATTTTAAAACAATTTCAAAACTGTTGTTGAGTGCCTTGCAAAGCGTCAACGTTCGCTCTGAGCATTACAAAAACAATTTTTTTGTTTAGAGACGAGCGTTGAATTGCTCTCTGAGCATTATTGAAAAATATTTTTATGGGGGAATATTCAAAGTTTGTTGCTGACAATATGATGACGTTTCTTGCAAGACGGATCGATCCATTTCCATGGGTGTCTTTGAAGACATTTTCAAACAAAATTCCACTTTGGCTTTCAAGACATGTTGTTGAAATGTCTAAAAGGACGACATGCGTCCATGTATTGTAGAACGGATCCATAGTATAAACAAAATCATACGCTCTCCGTGCAGGAGAGCATAAAAGTTATTAATTTATTTGTTGCTGACAATATAATGACTTGTCTTTCAGAACGTCAGCGTTCACTCTGAGTATGCGTACTTGGTCTTCGAGATGGCTTTGAAGACTTCGTCTTTAAGGACTCATATTCCAACTGGGCCATTTTTATATTTCGATGTATGCGTTCTATATGCATATATTCAGTCTGTGCATGTACAAATCTCTACAAATATCTCTACAAAAATATTGCAATTTCGTTCTACTCGCTACTTTTATGAATGAACCACATTTTTTTTTTAACAAAAAAAATTTAACAAAAATGCTCTGATTTTCGCTAGAGCTTAATTTTAATTCATGCCAGCAATTTCATTAAATAGAACCAATATTATAAATTCATCACAAAAATTGGCTTTTTAATTAAACATTGAAGGAATTAATGCCCCATTGAGTGAATTTATTGGCTCACATTTAATTTTGTCAGACCATTAATTTCTGTATTCATTAATTCATCTATTAATCCATCCATGTGAAAATATGTTATTGTTGTTTTTTTCACTAGATATATTACAAACATAATATGAATTCGTTTATTTTTTAAATTATTTCTAAATTGTTTTTTCAAGTAATTTAACACATAAAAAAATTACTGGCTTCGATCAACGGATTCTGTTAGATCAGCCTAAAAGAAATAGACTTGTATTGGCGTTTAATAAAGCAGATCAACGACTGGTTTATTTTCAGAAAACACTTCAATATTTTTATATGATTTTTACATAATTAAAAATAATTAACCTTTCGCTTAATTGTAGAACATAGCTAAAATCAAATGGCTGCTTAGGCTGGGCCCACAAGTCCAAACAGTCAACCCAATTTTCCAGCACATTTCCTTATATGGGCTTCCTTATGCAATACACATAAGCTCAGCCGCGTACCGTGGGGGGGCGGAGGGGGAGGGTAGGTCTACCCCGGGCGGCATTATTATAGGGGCGGCACTGAAGCTAAATAAAGCATTTTACAAAATAAATATGTCTAAAATAACATTTTAACAGAAATTAAAAATAATTGAAGGTTCTTTACTGAAATACCTTAATCGAGGACCTAGTTCAAAAAGTGTTTCTGAAGAAGTTTCCCCTAACATTACACTGTTAAATTCAGATGAGTCCTCCGCCAGCAATGAAGAGTTTGAAGAACAAGGTGGCGCAAAATTAATCATCCAATTTTGTTTTTGAACATCTTTTTAGTAAATAAAAAAAATTATATTGTGCAATGAAAGTTTATATTTGAACCATTACAATTTTTTGTGCTATGTGGAAAAGATGATATTCTTCAAGAGACTGTCGCAAGTGTTGATACACATTTGTGCCCGTTTTATCGATTTTCAATGACTTTCCGAAAGATTTCCGGTGATAACTGTTCGCATTTTCTCCTTATGGTCGAATATTCTCCTTATGGTTTGCGATTGTCTGAGGCTTGTTGGCATAAACCCGCGACTTCAAGTAGCCTGAAAGAAAGAAGTCTGGGATGGTTAAATAGGTTGATTTTTCTGACCATGCCAAATCACCAAAACGCGAGATTACACGACCAGGAAACGCTTCTTTCACAATATTCACAATATTGTGACTCGTGCTGTATGTGCGGTTGCTGGTTCAATCGTCCTGTTGAAACCATATGTTTACCAAGCTCATCCCATTCCGGCAGTTAGATGTCGTTTATCATGCCGATGGCGTCCTTAAAAAAATAAGACCCAATCACTCCTCCCGCATCACACAGTGGCTTTGAGTGGATGTAATGGCTGCTCGTGCATCACGCGCGGATTTTCAGTGCCCCAGAAACTAAGATATTTTTTTTGACGTAGCCACTTAAATGGCAACGCCATTTCCAAAAATTATAACATCTTTCGATAGGGTGATTAATTTTGCGCCAGCCTTGTACAAATATTGAACGTATCCAAGCCAAATTGTGCAAGTTTTTTTTCTTATTTTCCTTCGGCTTTCAAGATGAAGCGAGTAAAAGAGAGTGGAGCCGCCGTTCACAAAAAGAAAAAAGCTAGGGAGAAGGAATCAAAGTACCATTGCTTAATACAAAAGAGACTTCAGCCAGCGATAAAGAGTGTGACGCACAAAATTTTTTTAGCTACTGGCTTGAAAGATATTGGCCTTTGGCCTGTAACTATTAGTGATGACACACGAATCCTACTTGTTCGCCATATGCATCAGCGGTTCAAAATCTAAATAGCGACTTTGGTGAAACTCTTCGTGACGGTGAATTTACAAAAGGTCGGAACAGAAAACTAAGAAAGGATTGGTTTATTCATACTCTGCCTAATAAAGAAAAAACTTTGAGGACGTGGCTGATGTATTCTCCTTCAAAAAAGCTCTTTACTGCTTTTAATTATTTGAAGAAACAGTTCAGTCGAGTCTTAAATCAGGATTCAGTATGTGGTGGAAGAATTAGTTTTATTCACCTCTTGAACAGTAGATAATTTTTACTTACGTAGTATTAGAATTAGGTTGATGATATGTTTACTAGAATTTTTTAATATAATTGAGAACAATAAAAGATTATTATATAAAGATTTTTGATAAAGCTACTATGTGTACACTAGAGTGGATCGGCCTCCATACAAAAAAAAAAAAGTTTGCAAAAACCACCCCCTATTTTAAAGTTGACCTCGAGAGGATTCCGAAAACAAAAAAAATTTTTTTTTTGGACCACCGGAAAAACAGCCAAAATGGTCTTTTTTGCATAACTTAAGCATTACATGTCAGATCTTAAAAAATGATATGTCGTTGAAAAGGGCTTTACGAGCACTACAATGTCTTCTTAGATTATTTTTACTTCTGAGGTCATATTCAACTAGTAAGCCCCATTAGCCCGATTTATCCCCCTTCAATTTCTTTTGTTGTTTTCGGAATCCTCTCGAGGTCAACTGTAAAATAGGGGGTGGTTTTTTCAAACTTTTTTTTTCGACCCACTCTCGTGTACACACAGAAAAATCGCCACATAAAAATCTAATAATTGAAAAAGAACAAAGTTAAACAGATTTCTTTATGGTTTTTACACAAGAAGATGTTCTTAAAGTTATTGGCTATGTTTTCTTAAATTAATTTGAGAAGAAATCTTAAAGAGCTACTATGTTTTCTTCTTGATTTTGTTTAAGAAGAAATCTCATGCAGCTACTAGGTTTTCTTCTTGATTTTTTTTTTGAAAGGAATGTCAGGAAGCTACAAAAATTTTTCTACATGATTTGATTTTCTTCTCAATATTGAATATATAAATACGAAATAACGAATAAACGATACATGAAGTCTAGGACTTGAAAAACAGTCTTGAAAATATGAATTTTAGACGATATCTTCCTAAATAAATTTAAGAAGATTTATGCTGAAAAACAAGAAGATTTCTTCTTAAAAACTACCTCTTCTCCTTTGTCTTTCATGCCCCTTGATTTTGAAAAATCTTGGAAATATGGATTTTAGATGAAATAAAGAAGATATGTTAAGATTTCTTCTTAAAAAATGCCTCTCCTCTTTCGTTTTTCATGCCCCTTGTTCTAAATACGTTCTACGAAGAAAAATTGTAGATTTTATGTGGCACTATTTTTCTCTGTGTAGGTTTGAAAACAATGCCTACAAAAAGCTTTATTAATATCAAAAGTTTTTTTGTATATTATATATGAGAGGGGCGGTCAATTGGGAATCCGCCCCGGGCGGCTTAACCTCTCGGTACGCCACTGTATAAGCTATTAATAGAAATTTAAATTTTTGGGCTGTATGGAAAGCAGGCGAGTCCGTGGAGAGGATTCCAAAAATATTCATTGATCCAAATTCTTGAGTTCATGTGAACGTTTGTACCAAGATTCATGCAATTATCCCAACTCTTCAGTCTTATCCTGTGTTTACGAACAACACAAGGATGGACGCACCGACACACGGATGGACAGGGATAAAGTGACTCACAAGGCAACGTGAATCAAGAATATATATACCCTACGGACAAAAGAACCGGTTCAAAACCTATCACGTGATAGTTTCCAAAGTGATAGTAACCGGTCCCAATTCTGCCACTAACATATGAAACCAACCGGTCCCTTTTACATGGCGTTGTCATTGACATGGGTAAATTGACACCGGCTAGAAACCTTTGGACCAATCCTAGAACCGGTTCAAAAATATATCGGCAGGTGTCAATTGGCGCATCATAGATACCTTTGGATCAAATCAGTAGCCGGTCTATTTATAGAACACGGCACACTTATACGCACGTTGATAATGAAATTGAATCAATGTTTTGTAAATTAATGTTTAGCCAAGCTTGCTAGCGTTCACGTTTAGTATTCGACTGACCTGGGTTCAATCCCCGGCTGAACCAAGAAAATATTTTTTTTAATTTAAAATAAATTTTTTTTTAATTAAAAAATGAAATTTACAGTTTTTTCAAGGTGTTAAGCAAACTTATTTTGAAGGTTTTTTTGATGAAACGGTTAATGAAACGGAATTAGAATTTTAATTATTTAATTAAATTTGTTGATATATGTAGTATACTTACACAGCCAGGAGACGAACCCACGTCCACCGCATGGCACTCCAACGCACTTCCACTGAGCTATTTGTAACGATAAGTAAAATATAGCAAAACACATTTAAAAACGATTGGTCCCGTTTTGAGTTAAATCGAACCTGTTCTGTGATAGGTTATATAAGAACTATCATAGCACCGGTCACTTAAGGTCAATTGACCCTGCTTTTGCCGTAGGGTAGATACTTTTCTATGCCAGACTCAATCATTAATATGCGTTACAAACGTTTGTACTAAGTTAATATACCGTGGCCTGTTCCGGTTAAGGGTATAGAAATGGAGCTCCAACACTTACTGCTTTCAGTTACTTAAAATTTAATGTCAAGAAATCAGGTTCAATTCAGATTAATTAAATGCAAATATACTGGTCAGCCGGCAAAGTGAACTAATCGACAACGCAATGCATTTCTCTTTGGGGGAAAACTTTTTGCTTGGTCCCTTACAAACTTTATAATTGACAGATACTTATCCAGAAAAATAAATATATAAAAGCAAAATCCAATAATCTAATTATTTCTTAAGATTAATTAAAAATTTATCATAAAAACCATAAAATCTTTGGTGTATGCAACAGAAGTGGTTGTGGGTGGCTAAAACTAGGCCTGCGGATAAGCTAGATTTTCGAATAACTCGACTCCCGGCAGTTGTTACGGAGACAATTGGAAAAGCCAACTAATTTATTTCTAATGAAATTTTAGATAAAAATATTAAAAGTTAAAAGAAAAATGTATACAATAATTAAATTAATTATGTTGAACAAAACCGTGTTCCACTATTAGAATGTATCAAAACTGACCAGTTTAACTACAATAGAAACTGTTCATGAAGAAACTAGTACAGATATAGGAAAAAAGAAATGTTTATGGATATAATTTTGTCTTTTCCTATGACATCAACCCGTAAAAACCTTCAGTTTGTTTGTTTAGTGCAAAATGGTATTGTAGTGGGTTCAGTTCTGGTCCTTTACGAAACTAGTTCAGAACTATTACAAATTTGGATCATATTTCTACAGAGGTAAATCGAAGTTTTTGAGTTTTTTCACTTATCAGTGAAAAATGTGTAAAAAACCTCCCTACCAGGAGTGATAGAAAATTGGTCTCCAAGTATAAAAAACATGACGATTTTTAACATTGTTGAAAAATATACACATCTGGTAAAAATAATAGCTTTGTGCCATGGTTGATGTTTAGTCTATCTATTAGCGCGACCCAATATTGCCGCCTACTTTCGAAATTCCACAAGAATTATTGTTTTTTTTTTGAGTTATCTCAGCTTGTTTTCGAGACATGGTGTTTTTACACGGAAGAAAATAATATACTTTTATTAAGAAGAAAAATAGTTCAACTATTAGCTAAAAAGTGCAATTCAATTAACTTTTAGTGGAGTCAAGAAATGTGAGTTTCTTACAACAAGAAAAAAATTTACTTAGTTTTCAAAAAATATTCCAGTATTTTTATACGTAATCTAAGAAAATATTTCCTTATTGCGAATTGGAGACCGTTTAGTTTTAGAAACACTTGTTAAAGTACGTGATATATGTAATGCTCACTTCTTTCCACACAAGTCATTTTCAGTTCGACGCAGCAGATCGTACTTTTTTATTTCTGGAATTTTGACTTTTTCGTTTTATTTTCAAAGCATATAAAAAATAAAACAAACGTTGCTTATGTCTATGTTCTCATTTTTTTCTTGTTTTGTGCATCCCAGTAATTGTAATTCAGCATTAGTTCTTTCTTTTTATATTCTATTATAAAAAATTTAAATTAATGCCAATCATGTTCTGACATGATTTCAGTCGTTTTTAAAATTAACATTAATTTTGAAATGATCATGCGAATTTCAATACCGCAGAAAATATCGGTCGGATTTTAGAATATTTTGGGTGGAATATTAATATTGATTTCACAGAAAATATCTTCTGGATTTTTGAAGATTTTGGCTGGAATATTAATTTTGATATCGAAGAAAATATCGACTGGATTTTAGCAAATATTGGTTGGAATGTTAAATTTGACATCCTAGAAAATGTTGGCTTGATTTGAGGCGATTTTTTAATATCAACTTGATTTAAGTAGGTTTTGACTGGAATATTTATATTGATAGATCAGAAAATAATTGACTTGATTTAAGCTTATATTAGTTGTGTGCTATCTTTGACCGCGAATTTCGTTTTCCCCACTGAATATGAGTATATTTTTCTATCCGTGTACAAACATTTTTAAGGTAATGTTTTAATACAGTGAGATTCTTGTTCTTCTTTTATTTCGTTTCGTTTTCTTCATGTAATTTTTTATATTTTGTTTTTTTTTTTTTTTTCTTTTTATGACATGTTTTCATATCGAGTACCCATCTATTTGTTCGACCTTAAAACTCCGAAAAAATTGTTAAATTGTTCATAACTGTTTAGTTAAAACGTTTTTAACTTCCAATTCAACCTTTAACATTTCAAATCGAACCTTTTATATTTCCAATTCAACTTCTTGCGGATCAAATCAAACTTTTTAAAGTTCAAAAAACTTTTTATAGTTAAAAAAACTTTACAAATTAAATTCAACTTTTTTAAGTTTATATTAAAGCTTAGCTTAGAAAAGCTAAAATTAACTTAACTTTAATTAACACTAAAATCTTTTATTTGTAGCCAAGAACTTCTTATGAAACGTGCCTTTTTTTCATTGAGTTTTCGAGATGTAAGTTTTTATTTCATTTTTTTTTTTCTTAAACTGTCAACCCGTTAAGAATTACTTTAGGTTAGCATTTTGAATTGAGTTAGCATTATTTTCCTGGAATTTCCTGAAATAAGTAGAGTGTGAGGAGCCCGAAAAATGTTAGTTTTTGTCACTCAGACAACTTCACCCCACAAATTATTCCCTTATTTATGCTTTTAAGCATGCTTACAGATAAAAGTGGATGGTGTCATGACATGAAATCATGAAAAAACATACAGAAAATTTGTTTCATAAATATAAAGCTAATATTTATAACAGAAATGACAGCAGTTAGCGGCAGAACACTTGAACTAGTTTTTTTTTTTATTTTTTTATTTATTTTTGTCGACTAATGAGTGTTAATAAAATTTTTGAACTGATTCATATAACAAAGGCAGTTTGCCTTGGCACTACTTGGTTTCATCCAATGAAACTAGTTTGATTTGAACTAATTTAAGACTAGTGCTTTTTACTATTTATTTTTGATAAAAATTTCGAAAAACAATATTTTATCAATTTCACACAAAGTTACGAAAATACAAAAAAATATATCAAACTGTTTTTTGTTGAAAGTTTTCAGTTCTTTCTCAAAACAAGTATAAATACACTAGCTATTAATAACTAGTAACTTTCTAGCAATTAACTCCAAAATAACTGTTGCTTGTACTTCAAAAACATCTATTAAACAAACACTCTCCTTTTGTTTTGCTCTCTTTCAGATGCTATCGGTACAGACTGCCGGCTACGCGGGAATGGAGCGGCTCGGCGTTCCGGCCCGCACAACACTCAATACACCGCCCGATGATAGGTTAATAAAGCACAAAATTCAATATCTAGCGTAATAATATTCTAAATTTCCTCTTTTTTCCATCATAACAGAGGCCAGTTTAGTCGCAGAATGCGCGCCGATGTACGTGAGCTCCAGACTGTGATCCGTTCCAATAATCATAGCAACAATAGTAGTAGTAGCAGCAGCAACAGCAGTAGCAGCAGTAGTAGCAGCAGCAAAAATTATCATAATCATCTTCATCATCACCAACATCACCATCATCATCAACGCATGTCCGTGACAGCAGCAGCAGCAGCTGGCAGTGGATGTGGCCTAGTTGGTAGTAATAGTATTAATAGTGGCAGCAATAGCAACAACACTCAAGCCGGCATGACTATCAGCAGCAATAATAGCAGCAATATTGCACGCGTTGGCGTTGCAGCAACAACAACACTTAAATATGCCAAGACTGTGGGAAGTTGTAGTGGTGCTGCTGGTGGTGGTGGTGGTGGTCATAGCTCTATGGGCAGCAGCTCTTGTGCCAGCAATGCCAGCTCTCTGATCAGCCACAGTCACGATCATCATCAACATTACCAGCATCAGTTGCAGCAGCAACGCACATTGCGTTGTCCACATCATGTTCCATTGCCAGATAGCGAGTGGGGCCAGGATCGCGATTTGCAGATACGCACACGTTATCAGGTAGGTGTGGCATACAGCGAAAAAAAAAACAATACATAAACTTGAGCTATAAGACATTCATTTTTATTTTCCTCTCCTCTAGCAATCGGAGATTACGCGCTCCTACATCAAGCCGCCACCAAATAAAACCGTAAAAGACGTTCCAGAGCAAACATCCTATAACTTTCACACACTCACACCACATGCAACATCAGCAGCCGCAGCAGCAGCAACATTTTCGCAGCTGCACTATGCGAGTGCGCAACAACACCACAATAGTAGTTACAATCAAAACTCTTCCTCGTCCCCATCGTCATCATCATCAACATTGCTGGCAGCAGCAGCAGCGTCAGCAACATGCAGCAGCAGCCAGCAGCAACAACAGCAACAACATAAATCAAAACCCAGCGTTATCACTAAACTATTCTCGCGCAAAAGCTCGCCCAAATCGCCAACAGCGCTTAGCACAACGTCTACAACTTGCTCTACGCTGGCCTCATCCGCCTCATTGAGCTCCATGCCATTCGCTGCAACGTCTGCAACCTCACTGGTCTCTTCCGCCTCTTCGTGCGCTTCAACAACGTCTTCAGTGTCGACCTCATCGTCTGCTTCTTCGCTATCATCGGCGCAGTCGTTGCCCATATCAACTGCATCCGCTCTAACAACCACGCCCTGTAGCTATGGACCCAGCCAAGTTACGCCGACCAACAATATTTTGGCTGGTTTGGCGCCAACTACACAGTTGCTGACAACTATTGGCGTCTCGGGGACCACAGCAGCAACAACAGCTTCAACACCACTGCTGCGCATTCCATCGCCACCGCTATCTGTGTCGGTGCCACTAACATACCAGCAACAGCAACACAGAAATCAGCAAAACTCGGCACTCAAGAGCAGCAGCAGTTTGCTAGTGCCAGCAGCTGATGTCAATGCCATGGATTGCGCTCAGCTGATGCCAGCTGCAAGTAGACAGAAGTCGCTGTCACCCTCAACAAGTCGCGCGCGCACACCAAACAGCCAGCTGTTGGGCAGCAACGAATTCCAAACAACAACAATCGGCAATGGCAGCAATATCAGTCGCAACAGCAGCAACTGCAGCATGGACAGCTACAATTGCTGTGCATGCAGCAGCAACAGCGGTGCAGCAGCAGCAACTTGCAACAGCTGCAGCGAAAGAGCAACATCACAACAACACCAGCAGCAGCAACAGCAAGACTCGCAACAAGCTAATGATCAACAGCATAGGCTGTGACAACATGATGCAGCAATGCATGCAAGTTGAAAACGCAAACTAAGCAGCCGTCGTCAACGAGAACAACAGCAACAACAACTATCAACAATATAGTGAGTCATGTGTCACTATGCTATGGCTGTTGCCGTCAACTGTTGTTGCTGTTGTTATCTTTATGTATTCCCATCATTTCCATTTGAAACAATTGTCGCTATGTAATTGCTTTATATACATACATATATATATATATATATATATACTTTATATTACACATACTTATTTACACACATGCATACATATTTATATATATGTATGCATTTACATATATATGTAAATAACAAAATATATATATATATATGTAAATGTTTACATATTTATTTATAGCGTTTAGATCTAATTTAATTAATGAAACAATTTTATGTAATATTTTTTTTTAGTTTAAATTTTTATTTATAATGTAATTTTTTCTTTTTTTTTTTTGTTTTTGCAAACCTGGCCGTAACAGTTTGTTTGAGCAAACGAGAGCATTGCCAGCATTAAATTTTACTTAGTTGAAAATTGTAAAAATTTAGAATTTGTGTTTTTCATCAACATTAGTAAAAATATATTAAGTCAAAATTAAGTTTAGCAATTAATTAAATTAAATTTTATTAAAATTAAAAACAAAAACAAAACAAAACAAAAACACTTAACAGTGGTGGCCAAAAATATTAAAACATTTTATACCAATTGCTTTGAATTAGTTAATTAGTGTTAAAGAGATGAAAGTTTTGTGTGTGTGTGTGTTAAAGTGAACTCTTGCTTAAAAAGAGAAGCAACCGAACGGAAGGAATATAAAAAAACAACTTAGAAGTTTATTTTAACCAATAAGCAATAACACTGACGTACAACTTCTGAGCGCTACTTAAGAAATGACATAATATTTCAAAAAGTTCATGCATTTCCAACATTCTTGGGTTAAGAATTAGTAGCTATGAGAAATAAAACCACAATTATTTTGCTCTCAATAGGTTTTTTCAGAATTTGAGAGGCAAAAAATCGTGCCAGTCGGAAGATAAACAAGCATATCTCCTGAGCCATTCATTTTTTCCTACTGCCCAACAAATTAAAAAAGTCACTAAACCTTAGTTGATGTACTAAAAGCCGCGATGCGATATATACAAAACAAAAATAAAGAGAAGTTATTGAAAAATAGCAACAAAATCCATATCTCATGTTCATGTTGCCAAAGTGCTTTCGCAAACATCCACTCTATGGCTGAGAGCCTCCACGGAATACAAGAATATCTAATGACAGATATCCAGAGTTCATTTTTTTTTTTGAGGGGCTAAGATTTCTCTACGCTACTTAATGGCAACGCAGGCAATAACTCCGCCAACAGAGTTCCAATTCCGATAGCCTCCATTAAAACTGACATTATCGAGATCTTGATGCCCGACTAAAACAAATTTTGAATAGTAAAGCTTGAAGCTTAATGTCAACCTATAACATTTTCAGAGTTCAACTCTGAGTTAAAAACAACAAAACTTCCTTTTGAATTTTCTAAAAAGCTTTCTGAAATTTTCAATTTTCACAGTGACTAGATATGTGCACTTGTTGAACATAGAGAAGTTTAGAAAGCGTCTTTTGACTGTAACCTACCACTGTGCCCGAGTACGAAGAATTTTGAGAAGTGACTAGGGACTCATTGTGGTGGTCTGTTCGTTGCTTGTGGATGTTATGGTTCGCCTGGGTGGAGCGACAGAATCAGTTCTATTGTGGGCTACCGGAAGATACTATAATGTCCGAAAGATCGTCCGGACTTTTGTTTCCTCTTAAGTCTGGACTTAATGTTGACTGGCCATGGTTCTTTTAAAGCATTCTTGCATAATCGGAATCTCAGCACAACTAAAGGGTGCCACTGTGGATCAATCCTCGTGTATTGGCCACATATGTTGTGCGAATGTTCTCTTTACCAAGACATACGAGATTTAGGTTCCATGAGCATTGTTCAAGAAGCAAATGGAGAGTTTGATTTCGGTAATGTGCTTGTGTCTAGTGAGAAAATTGTCGGATTAAACAATTTCGCATATCAGGTGTTATATCAGATAGCTATTCATCTGACTGTTAGTCCATAGATCCGACTTAATGGACCTTTTTGGAGGGGTTGTTCTAGTCACCAGTCCGGATCTGAGCTCAGCTGGTAGTAGCTTTGCCACTAGGTGTGGTGCCACGGGAAGTTAGAGGCCCCTGCCTGTTGCCAGGCTGACTTGTTGGCTGGCACTTGGGGGCTGGCACAAATCGTGTATAAAGATTTTGCTCGAATATGAAGTTGCATTTTCCAACTAGCTGCTGTACCCCTTAGTGCAGAAGAGATATTAGATAGGCCTCTACCTAAAGCAAGTTTTGCAAATGTAATCAAAACATTAGCTCATAGCTAATTTCAAAGGGCTGCCGCCCGATGTAATTCGTCGGTCCTGTGTTAAGAGCACTATAGAGTTAAGCCTTCACAGCAGGTGTTTACGTAAAACACATTTGGTTTTTTTCGCGAACTATATGAAATATTTGGCTTTTTTGCAAGAAAAGATCTTGCATAAGAAATCACCAACCACCATATCTGTAAAAGTTATTGGATAGACCAATAAAGCCTCACTAATTTATTTACCAATAGAATCTGAAAAATCCACTAACGACTAAAAACCTAAGCCTGGAAGCGTTTTTTTTTATATAAACAATTTTATCGTCGTGTGCAAGACATTTTCTGATCCCCTTTAACTGTAATATTTAGCAAAACTTATATAAAAATTAATCATCACCCATCATTTGTCAAAAGATCAATAACGTCTAAAATTTACGCCAATAAAACAAAACTTCCAACACGAAATGAATTGACAACTATTTAGATCCCCCTTATAAGCAGTAAAGAATGGCATGTACAGTCGAAAAACGGGCGAACAAATTCACGAAACTCTTGTGCACCATGAAAGAAATCGCATTAAAGAATGTGCGTAAACTAAAAAATCGCTTAAAACAAATAGCACTAAAAAGAAATCGCACAAAAACAGACCTCACAAAAACAGGTTTGACTGTATAGGAATCATTGGGACAACGAGCACATGCCCTACTTAAGCCCTTCGGATATAACTTGGGTTGCACTGAGGTTGAAGGAAATAAGTTATTACAGAGCAGGATATTTTCAAGCTCAGATAAAGATTCAAGAACCTTCATAAATCATCCCTTTCTACAAATACCTGACAGGATGCCACCAAGGCTTAATTTCTCGAAGTGCTACAAGGTAGTTATGCGCAGAAATGATAGCTACCACATGAATCAGGCTCTCAGATTGAAAAAAGGCCTTCCAATGAGCTATATTCCAACCATGTGTCCGGAAATGTTTCCGTAGAAAAACAATGTGTCACATATTTATATATTCTCACGCAGTCAAGCGGGTTTAAAGGCCCTTCAAGCATATGAGATGGATTCAAAACTAGTATTTGATTGTATTAAATCACTGAAGGCATAGGGACTAAACAATAATATAGAATTATGGTGGATACCAGGGTTCCAACAAATACTGGTCTATGAACTAAATACTGGTCCCAAACTTGCGATCAGCCTTTTTTATTTCTGTCCAACAAGACACATGAATACAGAAGTCGTGTTTTTGTAATAAAATTTGAATATTCCACAAATGTTGAATTGTGATCTGGGCTTTGCGCGGTTCAATACATACAAAAAAATTTATTTGTCACGAAGTCATTTCGTAGTCACTTGTTTTATGCTACGGCTCTTTTCTTGCATGAAGATGGTATCACCCACTTCACAACAAAACTTTTCGATGCTGGGGAGACATGAGTCCAGTAAAAGATCAATATAGATAGGTATCACCCGAATAAGGTTATTATACTGGCGACAGCAAAATTTTTGCAATGAGACAGGGTGCGGAGAACGATTAGAAAACGATTGTTCTCACAACTAATCATTACTTATAAATTTATATTTTTAATTTCGTATGAGAGAAAAAATTACGCTGGGAACAAAAGCATTTATGAACTCTCACAAACAAAAGCAATGTTCGTAAATATCACAACCGAAAGCACTTCGCTGCAACCGTCACTCAACCAACGAACGATTGTTGGTTGTGAACGTTCATTTAAAAACTCATGAATTACTGAAATTCTGAAGATTGCTTTATTCATTTAAATGTTGTTTTTCTATCATTTTAAAAAATTGATAAAATTCAAAACCAATTTATTTGAAGGATCTAATTTTATGTCTCCAATAAATTAAAAGTTAAAGCCTCGAATTTATTTCTGCATATAATAATTATAAAGAGGCAAACAAAAAATTGGTGGAATTTCGTTCACAGGCGATACTAGTTATGATTAAAAAATTTCTGCGTAAAATACAAAATTCTCATAAGCGCGCTTGCCAAATCGATTCTAAAATACAATTGCAAAATTACTTATCATGAGAAGAATGAATTTGTAAACGTTCATGAGCAAGTTTTCCGCAATCTGCAAGGAATATATGTCGTCACTACACTGCCACAAAAAATTTCTCCATGAAAAATGCATTAAAGAGTAGGGTTACCAGATGGTATCCCAAAGGAGAACATGCCCTACTTTTTCATTAAAAAGAAAATGTCCTCCTTTTAGTTTCAAATGTCCTCCTTTTTTACGTGTGAAAAATCGTTAGTTATATTTTGAAATAGTTGTTCGCTTTCTGTGGGGAACACTTCTTTATTTTATATTCCTTACTTTGTTTTTGCCATTTCCATTATTTAGTGGATACGTTGGCCATAGAGCAATTCTTTTTCCTTTTGAACATACTTTCTATAATTGAAATATATATTGTTCATCTGGGTGTTCTACTTTTTCATCTTCCCTAGAACAAATTTTCTTCTTTTTGTCATTCATTGTCCTCTCTAGCCAAATTTTGATCTGGTAGATCTCTATGTAAGAGCCTTATTCAGATGATTAACTACTGTTTATATTTTGACAAGTTTCCAAATTCATCATTTTGAAATGAAAATTAATGAAATCGTCAACATCTTTTCGCATTACCCTGTCAATAAATTAACAATTGTCAAGACTGTTTATATATTGACAGATGTCGTTAAGTTGCTGTCGTTTCAATCTGTTCTTCAATAAAGACATATAATTATTCTTGTGCGTTCTGTAATCTGTAACGCATGAAATTTTTGGAGACCACACGACAAAGAGAGCACAACTGTTGTAGGTGCAGACTTCAAGCTAAATATTATTTGATAGACGACAAAAGCGAACTCAGCAGTTTTTTTATGCATATGTTTTAATTTTAGTCATGCTAGCTGTGCGTTGTTTAATTGTGTAAATTGTGTGCCCCTTTTTGTACTCTGCTGACTTATAGCCTAAACACATTATGCACGACATGCGACGAACGGCATGTCTCCACCCTGTCGTCGTAGATAAATGTTTAGCGACTTGATTTTAATAAACACGACATTTTATATGAAATAATAATTATTTCATATAATAGAAATGAAGTTGTAAATATATTTAAAATCAGCAAACGAACAAACAAACAACAACTTGAGCAGGCAACACGAAACAAAAAACAATGACAATGTAAACAATGGAAGAAATTTGCTTTTGTCTCATGTCAAATTTGAATTAAATTGAAGCCGGAGACAACCAGATTCGATGTCGTGCAATAATATCGTCGCAAAGTCGCCAAGATTTCGTCCCAAAAGAAATACCTGTAAATTTAAAGTGACTTTTGGCGTTCGTCGCTTGTCGTGTGCAATGTGTTCAAGCTATTAATTGGAATTGGAAAATGAAAAAAGAAATTGCCAAGTCAAAAAACAAATTAAGAAATAAATATGCAGACGGCAAAGACTTTCTTTTTATGCTATAGCAAAATTTATCTACACTAGTGGCCAAAAAAAGCGCATCTTATAAAGAATAATTGAATTTTTTGTTTGTTGGTTAATTTAAGAAAAAACAACTTTTGTGCATATTTTTTTCCAAATTCTTTGAGTTTGTGTGTGTATTTAATTGAAGTGAATTATTTAAACAAAAAGACATTGTTTATTGAGTGCTAAAACTTTTTACAACACTGGCAACGCTCTCAAGTATTTAAACTGTACGCTTAGCAAATAAATTAAATGCGTTTATGTAATATTATATTATTTAATTTAATTGTATAAATAATTTGTGTCTAAAGAAAACAAAAAAAAAACATTATTGTATAAAGTTATGTCTAACATTCAAGCATAAATAAGTAATTAATTTAGCAAATAAAACAAGAGTTAAGAAATTAATTTTTATGTAGTAAATAAAATAAAAACTGATTAATTTACTAAAAAAAAACAAAAAAAAAATTAAATAAATTATCAAGTTCTTCTTTTAACTAGCAACTATTTTCAAATTATACAGCTTCCATTTGAAATAATTTTAAACGATTTTTGTTTTTAGTTTTTTTTTTTGCGTACCTGTTATTATTTTATTTTAATTTTCAATTAAATTTTAAGAAAAATAAATTTAAAATACATATATAACGTTTACAAAAATAATGAATGATGAAAAATTTAAAAACAAAACAGCAACAGCAAATAAAAAATGGTTTCACATACTACGACCCAGAAAAAAAAAATTTCTAATAAAAATTTAAATTCAACTAGTAAAATCAGCGAACAACATGAATCGATAACAAAAACAAAAAAACAAACAAAAAAAAACTACATAAAATATGCCTATACATAAATAAAAATATAGTAAATGCATAGAAACTGCAAATAAAAAAACCAAAATCAACACTATGCAACACAGTAATATCCGCAGCAAACAAACTAGCAATTTAGAACAGTTATAACAGTTTTTAGTACATAGCAAAATAGTAAACATTAAAAACAAATCATAACAGTTACCCTAATATATATGCTGTTTCTATGTCTATGTGTTGCTTAAGCACACAACTACCACACAAACACACGAATGCGCAAAATTAACGAAATAATCCAAAATAAAAATAGTTGAAATTCTTATCAAATAAACAGTAAACATAAAACAAAATAATGAAATAATGTGGTTAAAAAAATACTAAAAATTATGCTTCATAACAAAAAATTTTTTCAAACTAAAAACAAACTGGCAACGCTGCAACTATTCCGCGGTGTAGAGAATTATTGCCACCAGCCAATGTGCATTATTGCCACAGTTTTATATTAAAAAATTCTACGAATGCAAATTATTGTCACAAGAAAGTGCATTATTACCACCAAATTCAAGGTCGTAATAATTCAGATGACATAAGGTTTTAATGTCAAGTTAAATTTTGCCACTTAATTCATGATGGCAATAACTCAGATGACAAAAGATATTTATGTCAAATGAATTATTGCCACTATTTATTTAAAGTGTATTATTGTCACAAATTGGTGGCATTAATGCACACGGCTTTGTGAATTATTGCCACCAAGCTTACATTATGCCATATCATGGTGGGCCATTATAGTCACGTGATTTTTTATCACTTGTGGCAATAATACGCATTAGGTTGAGAGTTAACGCCAAGCACATTATTGCCACCAAATCGGTGGTATCGGTGTTTTTAATTTTTATTAGTATAGGGTGCGGAATGGTGTTTTTTTTATAAAATGACTTACCTTTTGCGGAATTTTCTAAATAACAACACTGATTTGGTGGCAATAATGCAAATTTTTAGCAAACCACTTTGTTCATCTGTTTGTCAAAATTTCTCTACTTTTGAGCAATTTTTAATTTCAACTAAACTAGGTATCGCCACTACATCCAAGAAAACCTCTGATTTTTTTAGCAAAAAAAAATTTTAAAAATCATGTAAAAAATTTATTTAATTATAATTATTAAATGTTCATAATTAAGCCTATTTTAAACTACCTCCGTAAATTTTAATTAAACTAATTTAATAAATTAACAAGAAACAAAAAAACACAAACAAAAATATAATTATTTTTTAATTAGTTCTAAACTAAACAGTGCGAACACGAACACTGTTGTTTTAGTAAAATAATGCATAAAACTAATAAAAATAATAAATTTATTTTTAAAACTACTTTTAATTGATGTAAAAAAAATGTCGACTGATATTATAATTCCAAAAATAAATTTTAAATTTAATTTTTAAAACGTTAGCGTTATAATGTTTAAAAAAAAATATTTATGAAATTCCATTATTTTGCATAAATTATTAATTAAACAAATATTTCATTAAATTAAATTAAATAAATTGTTGGAGAGATTGTGTATATAAACAAAAAACAAAATAAACAGAAAAAAAAAACAAAATATATATATTTATAAAAACTTAAAAAAATTCTTAAAATTAGCAATTAAATAAATAAATTTCGCTGCAGATATTCTAAATACAACAACCATCTAGATACACGCAAAATTAGTCCAAAATAACTGAAAAAGCAAAAACAAAAAAAAAAAAAAAAAACAAACACAAAACAAAAAATATCTTGATGTCATATATACCTTAATAAACCATTACCAGCAAAAATGTCCGAAAAATCAATAATATTTCTAATTAAAATGCTTAGCAAATAAAATGTATTAAATTACAACAAAATTTGTGTCGTTTCAAAAATAGCAAGAAAAAACTATAAGCAAACAAAAGTAAAAACAAAAACATAAACAGAAAAAAAACCACGCAAATCAACAAAAAACACATTAATTTTATATAAATATATATATATATATTTAAAAATTATTAGCGAAATTTTTTTAAGCCATAAATTTAATTATTGTTGTTGTAAAATAAAAACGAAAAAAAAATATAAGAAAACAAAAGCAAACTCAAAATGCAATTAATAAGCAAATTATTATAAAACTATTAAGCAAATAAACAAAACAAAAATCACAAAAAAAACAGTTTCGATATTTATGAGAAATAAAAAAAAATACAAAAAAAACACAAAATAAATATACAAAATATTTAAAAAAAAATTATGTGTTTTTTTTTTCAATTGAACTCAAATAGACTTTTCAGCCTTAGCTGCAACACGACGATCAAGCAAGCAGCAAAAGATTTTAGCAAAATAATTTATAGCATGCTATATTTCTAGCGTACAAGAAAAAATTGCATGCCAACTAAATGAACGATATGGCTATGAAATACGCCAGACTACAAAATTAACTGCATTTTGTACGCACACGATGCAGCAGCAGGCAGAAAGTTTAAGCAACAAATTAAATCGCATGCTTTAGAAGACACTAGAATCCTCAACTGTCTAACCTGAAAATAGATGATCCAACAATGAGCGGAAGCTCGTGATTAATGAAATTTGTTGCATGTTATAATCAAAAGATTTCATGCTGAAATTTTCGCTCTCTGGCTGTTTCGGAAACTTGTGTATATCAGGCATATAAAAATATATCGCATGCTACTAAATTCTTGCTATTAAGCTTCTACGAGTTTTAAAAGAAGTGAGAAGAATTATTCGGTCACCACCAGTGTTGCCAGAAAGTTTTGAGAAAAGAAGCTAGATGGCCTTTAAAAAATGGCTAGAAAAGGCTAGATGGCTTTAAAAAAATAGCTAAAAAAAGGCTAGATTTGTTAACGTTATTATACCCTAAACCTGTAATGTCAGGGTATACTGACTTTGTGCAAACGTTTGTAACGTTTAGAAATTAGCGAGTCCGGTATAGAAAAGTGCATAAATTCCTGATCAGTGTCACCTCGTTCGTCCATCTGTCTATGTGTTGTCTGTAAATATTGGTTAAGAAAGAGTTGAGATTGGTACACATATTCACATGAACCCAAGCATCTGCACTATTGAATATTTTTGGAATCCGCCCACGGACACGCTTACTTCCCATACAACTAAAAAATAAAAATCGCTGTATACCTAACGAAATAAAATTTAAATGTATTTATTTTATATCAAAACGCAGACGTACACAAAAAATGAGAGTGATCCACCCATGAACATGCCCACCTCCCATACAACTCCAATATTGAAAACACTATTATAAAGACGCTTTTATTTGAACTACTGGGATAAAACTTATCAGATATGTATTTTATATTAAAACTTAGATGTGTGCTAAGATGTAAAATAGTCGTCATTCGCCCTTAAACACGCCCACCTCCCATGCAACCCACTATAGTAAAAACGCTATAAAGAGGTTTATATGAGCCAAAAATATAAAACTTAGTATTGAGATTGTTGTATCAAAACTAAGATGTGTTCAAAAAATGAGCGCCATACAACCCACAATACGGAAAACACTTTAAAAACGTTTATATTTGGCCTACAGAGATAAAACTTGGTATGAGATCATAGTATATAAAACTAAGGTGTGCTCACAAAAAAGCGTCATCCACCTACGAACGTGCCTTCCTCCCTATTTATTTAGTTCTTTAAAGAATACATGGATTTTAAACAAAAATAGGAAATTACTTCTATTTGTTTTAGTATTTTAATATATAGTTTATTTAAATATTATAGGAGGTTCAGGGTATTTCATAGTCGGACTAGACTTTCTTTACTCGTTTTCTTTTAAGAACATATCTTATCGTTAGAAGAAAATTTAGCATGCCATTTTGAATACGGTTTCTTTACTTGTTTTTTTTTTATAAATTGCGTTGTACTGAGAATTCTTTCTGCCTCAGCGTTGCTTAATGCCAAAATAATAAAACTAAAAACCAAATCTGATATCTCTTGGAACGGATCTTCATTCAATGAATCTCTAGCTTCTGCCCAGAATTCTGTTATGAAACTTAAGTTATTCCACTTGTGATTAACAATTTTTGCCATTATATTTCAATTATCGTTATTTCTTCTGTAGAGTTACTGGATTTTTCTTTCTCTATATCAGAAAATATTTGGGTTTAACCACTTTAAAAGTATTAATAGCAATAGAAGATTCAGACTTTCAAAATTGCAAAGTCAAAAAAATTGGATGTAATTCATCTTTAAGCAAAATATTAAAAAAGGCTAGAAAAGGCTAGAAAAAAATAAAAAAAGGCTAAAAAAAAGGCTAGAGGCTAGATGGTAATTTTTGAGGCTAGGCAACAAAAAGAAAGGCTAGATCTAGCCTCAAAAAGGCTAGATTGGCAACACTGGTCACCACCTCTCTGCAGACAATGGCAAACCTCAGAGAGTAAATAATGCCATGTAAAGCTTCTTGAGAACATGAACTTAAGTCGTTCGGAGTCGGCATAAAACATGTAGGTCCAGTTCTCGGTCAATTGTGTGCAATCATTTAATAACACACACAACACAATTGATCATAAGAAGCTCGGTCAAAGTCCTTTCAAGGGCTGAAATGGCCAATTTGTTTTTTTTTTTTTGTTTTGTTTTTTATTTTTTTTTTTGAGAAGAATTATTTCGAAGATTTTTTATAGTTTTTAAGTAGAAAAACATGTCTGAAGTCACAAAATTCTTTTAATTATTTTAGGAAATCTAAAATTTTATGTTAGCACAAAGAACTTGTACTGTGATAAAAAAAAGTACATTTTTCATTTAAATTTCGCGGGTACATTATGAAATCATAAATTTTTTTTTTTGTTTGGTAAGTACTTATGGTACTGTCGATTACACCTATGGGGAGTTTCATGTCGTGAAAACTTTGAGGAGGTTGCAAAAAAAAACTTGTTATTAAAACTTGTTATTGTTCGCCAATTCCACGCATAACGCAAAACTTTTTTTCAAAAATTGACCTCATGGCTTTCGATTTGTTTTATTTTTGGGCTATAGATTCCTATTAAAATTCTAAGAATATAAGTTCTTATATTTTTTTGAAGTGAAACTTCTTTAGCCACGTAAACAACATACGGCGAAGGAAATGGGTAGTAAAACCGATGAAACGAATGAAACGCCGGCGAATTAAGGTGAATTCAATTAAGGTGAATTTAGTTGAAATTATGTGTTCGAAACACCCTATAAATTCGATGGAAAAAAATTATCAAACAATGGGTTGAGTCCGAACTAACAGATGAATTATTCAACAAAGTTTTAGACCGTACTTTTTGAAGGTGGAATTTTCAACTAGATACGTTATGCTTCAATTCAACCGTGACACGTTATGGTGGAATTTTCAACCAGTATGATTCAATGGCCAATCGGATGCAATAAGATTATATGAGGTCACAGACGGGTCATTGGCACTTTTATGGATTCCATGAATCATTTAAGCAAAAACGAATGATTCTATGACCAATCCGATGCAATGGAATAATCAGAAGTAACAGACGGGTCATTAGCAATTTCATGGATTCCATGGAGAGAAATGGGTTCATTACGATAACCTTTAGCGCTAAAAACCATACGGGCTGTTCTGCCCGGTCATACGCAAAAATCGACGCCAAAGCCCAATATGCACAGTGTCAAAGTCCTTCTCTGTGTTTGGTCTCTGTATTTGGTGGGGCTGTGGTGTACTATAGGCTGCTAAAACTAGGTGAAACTATCACAGGACAACTTTACCGAACTCAATTGATGCGTTTGAACCGAGCATTGAAGCAAAAACGTCCAAAGTGCGATCAAAGGCACAACAAGGTAATTTTGCAACACGACAACGCTTGGCCACTTGTTACGCAGCCGGTCAAAACATACCTTGAAACGCTGAAATGCGAAGATTTTTACCCCAACTATTTGCTTTCTTTGATGACGCATGACCTTGATGATCAGCATTTTCACCCTTTTAATATAAACTTAATCTTCTCATGGCTTTATATGAAATGAAGCTTTTTTCGTAAGACTAAATTAAAAACTTTCTACTTTTTTAGGTTAAAGTTTCACTTATACCGTGCGTGGCGGCCACACACCTATTTTTTTTTTATCGCCATTCGTTGAAAAGTTATGGACCTCTCAATTCTGCAAATCGTCCGCAAACGCCAGAATCGTGAAATTTTCAATTAATTCAGTCATCTACGTCAGTTTTTATCCAATTTTTATAAATAAGGTACCGTTGGAAAGGTATTGGAAGGAACAATTATATAATTTTAAAATTTTGGATGTTAGGGTTATCAACCAATTTAAAAAAAATGTATTTGCTAATATCTCAAAAAAAGCATAATTTTTTTTTTATTTTTAATTTTTTAAATATGAAGAAGAATGTTACCTTTAATTCGAAAGCAAATTAATGATGGAGCTTTTATATGTTTTTTCGCAATTTCAATTTTTGTGCACATACCTCATCATTTTGAGGCACTTTATCGCCTATAAATTTCATAATTTGTTCTGCAAAATGGTTAACCTTGTTAAGACGAATATTTTATTCATAATTTTTGATGACCTAACACTTGACCTTGGTATAGAAAACTGGTAAAAACCGAAAAAAAAAAATAAAAAAACACAAACTACTTTTTTTAACTTTTATTTGTATAAGATTAAACAATTTTTTGACTGCCATATTAAAGATAATTAAATTCTAATTTGTTTTGATTCAAAAATTTTTAAAATCGGACTTAAAACAAAAAAGTTATGATGGTTACTCTGACGCTCTTTCAATAAAAAAGTTACAATGATTTATATGGGTTGACAAGTATGAGCCCTACCTCGCGTCTACTTAATGCCATTTCTACACAGAGAGTTAAGTTTGCGTTTCCAGTACAAAGTTGCGTTTTGCCCTTGAACTCAATATAAACGCTGGCGTTTCCAGTACAATTATGCAGGAGAAAACGCCACTAAACTCAACTTGCTGTCTACGTTTACCAAAACTCAATTTGATACATGCCTAAGAGCATACTAGTGTTTTGATAAAAACATTCGTTCAGTTAGATTTTAGTTCCCTGTATGTTCCTTTTGTGATGATATGACAAATTCTGAATTACCGCATTCGCATCGGCATTCTCAATGAAGGCTCTTTAGAGATCCGTATCCGCATATGTTAAATAACATCCGTCACATCCCTAGTATGAACAAATTTTATTTGATGGTAAAATTTTTGTCTGAATTTTAATTTTCATTGGGTATAAGAAAACTTATTAAGAAAAAAATTATCTTTACATTCTAACTAATTCCACGTCAGTTACATAAATATATAGATTTATGGAGATAATAATAAAAACTATAAATTAATTGAATCTGTCATTTTGAAAAGGACTGATCTGCACAATAAATCAAAAATAATTTTATTGAAGATTTTGTACCTTGGCATTGTACTTAAACAGATTTAAGAAAATTTTAATATATTTTGGCAGCGACTTCGACACAAAGAAAGAAATATATGTAAATATTATCGCCTATAAACACTCTCAACTGTTATTTATGCAGATGATATGAAAATATACAGAACAATAAATGCTAAAGACGACTCCAACCTACTCCAGGCTGACCTTAAATCTTTTGAAGTTTGGTGCTTTAAAAATAATATGTTTCTAAACCCTCTTAAATGCCAAACTATGACCTTTTCGCGCAAAAGGAATAATTTAATTTTTGACTGCAATATTAAAGATACTGCTTTAAGTCGTGTTGAGGCCGTCAAAGACCTTGGTATATGCATGGATTCTAAGCCAGGGGCGGATCTGGAAAAAATCTTGGGGGGGGTAAATTATCAAAGACACACATTTTCGATTTGAGAAAATTTTGCCTTTTTACAAATAGATAAATTGTTCTTTTTTGAATTGAAATTATTGAATTGTTTAAGAAGCATTTTTTCCAGACACATACACGCACATTTCTGTATTTATTTATTTCTCCCTTTTTCTGGAATAATATCTCAGCGAAAAGTAAATAAAAACTCTAAATCTAACAAGAGCAGCCCACGTAAAATTGTGAAATTTTTTCGTCTTTGAACGTCGATATCTTCGAAACTGTCGAATATATTGTTATTTAATGTGCAAAAATTGAAAGGTCTATCTAAATCGGTAGATCAATATAATAGATTTAGCAATATTATCAGAAAAAAAACTGATTATCATGTTTTTGCCTAAAACTCAAAAACTCGAGCTGATGGAGAAAAATGGAGTCTATATTTGAAATCAGCAGCCAAAATTCATTCGGTATTGTTTATCGAGATCTCTGCACCTTTCATAAAGCTTAATTTTGTAACTGACAAAATCATATGACAAAATCATCGCAAAATTATCAATAACTTCGTTAATATTTATTTAAATGTCTCTAAGTATATGCAATAATGCGAGTCCATTCAATCGTTCTCAATTCGAACGGAACCATATTTTTAATCGTCGCAGTATAGAAAAACTTCGCTCAGCTGTTTCTACACTGATAGGAAGCGTGGCAAAGATAGCAAACGTTATAGAAATTAGTGGAAAAATGTCATTAGTGTCACATTAGTGTCGCTCTCCTATTTACACTGCCAAATTTTAAGTTCATGAAATAATTGAATTTGAATTAGTTCCATACTAAAAGTGGACTAAAAGTGGCAGTTTTATTTCATGAAATTCGGTTGTGGTAATTTGGTTGGTTTGTTGCAAATATAATTACTAGTACCGCGCTGGGGTCGCAAATCGCCCAATTTTTGTTTGTTTATTTATAGTTGTATAAAATAGTTGGTGCACTTCTTCTCCGCACTCTAATTCATTTAAAAACAGAATTATCAAAATCGGTTGAAAAACACGGGAGAAAATGGTCCTTAACTGTTTTCCCTGCGCCTATTTATATAAAAAGTAAGTTAAGGTAGGCTTGAAAAATTTCAGAATTCCAAACAATTTAGAATTTACTCAAACAAAAATAATTGTATGCAACAAATTATTTGCGCAGTTGATACAATTTTAGCAACTTTAACCTAACATTAATTCACTTCAAAACAACCCTGTTATAAAGGGTGTTTTTTTAAAAGCTTGCTGATTTGAAATTTAAATAAAACACATGCCAAATTGTAGCCAAAAATAGCCAAAAAAATTTTTATTTAGTAGATAATTTCTTGGCATTTAACATTTAAATATAATTTCGGGCATATGACCACCACGACTTTTTTGCACAAAGGGCATTCTGGAGGTCCAAAGTCTTTGAGGGCGTATTTCAACATCCATATCGTGAAGATTTGGCAACAAAAATTCATTGATCATGGTTCTGTATCGATTTCTATTCACGGTAATGCGTCGTCCTTCCTCATTTTCAGAGACAAATCGATAAATTAACGTTTTCTTCGACACTGGCCTCAACGACAACAATATTTTCTTCTGTACGCACTCTTCTCATTCTTCTCGGTGGCTTGGAATCCAAAAGAGTGAATATAGACCGAAATTTGGTAATTACGTTCTTTATGGTGGTCTCAGACGGACGATTATGTGCACCATAAAATTCGCGAAGTGCTCCATAAACATTTTTAATTGAACACTGTTTTTGAAAATAAATTTTCACGATTTGGAAGCGTTGTTCTGGAGTTAACCTATTCATGATGATTTGCCAAATAATACTGAGTAGAAACGTCACTTTCAACTGTCAAAACAACTGTCAGACAATAGAGTAATCCATATTGAAAAAAAAACCTCAGAAAAAAACACCCTTTATATCATATATGACAAAAAGTATTACAGATGTATATAATATTTTCATAAGGACTGAATATAGCTGAAATATTTCTAAGAAGTAATTTAACTGATGATGAAATAATTGAAGTAAAAAATCTATTGGATTTTACATTGTTTGTAATTTTTTTTTTGAAAATTTATAAAGTGAAAACTGAAAGTACAATGCACGTATTGTTTTTTTATGGTAAAATTCGTTGGCACGTAGGTTGCAAAAAAGTTTGGCAGGTTTTCAGTTAAAATTTAGAAGAATAAAATATTTTAAGTGGCAACTTTGGTTTGCATAGCCAAAATCTTAATTGCGCTCATAACAAATCAAAATCAATGTTGCTTGCTCAATGATTTCTTATAAATGGCATTTTTAAACTAATCGTAAATGTCTTGCAAAAATATAATTATTATAAAGCAAACACTTACGCTAAGGTAGTGACTTCAAGTTTTTTATTTGTAAGAAAATAAAGCGTCTTTAAAGTTGATTGTTTAAAAAATGGCTGTTAATTTGAGAACATAACGATCTGTTACTTTATTTTCAATCTCATTTTTTAAAAAAATCGAATTTACTACCTTGACGTAAGTGTTTGCTTTACATATAATTATATTTTGGTTTTTGCAGATGACTACAGATCATGTGATTCTACAAGCAAAATGGTCATTCTCTTCTCGCATCGCTTCATAAAAACGTCATCTACACGCATATGACGTCACAAAACAAAAATAAACAAAATTTTTTTTTATATACTTTAATAATTGTTGAAATCAATAAAAAAACTAGAGTTTAACAATGTCTCTGACCATTTTTTTTAGTATTCTTTCAAAACACGCCTTCAGAATCGCTGATGTATACATAAAAGTACCCTTAAGCTGTGGGCATAACTATTTTTTCCAAATAATGTATTAAAAAAAAAGTATTTGCGAGTTCTTGGGGGGGGTAATTACCCCCTTTACCCCCCCCTTGTATCCGCGCCTGTTCTAAGCTATCGTTCAACAATCATATCGATTACATTTGTAAAAAAGCATCTTCAATGCTTGGATTTTTAAAACGCTGGGCCAAAGAATTCAATAGCATGATTACAACTACAACATTGTATTATGCAATAGTGCGCCCTCACTTGGAGTACGCAAGTCAAGTTTGGTCCCCAAGTTATAGTGTGCATGTTGAACGTATGGAGAGAATCCAAAAACGTTTTGTTCGGTTTGCTCTAAGGGGCTTAGGTGGGATTGATTTTTTGAACCTTCCTCCTTACGAGGATCGTTTAAAACTTTTAAAAATGCAATCTTTAAGTGAACGAAGGAAGTCTGCGGATATCGTCTATTTACACCAACTCATAACCGGTGTATTCGATTGTCCGGAATTACTTTCTCTTTTAAACTTTAACTCTAACCGTAGAAGTAGTAGAAATGCTAACAACTTAATTTATCTACCATTTAGTAGAACAAATTACATGGCTACTGCTCCCTTGAAACGCATGAGTGCCTCTGTTAACAACTGTACATTTTTTGATGTTAGTTTGTCAAAAGGTCAACTCAAAAGTAGATTGAAAGCTATTGTGTAATTAGATCTGTGTTTGGGTATGCATGGTTAGTTGTTATGTCCTGTGTTGTCCCTGAGCCCAATCCATTTGGGTAAATTCATGGTAATTTCATGGTGGGTAAATTTTTCCCACATTTATTTGTTTGGAGCCACTGGAATTCATGACATTGAAATATTTCACTGTGATCTGGATTGTGGCTTCAAATATATTAATGCTGAGAATGTGCGAAAAAGCTGTAGTAGCTGAACTCTATTGTTATTGCATGTTAATATATATGTGCTATATAAAATGAAATTTTCATGGAATCCAGCACCTACAAATACAAATAATTTCGAAATTGATATAATAACTGTACCAGGTAGTATTGACAAGTGTTGATTCTCTAAGCTACAAGTAAACGCACTCTTGTCAAAAACAGCTGTTCGTTGTTATATGCGTTGGCCACATTCAGCTGTGTCAACTGTTGTGACAGCGACACATCGGGGAGCGCTGTTTACGGTATTGAAGTTTCAGAAAAGTTGTCAAGTTTATGAAATATCAAGCTTTGTTTTAAATACCAATGGAAATTTACCTACAAATTAAAAATTTTCTATTTTTAAATGCATTTTAAGGCACAACTTCATATTTATGTGCATAAAGTTTTGACTTAACAGTTGCCAACTATTGAGCACGCTGAATGTGACCAGTGAAAATTAATTGTATGCAATGCCGGATTACTAGCGCTCTCTTCTTTGTTATATTTTTTTGACAGAAGTTTGTTTCCAACAGAAACGTCAACACTACATTGTAGTTATTATATCGTGATTTCGAATTAATGAATTTTGAATTTTTTTTAAAAACGTAGCGGATTTTAAAAATGGTTGATCAAAAGTTTTATTTAATAAAGTGAATTTCTTAAAGACAAAAAAAAAGAATTCTCTTTAAGCTTATTTTGAAAATTTGTTTCTTATCAAAAGAGCCATACTTACAATTAGATAGATTTGTGGAACATCGTAACTTTAAACATCCATAAATTGTCCCAGTTGTATATTTCCATTCCTGAAAGGAACCCTGCCATTCCATAAAAGCTTCCCATTATTATTAAAAAATCAGGACATTAAGAAACTGTACAAATTGTCACCTTAAATCACATAAACCATAATCAACCAAATCACCATAAACATCAAAAATAAATCAACATACAATTCTTGATTTATTTTGGTTGAATGGCTACGTCAATAAACAATACAGCCACATTTGAAGTGAAGATAATTCTCAAGTGTATGTTGATCTAGAAAACCGTTATATCTAGAACTAGTAAGGTATATCTTCGACTTGGCCGAAGTTAAAATACCCCCACGGCCGATTCTTAAGGGTGGAAGAATCTTAAATTGGAGGGCTTTTTGTATGAGATTCTGAGAGATTTTATTATTTTTATGTGTCTAAAATACATACATATCAAATTGTTTTCCTGCAGCTTAAATATAAGCCTTTTTATAAAGTTTTAAATTTTGGGGTTGTATGGGAGGTGGGCGTGTTAGATTGTGTATGACGCCCATTTTTCTAACATACCTCAGTTTCGACATAGAATACACAAATACCGATTTTCTGTCTTGTAACTTTAATATTAGCCTCTTTATAGATTTTTCAATTTTTGGGTTGTTTGGGAGGTGGGCGTGTTAGTGGGTGGATGACACCCATTTTTCAAACACACCTCAGTTTCGACATAGAATACACAAATACCGAGTTTCTGTCTTGTAACTTTAATATTAGCCTCTTTATAGATTTTTCAATTTTGGGGTTGTATGGGAGGTGGGCGTGTTAGTGGGTGGATGATGCCCATTTTTTTAAGACATCTCAGTTTTGACATAAAATACACATATACCATATTTCAGTATTGTAGCTTTAATATTAGCTTCTTTGTAGAGTTTTCAATTTTGGGGTTGTATGGGAGGTAGGCGTGGTTTTCATCCGATTTAGCCCATTCTCGAACTTGACCTTAGTTTTTTTAAAAAAAGCTTAAATATCGAATTTCATTACGATAGCTTAAAAATTACGGCTGTAATCGTGTCGACAGACGGACAGACGGACAGACGGACAGACGGACAGACAGACGGACATGGCTAAATCAACTCAAGTGGTGATGCTGAGCAAGAATATATATACTTTTCCATACCTACCACGCCTCCTTTTGGGTGTTACACACGTCGTGACAAAATTAATATACCCCTTACGCAGTACGCGTGGGGGTATAAAAATTGACTGTTTGGTGTGCTTTATGGTCTGGTGGAATCATTAATGCGTACTCCTTAAAAAACGATGCTGGCCAGAACGTTACAGTCAATGGTGACCGCTATAGAGCCATGATTTTTCGTTCTTCAATCGAACAACCATGATGTACGAGAGCTGTGGTTTCAACAAGACGACGCAAAATGTCACACAGCTCGTGCCACAATTGATTTACTGCAGGAAACGTTTGGTATCCGCATAATTTCACATTCCGGACCCGTGAATTGGCCTCCAAGATCGTGCGATTTAACGCGGCTAGACTATTTTCTTTGGGGATATGTGAAGTTGCTAGGCTAAGCCGATAAGCCCGAAACGATCGACCACTTGGAGGACAACATTCGCCGCGTTATTGACGATAAATTGAAAAGTGAATGAAAATTGAACCTCCAGATGAGATAACGTCCGATCCAGCCGTAGCGGCATATGCCACAAATCACAAAAGATTATTTTTTAAATTAAGTCAATTCATGTCAATTTTGATCTTTATTTCTTCTTTTTTTCATCTTTATTTTTTCTATTTTAAAGTTTTATACCTTTAAAAAAAAACATCTTTTCAAAACAAAAGCAACTGAAGTCTTTTAATTTTTATAAACGCTTATTTTTTCTTTACTTTATTCAATACAGATTGACCCTTTTTACGGAACGCCATCGATAATTTCGATTTAAATAAATGTCGTTAGTAAAAATATTTTATTATTTACCTTTTCAAAAATGTTGGCATTAGTACTTTGAAGGCGGTGAAAATTTTTCAAGTAGTAACAAAGAAAAAATAAAGAAATATAAATCCAAAAACAAGATCGCCGCACCCAACACCTTTGGAAAATGGGATAAAATATGGGCATTTCCGCAGAAAAGTGTACCGTGACCAAAAAGTTAAAAGTTAACCAACATTTTTTACTTGTATTATTAAAGAGAAATATTCAAAATTGATTTAATTAAACAGTTCAAATTTTTCCCATGTTGCGTTGGCAAGAATCGGGCTACCAAGTTAAAGTTAATGTTTTGGTCAGTTTTGTTTATTTCTATGAGAATTTTCTCTTTCCAATTTCCATTTATAAGAGTAATTGTGCAATTGCACTCTTTTGCAAAACTTTTGTTACAACAACAACTAACTGCAAAATAAATGCAAAAGAGCAAACAAAAAATCAATTAACGGTAAAATTTTGATTTGCTTTTAATGATATTCTGAGGTAACGTCACGCCAGACAAAAAAGTATTTCGTGCTATTTTTTCTACGATGACGTTCAAAAGTCGTGAAATTTTGCAATTTAATAAATTTTAATAAAATTAAGTAAATTTCATAAAATAATCGTTAAGAAGAAAAACAGTTAATTTTATATTAAATTTGAAAAGTGAGTAACGTCACGCCACATTGCTCGAAGTTTGCCTGATTTCGTTACTGAATTAAGTTGCAGGTATATTAGTGGAATATTTTTCCAACTTCTCATGGTCGTTGGGGCTAAAAATATAATATATATATAATAGCTAAACTTTGTGCTTTATTTACGTCAAAAATTTTTTTTTTTTTTTAATTTTAACTTTAAATATTCCCATGGAAATTTAAGTAACGTTACGCCAGTATGGTACGCCAGTTGACTTAGCCTAATAAAAAAAAACCGAGAAAAAATTTTTGAATTTGATAACCAACCATGATAGAATAATTTTACCAGGTAGTGTTGACAAATGTTGATTCTCTCAGCTACAAGTAAACGAACCCTTGTCAAAAACAGCTGTTCGTTGTTATATTCGTTGGCCACATTCAGCTGTGTCAACTGTTGTGACAGCAACACATCGGGGAGCGCAATATTATTGGTATTGAAGTTTCAGAAAAACTGTAAAGTTTATGAAATATCAAGTTTTGTATCAAATACGAATGGAAATTTTACCGAAAAATTAAAAATTTTCTATTTTTAAACGCATTTTAATGCGCAACTTCATATTTATGTGCATCAAGTTTTGACTTAGCAGTTGGCAACTGTTGGGTACGCTGAATGTGACCAGTGAAAATTAATTGTATCTATGACGGATTGTGAGCGCTCTCTTTCTTGTTATATTTTTTGACAAACGTCCGTTTCCAACAGAAACGTCAATACTACCTTGGAGTAATTATATCATGATAACCAACAAAATAAACTCATGTTATTTTAAATTCTTCCAAATAAAGTTTTGTATAAAAAGTCTTGCCCAATTCGCAGAGTTTTGCAAATATTCTAATCTAAGTCGAAAACCACTTCTGTTTTTTGTAACGTCACGCCAGTTTATGTTTTTGCTTATATCTTTTAATTCTAAGAGCCGATTGCTGTAATTTTTTATTAATATAGTTCTACTTAGTTACTACGCAAATATAAAAAAAAAATTTTAAAACTTACAATTAGACTTAGGCAGTGGAGCCGCTGTTGAGCAGTTGAGAGTCGGAAGCAGTTGAGAGTCGGTCAAAAAAAAATTATTCAAAGTTTAAGGGTTCTTTTTATAACTTTAGCTTTGACATTTATATTTATGGACCTGTTCTGTAACACCCTGATTTTTAAGAAAAATCCGAGCACCGCGACCTCTAAGCTTCTTTTTAAGAATTTGAAGAAAATCTCAAAAATACTTCAACCCATAAGCTTTTATAAGCAAAATATATTGTTTTTTTGACACACTAATATAAATATACCGAGAAAAATCGTATAAATAGTACCATGCATAGCTTTCACTAAAGACTCACAAAAGCCTTTTGGTAAGGCGCATCACGCTCCAAAGAAAAACAAAAGTTGTTTGGCACACTTGCTCAAAATAATCCTTGGTTTATGTTATGCTGATTCCGTAAATATTTTGGCTCTAGCGATAGCCATGAGAGCTGGAATGGGTTGTAATGGCCTCTATTAATAATTCGAGTTTTTTATAAAAATATTGGCTGGTGTGGTAGTTTAAAATAAAAAAAACCGGTCAGAAAAAAACTTTCTTCCAATCTTCATCAAAAAAATTATTTTCGTAAGACCAAGATAACGTGGACTATTTTTATTCTATTTCCACTGGACTCAAAATGACTGGACTTAAAAAAATAATTTTTTTAATGCGATTCTGGTTTTCAAGTTACCGTTGCTTCTGTTGCAGAATTGTTAAAATTGATAACCATTAAAACTTTTTAATTGCAATATGTTTAGAAAATCATGTATTCCAAAAAACAGAAAAAAAGAACCTACATGAAAAATAATTATGTTATTTGAATTTCAGTGGAAAAAATATGAAAAAAGTTAAAAAAATTCATGAAAATCCGCATTATCTTTGGTCCTACCGAAAACATGTTATATTTTTTGATGCAGATTGGAAGAACTTTTTTATGTATAATATATCTGACCGTTTTTTATTTTAAACTAATTTTTTTAAGCTAACTTTTTTTTGCAAAAAAAAATCGATTTTTTTGTGGTTTTTTCAAACCATTCCAGCTCAAGGATGGCTACCATGGAACCATCCTTGAGGTGCCTTGAGGTGCCTTAGTGGCCATATCAAATGGTATTATAATTAAAAGTACAAATAGTTTTAACTTTTGATCTGCTTCAGATATCAGGAAAATGTTTACAAAAATATTATTTTTAGAGCGCTTTTATTTTCTTAAAATTAACAAAAATTAATTTTGTTATTCATTTTTATTAAAAAATTTTCAGTTTTTATTAATTTCATTAAAAACATAAAAAGTTTCAAGCTTAAATGTCAACCCAGAATCTTACTTTTAACCCTTTTTCTCCTAAAATCTGCTGTATTTCAAACAATTCTGAAATTGCTCTTAAGAAACACAACGCAAGAAAACTCCAAGTTTGAAAAAAAAAATTAAAGAGTTTCGATAGTATCGTAAGTGTAGACGTAGAATTCCGTTTAAGTTGTTACCTCTTCTACTTTGTCTCTTTGGTCCGATTTTTTTGTCCATTCTGCACGTATTTTGTATTGATCTTCTGAAAATTAACAAATAAATTAATAACACTTAATTATGGACTTCTTATCGAGACCAAAACAAAGAAAACTTTAAAAGTAAGCATGATAAAATGAGCAAGCAAAAAGAAACAAGCAAAATGTCAAATTAGTTCGATCATTTCGTTAAGTTTGACAGGTTGAGTTCATTTACTTAGTTGAAAAGAAGGCGAAGCAAATTCACTTTTCATTGGGGCCACTTTCTCTGCCCGATATATAGTTTGCGAGCTACTAGTTTGTCAGTTTAACTTCTAATTACAAAAAAAATTAAGACCCCGGTTTTTAAAAAAATCGTATGGTAACTATGTCTCGCGCTGAGCACATGTCCTTTCCATTAGTGCCTGGGAATCAGTTCGTATAAAACAAAGAGCAAAACAAAAACAAAAGCAAAGAAAGCAGCAGGCACCACATAAGAAGCTAATGACTGATTTTCTTATATAAACATATACAGTCTTCTTCTTATATTTTACTATTTTGTGACTTTAATATAATAGTGGCAAAATCCAAAATTAGATATTTATTCAGTGCAGGATACATCTGATATTTTAGTATATATATATTATCTTTGAACGATGAGTATTAAAGGCTGTAGGTATACCCTAAAGTATTCGTCAAAAAAGTTTCATAGCCTTGAAAAAATTTGTTAAAACAACACCATACAAACCGCGCTGTAAGGCGTTTTCTACGTCAAAAATTTCAACATTTTGCCAAACCTTAATTTGTGGTCCAGTCAGTTAACACTAGAATTGGTTATAGAAGTCATTTGTCAGTTTTTTGTCTAAAGATTGTTTTTTGCATAATAATCTCTGGTGGTACCATAATCTTGAAATTTATATCGATAATACTTGAATTAGTAAAATTTTACCCATGGTTATTTTCATAAAATATTTGACCTATGAAATATTTATTTATGACTTTTATTCTCGTTATTTGTATTCTCAGCTCTGTTTACAAAGTCGATGGATGGAAACCCTGGCACCTTTTTGAACTGAGCCTAGATTTTTTTAGTTCCACATGACATGAATTCACCATTTCAAGAAGGGAGATTAACGTATCAAATTTTTTCAAAGGAATTCTTAAAGTTCTCTCCGGAAATCCAGTTTTTTTTCGATTTATGTTGTAAAGAAATGTATACCACGCGATGTAATTGGAAATCGATCTTCTAAAAACCAAACATGTTTTATACAAAGCTTAAAATAAATTTAAATAAGCCTACCCGTTCTGAAATATGATATAATTTTTTAATTCTGATAAAAATTTTTCAACAAAATTCATTATAAAATATCTTTCTAGCTGTTCATTAAGTCCTTTCTAGCATATACGTAGATATGCATGTCATTCTATTATCTGATAAAAGCGTTGGGAGACAAAACTTTGAAGTGCAAAATTAAGCAGACCGAAAGACAAACATGCAGCGTATTAGATATAAAAACAAAAGGATGCAATAGGGTGAGCTAGACCGTGAGACAGTTAAACACAGACAGGCGAATCGACTAAAAGTCAAACAGACTACCAGACAGACAGACAGACATCCAGCCCATATATGCAAACACAATGCAAATTTAATGACTCGTACATAATTTTCATATTCATAGACAGGTTATGTTTATGCTTATTCAAGAGTTCTTCGAATGTGCTTTTAGCTGTAGTTGTTGTTTTTGTTGTTATTGTTGTTGTTGTTGCTGTGGGCATGAAATAAAAATATCTTTGCTGTTGCTCTTGTTTTTACAAATGTCATAAGAAATGCCACAACATTTATATTGCTGTTGTAATTATATCATCAAATAATTTTTTATGTCATGCAACGCAGAGTCGGAATAATTTCAACTATTGTTAACTTATTAAAATGTCATGCTAGAAGCTAGTAAGAACATTCAGCTAGCTTTGCTGAAACTTATGAAATAGCCTGTGTTATTTTTCAATCCTTTTTCAACTTTTATAATTTTACATTTTTGTTTTGTTTTTTTTTTTCAAAAACAAACAAAACAAAAAAACTACCACTGCTTGTGTCGCTCGTAAATATTTCACGGATCGATTGCAGACGGCTAGACATCGGCAACAAAAGCATGATTACGATGTATTGCAACACGAGGACGAACGAAGGACACTTCCAGACAAAGCGGATGTTTCTGTGGGTGGTTGCTTGACTGTGTATTTCGTTGTTTTGTTAGCTGGCTGTTGGGTTTGTTTGTTTGGTTTTTGTGCAACTGTGCAAGCCAAGTGATGCAGCCTAGCCCTCCCCCCTGTGGTGAGTGAAGAACACGAACTCAAGGCTTTTGTGGTCCTGCAAGGATTTGGCTTTTCGACTGATTGTATGCGACAGCAACACTAGCACAAGCATCGAAAGCATACGGAAGCTGTGAGTGATTCATGAAGGATTTATTTTTTTTTTTCTCTGAGTGTTTCTTTTTTCGTCACTCGAAAATTTGAGAGAAAAATTACAATTGAGGAGTTAGATGCTATAAAGACACTTTTGTTAAAACTGCATTTTGAGATATTCACGTTTAAAGTTTCTGTTGTGTGATAACTTTTTTGTTGTTGTAGCATATAAAATAGGTTTTAATATTTATTGTGACTCATATATTCTAACTTTAATTTATACATTTTCAAAATCTGTTTGAAAAAAATCGAAGTTCAAGAAAAATCTCACATTCGTCTTTGAAAACAGAAGTCGTCTTTATAGTAGGTGGCGGGCAGCATAGGAGAAGCAAAAGCTTCATCAAAACCGATGCCCACAAAACGGCAGAGATTTTAAAAGGAGGTCCATCAGCGGGTGGCTAAAAAATATTGTGGCAGCAAAGCCACTCCTAAGCTTTTCAGCGAAATAGTAAGAGGTGACATAAGAGGTAGTAATCGACAATAGCGATCCGGACGGCAGCATTTCGCCTGAAAAATAAAGAAAGTAAGTAGTCAAAATGGCTTCTATCTTCATTCTTATCATTAAGGAATTCCCCGGCAAGGGCCCTTCCTGTCGCGACAAGGGATGACATCCGGGCCACGTGAAGCTGTTCACCTGTACCTGCACTGATGAGAAATAAAATCTCTATTAGATAACGATCTCCAGGATAAAGGGTGTATGACCAGGCGCTAAGCTCTAGGTTATTGATAGGCATCAGATTCCTAACCGGCCAAGAGCGCGTTGGATCCCTGCCAAACCTTTCGACCCTCAAACAATCCTGGTGTTGATTCGTTTGAGAAACCATGATCGACCAACAGGTAACTGGAAGGTGACATGTAGGGCTGCCAGGTCCCGATCAGCTTAGAAATATGCGTCCCGCGAAGACCTTACGCAGGACGTCAATTGCCCCGAATTTCCAAAATACTTTTTACTACTTTTTAAAAATATTTTATATGTTTTTATTAATTTTTGAAGTGAAACTTCTTTAGCCACGTATACAACATACGGCGAATGAAACGGGTAGTAAAACCGATGAAACAAATGAAACGCCGGCGAATTCAGGTGAATTTATCTCAATTTAAGTGAATTTAGGTGAATATAATTGAAATTAAGTGTTCGAAACACCCTATAAATTCGAAGGGAAAAAATTATCAAACAATGGTTTGAGTCCGAACTAACAGACGAATTAATGAGCAAAGTTTTAGACCGTACTTTTTGAAGGTAGAATTTTCAACTAGATACGTTATGCTTCAATTTCCATCCGTGACACGTTACGCTGGAATTTTCAACCTGTATGATTCAATGGCCAATCGGATGCAATAAGATTATCTGAGGTCACAGACGGGTCATTGGCAATGTCATGGACTCCATGAATCATTTGGACAAAAATGGATGAATCTATGGCAAATCGGATGCAATGGGATTGTCAGAAGTCACAGGGGGTCAATTGCACTTTTATGGATTCCATGGATCATTTGGACAAATATGGATGATCCTCAGTCGAATGCAATGGGATTATCTGAGGTCACAGGCGGGTCGTCATTCGCAGGTGGTCATTGAAACTTTAATGGATTCCATTTTTAAGTAAATTTTTGTACAAGACGAACTCAATTTATATTGATGATGATGAGAAATGGGTTTATTACGATAACCCTTAGCGCTAAAAACTATACGGGCTGAGCCGTCAGGCCATACACAAAAATTGATGTCAAAGCCAATTCACAGTGACAAGGTCCTTCTCTGTGTTTGGTCTCTGTATTTGGTGGAGACGTGTTGTACTATAGGCTGCTACAACTAAGTGAAACCATCACAGGGGAACTCTACCGAGCTCAATTGATGCGTTTGAACCGAGCATATGACACATTGATGACGCATGAAATTGAGGATCAGCACTTTTGCTCTTTTAAAAAAAACTTAATCTTCTAATGGCTTTATATGAAATGCAACTTTTTTAGTAAGACTAAATTAAAAACTCTATACTTTTTTGGGTTAAAGTTTCACTTATACCGTGCATGGCGGCAACACACAAATTTTTTTTTTAATTTGCTTTTCTAGCTCGAAAATTTCGATATTTACCTATATTTCTACGTTTTCAACAAAGATTTTACCTTTTTTGAGTTTTGACTTTAAGATATCCATACATCTGGAAGATATGAAACTGAGCAATATGCACTTTGTCCCGATTTTTTAGCTTATGTCCTGATTTTTTTTTTTATAAAATCTCTATTTTTTAAAAACAAAATCTGGCAGCCCTAGTGATTAGGGTTGAAGAGTCAAAGGGGGACTTTATACCGGCAACTTTTGCCATAAATTAAGAGCGCCTGGCTATCTTGTCATCCAAAGGTAAGGTCATGCGATAGACTATGGTTTCACCTCCATCGAGATAAGGGGTCTTCAAAAAATATGAGACTTTTTGGAGGAAGAGCAGGCTTCCGAACGAATTAACAAAGACCCATTTCCTCAATCCTGCTTTTCAGCACCAGACGACGCTAGCTCCGATACGAAACTGGTACCTTCGGTTGTCCTCCTTGGAGCATGATTTCCTAAAATCGGACGATGAGTCTGACATCACTGTCGTGGAGGTCCACCTTGCTAAGAGTAGCACAGACTAACCTCCCCACCAAAGACGTAGTAGTTATTGTCTTGATTCAGGAGCAGTGGGTAGCCTGCGGCCTGGTATCGCAAGGTAAACCAAGTACACGCTCTTGACACAAAATTATTAATTATAAAAAAATAATTTGAGTTCTTTCACAAGGACACTGCGGCCATAAGCGTTGAGATCGGCCAAAGCAATCTGTTGGTCACATCAGCGTATCTGTCTTATGATCACGAAGTCCTACCTAAATCCAACTTTATAGACCTGGTCTTCACAGCGGCAGAAAAAGCCAAAGACATGATATTTGGGGGTGATGTTAATTCTCATCATGTGATCCGGGGAAGCTCAGACACCAAAAAACGGTGTGAGTCTCTTTTTGATTACATCCTTTCTACTAACCTTATTATAAGTGATGTAGGGAATGAACCTACAATAATTATTAGTAACAGGCAGCAAGTCTTAGACATTATTCTTGCCTCTGGTCATATTTCAAATTGGATCTAGAACTGAAGAGTTAAAAAAAACACTCCTTTTTAGATCATAGCTATATTCTTTTTGACATAGAAGACTATGCTCCAAGTCAACTAGGATCTCTACTTAGAAACACTTAAAATCAGATCTCAGTATTGGACCACCTTGTCATCGTCTTGCAAAAAATCCTTAGACGATCAAGTAACCTATAAAATTCTTTTAAAAGAATACAAGAATGAATTACGAAAAGAACAACGAGAATCTTGAAGAACTTTCTGTGAAGAATTGTCACAAACCTCAGAGGCGGTGAGACTTAGGAAAATTCTCGTAACCAGCCCTCCTTACCCGAACTTCATGAAAAAGAAGACTTAACATGGGCTACCAGCAGTGAAGAATCTCTATATAAATATATTAGTAGGAACTCACTTTCCAAGCTTTTCAGCCTGATAGGGAATGTTCCAACATAAGAGAGCTGTTGACAACTCCTTATTACAAAATCGAAGTTAGAACGGACAAAAGAAAGCTTCAAATTGTTCAAATCACCAGAACCAGACGGCATAGCCCAAATCGAAATTCCAAAAAACTTACGACATCTAAAGGACAATGGCTTTTGATGATCTATCAAAGATGTCTTGACCTGAATCATACCAAAAACGCTGAAGATACTTTCACGTATTAATAGTATTAATTAGTGGTGAACCTGAAGTCACTGCGTAAAGCCTATGTGGGCACACAAACGGCGGTTGTAAGCCTACCACTAACACAAGCAAGAAAGATTACCAAGGCTGGAAAGCTTAAGGTTGGCTGGGTCCTGTGTAGGGCCCGAGAGAAAATTGCTTAAACCAGGTCCTTCAAGTTCCTCTTGCTCATGGCGCAAAAAACTTCAATAACACTGACCGAAGTAAGTGATGCAGCAAAGTATGTGCGGTAAGGAGAGCCACACGGCGAAAGAGTGTAGTGCAGAGGCAAGCTGATTTGTATGCTTAGCCAAGAAGACAAACCACCGTGCCGGAAACTGAAGATGTCCATCCTTCAATAAAGCTACGAAGCCTAAGCAAAGATGAGATTCCTACAGTAGAATCTTAACAACTATCGGGTAGCGCAAGACCTATTAGCGCAAACGTTCAGTAAATCAAGCACTGATCTTGCGATTCTTAGTGAACCGTTTATCTGCAATAACCCAGAAGTTTGGGCCTCAGAGAACACGGGAAAAGTTGCTGTATGTTCAGGCGATAGGGTTCCTCTTTGTATACACCTTCGTGCACGTACAAACGGCTTTGCAAGGGTCCAAGTAGAGGGTGTTCAGGTTGTGACCTGCTACTTTGCCCTACGTTTGTCCGTTGAAGAGTTTGGGGAGACCATAGACGCCATAGTAGAAGACGTACGAAGGAAGCTGACAACTTTAACGCTTGGGTTTTAGAATGGGGCAGTAAACGTACCTAGCGACTTCATACTTCTCGAGGCGTTCGCATCACTTGACGTGGCTGAACACAGGATTGCAGCACACATTTAGCTATGCAGTAGGTAGCTCCTTTATTGACCTGGCCTTCACAAGTAATGAGCTCGGTAGTCACATTGGATGGATGGGACGAGATATCTATACGAACAGTGACCACCATGCCATTATATACACGCTAGGTGACGTAGACGACATCGTAACAGAAGGAATAGCAGCAAAACAGATGTGCTTATAAAACAGATTCGCTAGACGAAGACACCTTCAGAGTAGTGATGGCCGATATACACCTCGCCGGCACAGCAACCGATATGGCAAGACAAGCCACTGACCAAGTCAGAAGAGCTTGCGACGCGTCCATGGTACTGAGAAGAGCAAGCAAACGACACCGCAGTCCAGTGTTCTTCAGAAATTGCAGAAGCACGCAAACAATGCATTCAAGCTAGAAGAAGATATTACCGCTCAAGAGGTACTGGCAGATTCGAAACTCTTCGCGAATTCTACCGTGTATCCAAAAAAGCTGTAAAAAAAGATATAAATAAGAGCAAGCGCGAGTGCTTCCTTCAGCTATGTGATGAGGTAGAAGTCAGTCCATGGGGAACCACCTGCAAGCTAGTAACAAAAAAGCTAAAGAGGTTCAGACCGCCCAATTCTACGGACCCACACCTGCTTTGTATGATAGTAAGGACTAAATTCCCGTCAAAACCAGCTATTTCGCCCTAACATGCAGATGGAGATCTCCATCAAATAATAATGATAAGCACTGATAACTTGGTGACAATTAAAAAAACCGGGAAGATGGAAAAGGCACCAGGGCCAGTTGGTGTTCCTAGTCGTGCTTTAAAAAACTCCATCCTAGAGCAACCTTAAGCATTTGTCCAGCTCTTCAACGCCTGCCTAACCATATTTCCAGCTCCAGGTGGGCATATTTCCAGCTCAGTCAAAGCGGTTGTAATAACAGCTTAACATCTACTATAGAAGAAGCGGAAACCCTTAGTAGTGTTGCTATTAGCACTATCAACAATTGGCGTAAGTCAGCTGGGCTTAGTTTAGCTGAACACAAGACGAAGGAGTTGTTTATCAGTTGTCGTAAAAATACAAATTGCAGTTATAAACGTGCGTGGGATAGAGGTACATTCAAAATCATTTATTGAGTACCTTGGCGTACTGATTGGCTCTCGGCTTTGTTCTAAACAGCACCTAGAGTATGCCCATAGAACAGCAGCCGATTCATGCCTGCCGCTAGCAAAAATGTTGCCAAAACACACGAGGACCAAAGCAAGCTTGCAGGACACTCCTTCTTAACGTCGTGTATTCGATTTTGATGTACTCATCACCGGTCTGGGCCGCAACAATTTAGTTAAGGTCCTACCGACGAGGATAAGAGTCGGTGTATAGAACTAGGCGCGCTAAGAGTATGCTTCACATTCAGAACAGTGTCTGAGGATGCAGCTCTGGTGCTCGCTAGCTCGATCCCCATCGATCCCTTGGTGGACAAAGTCCAACGAGAAGCTAATAGCGAGAGCGCATGCTCTCGAAAAAAAACTTGATCGAGAGAGAAGTATGGCACAGTGGCAGGTACGTTGGAATAAATCGGGTAAGGGACGCTGGACCCATCACCTCATCTCTAACCTGACCGTGTGGTGTGGTAGAAGTCACAATTCAATGAACTTCTACCTCAGCCGAATTCTGAGTGGGCACGATTGTTTGAGAGCATACCTGTACCTGTACTCATTGCTCTGGTAGCACAGTAACAAACACTGCACACGTCCTCTTTGAGTGCCCTAGGTTCAACGACGCGAGAACTGATCCTTCGGTGACACCCTAAAACTTGATGAACCCCATGTCGAAAAGTGAAACCAACTGGTCAGTGGTAAAATCTTTGCCCAAACACATAATCGACGAACTTGGAAGAGTCGAGCGTTTGCAAAACAGGGCAGCATGAGATAGAAAAACAAAAGCTGTGTTTTTTACCAAGCGAGTAGTCAAAAAACGACTGCTTACTCGCTTAAGAATTTTTTGAAAACTTGGAAGCATTTTCTGAAAAGTCAAAAACGTTGTTTATGTTCTGATCAAAGTTTAGTAAACAATTTTTGACAAATTTATTTTATATATCAAAGTTTTGACAATTAGTGATGCATAAATGTTCAGATTCAAAGCATTGGAGACTCGGTTCTGAAAACAAACCCGATACTCAAAAGATTTTCAGTGCTAAAAGTTTAAGCAAGCAACATAGTTTTACATATTGAGTATATTTGATAAATTTTGTTTATCTTACCTGTTAAATTATTATGTATTTTTATTGAAATATTGATCTAAAGCAAATTATGAGTATTTCGTGAAAGTATTTGGTACAAAAAATTTTCATTTCTTACATCACTATTGACTATCAATCAGATATAGTTGCCACCTTTGTAGGAAATTTATACAATTATCGAAACATAACTTGGAAGCATTTTTTTTCGTTTGGTCGGCAAACTTTTAAGCGACTAACAGTTTCCTGTGTTATTTAAGCGAGTATACATATAGATAAGCGGTCGTTTTTTAACTACTCGCTTGATAAAAAACACAGCTAATATACGAAGTCTAGGTTTCTCCGCTACACTGATTCGCCATCAAGTTATGAAAATTTAGATTCTTAACTTGACAGTCTCCCGCCAGGCAAAATTAGTCCTTCAGTTTTCAGCTAAGTGCTGTTCGCCTCACGTGGCCCACGGTGGCCTTCCCTTCACGATGCCTCACGGTGGTTCCACGGGATTCATTCTGGGTCGAAGATTCCATGCGGTTTAGTTCTAGTGTGTACAATAAAACAAAAAACCCTTAACATATTAATATCTAAGGCAGAAAAGAGCTCACATATTCTGCACTGATGGATCAAAGTTGCATGGCAAATTGGGGGGAGGAGTCTACTCTGAATCATTAAACATCAATCTTGCCTTTAGGCTCCCTGACCACTGCAGTGTCTTCGAAGCGGAAGTTACTCTTATACAAGAAGCTGTTTATTGGCTTCAGGTGGATGATATATCAACTAGACATATTTGAATGCTATTTTATAGTCAAGCTACGTTGAAACCATTGGATGTTCTCTTTAAGAAAAATACATATATTGAAATCTTAATTTGAAAGAACATTTATTTGTTATTCATTCAATCCCAGTTTGAAACTGTGTTGTACATATTCAGTAACAAAGAAAGGCAAACCTATTAATTTTCATGAAATTGTATATCCTTTGCTTATGTTGCTCTTATCTAGACAACTATTTGAGTTACCGACAACTAGGATGTAGCTTTTTTTGCCTTTTGATAATTATGTCTTGTATTGGTAAAAACTTTTAAAACTATGCACGGTTAAAAATTTTGGACTAGTTTTTAATCCAAACTTTGGTTTAAAGGAATTTTTAATCCTAAAAGTACTATTTTTTATTCCATATTTTAGTTTAATTTTTTTTAATCCGAAAAAGTTTAGGTTTAAAACTATTTTTGAATTACAATAGCTGAATTACAATGCAGCAGTTGCAGTGGCAGCAGCTGTGTCAGTGGCAGCGGCAGTGATCAGCTGTTTCGTATTTTACTGCCTGCAAATTACAATTTAGCAGTTTCAGCGTCAGTGAATGTGGATTTTTTCTTAGTAGTTTAATTATTTGCATGTTGGCAGTGAATTTAGAAATAGGGCTAACCTCGGCAGTACTCCTTACTGCCACTGCTGCTATGTTAGTTTCACCATTGAACAACAGTATTCCTTAAATATCAGCTGATCAATGCCACTGCCACTGACGCTGCCAGTGCCGCATTGTAATTCAGGTATAAGATTAAAAACTACTAATATTACGAAATTTAAGATAAATATAATTCTGAATGTTGTTAAAGCATCTGGAATTTATATTTTATTAAATGAAACAAATTGTTTATTAAAATCTGAACCAAAATATTATTATATACATTATTACAGTAAGCAGTGTTTAAACCTTTGTGGATTAAATAGTAATCCTTTTCGGATTACAATATTTTAAACTTTTTTGGACTAAAATCTAATCCTTTTTGGATTATAATATTTTAAATTTTCTGTGGATTTACAATTATTCCTTTTTGGATTAAGAAACTTTAAACCTTTTGCGGATTAAAAATAAATCCTTTTTGGATTGAAAAATTTAAAACTTTTCATTGGATTAAAAAATAATCTTTTTTTGGTCGTGTCCTATATGTAATCCAAAAAAGTTTAAAATTTAGTCCAAGATTTTTAACCGTGTGTACATGTGAGGAAGATTTATTTTATTTATTTATTTATTTATTTTAATTTACTTTGCAATTTACTGGCACAACAAGACTCAAATAGTCTTATAAACAGTACCAGCAGTGATAAAGTACAGAACACAATATATTTATCATAACATTATAAAACTTAAATTGTTAAAAAGAAAAAACTTAATTACATTAAAATCTTATTATAAAAAGAAAAACGTTACGAAATTTAGAAAAACAGAGAAAGATAAGAAACAATTTAAAAATTATCTTATTAATTCTTAAAACTAACATAAATTTAGCAAAATGGTTAAATAGGAAGTTATAACATGTATGAGTTTAACAGATTTTTGAACTGCACTGCGTTACTACAACATCTTAAACTATTGGGAAGTACGTTCCAAAGACGAACCGTTAGAAACGTATGACGCGGATTATTAATTTTGTTTGTGCGATTCGAGCGAGAAAAAATAATTCTTGAGTACAGATAATTTGGTTCATGAGTATTAATAATCTTATGCAACAACAAGAGCGTGCGGTAGTTTAATAGGCTATCAAATGTTATATTATATAGTTTTTTGACATATAGTGAAACATGATCTCTGCGTTTTAATCCATAGACATATCGGACGATATTGTTGTACAAGACGTTTAATTTTCTTTTATCACAACCATCACAGTTAGCAAAAATTTCGCAGCCATAGAGCAACGTTGGGACAAGGTAAGTTTTAGCAAGAAGAATGCGGATACTGAGAGGTGTAAAGTACTGGGTTATCCAGAGCGCTCGCAGCATGCCATACACCTTTCCAACAGTGTTATTAATATGGTTATGCCAAGTTAGGGTGGTGGTGACCATGGCATGTAGGTTAAGTGTGTGGCTTAGCATGCTCGGAGCCCGGGTTCGATCCCCAGCCGCGGCGAAAAGTTTTTTCAATAACAAATTTTTCTGATCGGTCACCACCTCTCTGCAGACAATGGCAAACCTCAGAGAGTAAATAATGCCATGTAAAGCTTCTTGAGAACATGAACTTTAGCCGTTCGGAGTCGGCATAAAACATGTAGGTCCAGTTGTCGGTCAATTGTGTGCAAATATCTAATAACACACACAACACAATTGATCATAAGAAGCTCGGTCAAAGTCCTTTCAAGGGCTGAAATGGCCAATTTGTTTTTTTTTTTTTTTTTTTGCCAAGTTAGGGTTCTATTAAATGTTACTCCTAAATTTTTCGACGTCTCAACATATTCAATAGTGGAACCATTCAGTGTGAGCAGTGGGACTGTTGAAATATCCAGGATCTTTCTTGCAATCACAAGGCATTTAGATTTCCTTGGATTAAGGCTTAAACCGTTGTTGCGCGCCCACTCACCTACGCTATCAAGAACATTACTTAAGTGGATAGTAGTCGTTTATATTTTCTTTTTTAGTAGAACCGTACAATTGCACATCATCGGTGTACATATGTATTTTACAATTATCTAAAACACCGGGCAGGTCATTGATGTACATACAACAAAAAGAGAGGCCCCAAAACTGACCCTTGAGGCACACCTCTCTTAACGGGGAGAAAAGTTGAAAATACGTTATTTGCATAGACGGCTTGCGATCTATCTGATAAGTACGACGATATAAGGTTGACTGCAGTTGAAGAAAAATTAAACATTCTGTTAAGTTTTGTCAGCAATATATCATGAACGACCATGTCAAAAGCCTTAGAGTTGTCCAAAAGAACTAAAAAGCTTACCTCATTGTCATCCAGACTAATTCGAAAATCCTCACAAACATCGATGAGAGCAGTTGTACAACTACGTTTGGCCCTGAAACCTGATTGCCTGTCAGTTAAGAGATTGTATTTGTGCAGGTGGTCATTAATTTGCTGGCTCATTATCTGTTCCAGAGATTTTGAGAGAAAGGGGAGGATAGCGATAGGGCGGTACTCATCCTGAGATTTCGGTATCGGAACAATTTTTGATTTTTTCCAGCATTCTGCAAAAACAGACGTAGTGAGAATTGTATTAAAAACGTAGGTTACATATGGAAGTACATAAGGTAGCAGAATTTTCAGAAAAATTGGGTTCATTGCGTCACACCCAACAGCATTTGACTTGATCGAAAGGATGTTTTTTATAACGTTGGCTTGACTTATACATGCAAAATTGAAATTATGGATAGCAACATATAAATTAGGTACACTGAGATATGTATTCACTCCAGGAGAAAGCACAGGAGAAAGCACATGTACTTCAAAAAACTTAATCAAAATGTTACCGTTACCATGTTACAGAAAATAACAAAGCATTGTCTTGTCTTCATTTATGCAACTTTCATTTGAAAATTAGTTGGCAGGATTTCTGTAGAGGGTAGATTAATACATTATTATGGAAACCAAACATTACGTTGTTAGGCCGCGTTCATAGTGGAAGCTGAAGCTGGCTAAGCTTTTTCAAGCGATATCATGACGCTTTTTCTTGCTGTTGCTGTTCATAGTGCGCGCTTTTTTTCGCGCTTTTAGATACTTTTTCTTGCTGTTGCTGTTCATAGTGCGAGCTTTTTTTCGCGCTTTTAGATACTTTTTCTTGCTGTTGCTGTTCATAGTGCGCGTTTTTTGCATGCGCTTGGTTTATGTTTTGTTTTAATTATTTGTTGTTATTTGGAAAGTTAAGGCATATTTTGAAGTTCTTCACAAAAATATTCAAAGAATAGATAAATAACAACGAAGATAACGGCGAAATAGCTCAAAAGCAACAAGTGCAGAAAAAAGTTGGAAACCTATCCTCCACAAAGCAACAAATAAAATATTTTGTCTATATTCTACGCACAAAATAAAGATCAATAACATAAGATCATAACAACAAAACATGCATTCAAAGGAAATTGAAAACGTGCAACTCACACACATAGCAAGAAATGATACAAGAATGAAGTAAGCATCTGAAGAAGAAAAAGCGTCGAAAATAAGCGATGCCCACAAAAAATTACCAACAACAAAACGAATCTAAACAACAACACGCATTGAGACAAGTCGAAATAGCGCACGATTTCACATATTGCGCATCGCATATGTTGAATTTACTAACAACAAAAGGACATACAAACAACGACATGCAATGCTGGCAGCGCCTGCGATCATGTTGACATCGTTAAAAAGACAAAAAGAACAACACATATCAACCGATAATGCGAAAATAAAACTAAAGCGCTGGGCATTGCTGCCAAAAAGTACAAAAACAAAATCAGTGCGGCAAAACATAAACAAGAAATAAAAAAAAACAGCCAAGAAAAGTGTTAAAAAGTATGAAAATAACCTACATCACAAAGCGTACGTTCGAAATGAAACAAAAAACCAAAACTGTGTACACAAACGAGATGGAAGAAAAAGTGCCAAAAAGTATGTTAAAATAAGCTGAAACCCAAAGCATAAGTACGACATGAAACAAAAAATCAACACCGTGTGCCAAAGTGAGATAGAAGAAAAAAGTATCAAAAAGCCTCAAAACTGGCGTAACCTTGAATTTAAGCTGGCACTATGAACACTTCGCGCTTTTTCCATATGATTGTACACAAAGCGTTTTCAGCAGCTGTAAAAAGTTTCAGCTTCAGCTTCCACTATGAACGCGGCCTTATGGACTGTTTTCAAAAAGGTTAAGTCTTAAGTTTATTGCAAAAAGTTCTGGACTTCAAACGTATTCATTCTAGTCTATAAGAAAAAGTAATATATTTGTGTGTCCGAATGGATTTCAGCAAAAATATTGGTAAAAAGTAAGTTTAACTCAGAGATGAGTTTGTGCAAATGAGCAGTGTTTTCTAACATACACACTGCTTCTACATCTTCCACAATTGCATAGCACCGCTTGATACCATTCAACTAGCACTCGATTACAACTTAGTATCACATACATACATTTCGCAACCTTCTTGGTTATAACTGCATACTACCAAACGGGCAAAAACGGAAGTCGAACAATTTGTTGTTATTGCATTTCAAGCACTTTTAAAGCGTTTCAACTTTGGTGTGCAACTAAACCACTTTACGATTCAGTAGCGCAACCACCAAAAAAATTGTCTAAAAAAAAAACATAAAAACAGGACCAATGCTCACGGATTAGTTGCATTGAATTATGTGGCAAGTTTTCAATGGGCTGCTTATACGACTACGCACCATGAGTGGAACAGACATCCGGAGGAGTGAGCATGTGTCAGGCAGCGCACACAAATGTACTTCATGTTGTACGTTTTCGTAATGGTTGCAACTCGCTGTGTCCTGCATACCAAGTGTGGCAGTATTTTTTTAAAGCGCTGTTTTTTGCTGATGGCTGTCTTCATAGAGTGTCGCTGCATTCGCCCTGCATCATTTCTGGCTAGCTATGGCAACAGCTGGATAAGCTCATGTGGTGTGTAGGACATATATAAGCAACCTATTTTAGCGGCGTCGTTGCATAGCATTACAGGGTATAACAAACTTGAAGATAGTATTTTATTTTAAAAATCTTAAATTTCTTTAGTAGTAAGGAAAATATGTTTTCAAACAAAAGTATTTACATTTCTTTGAATAATTTCACTTTAAAATTGAAAATTTTTTTGTTTAAAAATATCTAATAATTGCTGTTTTAAAAATTTATATAATATTATCAACTCTTTTCATAAAACGCTATCCAATACTTGTAATTTTCAAGTTTTTGTAAAGTAAAAATCAAGTTACTTGAAAAAGTTTTCACTTGACTTGTAGAACCTTGATTTTTTTCTAACCTACAAGTCGCAACTTGCTTCTGTAAAACGAATCATAAATCTGACTTGATTCTATTTTGTTTTGATTCTATACCTTATATGAATCGGTAGAAAAAAATCAAGTTTCCTAGCTACTTTTCTTATATCTAATAATTTTGAAATGAAATGAATAAGAAAAAAAAATGGAAAAACGTATTAATTAACAAGTAAAGAAAGTCTAAAGTCGGTCTAGGCCGACTATGAAATACCCTTAACCTACTTTTCCAAAAAAAAAACAATATTATTGAAAATGGGCGTGGGCGTGGTCGGATGAAGCCTAAATTTTATATGCATTTAAATGTTGAGGAAAAATTTACACATACCAAGTTTTATTTCTGTAGCTCCCAGTTAATGCCTTTATTATGCTTTCGCTATGGTAGGTGGGCGTGTTCAAGGACGGATTACTCCCAATTTTTGAACACACCTTAGTTTTGGTATAAAATACATACATACCAAATTTTATCTTTCTGTGACAAACATAATCTTATTTATTCAGTTTTAAACTTTTTTGGTTGTGTGGGAGGTAGGTGTGTCCGTAGGCGGATGACGTCCATTTTTCAACACCATCTTTATTATGTCATAAAAAACATACTTGCCAAATTTTATCTCCGTTGGTTAAACATAGGCTTATTTATTGCTTTTTAAAATTTTGGGATGTATGGGAGGTGGGCGTGTCCGTGAGCGGAAGACACCTATTTTTAGAAGACATCTTTGTGTTGATACAAAACACATACACAAAAAATTTTATTGTTGTAGGTTAATTATGAGCTTATTTATGCAGTTTTCAGTTTTTTCGTTGCATGGTAGGTAGGCGTGTTCGTGAGCGGATGATGTCCATTTTTAAAAATAGTGTTTGTTTTGTCAAAAAAAACATATGTCCCAAATTTTGTCTCTGTAGGTTAAACAGAAGCTTATTTATTCCGTTTTAAATTTTTAGGTTGTATGGGAGGTGGGCGTGTTCGTGATCGGATGACACCCATTTTTTGAAGACACTTTTGTGTTAACACAAAACACATACACACCAAATTTTATTGTTGTAGATTAATTATGAGCTTATTTATGCAGTTTTAAATTTTTGCGTTACATGGGAGGTAGGCGTGTCCGTGGGCGGATGATGTCCGTTTCTGCAATCCATCTTTGTTTTATAATAAAAAACACAATCGTCATATTTTATCTCTGTAGGTGAAACAGAGGCTTATTTATTGCGTTTTAAATTTTTGAGTTGTAAGGGAGGTGGGCGTGTCCGTGAGCGGATGACACCCATTTTTCGAAGGCATCTTTTAGTTGATACAAAACACATACACACCAAATTTTATTGTTGTGGGTTAATTACGAGCTTATTTAAGCAGTTTTCAATTTTTGGGTTGTATTGGAGGTAGGCCTGTCCGTGGGCGGATTCCAAAAATATTCAATAGCGCAGATCCTTAGGTACATGTGATCATGTGTACCAAGTTTCATTCAATTATCTCAACTCCTTCTTCTTATCCTGTGTATACGGACAACACACAGACGGACGGACGGACATGGATAGCTCGACTAACGTGGTGACGCTGATCAAGAATATATATACTTTTCTATACCGGACTCGCTTCTATGCGTTACAAATGTTTGCACAAAGTTAATATACATGGCAATTCTCATAAACTCTCATAAGTTTTCTTGATTTGTTTTATTTACTTTTAAAAAGAGTTAATTCAGGCAAAACAAATGTGTTTTAATATTTATATGTAAATAACAAAAAAAAAAAAAACAAATTGGCCATTTCAGCCCTTGAAAGGACTTTGACCGAGCTTCTTATGATCAATTGTGTTGTGTGTGTTATTAAATGTTTCTACACAATTGACCGAGAACTGGACCTACATGTTTTATGCCGACTCCGAACGTCTCATGTTCTCAAGAAGCTTTACATGGCATTATTTACTCTCTGAGGTTTGCCATTGTCTGCAGAGAGGTGGTGACCGATCAGAAAAATTTTTATTGAAAAAACTTTTCGCCGCGGCTGGGGATCGAACCCGGGCTCCGAGCATGCTAAGCCACACACTTAACCTGCATGCCACGGTCACCACCATTTATATGTAAATATAAAAACTAATTTGGAAAGGACGAATCCACACATTTTGACTGATTTTTAACTAAAAGACATATTTTAAAGTGGCAATTCACATAAACTCAGTATATTAAACTCAAGATAATTAAAAAAAAATAAAATAACTTACATATTTAACAAACTTTAAAGACTAATTTTAGTAATCAGTACATTTTCCTTGGCGTTTTAGAACCTGTATCAACCTTCTGGGCATGGATAATACATGGTTTTGCAAAGTTTGAGTCGATATGCCAGTCCAGACCTCTTTGATTGCAGTTTTCAGGGTATGGACTGAATGAAATTGCCGCCCTTTTGTGTAAACACCTCGAGCTAAGATTCCCCAAAGGTTCTCAATGGGGTTCAAGTCTGGGCTTCGGGCGGGCCAATTAAGAAGATTAATATTTTTTTGAGAAAAGAAGTTCATTGTTTCTCTAGAGCGGTGAATTGCGGCGTTGTCCTGCTGAAAAAAAAAAATCTGCACCACAAAGTTCCTCTGCCCTCTCTATCATCATGGTTTCCAGGAGTTCGCAGTAGATTGAGGAGTTCATTCTTTGAGGAACCCATGATATTTCCGTCGTTCCACTCATGGCGAAACCGGCCCAAACCATTACTCCACCGCCTGACGATGCTCGACTCATGTAGACTTCTTTTTCGACCAACTTGTCGTGCCAATAATATTGAAAGCCATCAGGACCATCTAAATTGAAACGTTTCTCGTCACTAAATAAGACTTTTGACCACTGCTCACTCCACTGAATATATTTTTCCTCAAATTCCAATCTCTTGGCTTTATGAGCTGGAGTCAAAGAAGGTTTTTTGATGCGTTTGGTATAAACTGCGCGGTCTGATGCCTTCAAAATTTGTCGAACACGTCTGCTCTTTACTGGCAGATCAAGACTTCGCACAATTTCTGTTGACATCAGCTTTTCTTTAATGGCCAATCGGATTATATCTCGTTTTTGCCTTTGGGTAACTTTAGTATTTTTGTCATATCTCACGTTTTTTCCATAAGATTCGCGTAGTTTTAAATAATGGCAAATTAATGTTTGAGACCTTCCAATTTTTACCGCTATTGCACGCGTTGATAGCCCTGATTCATTAAATGCCTCAATTTTAGCTTTTTCTTCAGGCGACAGCAGTTTTCCTCTCGGCATTTTCACAATTCTAAAACAGATGCAACAAACACGGGCTCTATAATTAAAAAAAAAGCTAACACACCCTAAAAAGTAATTTTTTACCTTGAATTAATAAAATTTTCCTTAAAGTGATGAATTAAATTCGCTGAATTTATATGATCTGCCACGTTGAAGCACTGCGAAAACATTAGCTCTGTTGAATTTCTGCACAATCACTCAAATGTCACGATCACTCAATAACGGTATACACATAGTTATTTTTAGTACACCAACAACAGCTTATTCCTAAATAAACTTTCTCTTCTTATGCCAAAATAAAGAAGATTAGCTCTCTTTTAAAATTACGCAAAACTGAGTTTATGGGAATTGCCTCTAGTGTACCCTGACCTTTCAGGTTTAGGGTATAAAAATCTTTTAGAGAATGGAATTAGATTTTATTTGATATATTTATAATATACATGAATATGAACTAAAAATTATCAAAAAGTACTTAAAACTATATTTCTTCATTCATGTCCAAATCCTTTTATATTTAGGATTTCTTCCTTTTTGGTTTAAAAATGTTGAATTTTGTTGCAAAATTTTGTTTTCGAATTAGAACTCTTTTGTTTTTTAATGTTATATTCCTTTTTTTTTATTCAACAATAACTTAATTTTGATTTGAAAGAAAAACTTCTCTGTTGAATGGTTGTTATTTTTGTTTTTAAAATGTATTCCCTTTTTGGCTTGACAAATTTTAAGTTTTGTTTCAAAAATTATTTTTTTTTTTTTAATTAACTTTATTTTTTTTCGAAAATGCTACTTTTTGTTTGAAAAATAATTAAATTATTTCTTTCAAATAAAAATTTCCATTTGAAATGAAAAAAAATGGCGCTTAAACAAGTAAAATTTTCTTACAAATTAACTAAATTTTCTTTGAATGTAGTATGAATTTTTTCAGTTTAGTTGGGCTGAAGATTTTTGGCTATCTTCACAACTGCTGGTCAAGACCACATTAATTAAAAAAGAAACTAAAATATTTGGTTTGAACTGAATTTGAATCAGCAAAAGTTTGTAACAGTGTTAATTGTAAATACAAGATACAAATTTTAGTTCCGAAAATAAAAAAAAAAAAAAAACAAATTGGCCATTTCAGCCCTTGAAAGGACTTTGACCGAGCTTCTTATGATCAAGTTATGATCAAGTTCCGAAAATGGTATCCAAAATTTAAAAATATGTGCGATTTTAGCTAAATTTCAAGTTTTTAAAAGTCCCTTTTTTAAATCCAAAATAGTACATTAAATTTAGCTAAAATCGGACCTATTTTTAAATTTTGGACTACATTTTCGGAACTAAAATTTGTATCTTGTATTTAAAATTAGCACTGTTACAAACTTCTGTTGATTCAAATTCAGTTCAAACCAAGTATTTTCGGTTCTTTTTTAATTAATGTGGTCTTGACCAGCACTTCTGTAAAGATAGCCCAAAATCTTCAGCCCAAATTTTTGCTCAATTCGCCGCAAATATTTCTGAGACATGAATTTGCCGCAACAACAAAATAAAGTGCAAATAAAAATTTAACAAATATTTGATAAAAAATTAAATTTTATGACATATTCATACCGTAAAATGGCCAGGAAGTGAAATGGAAAGTGGTGTAAAAGTCAATATTGAAAAGCGATTTGCTTGCACATGACCAGATTACACCTTTATAGTGTCTAAAAAAAAATTTGCAGTATCCTTTTGATCGTAGAAATCGTCCCTCCTGTGGTGAATTTGCACCAAATGCATCAATAGTAATTTTGAAGATTTTTTCGGAAAAAATCGTCAAAAGGTATAGAAGATGAAAAGTTCTCATCCTGGATTTTTGATCATAAATGTATTTTGACAAGATTAATCGATTCATAAATAATTGTTTTTTTAATAGTTTTTTTTGTATTTTGCTGCAAAAAAATCTGTTTTAGTTGGCTTTAGCAATTTTTATTCAATTACGGCGAATTTGAATTGTTTGACTAATTTTTGCGGCGAATTCAAAAGTTGGGCTGAGTTTAAAATGTGGGATAAAGACTAAGGGCTAACTTCACACCGGTTTACCAGAGACACACATTTTATGTTTTTTGATTCTGACCTCAGTTGAAATTAGAGGAATGGTGACAACTCTCGTGCGGATTTAGAATGTGCTTTGTGGGGTCGAGTTGCCTATTACGTGAACGTATAACTCGTAACGTAAAAATATATATTTGGTACTTTAGCATTCGTGATCGAATAAAACTTAATGTGATTTGGTATTTTTTCAAGTTTAACGAATAAACAAACGTGTTCGCTGCTACGAAACATACCTCGATGTGTTATTTTCCTAATTCTTAAATCCTTAACGTAAATTCTAATTCTTAAATCCTAAACGTAATAGGGTACATAACGTGATTTTCATTCATACGACAGCCGTTGCGTTCAAGGAACAGACCAATCGACCCCTCGTTCTGTTTTTTTTTCCAATAATTAACCACATTTCGGTGTTCACGATTATGAGAACTATTTTCTCTTTTATAAAAATTTTTATCGCTACACTTGTAAATTCGTTTGCGAGAACTTTGGAGTTATCTAGAGTGTTTTAAGCATTTCAAGCATCCTAAAAGAAAACCTTGCTTATATTGGACCCTGTATAAAGCAACTGCTTTGAAACAAAAACTTATTTCGACAGCACTAAATTTCACAGCTTATCGCCGCAGACTTTTGTGGCAAGGCGATTTAACACAAAAAGACACCGCATTGCAATGGGGCTCCATAGTTTTGGAATGTCAGGCAATAATCGCATTGATTTAAATTTCACAAAAGTTTTTAGGTTAAGTGTCAGCAACAATAATAACAGCAACAACAACAACATCAACAACTATTTTAATGCATTTTAAAACATTCCAACAGCAAAGAATTAATCGAAAAGGAGCACCAGGCGCGTCGCAACTATAACAAGAAGTGGGGCAAATTGGTGCAAGCGCAACCACATGCATTGTACAATCCTAATGAGCTGGATCAGCAGCTACGAAAGGAGCTCCCTGAGCAAGGTTAGCTACTTGTGAATATTTAAAAACGCACAAAATTTAAAAAAAAAACCATCAAACAATTAACTACTTTTAAACAATACAGCGCTCAATTTCTACAACTATACCGAGCACGGCGACTCGTACTTTGTCTCTGGGGATATGTACAAGACGCTGGTGGCAAAATGTCGCTGTGGACGGCAGCGCAATTGCGGACATGTGTTGAAATGTCTGCAAAAAGAAAAGGATAAATATGAAGCAGCCGAAGAAGCAACTGTTGAGGGCCAGAAAATGGCCAAGAGTGCCGAACAAATTAACCAAAACAATGGCAGCACTGTTGAGGCTAAAGTTAGTTCGGGGCAAGCTGAAAAAATAACCAAACATTTGTCAAATAATAAGGAGAAAAGTGAGCGCAAGCCACTCGCAACCACTAATGGTACAGGCATTTTTTTTTTTTATTTACAATTTTTTAATTTGTTTTGTTTTTGTCCTTTTTTCAGCACTTATAGGCTGGCGTCCTGCGCACTCACGCTACAATCAATGGGAAAAGTCCATGAAATATGTTTCACCAGTGCTCACTATGCCTGGACATCGCATAACGGCTATACCATATAATGCAATAATTATAGGATAAGCGTTGATTTCAAACAGTTTTTAAAACACTCAAAACGTAATTAATTATTATCAAAAAAATTATATTAAATATCACAAGATTGATCCAAATTTGTTGAAAACAGTATTCAATAATTAATTATTAACTCAAAATATCGATAAAAAACTTCGTGGGGTTCATTTACCCCAATTTTTAATTTCGCTTAACGAAACCGTCTTCAGGTAATACACAATAAATTGCTTGCATACATTTGTATATAATTATCAAGTTCAATTGACAGATTATCTTGAAAATGATTAATAATATATTACTAATGTTAATATTATGAGTAAATGTTTATGAAATGCACAAACAACACACATGGATTCAATAAACCGGTTATGTAAAAAATGTTCTTATAATAACTGGCTATAAGAAAAAACCAACTTCATAAATTAACATAGTTGTAACGTATTTTACATTATAAAAAAAAAAACAAAAAAAATTAATCTGTTACCAACTACACTGAGAAAAAAAACATACTTTAAAATTAAACAAAAATTTTTAAAATATAAATTTAACGCCTTTGCGTTTCTACAAAACAAAATTTAAAACAATTGTGTTTAAATTTCAACTATACACTCCTTTCAATTTTTTTTCATTCATTATTTCTTTGAAACTTTCTTTGACATTTTATGAATTTTGAATTTTCATTGGTTTGAAAAATATCGAACATAAAATAAAATAAAAACTAATTCAGATTTCAATATTGAAATATTTAAAATGCAAACTTCATTGAAAGGAGTTGAGATTCTGTATTCGGAGGGTCCCAAGGGTCGCTGATTACGAAACTGTCATCAAAAACTCGGAAAAAATTAAAAAAGGCATCGAAAAAATTATGCTTTAAAACATTTGTTTTAAATTTAAAAAATTTTGTTTTAAATTTGTTTTCTTATTTAAAAACATTGTTTTAAAAACAAAAACCCTTGTTTTAAATTTAACTTTAAGAACAGTTGTGTTTAATTTAAATGAATTTGTTTCAAGCTCTATTTCAAAAACAAATTCGTTTAAAATGAACACAATTTCATTTAATTTTAACATATATTTCCCTCAGTGTACACACTGAAAAATAAATATAATATCTATGTCAACAAAGAATAACTGCTTAACTCATTTTCAAAATTTCAGAAGAGCTTTTTTTAAATTAAAATTGCTACCTTATATCAGGGTACCCTGACTTTTGCTGTTTAGATTTGATGGCCTTAAACATTCAATTTTGAAGGAACAACCATAAAAATTAGCTGACTAGTGTTTTTCCTTGCGAAAAAACGCAATGAATGTAATAACTTCACTTTGTCCTAACTCGACTTTAGCGGTTATTCCTTGTCGACACAGATATAATCGTAACTTTGAAAAGTAAGTTACGTGACAGTGCCAGTGCCAGGGGTGCAACTGGCACTGTCAAGGGGAGTCGGAGCCGTCTCAACAGCTCCATGTCCAAAACTCCCTGTCTCCTCTAGACTCTAAACTTGAGGGGTCTCTTCAAGACCTTAAAAATGGTATGTGCGTAGAGTTTGGATCCACGATTAACCACATTAATCATGCCCAATGAAAACTAAACCAATCTCGGATATGAACCCAACGACATACGTAAACAAGCCACTACACCTGCAATTTTCGAACCCTTTTTTTGAAAAAAGCCTCTGTCCAATTGACGAACGCTCTCGTAAAAACAAAGACTGACATCATGAAAGGGCAAGGCTGCTCTAAGAGAGCAGACTGCGATATCTACTAGATCTGTCATGAGGAGAAGTGTGTCTTTGAATGCGGATTCGTCGTAAGCCGGATCTTACTATGCTAAAGACGCTGAAAGACGCTAGACTATCTAACTACGCTAAAAGACGCTGAAGTCAGCTGCAACGAGAGCCATGCGCGAAAGGAAAATGAAAGAAAGGAGCTTTTTCTCACGCAAATAAAGGGAACATGAGAAGCTTGAGCGTTACAAAATCGAGGTGTACCAGAGCAATGATGTCAAAAATTCTACCAACAGGTAAAGCGGCTAAACCAAAGTTTCAAGCCCGGAGCAGAGATGCAGTGATGAAAATGGTGATCTGGTTATAGATAAGCAGTGCGCATTGAGATTATGGAGGCAGCATTTTTATACCCTAAACCTGAAAGGTCAGGGTATATTAACTTTGTGCTAAGGTTTGTAACGCATAGAACGAAGCGAGTCCGGTATAGAAAAGTATATATCGATGGTTAAGCGCACTAAAGTGATAAGTGACCTTTTGATGAAAATACGTTTACTGCATTTTTCAATCCATCAATATCATATCTACCTTGTGTAAATTTATTGAAAATGCATAGCCAGTGAATGCGTGTCAGTACACAGTCAAAATTAGTGTTTTGTATTGAGATGTATTGAAATTAAAAAACAAAATCGACGCTCCTGAACATTTGAAATTTTTCACTTATCACTTTAGTGCGCTTAACCATCGATATATTCTTGATCAGGGTCACCTCATGAGTTATGGGCTACCCAGAGCAAAAAATAAAAATTGTAAAATATCTACTTGAAGATGACCTCTGACACCAAAGAACACGATATAATATTCATTCAGACCTATTCAACGATATGTTGCACGTCATGATCAGACTTAAAATACTAATTTTATAACAAAAAGACCATTTTGGCTGTTTTTTGGAACACCCAAAAAAATATGTTTGTCGTGCTCAAACACTTTCGATGAAAGCTTTAATTTTAGGGAGTGTCTTTTGATATTCATTTATGGTGACCCGCCTTAAGTATATATATTTTTGATCAGGGTCACCTCGTGAGTCGAGCTATCCATATCCGTCCGTCTGTGTGTTGTCCGTAAACTCATAAAACTTTCATGAAACTCGGTAACGACGCTCTCGTTTGTCCAAGGATTTGCACTATTGAATATTTTTGGAATCCGTCCACGGGCGAACCTTCCATACAACGCAAAAATTGAAAACTGCATAAATAAGCTCATAATTAACCTACAACAATAATGGGAATGTACGTATTTATTATCAAAACAAAGATGTCTTCGAAACATGCGTGTCATCCGCCCACAGACAGGCCCACCTACCAGACAATACCAAAATTGAAAACTCAATAAATAAACTTATGTTTAACGTACAGAGATAAAATTTGGTTCGTATATTTTATATAACAAACAAAAAGATGTTTTTTAGAAATGCGTTTCATCCACGCACGGCGACGCCCACTTCCCATACATTGCAAAAATTGAAAATTCAATAAATAAGCTTATGTTCAACCGACAGAAATAAATTTTGGTGTGCATGTATTTTCTATCAAAACAAATATCTTTTCGAAAAATGGGTGTCACCTGCCCACGGACACGCCTAACTCCCATATAACCCAAAAATTGAAAACTTAAGATATAAGCTTATTTTTCACCTACAGATATAAAATTTGGTGTGTGTATGTATTTTGTACCAAGACTACGATGTATTAAAAAATTGGGCGTAATCCGTGCACGAACACGCCTACCTCCCATAAAACCCACAATAGCGAAAACACTATAAAAGCATCAACATGTGAGCTTCAGGAATAAAACTTGGTTAATATAAATTTGTATTCAAAAATAAAATGCAAATAAAATATAGGCTACATCCGCCCACGGATACGCCCATTTTCAATAACATTATTGTATTTTGAAGAAGTAGGTTTAGGGTATTTCATAGTCAGGTTAGACCGACTTTAGTCTTTCTTTACTCGTTTTAATCTGCTTACGGGCAACAATCTCAACAATTCCGACCTTGGAGAATTCAGTCCGACACCACCAATCGACGATGATGGTGTGGAAATTCCACCACATAGCCATGACTTGGTTAAAGTTACTATCTAGCGACTCAAAAACAACAAAGCAGCACGTGCTGACGGCCTGCCTACTCAATTGTTTAAAACCGACGACAGTGAATTGATTAGGTGCATTCAACTCATCAGCAAAATGTGGCTAGCAGAAAGCATGCCCGACGATTGGAATCTTAGCTTTGTCCTATACTAAAGAAAGGAGACCCGACAGTCTGATCCAACTACCGAAGTGTCAGTCTTATTTCCATCGCATACAAGGTTCTTTCGAGAGTATTGCGTGAAAGATTTAAGCCACATACCAAAACACTGATTGGACTTTATCAGTGTGGCTTTCGTCCTGGCAAGTCCACCATAGACTGGATTTTGGAAAAAAATCGACACCCACCGATTATAGAGCTGCGTTCGATAGCCCGATTCGGGATTGCCCGTACGCCTGTACGCAACAATATCTGAGTTCGGTATACCTGCAAAGTTGATAAGGCTCTGCAGGATGACGTTGAGTAATACATGCAGCTTCGTCAAGGTAGGAAATGACTTCTCCGAAACCTTTAACACCGAACGAGGTTTCAGACAAGGCGACCCGATATCATGCGATCTCTTCAATTTCATCATGGAGAGGATGAAAGGCTTACGAAAGGCAGGTTTACCTGGAAATGGTACCATTTTCTACAAAGTTGTCCAGCACCTTGCGTATGCTGATGATATTGATGAGATTGATTATCGGCAGAACCAAGAGAGATGTAACTGTTGCTTTCGCCGCTATCGAAAAGGAAGCCAAAGTGGGTTTGATGGTGAACGACGGTAAAACAAAGTATATGCAGTATACAAATAGGCAAGCGCGGCGTCTAGGCTCCCATGTTACAGCAGACAAATATAACTTTGAAGTTGCCAAGGAGTTTACTTACCTTGGCACCGCCGTAAACAGCAACAACAATGTTAGCCTGGAGATAAAGCGAAGAATAACAATTGCTAATAGGTGCTACTACAGGTTAAGTATGCAATTTAGGTTCCGGAGCCCTCTCTCGATGAACAAAACTAACACTCTACAAGACGCTCATCATACCTGTTGTGCTTCTCTATGGCGCTGAGGCATGTGGTATCGCAACAGATGCAGCCGCTCTTGGGATGTTCGAAAGGAAAGTTCTTCGCAAATTGACGCCGAATATCGCATTCGAATGAACCACGAGCTGCATGAGCTCTACAACGATGTTGACTTATTTCAGCGTATTACAATTCAGCGCCTACGCTAGCTGGATCATGTTAATCGTCAAAAGCAAAAAGGGTCGACGGCAAAAGCCGAATAGTAGACCAAGCCGAGTAAGCCTTAATTTGGTGAAAGAAATTGTGGAAGGCGTGCGCGAAGCAGAGGCTCCTGGCGAGAGTTGATGAAGTTGGTCGTAGCCTGACCACGGGTTGTCATGGCTACCTAAGTTAGTAAGTAAGTAAGTCTGTAAGTAAAAAGTTAGAATTTATTCATAAAATCGAATTTACAAAGGATAATTTAATAATGAGTACATATTTCCACCATGCTTACTAATAACTTTATACAAATATACAAAAATATAAATATACAATCTTTAAAGAGTCATATAGAGTTTGAGATAAACAAGCTTTAATGCATAAGTGATTATTTTGTCTCATATTGTCTTCCTCCTCCGTATACCTTTCGAGTCTGGTAAAAATGGTGGCCAGTTTATATTTTTTTGCCTTGTTGCCAAATACATGACAAAGATCCGAAAAGAGTTCTGAACTTTGGAAAAGCCTATTCCAAAATTGTCTTAAAGAATGCTCCAGTCATTCTAGACATTTCAAAAATCAAATCAATTGTTCCTTAATAGAATAAAGCTCCTAACACCATAACGCCACTCTAGCGGCTATGATGATGTCTCAAAACCAACTCTTCATTTCTTAAATAATGAAAAAAGTGGTTGTAATCATCGGGTCCGTCGATGTTGAACTTTTTTTCATCAGTAAATATAACCCTTTTTCACTCATGTGAAATATGTCTTTGGCGAACGTCCCAAGTCATATGATTTCTTACAAAATCAAGTCGATTTTTTTTCCGATAGGGGGCTAAACGTGGTTTATTTTTTTAGTTGTTTCCCCTTAAAGTGACCACTAGCAGCAAAGGTACGTATAATAGTCCACCTACTGGCTGAAATGTCAGCCATGTGCTTGATTTTATTCACAGTTAGTGCCGAATTAGAAGCTACTCGAATAATCTTTCCCTATCTATCTACAGACTCAGCCGCACACCCACGAAGTTTCATCAAAATCAGTCCAGCCGTTCTGGAGTAAGAGTTCAGCGACAAAACCATGTACCGAAGAATTTTATATAGAAAGATAGTTATGTTATAAAGCAATCCTATTCACTAACTTTACAATCAATAACAACAACTGTTGATAAATATTGACACACTTTTTTACCCCCAAGCGTACTGCGTAAAGGGTATATTAATTTTATCACGACGTGTCTAGCAGCCATAAGGAGGCGTGTTAGGTATAGAAAAGCATATATATTCTTGCTCAGCATCACCACCAGGGCTGATTTAGCCATGTCCGTCTGTCTGTCGACACGATTACAGACGTAATTTTGAAGGTATCATACTGAAATTTGATATTTAGACTTTTTTCTAAAAAAGATCAAGTTCGAGAATGGGCTAAATTGGATGAAAACCACCCTACCTCCCATACAACCCCAATAATTAAAACTCCATAAAGCAGCACATATTTAAGCTACAAAACTTAAATTCGGTATTTTTTTAGTCTATGCCAAAACTCAGGTGTGTAAGAAAAAGGGGCGTCATCCACCCACTAACACGCCCACCTCACATACAACCCTAATATTGAAACTATATATAGAGGCTTGTGTCGAAGCTATAAAAGTAAATAAGATATTTATTGTTTTTATATAAAAATTGAGACTTGAGAGAAAAATGGGCGTAATCCACCCACAAACACGCCTACCTCCCATACAACCCCAAAATTGAAAACTATATAAATAGGCTTCTGACGAAGCTACAAAAGTAAACATAGATAATTATTAATTTTATGTAAAAATTAAGACGCGATAGAAGAATGGGCATCATCCACTAGCGAAAACGCCCACCTCCCATACAACCCCAAAATTGAAAACTATATAAATAGGCTTCTGTCGAAGCTACAAAAGTAAAATTAGATATTTATTCTTTTTATAATTGAATTAAGATGTGTTAGAAAAATGGGCGTCATCCACCGACTAACACGCCCACCTCCCATACAATCCATAATATTCAAAACTCTATAAATAGCCTAATGTTTAAGCTACAGACCTGATACAGATGGGTATTTGTGTATATTATATCTAAATTGAGGCGTGTTAGAAAAATTGGCATCAACCACTCAAGAACACGCCCACCTTCCATACAACCCCAAATTAAAAACTTTATAAAGAGGCTTGTCTTCACCATGCAGGAAAACAATTTGAAATTGCATAATTTAGTTAAATTTTATGAAATCTCTTATAAAAAGAGCTGCAATTTAAGATTTTGTACCATTACGAATCGCCCGTGGGGGCATTTTAACTTTGGCCAAGTCGAAGATATACCTTACTACACTGAGCTAAAAAACAACGTAAAATCAAAGAAAACTACTTCGATTCAAATATTTTTCGGAACAATTTGGCACCAAACACGAAATTATTCAATTCAAAGTGTTTCCACTTCAATAAAAAACATATCCAGTTTGATGTTGTTTCCACTTTAAACTAAGGTATAACACACTTTGAAATGAAAAGTATTTCACTTTAATTTAACGTGGACTTAGATTTAATTCAAAGCGGAATCCTATTTAATTGAAATACTTCGTCTTTATTTTAAATACGTTTTAGCTTTGAAATAAATTATTTAACACTTTGATTCCACATTGTTACATTAATAAATCAAAGTGATTACCACTTTGAATGAAATCTTCAACAGGTTTGATATTAACATACAAATAAGTAAAAGAATATTATTTTTTCAGAAATTTTCTTTTATTGAAATATATGAAAACATTTGATAAAATACTTAAATTAATTAATTATTTAGCGAACCTAGAATACATTAATTTTAATAAGTATTGTATAAGTATGTAAATTATATGATGTCAAGTTCCAACAATATATGTATACCTTAACATAAATAATATAAAAATTGAAATTATCTCTTGCTTCCTCGATACACATAACTTCTCATTGAATTCTGTCCTGAGTCCAATGTTATCGCTTTCTTCTTTATTGTCTTCTTACTTTGCACTCACTGATTTAATTTTCACAAACGAACATTTTATTTTCCAAGAGGATTTATTTTCCAGCTTTCGCAATTGCTTTCAGAAAACTAAAATTATTTTCATAATTTATTTTGATACACGAAAGTATGAAGCTTCAAACTGAAGTGTCGTCCACTTTAAGACAAATATATTTTTCTTCGTTTTCACTTTTTACAACTTCAAATCTAAACAAAGTTATTTTCAACTTACCTTCCAAGAGGATACACTTCATTGAATATAAGGGTAAAGTGCCTCATCATTATTTTGAATTTTTTTCTACTTCTAGTTGAATATCAAAATGTTTTCATATTTGATTTGAAGATTTTCAATGTTGATTTAAAGACGATTTTTTGAAAGTGGAACAACGTAAAATTGAGACGATATTATGTAATTTTAAGTTGCTATTTTTCCCTGAGTGTAGTTTCATTTCAGTTGATTAGAAATGAGATATGAAATGAATTAAAATAAAATTGTAAAAATTGTAGGACCATGACTTGTTCCGAATAAGAATTCGGAACCCTTGAGTGGTAGGCAAGCATCAATGATTACCGAGGTTGTCAAAAAAAGCACCCATTTTCGTAAAGACTATTCGAATTTGTAAATTATCAAGATTAACTAAGCTCCTCAACATTTTCATTAGCACCAATTTACAATAGGGGTATTCTCGCTGTCTTGCAAAACCCTTGCAAGGTGTAAGAATTGCAAAAGTTGCAGAATCTTACAACCCGTGCAAAGACACAACAACAAAACACAAGCGATGAAAGTTTCGCAATTCGTGCAATCTGTGCAACACTGGCACCCAAGTTTTGGGTGAACGTGCAACCGCGCACTCTGATTAAGGCAAATTTGTTGATTTTAGTTCGTGTGCGTTAGCGTTAGAATTTAGCACCAACTCATGAAAGAACAGAAAAGGAGAGAAAAACAAAACAAACATTGGAAAATGTTCCAAATGTGGAATTATGAACGGAATTCACTGAATAATTCAAAAAAATTCTAAAAACTTATAAAAAAAAACTGTTTAGCAAAGCAAAAACATTCGGCGAAAATAATCGGCTATCTCGGCCGAAGCTAAAACCGATGCCGAAGGTTCAAATATCGGCCGAAGCCGAAGCCAAATAATCGGTCGGACACTAATATTCACAATATTTGTGCTTTCGTGCGCTCCCGCAGTGTTGCATATTTCATTATTGCAAGGTTGCATTTTGCATCGTTGCGATACTGCGAAAATACCCCTAACATCTTTAACCAGTCTTTATAGTTTTTTGTCTAGAATTTTTTATTTGTTTTGGTATTTTTCTACTCATCCCCCGTTAAAATGTTAAAGTTATTAGTTAAAGTATGTTTTAAAGTTATTTAAATTTAATATCTTAAACAACTTATTTCTTTGTTAATACTAAAAAGAAGGAAATAGAGGTAATAAAAAATTTATCGCTTATTAACGAATAGATGAGTAGTTAGTGAATAAAACTAGCAATGCGAAGATAACTGGTTTGACACAAGCAAAAGTTTAAAAGTTATCTCTTAGTAAAAGTGCATATAAAATTAATTTAATAATAACGATAAATAATGTGAATGACCCAGCAGGTATTTGAAAGTCAAAGTATACTACTTTTTCTGGCTATTACTAGGGCAATACTTTCTGGTCAATTTGTGAGTACTAAATTTTGTATATTAAAAATATTAAAACACATCTGAAGTTTTTGGTACATAAAAAATACTCGTTATACTTGTAGGGTATTTAAAACACTTGTAAGTAGTTTATTTTCTTATTAAATATACTTCTTATAGAATAATATTTAAAAAATATTTTTGTTTTTTATATTATAATTTAATTTTTTATATAAAAACCTGGTGCTTTAGGTATGTCATCAGTGTTTAATTTCAAAAATATTGCTCTATATTATTTATAATAAATATAACTAACATTTCAACTAAAAACATTCTTTTAAAATTATTTATAAATGTTATTTTTTTATTAAACACTGAATGTATTGATTAGAACAAGTAATTCGATTTTTTTATTAAAATTAAATTCATTTCAATTTAATTCGAAATAAAAGTTTTCTCATTTTAAATATTTAGATATAACAAAAAATTAAAATATTAACAACAATACTTGAATTTTTTTTTAAGTGTATTTAAAAATGAAAGCTCAGAAACTGACTTGATTTGTAGTCTTTTGTCACTTGCATTAAAATAACATTAACTACTAGTTGTTAAACTATAAAAAATCAATTTTCCCTCCGTGAATATGGAATAAAATCAACTAAACTTTAATGAACCGCTATAGAACCAGTTGTCCAAACATCATCATCATCATGATTCCGGTTACCCTCTAGTAGTTATTCATGCATAATATTGTTATGAGATCTATAAAAAAAATTAATACCGCTTTTATAAACATGTGAGAAGCTCAGCTTATTGTTTTGAACTTGGTTCTGGATTTGATGCAGCATCTGCGAACAGTTGATCGAGAATCTCTGTCAGACAATCAAGCAATTCAAGCTTAACAAGATATCATTTGTTCTACGTACGAGCAAAACAAACAAATTTACTGAAACAATGAAGCAATCCAACTTCTTGGGTATTATTTAAAAAATTAAAAATTAATTTAAAAAATTTTTGTTTAAAATGCATTTTAAATGCAAAAATACTTATACTTTCTCACAGCTGTTCTGTGTATTATTATTGTGCTCTCATCCACTGTGCGATTAGCTAAAACTACACCTGCGGAAAAATTAAATGAACGCCAACGACGTAGTTTCGATGATTACGACTATTTCGATGATTATCATGATGATCCTCATCAAAGTAGCTTAAATGGTGATGGAGGATTCAGCCAACAGAGGCCCGATACAACATTTTCAAATTCACAACAACAACAATCACAGTTTCAGCCACCAAGTGAAGCCTACTTTGGCCACAATGGCCCAGCATTTGCCACAACTGCCACAGCAAGATCAAATTTTGATAGGCCAACACCAAATCCTACTACAAATCGTGGACCAGTTGTATTCATTAATAACACTCCACAAGTGGCAACATTACCACCATTTCGTGCGATTCCACCACCTTCAGCATCATTTATGGCTTGTTATGGTGCCTGCCAGACGACTCCCGAATATAATCCAATTTGTGCCAGCAACATGCAGCTTTACTTCAATGAGCAGAAATTCAACTGTGCACGTAGCTGTGGAGCAGGTGAGTTCAAGGCAGTGTAGTTGTAGGAAAATCATGGGTTTTTCAAGTACACGTACGTATATATATTGAATTACAAACATTTGTTTATGAGAAAAACTTCTATTTACAAAATTTGCATACTTAAACATATCAGCTATTTATTATTCTGCACGGTTATAAATCTTGGATTAATTTTTGAAACCAATCGTTGGACTAATAAATTTTTAAATCCTTTTTTTATAAGAACTAATACTTTTGTATGAACTGCAAATTTTTTTAGTCAACGCTGTACTTAAATTAATTAAATTGAAAATAAAATTTGAATTTTATTACCCCATGATTTAAATTTAATACAAATTAAGTAAACAGTAAAAAAATCTTGAAGTAATTTTGAAACCAATCATTAGGAATAATGCATTTTTAACCCTTTTTTATTAGATTTGATACTTTTCAAAATACTAGAAATTTTTTTATTCAAAGCTGTGCTTAAATTTAACAATTGGGAATACAATTTTAATTTTAGTACTTGAGATTTAAAAATAACTAAAAAGTATAGTAGCTGTATTTTGTTTACATTTTGTCATGCTCTAGCATGCAACAGATTAGCCCGAGGTTAGAACTCGCATCTCTAATGCACAGGCCGCGGTTCGATCCTAAGATCTGGCAAAAAATGAAAATGTTACATAATGCAATTTTAGCATTAGATAATTAACTATATAAGATTATTATAATATTAAAAAAAAAAAAAATTAAAAACGGCTTGACTGAGGATCGAACCAGGGTCACTTGATTCATCAAATCAAATCGACAATCGCTTAACCAATTGAGCCACGGAATAAAATTTTTTGCGCTCGCTTTTTGTGTACTTTAATATTATTTACGAAATTTAAAAACCAAACCAGAGTATTACAATTTAAAGTTTAAATTTTTTGCCCATTTCAAGCCCATGCGGGACTTAAACTTATTTTTAGTATTTCACTTGGTTTAAATTTTAATATCTATTCCATGATTCTTAACCCTTTTGTTCATAAAATGCACACTGCAATCGTTGGCCCTATTATGCCCCACCGGGTAGGTAAGGGCCCCGCAGGCACTTCTGTCTAATTTGATTTTTAAATGTTTTGAATATAAACCGATAGTAAAATCCCTTGTTGAAGAATATCCAAATGATATTCAAATAGAATTATTCTGTGAATAACATCAATTCAAATTTGATGAAATTTCATTTTCAGTATTCAAAATTATGAGTGCTAATTTTGTACCTACTTCAGTGTTTACGAAATTTAAGAACTACACCCACAAGAGTTTAAGGTTTAAATTTTAAGCCCATGCTGGACTTAAACTTAGTTTAAGTATTTGACGTGGCTTAAATTTTTAACCTATGCGGGACTTTAACTTTGTTTTAGTATTTGCTAAATACTAAAATTTAAATTTAGTATTTTAGTAAATTTTGAAAATTTTCGCTTTGACTTGAAAACATTACGCCTAACGAGCACGAAAAAAGTTGGATAGGAAAGTGACAAGAAGTTTCATTAAATTATTACTTGTCCAGTGGGGAGGGGGGATACAATACAATTTATGTAAGAGTAAATGTTAATTCTTGTCATGAAAAAAATTATACAAAAAACTAGTAAGGTATATTTTCGACTTGGTCGAAGTTAAAATACCCCCACGGCCTATTCGTAAGGGTTTAAAATCTTAAATTGTAGCTCTTATTGTATCAGATTTTAAAAGATTTTACTATTTTGGTGACGTCTAAAATATATACATATCAAATTGTTACTTACTTAAACATACTGCAGCTTAAACACAAGTCTCTTTATAATGTTTTCAATTTGGGGGTTGTATGGGAGGTTGGCGTGTTTGTGGGTGGTTGACGCCAATTTTTCTAACAACCCTTAATTTTTATATAAATTGAATATATACCGAATTTTATATTTGTACAAGCCTTTTTATATAGTTTTCAATTTTAGGGTTGCATGGGAGATAGGCGTGTTAGTGGATGGATGATATCCATTTTTTAACATGCCTCAGTTTTAATATAAAATACACAAATACCGAATTTCAGTTTTGTAGCTTAAATATTAGCCTATTAATAGAGTTTTCACTATTGTGGTTTGTATGGGAGGTGGTCGTGTTCATTAGTGAACGACGCCCATATTTATAACACATCTTAGTTATAATATAACATTAATAAAAACGTTATTTTATTCTTGTATCTTCGGCAGAAGCCTCTTTATATAGTTTTCAATTTTGGGGTTATATGGGAGGTAGACGTGTTAGTGGTTGGATAACGTGGGTGATTTCTAACACACCTCAGTTCTGACATAGAATTAAAAAATACCGAATTTTAGTTATGTAGCTTAAACATTAGCCCCCTTTATAGAGTTTTTATTATTGGGGTCGTGTGGGGTCGTGTGGGGTCGTGTGGATGGTAGGCGTGGTTTTCATCCGATTTTCTCCATTTTCGAACTTGATCTTTTTTATAGTTTCCTTTTATCAGATAAAATGCACTGTGAAGCTGCAGAATTTTTTCCATTTTGACCTGAACCTACAGAATTCTGACCTGTTTTTAGCTGAGAATAGATCACAAAAAAATGAATTTTTTTTTAATGTTTTAGAGTTGGCTAACTTTTGAAAAACTTCAAAAGAATTAAAGATTAAAAAATTTTAAAACTTCAAATTCAAATTTTTTTCCCGCTAGAAAAAATTTTATTTTTTTTTCTAGAAGAATTTGACGTTTTCCGTAGAAGAGCTCAATCTTTTCTGAAATGTCAATGGTAACGTTAACTATTTCCTATTTTGCCATCTCTTCGGTTGGTAGCATTTGATATTTGAATTTTTTGTACCGTCGACATAGAGAGGGCAGAAATTCTGCATTTTTTCTACTTTTAAGGTTAAAATTTTTGAGAAATGAACACGATACAATTTCAGAGGTCATAATTTTATTTGAGAAAAGAACGAAAAAAATTCAAAAAAATTAAACAGGGCAGAAAAAATTCAAATTTTTATGAGAAAAGAAAACGCTTTTAGAAATAATAATATCGAATTTCATCAACAACTCAAGTAGTGATGCTAATTAATAATATATATCCATTTCTATACCTAACACGCCTACTTATGGGTGTTACACACGTCGTGACAAAATTCATATATCCCTTGCGCAATACGCGTGAGGGTATAAAAATAATGACGTCATCGTAATGACGGATTTTGCAAGCAAAATTATTTTATGAATAACAGGTATCCCCCGTTTTACACGGTAATAGGTTCCTGAGAAATCCGTGTAAAATGATTTTTGATGTAAAACCGTGTAAAATGAAAAAAACCACAATTGTGCTTTAATTTATTGTATTTTTTATTGAACGTAAAGTTATAGCGTTAAAACAGAAATTCTGCATTTTTTCTACTTTTAAGCTTTCCGGTCAGAGTGAACGTTACAAGCGATGCAATGCTATAAAGCTAATAACTTGAAGCTACAAGCCGTTGCCTTTGCTTTTCTATGAAAAAATTCAAAAGGTGTCAAAGTAAAAGCAATACTATGGTATAAACTATATGAAGCAACTTTGAAAGCTTCAAGCGTTCGATAGATGTTCGAAATTTATTATATTAAATTTGAAATATAAAATTCATTGATTCAGCAATTTTTAGTAATAAGAAACACTTTCACTCTCACATAGAATAGCATTGCTTCTAGCATCTAATAGCAAACCTACCAGTATCACTTAGCTTGTAGCGCTCCCTCTTACATCAGCCTTAAGGTAAAAATTTTGGAGTATTTTATTGGGTATTTTATCGTAACCACTTATATTTAAATATTAATTGTAAGCAAACTGCTTATTACGATAATTAAACTTAATTACGTTTGTTCTTCTCATTTCAGATATTGCAATAGTCAGAAGAGGCAATTGTGAGGGCCTTTTTCCAATGAGAAGAGGATAGTGATAAAACCTGTGCCATTACTTTATGTAATTTAATTGAGAATTTAGTATAGAAACATATAAGTAACCGTTGTTATATATTTTAATATTTACTCATACTTTATTTTATTGAAAAAAATAATACATTTTTATAAAATATCCTTTCATAGCGTTTGTTTTCTTTAATGACAGGCGTCATAGCTCAAAATATTGCAATTTTGTAGGAAAAGTTGCATCAAGTCACGAAATTCTTCGTTCAAATATGTAATACCAAAAGTTGTTAATTTAGAACACAGTAACGTCACTTTTTATTGACAGATCGATCTAATATTTAGAGCCTAGACACATTGGCTGCGGCTGCAGCATTGCGTCAAACGTCAAATTTTTGTACATGCTTTTCTTATGGCGATGAATGTGGTGAAAATGTTGCAACGACAATGCGTCATTGCAGCAATGTTGCTGTCGTCGATTTATAGCCTAGACACATTGACTACGGCTGCAGCATTTCGTTAAACGTCAAATTTTTTTTACATGCTTTTCTTATGGAGGTGAATGTGGTGAAAATGTTGCAACGACAATGCGTCATTGCAGCAATGTTGCTGTCGTCGATTTAGAACTTTTTCTATTTTGACGTGCGACAAGAGTAAGAACATCGGCATTTATTAATGTTTTCGCTTAATTTCATGCTTTTTTTGTGCTTTTATTGTTCATTCTCATTGTGTTTAATGTTTGTTTTTTAATGATAATTCGATGTTTAATAATAAACATATATGAAAATACGGCTTATCGCGCTGCATCCAAATTAATCAAGTCGTAAACAACATGCCAACATTTTCATTTTCACCTCGTGTTGCTATGTTGCAGCCGCAGTCAATGTGTCTAGGCTATTATGGTGTGTTCATGTTGAGCTTGTCACCCGTCAAAAATTGTATGCATTTGAAGAGTGGTAGTCAGTGGCGTAGCGAGCATAACTAGCGCCCGAGGCAAAACAATTTGTTGTCGCCGCCAATGAAATAATGCAAAAATTATATATATATAAATTTTATTATTAAGTACAAATAATTATAATATACCTTTCAAATAGCATTAGTACATTTAATAGTAATAGTACACCATGCGCCAAAATCAGAAAAACTGTCTGTACACGACAGCATATTATATTTTTTATAGTTTTGGGATCTCTAAACACGAAAATCGCAAAAAAGTTTTATGGTTACGTGTTTTTTTAAAGGTTTTTTTTAGTTTTTTTTGCATTTTTCAAGTATAGTCGCTTATAATTAAATATATCTTGTACACTACTTGTTCGATATTAATAATCACCCCTATCAAACTAAGCCTAATAAAATTTCTAATTTTCTACATGTTTATTCAACAAATTTTTTATTTAAAAATTCATACAAAATCGAAAATTTAAAAAGTGGTTAATTTTACCATTTGATCTTAAGACTTCATTTTTAATAGAGAATATAAGATATTGGCAAAAGAAATTCGTGCAAATTTCGGTCAGGAGATGCATTTGAGTGAAGACACTAAGATTCGACACTGTACACTGAGAAAACTACATTTTCAAAACCAGCAGAAACGTGCTACTTGTGAAAACGTTTAACCCAGATTTTGCGCCTCTAACGTTTAAATTTTCTTTTAAAAACGAACATTTAAAAAAGAGCTTCTTAAACGTTCGTTTGATTTTCTACAATAAACATTTTACAACGAATTGCTTAAACGTTCGTTTGATATTTTTAAATGAACATTGTAAAGAGAGGTTTTTATTGCCTACACGTAGTTAATGAAATTTGATCAGATTTTACGAAGGTCAAGTTTAGCCGAGCTTGCTAGTGGTCGATTTTAATAATCAACCGTCTAGGGTTCAAGAACATTTTTTATTTAAAATACGTTTATTTCTTATTTCGAAAGTTTTTCTGATCAATGAATTAATTAGAATTACAATTTAAATCATGAAATTAATGCTTTTGATACTTGCACAGTCAGGATGCGAACCTACGTCCTTAGCATACCAGTCTAGCGCTCTTCCACTGAGCTATTGGTAACGATAAGTTAACTGTAGCAAAACATATTTTAAACTGCTCATTAAGCCGGATCAAAATTTAGATTTCGCCGCCCGAGTAAAAATGAACATTTTTTAGCTAATGCTGTACAACGTTTGTACAACAAGCAAACAAAAAACTGTGTAAGCAAAAAGCCGTAAAACGGCTGTACAACAGGCACTTGCAGGACAGTTTGCATTTACATATGCTGAACATCGACCGTGGCTGCAGAAAAAGTTAATTTTAACGGTTAAAATATCCTGCAAGCGCCTCTTGTACAGCCCTTGTACGGCTTTTAGCTTACTTAGTTTCTAGTTTGCCTGTTGTACGAATGTTGTACAGCTTTGGCTAAAAAATTTTCATTTTTACTCGGGCGGACACCAACTCAAAAGTTAGAGAAACTCTTAAAAAAAATCTTTGCATTATTTTTTTTTTCGTAAAAATTCCCATGAAGCAGTTTTGCTTCTCCTAAACTTCTTTTTTGGCCAAAAAATCAAGTTTTTTGCATATGGGAATTTCCAAAAGTAAAAAAAAAGAAATGAAGAAGTCTAAGTTTTGAAAACTTTTTTTTTGTTTTGCGTTTAATTAAGTTGCTCTATATTAAGTAAAAAAATTATAACAATCGACTCTAAGAATTAAAAGATATAAGCAAAAATATGCACTGGCGTGACGTTACAAAAAACAGAAGTGGTTTTCGATTTAGATTAGAAAATTTGCAAAACTCTGCGAATTGGGCAAGACTTTTTATACAAAACTTTCTTTGGAAGAATTTAAATAATATACAACAAATTAAAAAATCTTTTCTCGGTTTTTTTTATAAGGCTAAGTCATCTGGCGTGACGTTTCTGGCGTTACTTTACTTAAATTTCCCTCCGAACATTTCGAGTTAAAATTTGTTTAAAAAAATATTTGACGTAAGTAAAACATAAAGTTTAGCTTTTATCTTCTAATATAAAAAAAATCAAATGTTTGTCTGTTTGTCTGTCTGTCTGTCTGTCTGTTCCGTATAGGCTCGCGCATCGTATATCCGATTGTGCTGAAATTTGGACACCACGTACGTTTTATAGAGAAGAAGCTCATAGGGGGTGTAAAAAAGTGGGCGGAAATATGTGGGCGTAGCACTCTATAATAACTCCTAAGTACCTGAACCTATTTCAATGAAATTTTATATGAAGGTTCAACTGCGCCCAAGATATAACATAGGCTTTAAAAATTCCAAAAATTTCTGCAAGAGGGCGCTTTAAGTAGTGCATTTTTAAGACTCAATAACTCTCAAATGACTTGACCGATTTTACTTAAATTTGGTACGTGAAATAACTTGACCCTTCAACGGAATTGAGGCTACTTAAATTTCAAAAACTTCCACAGGTAGGGGCTTTATTCAATCAACTAATGTCAACTAATCAACTAATGTCTGGCTCATTCACGTCAAAACGGATGAACCGATTTTGATGAAACTTGGTAAGCATTTGTATTTTTTACTGAAATAGGTCCTATGATTCTAAAAGTTCTTTCGACGAAAATCAAGTAATCAAGGCAAACGAATTTAAGAACCAAAGACTAATGAATAAAAATAAGTTTGACGAATACGAGCAGGAGCTATATAAATATGAACAAAAATCAACCGAACAGTATCGACCAAAACCGAAGTCGAACAAAGGCAATCCAAAAATCTAATCGATCCCAAAAGGATTTTTTAAAATTAGAATTTTGTTTTTGAGATAAATATTCATATTAAATGCATGCTAAGAAAAACTTCTCGCATTGTTCTCGAAATGCCTTTTTCAAACTGCGTGATCATTGTCCTCAGAATCCAGATGTCAGATCTAGACGTTGAAGATGTAATTTTTTTTTAAATATGACCGGCAGGTACTGTTTTACGGAAATTAAACCCCAAAACCCCAAAAAACGATAATTTAAAAAATTTAAAAATTTAATTGATAATTTAAAAAATGTTAAAATGAGAGCAGTTTTAAATTCGTACTTTTTCTGTGCTCAAAACAGAAACCCGAGTAACACCGGGTAACATCCGCTAGTATATTATATTTTTTTTACTCCTACCCTGTCGGCCATGAGAAGTTGGAACAAAATTCCACTAAAATACCTGCAACCAAGTTCAGCAACGAAATCAAGCAAACTTCGAGCAATATGGCGTGACGTTGCTCACGTTTCAAATTTAATATAAAATTGGCCCAAAATACACTGTAGTACTCAGTCTGCGTGAGCAGTCAGTCATTCAAAAATACACTGTAGTGGTCAGTCTACGTGAAACCTGTTTTTTCTTGTATACATGAACATTGTTTGAGTGTATTATTTTCGAAAATTGTGAGAGTTTTCAAAAAATTAAATCAAAAAAATGTTCGCTTGCTTATGTATGCGTGTCAGTCAATCGTCACTACAGCTTTTTCGGTGAGTGAAATTTCACGCACCTCACGTCGCCTGTCTCACTTCCCTTGCCTAAGAAAACCGGTTTCTAACAGACTGAGCACTACAGTGTATTTTGGGCCATTAACGATTTTTCTTCTTCACGATTTTTTATAAAATTTGCTTAACTTTATTAAAATTTATTGGCCCAAAATACACTGTAGTGATTAGTCTGCGTGAGCAGTCAGTAATTAAAAAATACACTGTAGTGATCAGTCTGCGTGAAACCAGTTTTTTTCTAGTATACATGAACATTGTTTGATTAAATTAGTTTCGTAAATTTTCTGAACTGTGAGAGTTTTCAAAGAATTTGCTTATGTGTGCGTGTCAGTCAATCGTCACTACAGCTTTTTCGGTAAGTGAAATTTCACGCACCTAACGTCGCCTGCCTCACCTCCCTTGCATAAGAAAACCGGTTTCTAGCAGACTGAACACTACAGTGTGTTTTGGGCCATTAAAATGCAAAATTTCACGCTCTTTTGAACGTCAACGTAGAAAAAATAGCACTAAATGCTTTTTTGTCTGGCGTGACGTTACCTGCGAATATCATTAAAAGCAAATCAAAATTTTAACGTTAATTGATATTTGTTTGCTCTTTTGCATTTATTTTGCGGTTAGTTGTTGTTGTAGCAAAAGTTTTGCATAAGAGTGCAATTGCTTAATTACTCTTATAAATGGAAATTGTAAAGCGAAAATGCTCATAGAAATAAACAAAAATGACCAAAACATTAACTTTAACTTGGTAGCCCGATATCTTGCCAACGCAACATGGGAAAAATTCAACTCTTTTATTAAATAAATTTTGAATATTTCTCTTTAACTTTTAATTTTTTGGTCACGGTAGACTTTTCTGCGGAAATGCCCATATAACTTTTTTTTTCTTCAGAATGCATACCCAAGATAAGGAAAAAATTAAAGATACTGATAGTACACAAATATTGGCAAAGTCGATATTTCGCCATTTTTTATGCATATTACTATTAATATAACATATTAATCGTTTTTAAAATATGCGTTTTACTTATTTCTGTTTTCTCAGTGTTCTGTATTTTACATATTTGAGTAAATTTTGCACTGATTGATACATTGATACTGAAACAGTAATAAGTATTTGAAGTGTTACTCTCAGGTTTGGCAAAACTTTTTCTCCATACGAGATTATATATGTGAGAAGCTCTTATGGAATTGTAAATTCTATTTCTTTTCTACTACAAAGAAGCATATTGCAGTCACATATTTCGACATGAAGTTCTGTTCCAAATTTTCAACGTCCAGTAATACCCAATTGTTCAAATCTAAATTTGGAATTAAGATTCCTTAGTCGTGTAAATTGTGAACTTATAAACTTTAGAACAAATCTCGTTTTGAATTTCTGCAAGTTCATTCGCTAATTAGTTGAGATCATGGAAAGCTTCTCTAAACTTAATTGTAGGACCTTGTTATCTGAGCTGCACACAATCAATTCTCTTAAAGAGTTCATGCCAGAAATAGTCTTAAGTTATGATATTTAAATTCGATATATTTTGCAATAAGTTTGCAGCTTCATTTCTGTTACCACTTGTGGCAGTATTTTCATCTGCTAATTTTTCGAAAAGTTCTACGTATTCTTCCAATCCATCGACAATAACGCTAACCACTTGCGTTCTGGCGCTCCATCGTGTTACAAATTCATGTTTAACAGTTTTTTAAAGCATTTTTTAACAATTACCATCGTGATAATGTTGAATATGTTATTTTTTTCTATAATTCTTTATTGAACGCCAAATATATGACTTGACATAAAGGCAGCATTATCATAGCATTGTGCTCTACAGTTGGATAACTTAATTATTGAATTAATTAAGTTAAATCAAATTTTTTTGTAAAATTTTATTTGTCTTCAGAACGATTTGGAGCCGCTCTGCGAGTGGCACCTGGGGCATGATAGACCCCCTTCCCTTCCCCCCCTCTCTACGCCACTGGTGGTAGTGCCGTCATTTGGAGACCGGCAGCCTCTTGAATGCCCTTGTATGTACTATGGTATTGCTTGTAAATTACGGCATATTTTCAAAAACACTTTGCCAGAAAACTTACAGAAAATAAAACCATAAAACTTAAGATTTTGATTAATAAAAATGAAGTTTTTCAAACAAAACAAATAATAAGAAAAAAATAAATAAAAACAAAAAAACTTTAACAAATTTTTCCCAACTTAAAAATACATTGCAAAATTAATTGGTCTCATACAAATATCAGTTGAATACTTTAAATCTGGAGTGAAAGAGATAAAAATTCTTGCAACATTAAGAATAAACAAGATATAATAATAAGAAATGAATTTACACCAACATCTAACAATTTGTGGTAAGTTCGCTGCATGACGTGGCTTAAAAATTTAAATTCTTTATCATAATGCTTGCAGCATTGCTGCTTACCTGTCAGCACGGCGATGTTGTTACTCTTCCACTCTGCAAAGGAAGTCATACAATCGCAGCAGAGCCTGAGGATGATGTGAATTTTCCGAATGTCGGAACTCGTTGGCTTACAGAACGCAACCATGAAAACGATATAGATAACAACAACAATATTAGCCACACTGTGTCCCAAAGTATTAATGCAAATGCATTAGAAAGAATGGAGAATATAAATCGTCCCACAGCACAAGCAACAGCTAGTCAAAGACAAGAACCGCTTTTAAGTAGTAGCAATGCTTTAACGCAGACACAACCTGGTGCAGCAGCCAATGCACGAACCACACAAAGCAATCTACATGCAAATCAAGCAGCGCCAACAACCACACAGCACAGTAATAACTACTGGCAGCTATTTTACCCAAATCAACATTCAGCCAATTTGGCACCAGCTCATTTGATGCCAGTCGTGCCTGCTTACCCACAATATCTGCGCGTTAATTCCATTTTTCCAACTACACAAGTTTTAGAGTTGAGCCCACAGAGGCTCAATACGCCTTCTAGAGGAAGATTAGCACGTGCTCAGAGGCACATATCAACGAGAAGAGACTTGGCTCAAGTTGCTGCTTTGCCCTTGTACAGACACTGGGCTATTCTCAACAATCCGAATAGTCCTACTGATAGTAGTGCTGTCCAAGAGCGATATAATTCAATTCGTAGCGGAGATTCATTTACTTACTTACTTGATTGATGTAGACATAAATATGTTTGGTTTTTAAGAACTCTTGATGATATGGTTTTAAAGATTTTAAAATATATAAATTGGGGACCAAATTAATTGTCGTCAAAGAGTGGATGGTTTTTTCTCTTTTATAAAGAAAATAATTTAAGGCGATTGTTATTTAAAATCATAGCTGTTAAATTTCGATTACGATTAGTAATCAATTAGAATATTTTTCAAAAAGAATTATAATCATTATATAATCCTTAGGTAAAAAGATTTTGATTTTGTAATTGATTACGATTACAAATAATGAAATTATAATCACGATTACCTTAAATTACGAATATAATCAAAAAGAATCAAAAGTAATCAACAAAAATAATCGAATATTTTTAAAGATTATTTTTGATTATTTTAAGAATTTGAGCCTAAAGCCTGGTTTTCACTATGTCAATTTCAATGGCCAGTTGTTGTCAGTCACATGAAAAACGCCAACACGTTGTTAATTTTTTTCTATTTGACAATGGCGAAAAATAGGAAAAACTTATCTCTTCACATGTTTATAGCAAAAATTGCAAAAAAATTTTATTTATGTGATTTTTTAAACTTTTAAATTTCATGTCAAACAAAAAATGACTAAGTGAAAACCAAGCATAAACCAGAATGGAAAAAATTCTTAAAATTATCCAAAATAATCAAAAGTAATCTTTAAAAATAATCGAACTTTTTTTTCTGTGGATTACTTTTGATTCTTTTTGATTATTTCCGTAATTTCAAGTAATCGTAAATATAATTTGATTATTTGTAATCGTAATCGCTTGAGTACTGAGCCAAACAGAAAAGAATCGTACTTAATCAATTATTTAAAATTTTTAACAAAAATAATCTAATTCCTTATGAATACGATTACTAATCATTATTTAACAGCTATGTTTAAAATGTATATTCTTTAAAAAACCTGTAAATTATGGTCTTCAAATTATTATGCCTTTATATCATACCTGTTCTCCATAGTTATATCTTACCAAGTATTGATACGTATACCCCACACGGAATGCGTTAGGATTATATTAATTTTGCAACGACTTGTGTCACGGCCATAAGGAGGCATGGTAAATGTAGAAAATTGTATCTATTCTTGATCTGCATCATTATTATTAATAATTCAAAGTTTTCAAACACAATAACTGGAAAACAGGAATACATCTTCATCATGGTTAAGCCTGACGACTTCCAATGTGAACTTGATAAAAAAAGCAACCAGCGCTTTCAAGAGAACAACTTTAGGCTTGTCGACATGAATTTACCTGGACATTCAAGGAGCTCTTAGAGCATTGTCAGCTCGAATAGTGTGGGAAAGACTGAAAGTTGTGAAGGCTGGAAGAGATGTTAAGCGATCTAGTCCTGCCGACTCTATGTTAGGCACCATTCAAGATTACTGCATCCAAGTTAATCGCAACTCGGCTCAGATGTACATAAATCTAAAATATCCAAGAAGGATATTTGCTTGTGGCTCAATAGGAAGGAGCTCAATCTGAACTAAAGCTGCTGAGAAGTGAGAATAAAATAAAAAACATATTTTAATTGAACCAAGGACTTCAGGTGTCAAACCTATTCAGTCAAGTCTGCCTTGGTTCGGAAATGGGGAGATAAATAAGAAGGAGGGAATGTGAAATCAATAGAAACAATTTTAGAATGTTGTATGTGTTGCGGAGCACTATATCAACATGCGAATTATTAATTTTAAATCTGTGGCAAGTGTTATGCCCTTATCTCAGTCAATTCTAGTTGTTAAGTAATCTCATTCCACAAACATCTCTACCACCATCTACAACTTCCAAGGTCGTATATATTGATGAATTCTTCATTTCAGAAATGAGGAAAGAATTAGACCGGGAATCGAACCCAGAACCTCTGGGTTGGTAGTCAAGCACGCTAACCACTCGACTAACGAGGCCCCAATTAAGTATACGTTAGACTTGGGTAACTCAGCGTTGCGTTGCGTTATTGAGTTGAAGCATTTATTTAAATGCGTTACTGCGTTGATACACTTCTTTAAAAAAAGTAACGCAATAGCGCATTAATACAAATGCAACACTCAAAGTAAAGCCAACAGCAAGAAAAACATTGAAAGCAAATGTACAAGTTGTACGGTTCATCGAGCACAGTTGGAAAAGACAGAAAGTTGAATCAAACAAAATAAGTTATGCTTGTTTTATATAGAAAAGAGGTTGCGGGAAAGATGCTGTTAAGCATGAATTCTTGGAGCATGTCTGATTGGATGATGCTTGAGCACACATGTGTGAGTTTATTTCAAATTGAACATGTTCGATTTCAAAAGTATTGATATGTATTGATTATCCGTTACATTTATCACTAATTATCTTGTTTATTTTACATTTATACCAAGAGCTTAGAAGTAAGACTTATACATAATTTTAACTGAATAAAGCTTTTAGTCTACAAGTAGAACTGCGTTTAAATACATTACATTTGGCGACGAGTCGGTCAAAATCCACTTGCTATTTGATATACTTAATAAAGAAAAGAAAAGAAAAATATAAACAGTTTTAAGTGCTTTTATCATTTTTAATTAAATGCAATATCAAAGCAAAAATTAAAACTTCAATTATGGCGGAGACTCCAATAGCAGTGATTGGAACAATTGAAGCGTTCAACATCGGCGATGATTTCTCGCTGTATATAAGTAGACTCAATCACCTACTATCGTTAAATAAAATAACGAAAGATTCAGACAAAATTTCTTTTTTGATAAGTCTCGGAGGTGCTGAACTATATAAAACATTGATTTCAATATTAGCGCCGAAAACCGAAAAAGACTACATATATTCAATTATAGTGGACAAATTAAAAGAGCATTTTCAACCACGAAAGAACATAATTGTGGAATGTTTCAAATTTTTTAAGAGAGATCAACTGTCCACCGAATCAATATCAGATTATATTGTGGAGTTGAAACAGTTATCACATACATGTGATTTTAAAACATTTCTGGACAAAGCTCTACTCATAAAATTTGTATGCGGCTTGAGTAATGAGCATATCCAAAACAGGTTGCTGAATGAGTGTAAGTTGGAAAATTTCGAAAAAGCTTGCCAAATTGCTCTTTCGATGGACATGACAAACAACAGCATGGAAATGATGAGAACAAGTTCGATCCATCATATCAAACATCAAACCTCATCAGTGCAAAGTTCCAGAGCCAAAAGAGAGTACGCGCCAGGCGAACGCAGCAGAAATGTTGGCAACAACACCAGAGAAAAGTACCGCAGCCAAAGTCAAAGCAGACCGCGGCAGGTCAAATGTTACTACTGTCAGAAGCTGGGACATATTGAGAGAAACTGTTGGGCAAAGCAGAAGATTGAAAAATTGCATGATAGAAATAAGTCGCATAGTTTAGCACGTAAGAGTAGGTCAAGTATTAAGAATATTGACTATGTTAGTGATTATACAAGTAACGATATTAATTATTTATACAATTTTTTTGCATGCAGTTCTACAAAATCATTAGAAATAATAGCTGAATTGGAGGGTACAAAGTTAGATATGGAAATTGATACGGGAGCTTGCGTTTCCGTATGTCATATTTCAGATTATCATAACTATTTTGAACATTTAAAATTAGAAAAATTTTATAGAAATTTAAAAGTTATTACCGGTGCCAGTGTCATTATTGTTGGATGTATTTTTGTAAATGTTAAGTTAAGAGAGCAAATGTTTAAATTGGAATTAGTAATTTTGGACTCGGATCACAAGTTTAAGCTATTGATAGGAAGAAATTGGTTGGACATTTTGTTACCTGAATGGCGTGGTATGTTTTGTAGTGTAAATAGTTTAACAAATAGTGTCAGCACAGATTTTAATTTAGAAAAATACAAAAGCTTATTTTCAAATTCAAACAATTCAACCATTAATGGATATTTAGCTGAAATTGAGCTCAAAGATGAGTATTATCCAATATTTGCAAAAGCATATACTGTACCTTTTGGTTTGAGAAAGAAAGTTGAAGATGAGTTGGATAGGCTGTGTGAACAAGGTGTTTTGGTGCCTGTGAATAGAAGCAAATGGGCGAGTCCAGTGGTAATTGTGAACAAAGGCGATGGTTCAATAAGATTATGTGTTAATTGTAGGCGGACTGTGAACAGATTTGTTGAAATGGAACATTATGTTATTCCCCGTATGGATGAAATAATTGCTAGTTTGTCTGGTTGGAAATATTTTTGTAAGCTTGATTTGACAGGTGCTTATTTGCAGGTTAGTGTTTCAGATAGATCAAGAGAACTTTTAACTATAAATACGCACCGAGGATTGTACCAGTTTACTAGATTGGTCTATGGGTTAAAAACAGCACCGCAAATATTTTCCAAAATTATTTGTGAAATTCTGAAAGGCTTGGAAAAAGTACAAATTTATTTTGATGATATTTTAATTGGAGGTTCAACTATGGATGAATGTAAGAAAAATTTATGTAATGTGTTTGATAAATTGTTGGAATTCAATGTAAAAGTAAATTTTGATAAATGTCAATTTTTCCAAACTGAGATCGAGTATTTAGGATATATTATAAATGAAAAAGGCATAAGTCCGTCAAAAAGAAAAATTGAAGCTGTTGTAAAAGCGCCTACACCGATTAATAAGATGCAGTTGAAATCGTATCTCGGTATGATAAATTATTATAATCATTGTATACCAAATCTGTCATCTGAACTGTATTTGTTGCATGAGTTAACGAGAAATAACGTAATTTGGTTATGGACAGATGAACATCAAGAAGTTTTTGAACGAAGTAAAAATTTAGTTCTAGATATAGGCATTTTAACCCACTACGACCCAACAAAACAGATTGTAATCTCTTGCGATGCTAGCCCATATGGTGTTGGTGGTGTATTATCGCACGTGATTGATGGCGTTGAGCGCCCTGTTATGTTCGTTTCTAGCACTTTGAAACCAGCGGAAAGGAATTACTCACAGCTTCATCGCGAAGCTCTTGCAATAGTATTTTCCATACGCAAGTTTCATAAGTTTATTTTCGGGTTACAATTCATCATTGAAAGTGACCATCAACCATTAAAAGAAATATTTAATGACAGGAAGGATTTACCTGTGGTGGCTTTGAATCGGTTGCAACGATGGGCCGTGTTTTTGTCGATGTATAATTATACCATTAAATATAAAAAGGGTTCGCAGATGTGTCATGCTGACGCCTTATCTAGATTACCCCTGCCTGAGATGACCAATGAAGAAGATGATAGTATTAATATTTTTCAATTAGTCAATGAGCTTCCGATAGATGTCAATGATATACGAAAAGAGTTGCAAAACGATGTCGTGTTAAGTGCGGTTTATAAAAATGTCGTTGATGGTTGGCCTAAAAATGTTCCAAAAGCGCAAGAAATATTTTATAGGTATCGCGTATCGTTGGCTACGGAAGATGGCTGTTTGTTTTATGGCGATCGTGTTGTTGTTCCGCCTGCGCTAGTTCAAGAAGTTCTTCACTTGCTGCACAGTGGTCATATCGGTATAGTGCGAATGAAGGCATTAGCGAGAACATATGTTTGGTGGCCGGGTATTGATCGCGATATTGAAAGGTTTAGTCGGAGTTGTAAAGTTTGTTCAATAACTCAAAATGTGCCTAAACCAATTTTAACTTCATGGCCAAAACCAAATTTTCCATTTGAGCGCATTCACATCGATTTTTGTAAATTGGAAAATGTCACAATTTTAGTGTTATTTGATACGTTTTCCAAATGGATTGAGGCGAGGGTTTTGAAAACTGCAACTGCAAATGTTGTAATTGAGATCTTACGTTCAATTTTCGCAGTTTTCGGCTTACCAAAACAAATAGTCAGTGACAATGGTCCCCCTTTTGGTTCGAAAGAATTTATTGAGTTTTGCGAGCGTAGTAGTATTGAATGCTTAAAATCGCCGCCATATCATCCACAGTCTAATGGTAGTGCAGAAAGAGGAGTACAGATTGTAAAACAGTGTTTAAAGAAAGAATTATTAGATCCAAGAAATATAAATAAATCATGGGATTTTAAAATAAATAATTTTCTTTTGAAATATCGTAGTACGCCTACAACTACAACAAAGGTATCTCCAGCAAATTTAATTTTGAAATACAAACCACGTACATTATTAGACCTCGTAAATCCAAAATATAATGGTAAGAAAATGTATGAAAAGAAACCAAATATTGAAAAAGGGAAAAGAAATAAAAGAGATAACATGAAAATAAAACCAATTTTGAATAAAAGAACGCAAATTTTGAATTTTGAGAAAAATGAAGTTGTATTGTATAGAAATATTTTGAATAACTATTGTAAATGGATAACCGCAAGAATTGTTGAAAAATTAAGTAGTTTAAGATATTGCATCGATATCAATGGAAAACGCCGAGTCGCGCATATTAATCAGTTAAGAAAATATCATGGAAAAGTTATTCGTTTTAGTTCTTATCCATTCACTCATACATATACTAAATCAGGTCCGAAAAGAAAACGTAGTTTTGATGAACCTGAATTAGGTGAAATCAGAAGATCTGAACGAATAAAACGGCAAAAAGAAGTTAAATGATGATAATATTAAATTTAAATATAATATTTGTAACTATGAATTTTTGTGGTTAAGTAAATGTATTAGTAAATGTATTAAAAACATAAATCTTGTTTAATAATAATCATTAGCAAAACTTTGTATTATATGAAATTAATATATCTTTAGTATGTAAGTTTCATTTAAATTTGGGAGGAAATGATATGTATTGATTATTCGTTACATTTATCACTAATTATCTTGTTTATTTTACATTTATACCAAGAGCTTAGAAGTAAGACTTATACATAATTTTAACTGAATAAAGCTTTTAGTCTACAAGTAGAACTGCGTTTAAATACATTACAAGTATAAGCAAACTTAAATCGAACTTCAAACTTGTTTTGCCCACTAGAAATGTGTATATGTGTATGTGTATTGAAAGCTCGATTTAATGATAAAAAACATTGTTCATTCTTTGATTTGAACAATTGAGATTATATGATTTTTCGAATTAGCAGTTTCATTGATTCTGCAAAAGTTTTCTATGAAATGAGGAAAAAAATAGTTATTTCTTGAATAATTTAAAATATAGATAAAATTTGTTGTTTCAACAAATTAGTAAATGTACATGGAACTCAATATAGAAACTAATATTCTGTTGTTTATCGTAAATTAATTGTTTGACTTCTCAGTTCATTAATTTTATAAGAAATTTGTTCATATTCATATTCATATTTTTGAAAAAAAATTGTGTGTTGATTTGCTTAGTAAATTCGGTATAAAAACTTATTAATACTACAATTGTGAAAAACAGTGATAATTGCTACATTATATTTATTTCAATGTGCATTCTTTTTCTTATAAAAATTCCCGCTAATTTACACTGCTTATGAAAAAAAAAACTATATAGCAAAGAAAAAATTCATTGATCTTCCTCATTGCATATAAAGAATTACTCAAATCAACAAATTCATTCTTTGATTTTTACAATTGTGATATTATTGTCCCGTTTGGTAGTGGAAAAAAAACCATATAGCAAAGAAACAATTCATTGATCTTCCTCATTGCATGTAAAGAATTACTGAAATCAACAAATTCATTCTTTGATTTTTGCAATTGTGATATTATTGTCCCGTTATTAAGCTTTTGGTAGTGGAATTGAATTGGCGTTGGCGTTCACATTCGTATATGTAAATGATCAGTTAAAGTGAAGCACTTATCGAGTTCGGTCAAGTTAATTTTTTTTAAAGGTTTTTAAAAAAAAAATTGTGTGTTGATTAGCTTAGTAAATTAGGTATAAAAACTTATTAATACCACAATTGTGAAAAACAGTGATATTGTGAGATCCAAAAACATTGGAGAATCATTTTTTTTGATGAATTATACATATATCAGTGTTCTTCTGATAAAAATTCCTGTAATTTACACTACTTTTGAATATAAAAAAAAACTATGGACCAAAGAAACAATTCATTGATCTTCCTCATTGCACAAAAAGAATTATTCAAATCAACAAATTCATTCTTTGATTTTAAGAATTTAAAGAAAAAGTTAGTCAAATTAAATAACTCCTTAGGTGCCATTAGAAAAATCAAAGAATTTTTTCTTAGTTATTACAAAATTAATATATCATTTAAATTAGTGATTTCTCTAAAATATAAATTAAAAAAAAAATCGTTTAAAGCGAAAGAAATGAGTTCGCAAGATATATTTACGCAGAATAACGACAACATCGAAATTATAACCTTATCAGGCAACCAGGTCGAGTCGATTGAAACCAATGTTGTATTGGTTCCTGAACAACAACAACTTTTAATTCACTGGGGATGTGAAGAACTTTTATCGGACTTTATTGAAAAAGGCATCGATGTAGAATGTTTCAAAGAAATGACTGAACTTGATATTCAAAATTTAATACCAAGTGCAAAATATGGGCTTCGTATTAAATTTCGGAGTCGTCTTTTAAATTGGCGAAAAAAAAACGTAAGAAAATTTTTAATCTGGGTTTGTATAAGCGTGCTTTATATTAATTATCTGTTATGTATTAAGGGATTTCCCTTGATTGCTCTATCTGATACACTATCTATGGGTTCCAGTGTACCTATTTGGATATCTTCATCAAGTTTTAGTGAAAATTTGGAGTCGTCACCAACATCTTCCCTCCAAAGTTTATTTGAAATTCAACCAACTGCCAATACTTTAACCGACAATATAACTAAGGTGAGAATTTCAGAATAATTTTTGTCTTTTAATAATTAGTACCTTTCATGTTTAAGACTTTGGAACAAATTTTGCAAACTACAATTGTTGGAAAATCTATTTTGGATATTTCAAAGAAAAACGAAACATTGTCATTTAAATCTCGCAATGATCTATGCGAACAAATAGCTCATTTTTGGGTCATCAATGACATTCAACATGTGTTGTCTTCACAGTATTGTCGTGAACTTGTGGACTCTATCTTGAAATTATTTCCAATAGAAGATAAGGTAAATTATATATGTTGTATAGAATATTTGTACTTCATTTAAGTTTTAATGATAATAGAATGTTTATCCTATAAGAGCAAGTTAATATTACTCTTTAAAACATTTTTCGATACTTAAATCTACACTAATATATTTAAACAATTAATACCTCTATTTATTAGGAATACTATATAAGTACAAATAAAAAGCGGAAGGGAAAACTGGCAGAAAAGTATTATAGTTTATTGAGGAAGTACAGGCAAAAAGGAGTTATTGAAAGTCGATATAAGTTGAAACGACAAAAAAAAAATCACATTAACAACAGCGAAAATATCAATGACATTGAAAACCCGGAAAAAGACCAGGAAACTGAAGATACGGAAATTTTTGACAATCAAATTGCCAATCAACTATGGCTTAAAAGTAATAAACAACCTGAAGCTCTTGTTGTAGAAAAGTGGCGAAGCACATTTGATTTGCGTTTAAAACATATCCGAGACGAAAAAGATGTATTCTTCGAATGGCCAATACTAAAACAGCAAATTGGAATATCCCTGGTAAGATTTTATTTGTTTATATTATTTCATTATTTATAATTATTTCAACTAAGAAGACAATTGCATAATTATATAATTTTGTAAATACTATATTACAGATTGAAGTTGATTTTGATAAATTGTATCCCAATAAGAGTCAACTTTTGTTTTCGAAGTGGGATGAATTCAAAACTAAAATCAACAATATTTACAAAAAAAATATTAAGGACAGTACTTCAAAATATTATTTTAATCTTGTGGCTACTGGAACAAATATTGGTAAGAAATTAAATGATTCAACAATAAATACCAATATCATATATATATAGATATATCTAATAATATTTAATTTTATTTCTAAGACTCTGAAGATTATCTTTTGTGCATATTGTTGAATTCTATTCTTATTCCAACTGGCATACACACTAAAAAAGATGGAGAAAAAAATTTCTGGAAGCCCTCAATATTAGATGGTCAGGAATTCATGGCAATTCAAGTTCATGTAATTTAATTATTTTTGCATTTCATAAAAAGATTCTAAATATTAATATTATCTTATACCGAAAATGACATTGGAAATATTGTGAAGCAACATAGAGAAAAGTTGAAGGAAAAAGGATTGACCAACCAACCCTTACTAATCGTCGTTGGAGAACTTACAAAACTGGAAAAATTTTATGTTAACCTGCAGGATTATTTCTATGAATGTGACAGTTTTAAGAAGAGTTTATCCGTTATTATTCAAATTTTCTATGTCCTAAATTTGAAATTTCCATGTCCTTGCCAGCAAGCGTATGAATTTTTCATGTTATATTTTTATGACATAACACTGGAGACAACAATATCTAATAAACTTATTCAACTTTTGGCTGAACTAAAAATATAAACATGTTCTCATGCTTTGTTTGCCGTAAAAAAATATCAGAGGTAAAAATATATATAACACACTTAAAATTATTTCACAAATTATCATCTCATAGTTCATTTTTCCAATGTACAATTTGTCCGCAGTCCTTTCAAAATATTTATGCATTTCGTCGACATTTAATAAGACACTCAGAAAAAAAAAATTTTGAGCAAAATGAAGTTCCTTTTGAACATAATAAAAATCAAGTATTTACTGATGAAAATGTATCATCAAACTCTGAGCCAGATTTACGTATTGAAACAAATTTATCTCATGTTATTTTCGAATTTATTTTAAAATTGTATGGAAATATGTCACTTAATCGAAAAACTGTTGTTGAGATAATTAAAAATTGTGAAGATATATTTATGCTTTTTCAAAATAGTATTGATACATTGACTGACGCCTCTATTATTAAAAATAAGTTCAAAATTTTTAAGAACCAATTTTCAGAACTTAATATAGAATACAAATTTTTAAAAATGTTGAAAAATAAAAATTTGTTCACAGACCCCGAGGAATTCTTAATAAATAGCTGCGTAACAGTCGAAAACATTAATGTAAAGCCATCTAAAGGCGTTTTGTTACCTATCAAGGATAATGTAATAAATTTTATGCAAGTTAATAACAATTTAACATATATGATTAACAAAGCTAAAGAGCTTGAGAATAGCTCTAAAATCTGTAATATTATTAATGGTTCTGTGTGGAAAGAAAAGATCAAACTTTTTAAAAATAAATGATGTATACCCTACTTATTATACCAGGACGATTTTGAGCTCGACAATCCTCTAGGATCAAAAGCTGGCGTTGATAAAATTTCAGCATTTTATATGAGTTTTCCCTTGTTATCTGATTCTGAAATATCTAAGCTACACAATATTCTCTCTTGTTGCTATATAAAATCGTCGGATTCTTCATATGGAAATGAGGCTAACTTAATGCCATTGGTTACAAAATTAAAAGAACTAGAAGAAATTGGAATAAATGTTCCTTCTAAAAACGGGACGGTTCATGTACATTTAATATTAGCAGCAATAACAGCAGATAATTTAGGTCTCAATTCTATTTTGGGCTTTACTAAATCATTTTCTGCAAATCATTTTTGCAGAATTTGTACTTGTAATAAATCTGTAACGCAAAAACTAGTCAAGGAAGATTGTACTAAGTTTAGAACTATTGAAAACTATAATGAGGCTCTTCTTTCAAATGATATTCCCACCACAGGTATCAAGGAAAATTGCGTTTTTAATATCATAAAATCTTTCAATGTTATTGATAATGTTACTTGTGATATGATGCACGATATTCTAGAAGGCATAGCACATTATGAGTTATGTGATATTCTAAATTATTTTATTATCGAAAAAAAATATTTCAGTTTATCTGTTCTCAATTCTAGAAAATATGCTTTTGATTATGGTCCCACAAATCACAAAAATGGATAGTAAAAATAAAACGGTAGATGTAAATATAAAGCATATAACAAACAAACGCTAACGTATGTCAGCTTCAGAAATGAAAAGTTTTTTGCATTTTTTGCCTTTCATAATTGGGGACTTTGTACCAATAAATGATAAAGTTTGGGGATTACTCAGATTACTCATAAGATTAGTAGAAAATGCGTCTTTACCTAACTTTACAATTGAAACTTTAGTTGAATTCAGAGCCTTAATAGCTGAACACCACCAGTTATATTTAAATATTTTTGATGGCCACTTAATGCTGAAACACCACTTCATAACGCATTACATAAGTGCGATAAAAAAATTAGGTCCCATGAAAAAATTATGGACCATGAGATTTGAAGCAAAACACAAAGCAAATAAGACTTATGCTGGTACAACTACTTCGCGAAAAAATATATTGCTAAGCTTAGCAATAAAATCTAACTACCACTTTGCTCATACAATTTATTCTAAAATACAAAATGAAATCGATCAAAATACAATTTGTAGCTCTGGTAATTTCATTAATTTTACAGATAATAATGCTTGGCCGTACATTCGAGACAAAACAAAAGACCCACACATTTTTACGAACATATTTTCTGTGCAAGAAATTTCAATTAACTGCACATGTTACAAAGTGGCAAATATTCTCCCAACTTTAAGTAGTCAAAATGAAATATCGGTATTTCAAATTAAATACATACTTATAGAAAAAAATAACACAAAACAATTATTAGTTTGTCAGGAGTTCCAAAATCTTCAAATAGATTCGCATTTAGACTGTTACGTTGTTGACCTTAAAAATAATAGCAATACTGATGTATATGAGATAATTGATGTGTGTGATGTAAATTTTCCTCCTTTACATTTAATAATGTTACCTAATAAAAAAACCGTTATAAAATTAAAGATACCTTTTAATTAACATAATGTATTTGTTCTTCATTTGAACTATAATTTTTGTCTTTTATGATAAGAAATAATCGTAATTTAATGAAATGAAGAGATTTTTGTTGTGTTTTTTTTTATTTTTATTTTTTTAATTATATCATTTTATATTCTTACTATACACAAACACATATAATAATTAAAAATATGACTATGTATATTATCTAAAATAAATTAAAATACTTACTTATAAGCAAATGATAAGATACAACTACTTGTAATTACTTATAGATTTAAATAAAAAAATTTAAAAACGATATACAAAAATATTTTTTTTTCAATTTATTTTACTGGATTTTTTTCAGTGCCAGGTTCTTTTAAACACTGAATCAATTGGTTAAATTGAACAATATTTTTGTATAATCAGAGAATAAATTATTTGAATCAAGGAATTTTCCAATCATCGTTTATAGAATAAATTTTATAATTTGAAGAATTTTTTCTTCACTTTTACGAATTAAAAAGTGGTAAAATCAGCGAAACAATTATATAATATATCAAATTTTAATTTAATTAATTATATGATATATCAAATCTTTTCTTTAAATTAACTAATGAATTATGTATTTCAACCAATTTTAAATAGTTAAAATCAAAGAAAAAATTCTACAGAGCAAAGAATCACCTCAAAAAATGACATAAATCAACTAATTTTTTAGTTATTTATTGTATTCGATTTATCATATTTTTTCTCTGAAACAAAGAAACCATTTGCAGGATCAACGAAAGTTTGTTTCTCATGAACAACGAATTATAATTAGTTATATCATATAATTTTACTCTATGACCAAAAATCATAGTAAAAATTCACTGAAATCAAGTCCGAAATTCCATGAAATCAACGAATCTGTTTTTTCAGTGCAGTAACCCTTAAGTATGGCAAAGCAATGTGGGAAATGAAGCAGATATGGAGTATTTTGTGGGAGTTATTTTCGAAGCCTTTCCTACCTGAATAGGCAGTCGACTTATTCCTGACGTTGATGAAATCCTAAGTGACAACGTTTTTAATCCAGAAGATTATAGCGTTCCCATTAGTCAGGGAAGCAGTTTGAACGGCGTTTTAATGTAACTAGTATCATCAACAACAATAGATAGTGCTATTTCTCATTAAAAAAAAATAACTGACAAATGACAATTTCATAAATGCACTTAGCCAATGTGAACACTTGATCAGCTGAAAACAATTTCGAAACTCCAAATGCGCATTTAGAGCTCAATGTGAACGTGGTATAACTTTTCGTATAAACATGTCAACAAATTTATAGGCAATTATTGGAAGAATGAGTTTAAATTTTTGAATAACCTTATATAATAATAAATAAGCTAATAAAACTGAATACATTCCACTGTTGTCTGTCATTGACAATGTGTCTTCAATACACTTATTATGATACACAAAAGTTGTGTTGGACTGTGTTGTTATCTGTCAAAATTTTAAGATAGCTAATTTGGTGTTGTGTTGAAGTAGCAACATATATCCGTCGAAGTCCTAACGAAATCTGGCGCTTCTCTAATATACCTGAAACTTTGTACTTAACCTATCTAACCCAAAAATCATTGTCGCGTACACTTTTGAAAGATAATAGCCATCGGCAAAGAAGCATAGCGGTAAGCTTCAGTATTGGTGGGATTGCAGTTGATTTTGTTTTTTCTTGATCTTGCTTGGAATCGCATCTTACAGAAAATGAAATAAACATGCACTTGGAAGAACAGATGGACTAACAAGAGTCAATTCAATAGTATCCAAGTAACGTTCTCTAGGAACGTTCTTTGGATTTAAGTTGCCGATATTTTCGTCTAAACATAAAATCGGTTTGTTGAATGGCTTCAAAATACTTCGTAGTACAGCAAATACGTTTGAGAACAGTTCATGATGTCAGCAGGTGTTCATACCAAGGTAAGACTGTTCATACTAGGGTTGCCAACTCTGAAAAGTAAAAAACCGGGACGGAGCCAACAAAAATGCGGGACTTGGCTGAAAAATGCGGGACAACATTAGAATTTTTTATTTTATTAAATATTTCCTTTTATTCTTTGAGAAATAAAGGGTATCAACGATGCCTTTACACCATCGCTTGGTTCATTGATATTGTTTAGATCTCTTTCCAACTCTTGCCCCATTCATGAAAAAACCAAAAAATAAATCCAAATCGTTTTGATAAATAAAATATATGAAAAATAAATGATAAAGGCTGTTTCAAAAGAGAAAAACATTTTCGCGCATGTTTGAGAATAAGATAATAATTTGGAGAGTGTTCTTCATTCTGATTGGTCGACATTAAAAATAAAAATCAATATTCTCTGAGCAGAAAAATAAATGAAAAAAATGAATGTATATTCCTGAATTTTGTTGAACATCGCAACTGCGCTGCGGAAGTACTGAATTTTATTTTTCAAAATCAACCAATGAAAATTTAAAAAAAAAATGTGCGTAAAAAAATATTTTGTCATCCGTAATTTCACTTCACAATTTTTTCTTGAGAAAATAATTTATTTTTTATGTAATTTTTATTTTATTTCTCTCTCAAGATGCAGGTTGCTGCAGGCCGTTCTAAATGATCGTTAAAACGATCATTTGTTCTAAATGTTTGCGCATTTAAATATTAAGAAAAACATTCAAAAACAGCATAAAGTTCAGCGAACAGAACAAAAAGAGCAAGAAACTACACTCAGAAAAAAGTGTCTCGGAATATGATAAAAAAGGCATCATATTTAGAGAAAAATGGTATAGACTTTGCTCCAGAGAATGCTATTCTCTAATTGCGATACTTAAAATTCTCTAAAAATTATAAAAAGGTTCCATGAACTAGAAAAATATATCGTTTTCAGAGAAAAATACTTTTTTTTTTGAGAAAATATTTGTTTTTTTTTGAAGAAAATAATTCTCATAGTGAATTTTTTATCAAAATATAAGAAAAGTTTTTCATTTTCAATAAAATTTCTATATAAATGAGAAATTTTTTGTGCGAGAAAAATACTTATCATTATTAGACATATTTCCATTTCCTAGAAGTAAAGAAATATTTCTTCGAAAATGTGAAAATTTATTCTAATTGAAGAAAATTTTATTTGATGAAAAAGAGAAAACTGCTATTATCAAAAACAGAGAAATTTTTTACCGGAGCAAGGTACGTGTTTTTTTCTCAGTGTACGGTCTAAAAATTTTCTAGCTTTAGAAATAATTTCTCACTGCGCAACTAAAAAATGTTCTTCTCTTTTGAAACGAGCTATAAATTTATTTTGATAATAAAATTAAACGGTTTAGGAAACTGTATTTCATGTCGAATTGGAAATTTAGATACAAACAATCTTAAGTTCTCAAATGCGGGACAAAGTGTCCCGCAAGGGGTCGTCGCGGGACGCTAAAAAATTAGCTGAAATGCGGGACGTCCCGCGAAATCCGGGACAGTTGGGAACCCTAGTTCATACCAAGGTAAGCCTGTAGCAAAAGTTACCTCAGTGCCATCTTGTAGTCAATAGCACTTTTCCTCATTCCAAAAATACTTTCATACTTATAGACGGTTCAGAGAAAAGATAATTTTAAGATAAATGCATTAGCTGAAAAAGCTCTTTTAATCTTTAATCAGTTTCTTAAATAACACACCGTCACTAGCGCTCAACCGATTCCAGAGTTTTGAACCTATGCCTGTGTTGACTGCATTTTAATAGCAGATTCTTGCATTCCAACCGTTGCAGATACAAAACCTATATGACGATTCTAAATTATTCTACAGATACAAATCAACCGGCCGAGCAATAATTCTCAATTAAAACCCGAGGCTAAATTTAAAATTAAAAAATACGACTATAACTCAAATCCAAATTATGACTCTTCATAAAATTTATATTTTATTACAGAGATTCAACATGGGTATCAAATCTTTTTTGTTATCGTCGATGATGACACAATTTTTTAGAAGTTGTCCTATGAAAGAATGGCTTTCAGTTCGAATTATGTGCCAAATACTTAATTTGATCCTTCTTCCAACCGTATTTTCAATAGAAATTAAATTTTTCAGGTCGATCGTCATTTTTCAAACAATGGCAAGACCTATAAATTAAAAACACAACCGTTTGTATGGAATGATAACTTTCGTAATTTATTTTAAAAAGTTTTTCCTAACAATAAAATTTTTCAAATTTATAACATTAAAATGTATGCAATAGAAATTAAAATATTGGCTTGTAGAAAAATATAGTTAACAGGAGTAAGCGATGCGTCCTTGAGATCATGAGTCGAATAGATCATCATCCTTGAGATCGAAGTCTGCATAAAAAATGTTGCTTTTACTCTCGATCAAAGTCCTTGTTTTGGGTGATACAGATTTTATTTTTTTTTTTGTTTTTTTTTAATTTTTATTTCTTAATACTTTTTTAAAATCTTAAAAATTTTTTTTTTATTTTTTTTCAATTTATTTTTAATTTACTTTTATTTTTTTGTAATTTTTTTTAACATTTTTTTAAATTTTTTTTTTAAATTTTTTTTTTTAATATTTTTTTAATATATTTGTTTTTAAAAGTTTTTATTTTTATATTTTTTTATTTTTCGTTTATTCAACTAGTTCCCTCAATCAAAATGCAAGTATAGTAAAAAGATATTGTTTAATTTTTTCAAAAATATTTTTTTATTATGTCGATTAGATGTAGTGTGGTAGATGATGTTTTAGAGATGAAATTTATAGACAGGGGCCTTACTCTGCAACGCGATTCGAAAGCTAAATTGTTCGAATTCGGAAATTTGACACTCTGCAATTCGACTTTCGCATTAAATATTTTGACATTTCTTCTATTTCTTCACACTGATTTTCGCATTTTTAACGTTTAAAAGCCAGTTATGCTATCTTTAACTGAATATTTGTTGAAACGATAAGTAAGTCACTGTCACTAATGCGAAATAGTAACATTTTGAGATTTAACTTTCGAATCGCATTTAATTTTCGAATCGCATTGCCTTTCGAATCGCGATACAGAGTAAAGCCCCTGACTTTTAAACGCCAAAAATGCGAAAATAAGTGTAAAGAAGATACGTCAAAATATTGAATTCGAAAATCGATTTGCAGAGTATCATAATTCCGAATTCGAACAATTTAACTTTCGAATCGCGTTACAGAGTAAGGCCCCGGATGTTAATTCATTCAATACAAGTGTAATCTTTATCTATGTTGTGTTGTGATTTGTAGAATTGAAGATGCAGAATTGATTAAGCTAGGAGTACATTAATAGCCAAGGTCGACATGATGAATAATTAAAGGTGCTGATAAAATTGTAAAGAAGTTATTTGGTCGGGGCCTCAGCTCTCCTAATAGCTGTCTCTCTACCACTATCTGAATGAAACCCAGGAAATAAAACCGATGAAAAGTCCCACGACGCAGCAAAACGATGATGTGGATCCCACGACGCAGCTATGTTCCCACGCAGCAGTCAAAACATTGTATCCCACGCCGCAGTCAACACTTGGAGTCCCACGCTGCCGTCAATACGTGGTTTCCCACGCTGCCGTCAACACGTGGTTTCCCTCGCCGCCGTCAACACATGGTTTCCATCGCTGCCGTCAACACTTCGTTTCCCTCGCCGCCGTCAAACCATGGTATCCCACGCCGCAGTCAACACTTGGTATCCCACGCTGCCTTCAGAACATGGTATCCCTCGCTGCCGTCAACACTTGGTGTCCCACGCCGCCTTCAAAACTTTGCATCCCGCGCCGCCGTCAAAACATGGTTTCCCACGCCGCAGTCAAAACTTTGATTCCAACGCCGCCGTCAACGCTTGATGAAGAATTTGCTGTTGCTATATATTTTGACTTCCCATGAAAAAAACCTCTGTTGTAAAAATTTCTGATAAGGAACAAACACCTCAGGAAAACAGGAAAACTATGCAATAGATCTGCGAGATTCTTTTTGTGTAGAGTAGAGAACGAAGACATTGGAGCGATGCAATCTTATTAGCCAATAGGAAAAATCACTCCAAATCTTGAGTATCTTGAAGTACCTCTCAGTTTCTGATAAATAATTTCGTTGTGTTGATATCGTAAATGAGAACGTTTAAGAGGTCTGATGGAAAAGTTGAATTGAGACGAGTTGAAGGAATACGCTCATCAAGGCTCGTTCAAAGCGTCAAGTTGCTCTGATGGGAAAGAAGTAGTTTGTGTGCTGAATTTGTTTTGGAACAACGTTCCTTTCTCAGTGTTGACTGTTGTTTTTAGTTTTTAATTTTTTTTTTTTTAAATAAGATGATTTCTAGACGGATGTCATTCCTGATTCTAAGTTGAATATAGAATAAACGGCCTGATTGATTAATTGAGCTCTTAATGTTGAACACAGCCCTTAGTGAGGAGCGCACATGGACGCTCTAATTCTAACTTGATTTGAACTACGGCCATTTGTGAATTGACTGAAGTAATGAAACTGCTTTTACTTTCAGGCTGTTAGCATGCCCAAGCACGAGTAGTAGAGTAGTAGAACCATGACCATCCTCTTAATAAGTTTGAAGAAATTTAAGCAGGTTGTTTGTTTTAACGTGTGTGTTTCTCGTCATAGCCAGTCACATAGTTGAAAACTCTTAACGCTGAATTTCTTCACTTGATTTCTTAAGAATGGTTGGGTTGGGTTGAAGTAGTTCGTTTTTGGCCGAGTTGAAAACTGTCTTGAATAAGAAGCTATAGCCTTGAATCCCCTTGAATTGGTTAAATCTTAGATATTGGACGTTATTCCCACTGTAGTAGATACTGTAGACAGACACATGGCATTAAAGAAAGCTGCTGCAGCTGCCTGGAACCCATGTTAAAACTCTCGCCTGTTTCTCTCTCTCGTACATATAGAATAGAACTTCGCTTGATTGCAGCCAGTTAGTTAAATCTACTATGTTAATAATTAAATTTACAATGTATATGATTGAATTGAATTGAATTTGAAAGTATATGATTAACATTAAATAAGTTTGTATAACAGATTATTGCATATGAAACATTTTAGTTTTGTTTTTTGTTTGAAAAATATTGATAGTTTCTGTTGAATTTTTTGATTTGACTTTTACAATGGATTCAAAAATTACTTTTTTTGAAAAATGTTTTGATTTTTTAACAAGTTAACATTTGGCAACATAATAAAAATATTTTTAGTTACAGTTTAGTTTGGAAGTTCATTGACATTTTTTTGTATTTAAGCATGAATTTTTAACATATGCAATATGTTGTGTTTTTAAAATTATTTGTATTATTTGTAAAATTAACAATTTTCATATACAATGTCGAGATTTCTCAAAAGTTTAGCTAGCTGTCCTTTTGAAGCCATTAAAGTGTTGTTTGTTTGTTGGTTGGTTAGCTGGGTGCTGTTGGCTGTTTTGTTAAAAACTGTGGACTAACTTAAATGCTATCAAGTGCAATCGTAACGTACTACGTCGTATTAAGTAGTATCTGAAAATATAAAATTAATGTTGGAGCTATATACGTAACCTTACACTCGACACGCGTTTCTTGTGATTCCCTTTAAGAAAGCATTTATTTGATTCACACGTTTGAGAAAAAGCTCAGCAGAAAACTCAATTAACAACAGAGAAGAATATCTCTCAACAGAGAATTTCGGTAATGCAACGAGGTGATCATAAGCCGAACCAGGTCTGACTTGCATAAACACTGCTGAACTGCTAACAGGAAATATTGTATTGAGGAAATCCACCACAGAAGTGGCATATCGATCTAACAAATTCAGGCCGCAACATTGAGCACACTAAATTAGAACTGTTAGCAGTTTAAGAACGCTGTTACCGAGGTTGAAGTAATCCCTTTATATGATAGATGTAAGGTAAATGAATGTTGAAGATCTAAAACAGCGGCAGTATGGTTGGTGACTGTGTTTGTTAAAAGGTATTTGAACGGCTTCTCATTAACTGGGCCCAGAACTTAATGTGAACTCTGAAATAGAACTATTAGCAGCTAAAGAGCACGAACATTACCGATGTATTATGCATGGCGAAAACATGATTCGTCTTAGATCGCTACAAACTGTTGTCCAGTATCGTGTGGAACTTAACTTTGGTTCTTCGAGCCCGATGCTTATATATCTTTAAGTTTAGCGCAATCTAGGTTGGCACATCTCAACAATATGCATTTTACTGAAATAGAACTGTTAGGTTTTTAAGGACACGTTTAGGTTACCGAAGTGCATTGAAGCAGCTGCTGTCGTTTTCAGAAACTTGTCTGAGTCTGTATGTGATGTGGTCCTTAGAGCGGAACCACCGCTTTTAACACGCTCAGTACTCTTCCTCCGCTCTCAATTAAATTTTACACAATTTTCATTTACGGCGTTATGAGTTGTTGAATTCTAAAATTATAGTAATTAGCGGATAAAGCAGTCTTTTACCGAAGTGCCGGATTCATGTCGGGAAGAATAGTCAGACTTAGACGTTGGCAAGTGAAGTATAGTTTTGAAAATATTTAAATAGACTGATCTGCAAAAATAAAGCTTAGTGCGAAATGCTGTTGATAACGCTTACACGTAGTTCTTCTTCTTCTTTTTAATAATCTGTCCTCTCTTAATATCCTGGTTGCACAAACGACTTCAATGGATGTAGAAGTGTTGGCTGTTGGTTTTTCTTTTTGTTAACTCTTTACTTTTCTTCTCTCATTTGAATACCACAACTACTGTTTTATTACATCTGAAAATACAGTTTTATTGGAAAACAATGTTTGTCCAGGCTTACACGATGTTCTTCAATTGATTGAGCCAATTCAGTCGCTCTCTAAAGATTCAAAGTATCTTCTACTAAGTCAACGTCTTAAATCATCTCTGGTTGGATTCGGTAGCAAAACTCTATAAAATTGTTAATATTTAACACACAAATGCAGGCACATTCAACTGCAATATGGATTGCACTGAAAAATAAGGTGTCTTTAAATCGTTGGCAAACTCGTTATGAAACCTTGCATGTTTCCGTGATGGAAAAATGGTGTATCGTATGGATTCCCTTTACGACTCTGGTCTTGATTGCCGGTGGCGGAAAACAGCACAGTTTACTTGAGCTTGCCCAAACGACTTAAGACGACGACGACGACGACAACAACGCGGTCAAAATACACAGAGGGAAGCCACTGCAATAAATAGGCAAATTTGAAAATGCAAAAACTTAAAGCAACCTGCTCCAGTGTCCAAGAGTGTCTATTTCGCACAGTTAACAGCTCAAATATTTGGAAAAAGTATCGCTAGATCTCAGTGTTAACACAGTTTTTTGGCTAAAAAATAAAAACGATTGTTGTTAGGGGGAAAACGCCATAGTTACACACCGGCAGGGCACGTCAATTAATTGTATTCGATTCCGTCTCAGCTCTATAGTTCTCATTGATTTTATCGCACGCATCAGTACTCGTTACATATTATCACATGCACAGGCACATTCAACTGTGACATGTCGCTAAAACAAAAAGTAAAATAGACAAGACAAAAACGGTCGGGCGGGCGGGCTTTCGCGTAGCTCAGGTGACATTTGGACGATTCTATACATTTCTCTACTGTCTGTAAATATTACGAGTTAATTGAATATAATTCAATTGCACCTTACGATTCACTGTAAGTTTAAAAGGCCAACAGTTGTTTACATCACTCGCCAGTATGAGACAAAAGTTAGACAATTCGTCAAAAGACATGCACAGGCACAATCAACTGTGTCACATCGCTGAAAATTAAAAAGAAAAAAAAAATGTTCCGGCTGTTCGAGGATTTCGAAAAAAAACTAATTGTTGTAGAAAAGTAAATAATAAGATAGAAAAAATAAAGCAGATACGCACAGGAACGTTCAACTGCGACGCATTGCGTAGAAAAAGATGTCTAAAATTGTAAAAAAATGTTGCTCGAGAAATTCCGCTTAATCGCTAAGATTGTTGTATTGATGCCCAAGAGTAGTTAAAAAGTTCCACCCGTTTCTGCTAGATATGCACAGGCACAATCAACTGTGTCAATATCACTAAAAAAGTAGATAAAACAAAAACAAAATGGAAGGTTCTGGAATGAACTGGCAGCTTGAAGACGTGTTCGAAGCAGACATATAAGGCAAAAATGCGAGAGACACCAGACATGCACAGGCACATTCAACTGTGTTCATGTTTCTAGAAAAATTATGATAAAAAGAAAAACAAAAAAAAAACATATCGCATTGGTCTTGTAAAGGTTAAGAGATTTTCTCGTGTTGACCAGCTTTTGAGAACTAGCCTATGTTGATTGTTGGTATTCTTTTGGTATTCATTTTGTTAATTTTCTAGTCTTGATTGTTGTTTTTGGGCGGGCGGTCGCACAGGTACATTCAACTGTTCCACCACACTAAAATAAAAAAAGATCAAAGAAATATGCTGATGGCAAAGATGTGTTCCCATCGCACGCTGTCATATAAGAGATGCCCGTCTGGCACAGTTCACTTAACTGCAAAAATAATGTTAAGAGAGAACTTCATGGCAAGCTAACCTTATCTATATATAAGATAGTCATCTTTATAAAGGGCGCGTGTTTTGATAATCAAGCAACTGTTTGTTGAAATTTTCTACAAGTATAAGCGTTAGATAAATTTCAAAAACGCATCTTACAGTTAGGACGCCGACGCCCATTTTCATCTCTAATGAAGTAGGGGTATTTGTTCTTGTGTTCAGCTGACACCACGTGGCTGGTTTAATTTCAACATTTGGATGCACACAGGCACAATCAACTGTGTCAACATCGCTGAAATATAAATCTCTAGGGGTTAAGCATAAAATATGTCCGACTTATCGGTTCCTAGGCGTAGTTGTTGTTTTGTTGTCGTTCATTTCTTGATTCGTTCTTGCGTTCCTTCCTTTCCCAGTTTTAACTGAATTTCGCATTAAATGGTGCTGCAAAATAATTGTCTAAATTATGTAAAAAATTGCACGAAGCTTACGAGCTGCTGCTTAGGAGAAATAAGTTCTTCAGAGGGAAATTTTGAAGTCTTGATAGAGAGGTATGTAAAACGGAGCTGCCTAGAGTTGGTACTCCTCGTTAAGTTGTCTAAAATAATTTAAAGTTTATTTAAATCTAAAGGCTATCTTACAAAGTAAGGCCATGAGGATGAAGCCGGGGGACTGGATGCCAAGGCCAAAAAGGATGTATATTTTTTTTTTAAATGATGTCGCAATGCACAGGCACGTTCAACTGTGACATTGCGCTTGCCTTCTTAATGAACGCGTATTATTTCTCAGACCTCCAAATGTTAGATTATTGAGTTTTTGTATTGTATACTGCAAAAGAGATATCAGAAACAAGTGATGTGTGTTCTAATCTCATATCGTTTGCCGACAAAAAGGCGATAAATCCACATTGTTCTTTTTAACTGCAAAATAATAGCGATATTATGGGGTAGAAATGAGTTGCATCTTACGAAGTCACGTTGTTTAGGTAGAAGATGTTTAGCGCCCAGGCTACTCAATTCTTGCTCGTTCCTACACAAAGTTTTAGCCAAAAAGGTTTATATATCAGACTGATACACAGGCACGGATCAACTGTGTTCAAGTCGCTGCAAAAACGTAAATAAAAACAGCAATTTTAACATAACGATTACCACGAAACTGTCCTCCTTCTCAACTTCGATTAACTCATCAGATCGGCAGCTGACATTATATATCTACATTTGAGCAAAATTTAAAGGCGAACCACGCTTGCCACAGCTTTAAGCCGAACTACTAGATTTACACAGGCACATTCAACTGTGTTAAATCGCTAGAATTGTCAAATAGAAAAGTAATAATTGAACCCTCCCCCCTTTCTCCACGCCTTCTTATGCCTGTAATTGGCCAATTGATGTTCCATTGCGTAAAACTGCAAAATAGTTATGAGTACTACAAGGTGTTGTTCTAACCTTAAGTTATCTCCGCTATTCTCATATCTAAATTTTTAAACGAGTTTCATGGATAAAAGTTCTCTGTTCTCTCATTCAGGAATTGATGTTCAATTTAAATATTCACAATTTGTTCTGCAAAATAATTTTGTATAGAGTAGAATAATTTCTAGGGTTTCTTACGAAGATGCTGTCTTGGAATTGCCGTCTGAGTTCCAGTAAAAACAGTCTTAAGCACAACGCTTATGTATGCAAATATGTAAAGAAACGCACAAAGTGGTTTGTTCCACGTCTTCCAACGAGTTATCAAATGTTTTTGTACAACTCTTTTTTAGACTTTTTCAAAGTTAACTGCAAATAATTAATTAGCGCATTATTTTAGGATCTAACCTTCCCTCCCAATGCATTGAGTTTCAAAACGCAGAGGTCCCATCAAGTATTGGTCAGTGTCATTGAGCCACTCTTCAACGCAATTTACAGAGCTGAAAGGTAGTTATTATTGGGCAAAATTTATATGGCTTACGAAGCGAATAATTTGATGAATCAAGAGCGCTCCAATTGGTTTCCACTCGACTCTCCACAATCCTAAGAGCGAAGCAACAAAATTTCTACAAGTAAAGATAAACGCCAACGATATGCACAGGTACGTTTCAACTGCCTACAACTGAATTTTTGAGGATTTTCATAAAACGCCAAAGTTTGTTGAAAGTTAATCCATGTTGATGATGATGTCTTTGAATTGCACTAAAATTTTTCAAGAGGTAATAATATGTATGTTATGATGATGCAGCATCGCTCCAACTGCATCATATTGCTTAGATGACGTAATTTTCTATGTATCTAATAAAAATTACACAAATCTTTATGGTTAAAAACGAACCCCAAAGTGCCTAGGCGTGGCACTAGCAATTACACTTTATGACCAACTCTTGTTCCAGTATATGTTACAGCAAATGATTTTTGCTTTGCTTTTCCTCTGCTAGCAATATGTTCTGTTGGTTGCGTTACACATGTTTGGCTATTCAAGAGTTTACAGAGTGTTGAAATGGTTATGACTGGTGGTTTTGTTGTTTATGATGTAATTGATGATAAGTGTTATGAATGTTATTTGGATTTGGTGCACGCCATTGTTGACTGTCCAAAGGAAGTACGTCGATGTCTTTTCATTGAACTCACTCAGATGCATGCTTCTTTATTTGCTTTTATATTTTGTCCAGCAGAATTGAACTGAAAAATAAATTTTACATTTAGGCAAAATTTTCACCTTTTCATTTGAAAGAAACATAGTTGTTTTTGTTTAGTTTAAAATGCATATATCTAGCTTTTATTTAATATTTAAAAAAGGCACTTTCCAAATGTTTTCTTTTCATAGAATTTCAAACAAATTTTTAGAACTATAAATTTTATAAATTATTTTAGCCTAAATTAAGGAAGATTCAATATGAATCATAAATGTTTACCTAATGCTGTTCTAGCTAATCAACTAAATAAATATTTCAAGCATGAAGTCACAGAAAATTTAAAACAGAAATGATTAGTCATCAGAAGTTGAAAATACTAGCACTTTACAACACTACTCAACAAATTTTATAAAAATGTAATAGATTACACACTACATATATCTCTTTCGCTCTTGCAGAGGCCATCTTGATTTCTGCCATTACAAAACTGCGCAGTTTGATTTCATGGCATACATACTGAAAACAAAATGGTCGTCTAGTATTTGTAGACCATAACCTCACATTTCTGCTTTTTCTTTAGTTTTAAATTTTCTCTATACTATTTCTACTCACAATTTCATCATAAAATACTGAATACATATTTATAAACAATAAAATAATTATTTTATCTACAAACCGAAATCACAAGAGAGTGTAACAAGCTTCGCACACAGTCGTGCTGCCAACGACCGTTCGACCTATGCAGTCCAAGCCACTTTCAAAGCGCCCAAGGATGCGTTGCGGTCGAGTAGAAGCGGCAGGCAGGCAGGCCAGAGTTCATCTTCATGCCATCGTGCCACCACAGCAGCACTGCACTCAATCTTCATCGATTGCATTCACATATTTGTTTGTTTGTGCTCTCTCTCAACTTCTTTGAGCTTGACTACTGCAAATGAAAAACTTTCATAATAACTAGGTCATGACATTATATGAGGAAACATTTGAGCTAATCTCGCCTAGTTAAAAACTTTCAATACATATATGGCATGTATACAATTAGCTACTTAATCTAATATGTATATATATTATATAAACATTCAAATTTCAAACATATTTGATGTATGCGACGTTCATCAACTTGCCACCGCTGTCTGTGCATTGCACCGATGTTCTTGTTGCTGCTTCTTGTAGCTCTGGTTACTTAAGTTTTTCATAAATTGATCTAGGCCACTGAGCTCATTTTTCCACAAGTTATCTATGTCATCGCGATTTTTACAGCGCACCTTCTCGAATTCACCAACGTCAGCAGCACTTGTTAAATTATTAGCAGGAAGTTTTGAGTTGCATGACGCAATATTTGCACCATATTCACACTTTGATTGCAATTCAAGCCAACGCTTGAAACGTTCTTGTTGTTTTTGTTGCAATTCTTGCTCTGCACTTTGTAGCGCAAGCGTGAGCACAGCACGTACTCGAAGGTCACCGCCAGCAGCTCCACGTAGCTTGCGTTTCATTTGATTTTTCTTAATGCGAAAATTTTGAACCCAATCACACAAAGTTCTGGGATTTCTACAAAAGTCATCTTCGATTAGAGCGACCATTTTGTTAATTTTAAAATTAACTTTTTCTTTATTTTGTGTTTATAAAATTAAAGTAATAATTTTCCTCTCACTATACTATGTATTATTTTTCTTTTCACACACACACACCTCTGAACGTGTAGTTGCTCAGCCACCCTGGAACTTTCTGCAACTTGATGTATTTCACCACTCTGTACTAATTTTGTTTGATTCAATTTTGATGTGCACTTCACGACTGCTGCGATACGAATATAATTTTTCACTGCGTTAACGTCCTATTTATACTCTGTACGTAGCTTGGTTTATGTATTCCTGCGCCAAATAACCCGAAGTAGCACCTTTTCAAATGCAAAATCTACCCTCTTGGCAGCTGTACTTCTTCCGGATTTTAATAAGGGTTACATTTCCTGGGAACTAAGATTTGCCTAATAAAAAAAAATTTAAGAAAACTTGAAAGAAAACTAGATCTTTGTTCATTTTAAAATATGCACCCTAATTTGTAGAGTGCGTAAATTAATTTTTAGTGTCTACCTGGTCAGCTACTATTGCTTTCTCGCTTTCGCACTTGGTGTTCTGCAGACGAGAAAGCCGTTAAATTCGAGCAACAAAAAATGCGATCGAAAAAAGTTCTTTGTTCTTTTACTATAAAATTGAACTATGCTAGGGAACACAGCCATGGGAAAATTCACAACAGCTGCTAATTTTTAGAGCGTTTAATTCTTGAAGGTCGAATAAGGAATATGAACAATTGAAGACTGTTTCACGGGTATAAGACAGTTACAGAAGCGCCAAAATCTGAGATTGCAGTTTCAAAGATCTTATTTGAGAAAATATGACTTACCAAAGGAATTATCTAAATGTTGTTAATATATCGCATTATAAATTTTAAAAAGACAAAAATTTCACTTTACAAAGCTTTTTTTGAAATTCAGATCTATTTTGGTAAATGTTTGATCGATTTGGGTGATTCGAGTAACATTCGAATAACGAAAATTTCAGACCAATCTGAGTATTGTATATATTTAGCAAAGGGTTCGAAATAAAAATTTATAAAAGAATCGAAGGCTTCATCAACTCAATAGAATACGACAAAAATAAGTTCGGTTTCCAGACGAGTAGTGGTACTGAGTAGACGATAACATCATCAATGAAAAAATATACGATGTACTGGATGAAAATAAATTAGTTGCAGCAACAGTAAAATCTTTGAAAAACATTTGACCTTGTTGATCAAGCATAATTACTTAATACTCGAAGCGATATTGGAATACGAGGAGCACGTTAAAAGATGATACAAAGTTATCTCAACAACAGGTCTCATATTGTAAAAATAGCGAATTTAGTGATGATTTCACAAGTATGATTGAAGTATCTCATAGATCAATCGTGGTTCTTTATATAAAAATATCCCTTAATATTACAATAAAAACTAATATATTGAATTTCATTAAAATAGCTTAAAAATTATGGCTTTAATAATGTCAGCTGACAGACGAGCATACAGTACGGCAGACATGGCTAAATCGTATAGCTCACACTGAATAACAAGATGCTTGCCGTTAGCAACCCTGTCCCTCCCATCGCATTTCTTGGATTGCAGTGATATCAACTTTATATCTATCCAAGAAATGTATCAGTTAGATAGAGGCACTATCCCAATTTAGGGAGCAGAAATTCTAGGTGCATATCCGTAAATCATTATCAGTTTTTCGTTTGCAGAAGTCGTCATAAGATTTGGGGTTAATTTTTCTCTTATTCTTGTTCGCTTCATTTAAATGTTTTTTTTATGTGTTGGGCTTAAACCCAAAAGCACAACCTTTGCTTTAAGACCAAAGAAGCCTGCCGCTCAAATTACCGGTCAGACTAGCGGGTGCCAGGAGACACCATGTGTAGATTTCAGTTGATTTGAGACGATTTCGACATGGATAATGCTGGCTTCGCCAAGTTGAGGCAGTTAGAACGTTGCCATGTGAAGATTGCTCTCTTGTCTCCCTATCACGACGTTTCTATAACGAAGTAACTTAAAATTTATTGTTCAGAAGGCAACGAAAACTGTTTATGATATCTATGAAGTTTATACTATGCAGTATTGTTTCAAACGTTCCAGCTCCCTTTTTTCATACAAACATTAAAAACTAAAGAAAGACATATTTAACCCCCAAGTAACAATTTTAGCCGTATACTAATTCTTACAGAGCTTATAGTGCTATATCAAAAAGCAACAAGCTACAACTTAAGCTTTAGTAGCGCTACGAAAAATACAAATAAGATCGCCATATTGGAAGCAAGCTCTATTTTCGAATTTCGAACTTAAGTGTTCACTTCTTTTATAGAGGGGATTTATACAATGAAACTCGTCGCATGAGATTTTCTGAAATTTTCTTCAAGCTTCATCTTTAAATTACACGATGAAACTGCGTTGCAGAGACTTTGCTTTCAAAATTTTATCAACAACGAAAATATGAAACAATAACGTCAAAAAGTTTCATGAAATCACAGCCCTCGAGACTTTTTGGAATCTTGTCATATATCAAAAATTCAATTTGAAAATTGAATGCAATAAAAATAAAGTTACAAAATTTTGGCATGAAGCTCAAAACATAATTATTAAAAATAATGTTTTTTTAAGAATTATTAACTTACATTAATAAATGTTATTAAAAAAAACACGGAACTATATGAAGATATGGAAATATGGACCTAAAAAGAAGGTAATTGCAGGAGAAACCGAACTGGAGTGTTTCGCTTGGGCAAACGTTTCCAAAGAATACATTGCATTTTAGTAAAATTACTTTACATGATATCTCTAGTTTCTACATTTTCAGGCAATAAATATGTTGCTAACAATTCAACATTCTCACAGGACAATCTATAAAGAAATTGAAAACTATCTTCGTGGGCAAAGCTTATTTTTTAATAACATTTAGTTCTATTTCTACGATTAAAATCAAAAAACATTGCCATTTCGTTACGAATTATTTCAAAGAAGTCTTATCAGAACCACACTACAATATATAATAGTGTTCACTTCTTTTTAAGTAGTGAACACTCATTTTATGCATATCAAATTTAGCAAGTAGTGTTTCGAAAATAGTCTAGTCAATAAAAGAAGTGAACACTATATAGTGTTTTCTTTTTATGCATATCAATAATGAGAAATCATGTGTTCACTACGAACTCTAGTGTTTACTTTTTTATGCATATGGGACATTGTCTGATTTTTGCATGTATGCTATATTTAACATTTATTAGCTTTGAAAATGCAGTCAAAATATACATCTTAAAGCTAAAATTATACTGAATCTACGGGTTTTAAAACAGCTCTGTAGTAATTTTTATTGCAGTAAAGAGCGTTAACAAAGCAAATAACAAATTTCCGAGTTCTGCTCTTTTGCAGATTTTATAAATTCATTTAAAGGACTATATAAAGTTTTAGAGCTAAGAATTGTAGAAAAATCAACTATCGAGCATTTTACTTATAATAAAAGGCAACTAGCAGCAAAACAAGCTGGGGTAAAGCCTTAACTACATATGACACACCTTTAGAACATTTTTAAAGCTCACTCGTACCTTGTAGCTCCAACAATGTTACTTGGGCCGTTATTTATTTTTAGTTATACAAATATTCCACTTTAAATTTTATAATGAATTTTTATGTGTTCTCTAGCCACAAAAGAGCATATGAAAAGGATTTTAAGAAAAAACTAAAGTTTGAACATCTATAACTTTCACTCCAAATTTTTGTTTTTTTTTTTAATATTTTTTATAAAAATAACTTAAGACTAGGGCCCTAGATTTTAGCAATTGGGCTACCGGGTAGTTCAAATTTCCCAGGTCATACCCGAATGTTATTGGGTATTTCGAGTTAAGCTGGGCTAAACGTGAACTTCTTAAAAAGTGATTTTAATGCTTTTAATCATTTTTTTAATGATTTAAAAAAGTGAAAATTCTCATTTTAAAATATCATACGAACGTTTTAAAAGCACATTCAAAATGTTTATTATAGAAAATCAAACGAACGTTTCAGAAGCTCATTGTAAAATTTCTGTTTTTAAATAAAAATAATCGTTAGATATGCAAAATCAGTGTTGAATGTTTTCAAAAGTAGCACGTTTCTGCCAGTTTTGAAAATGTAGTTTGTTCATTGTATAATTAAAAAAATAAGTTGACTATCGACACACAAATCACATCACATCTCTGATCACATTTTTGAGATGTTATGTACTAACACTTAATGAAAAAAAAAATTTGATTTTCAAAAGAATTTACCTTAAACTATTTAAAAATATTATCTTTTGTAATAAAGTCTTATTTAACAGGCCCTTTTTATTTACTATACCATATATCTTAAGAAACAAATAATTTTGCCTTCAAAGCGACTTTATTTGTTTGCAAACAATTTTACTTTAACAATTAATCTATAACCATAACATGATCTGTAACAAATAAGGTAGTTGCAGGACTGAGAGCTGAAAATCAAAATTTTTCAAAAAAACACCGAACGCAATAGAGCGACAAAACTAGAAGTCAAATGATTTGCATTGATTTCACAAAACAAATTTGCAGCTACTTTTTTCATTCTACCATATCTATAACAAAATTATTGGAAATTTATTTTTCTGACTTGTTTTGTTTTTTTTTTTACAAAATTATTTTAAACTGACAAATTTTCGCATTTTGTCTCAACAGAAAATAAACAATAACGGTATTCATGCAATGTCGAAAACGTGCCAAATATGCCGAAAATACGAAAAAGCGTAAACACCGTATTTCAACTGTAAAAATTTGTATGGAATCTGATAAACGGCAAAGTTCACAGTTTTTTGCACAATTTAAATGCGAAAACAGCGTCAAAAACTTTCGGCAAAGAGTTGTTGACACATTTGAAATATTTATTACAAGTTAAAATTTCTTACTCAACTTTCAACTTGAGAAACCTTTTAAACGACAAAATGCATGTTGTCAGTTGTCGAATAATAAAATAATTTATCTGGAATTTCTTTGTCTTCAGCTTAATTATGAAAACATTTATTTGTTTGTTTATATATTTACTTTTCAGCTCATTTATTAAACCAAAGTGGTAACTTTTGCAATATAACTTTAAGAACACCTGATTGATATACGCCACTAGCCGAAAAATACAAAAAAAAGTACTTCATGCAAAAACAGCGAATATTTTCCGATATACGGCATTGCAAAATATTTGGCATTGCATGAATACCATTAATGTTAGATCAACAGAGTTCTGAGTTCTTTTTTAAAGTTTACTTTATGAGATAAAGTCGATTAAGTCGATAAAGTTGGATTAAAGATCGAAATCAATATATAAATATTATTCTTCAAATTACAACTTATACTTTTACTTCAAATTAAGATAAATTGTTCTTAAAACGTCTTGAAGGGTTGAAATATCTTTACCGAACTTCAATTGTTAATATTTTGTCGTTGACCTTTGAAACTTGTGCGCTTTCGAAATTCACAGCTGCTTTATCGCTGAATCATTTCCCATAGCTGTGTTCCCTTTAAATACATTTTATTGTACAAGATCAAAGAATTTTAAGGTGAGTTTTTATTATTCTCACACAATGAAGTAAAATATAAGGAAATGGTGTTCATCTCACATACAGTGAATGTGTAATGCGGCATGTTTATTGAATTGTGTTAGCGAGAGGACGAGTGTTTTTTGGCAATTCAATATCCCGTCTGATAGAAGAAAGTTCTAAGCGAGTAATAATTTTCGAATTTTTTAATTAAAAGCTATTTTTATTGCTGAAATAAGTGCTGTAATTGTTCTTAATAATATAAACATTTGATTTAAAATGCGTTGTGTTGTGAATAGTTGTGCAAACAGTCAGAAGATGAAGAATAAACTAATTTTTTTCCACAAGTAATTATACTGAAACTAGTTGGATTTTTAAAATAAAAATGCTTTATTTATGTTTAATGGGACTAAACGAAGCTGTTTACAGTGGAAATTTAAGATTTCCAAGAGGAATTTAGTGAAAAAAAATTGTATTTAGAGCTCGATGTTTTCCCGCCATTTTCAAGATATCGAATTGCCAAAAAGGTTACATTGCTTCAGGGGCGCAGTCGATTCATATTGTAGCACATATTTTAAGGGCGCTTTTGTTTTCATTGAATAAATATATGTGATACTTTTTAATTATTTTCAGATTTCCACAAATGCATGATATGAAATCACTTTGGATTCGTTCATTAAGGCTACCAACTAATGTTGTTAACATACATTCAGTTGTTTGTTCAAATCATTTTTTTGAAAATGATTATAAAGGATATTCAAAGTCGAGCAGAAATTTATTTGCATCAGCTGTGCCACATCTTGATGCTGCTCACCGTGATGAAATGTAAATATTTAATATTTTTTTATTATATAAAATTATTGAACATAAGTTATTATTTAGTAATATTGATTTGCTGCCTAGCTGCAGTCGTGATATTTCAACACAAGCGGCAAATAATATAATAGAAAATGTAGAAATAATTGAAAATATTGAAATTGTGCCACCCAAGCCAACAATTGTAGAAACTGTGACACAAACTTGTGGAATATTGTTCCAACCGCAGACGCTAAAAGCTGTTTCCTTAAAGAGAGCGATGGAGTCAAGTGATGATTTATCGTCCTCACCACAAAAAAAAATGGCCAAAAATAAACTCCGAACATTAAAAAAAGTAGTTTTAGAAAAAAAACGCAATATAAAAACACTTAATGAAAAAGTGCGGCGTAAATCTGAAAGGATTGCGTCTTTAAGAAATATTATATCCGAGTTAATGAAAAAAAACCTTATAAGTGAGGAAACTTTGGATGTTCTAAACGATCTTGGGGATATGAACGCGGATCTTTTTAAAAGAAAGTTGAGGAAAGTTAAGGGCTTGCCGAACACAAGGATGTACCAGCCAGCTATAAGGTCATTTGCGTTAAATTTGAATTTCTTGTCCCCGAAAGCATATGATTTCGTTCGCCAAAACTTTTCGAATTGCTTACCGCACTCTCGTACGCTGGCCAAATGGTACGAGGGAATTGATTGCTGTCCGGGCTTTACAAATGAATCTTTTGAAGCAATCAGTATCGCTGTTGAAGAAGCTCTAAGCAAATCGGAAAAAATAATTCTGAATTTAGTTTTTGATGAGATGGCGATTCGAAGGTAAGAACCTTAAAAGTAATTTTGAGTTTTATATATTATATTGAAAAATTTCATTACCAGACACATAGATTGGAGCAGCAAAGGATCTATTGGATACACTTACATTGGAGATGGTGACAGCAGTAGTACAGAAGCAACCCAAATTTTAGTTTTCATGGTTGTGTGTATCAACCGGAACTGGAAAATCCCCGTAGGTTATTTTCCTATCACGTCTCTCGACGCAACTCAAAAGGTTAATTTGATAAAACATTGCTTAGAAAATATTTTAGCCACAGGAGCTGAGGTAGTTGGCGTCACTTTTGATGGGGCTGCTGTAAACTTTACTGCAGCTAGACTGTTAGGATCTGATTTGGATGATATAAAAACAGAAAGTATTTTTCAATTAGATTCCTTGCCTAGTAAGTTTTGTATTTTACCTGACCCCTGTCACATGATCAAACTCATTAGGAATGTTTTTGCTGATGTAAAAGAGTTTAGAGACTCACAAAATAATATCATAAAATGGCAGTATCTCCAAAACTTAGTGGTTTTGCAGGAAAAAGAGCAGCTGCATTTAGGGAATAAGCTGAAAAGGGCTCACATATACTTTTTTAATCAAAAAATGAAGGCTAGACTTGCTGTGCAAGCATTAAGCAAATCTGTAGCAGATGCATTAGATTTTTGTAGAGAAGTATTGGTTTTGCCAGAATTTCAAGGAAGTGAGGCAACGGTAAAGTTTATTAGATATATGAATAGTGTATTCGACATTTTGAATAGTAGGAGCATTAGCAAATTTGGCTTTGAAAAAGCCCTTTGCAAAGAAAATATATGCTCTTTACTTGAATTTGAAGAAGAGTTTGTGTTATACATAAGCCAGCTTCGCATTATAAATGGTCAGTTTGTGATAAACAGCCGAAGAAAGACAGGATTTATAGGTATAATAGCATGTGTAAGAAACATAAGAGTTATTTATGACAGGTTTATAGTTAGTAAAATTGTATCCTTCATACCATTTTATAAACTTAACCAAGACCATTTAGAAGTATTTTTCGGATCAGTCCGTTCTCATTTAGGACACAATGATAATCCTTCTGTTAAGCAGTTTAAAGCTGCTTATAAGAATTTGATTATCAGATGTAAGATTAGGGAAGGAGGTATAGGTAATTGCATTCCTTTGGAAAATATTGAAATTTTAAATCTCAGCAGTACAAACCCTGTTAAACCAAATAATTTTGAAGCTATACAACAGGATATAACAACACAGCGAAAAGTAGCTATACGACTTTTCGACAATGACGACAACGACAATTTTTTTCTTAACGACCATAATTATTTTGCAGATGCTAGTATATTAACTGAATATACAGGTCATGTAGTTAGGTACGTAGCAGGGTTTGTTGTGTTTAAATTGCAATCAATTCTGAAATGCAATGAATGTAAAGTAGATTTAGAAGGAGAAAGAAGTCAGATATCATTCATTAGTTTCAAGTCAAAGGGGTACTTGAAATATCCTTCAAAATCGGTTGAAGACGTTTGCATTATTGCTGAGAAAGAACTACGCGTTCAAACAAAATTGTTAAATAAAGACGAAACAATTTTGCATAAAATTTATTATAAAAGAATTTTGTTCAACACACAACAATCCCTCCTTGGTAAAAGTATATTTGAAGGTCATGTTAAGTCTTCCGGTCACTTTAATATAGTTGTAAAAACTTTAATTGAAATATTTTTAAAAACAAGGTACTTTTATATAACTAAAAGAAAAAAATGAAAAGCCAACAATTAGACAAAAACTTCACAAGACAATTAATTTCAAAGGAGTTTAAAATCAAATGTATGTATTTTATTTTAATTTATTTATTTATTATTTAATTTATTTAAATTTATATTTATTTTATTTATTTAAATTTAAGTGTTAAAAATTATATGTCAATTGTCAATGTTTTTGAATGCAATCAGCTGCTGATCAGAAATAAAACAGCGCCAACTAATAATGTTGCTGAACTGTCAAAATTAGCTCTTGGCAGTTAGTATGTGTCTATCCTATTCTCGCATAATATATCAGAAAAGTTTAATACATTTACTGCCTTTTGCAAGCGCAACTTATTTTTTGTAAGAGAAATTGGACAAAAAATGACGCATAATATGGGCTTAACTAATATTCTTCTTTGCTTTAGGGTGAAATAGGCCTACAGGGGAACCGAACAACCAAAAAAAAAAAAAAAAACGGTAACGCACCAAATTGTATACCTCATGGGTGGTGTGGAAATACAATATAATTTAATAAGCAAAATCAATTGCTTTTAACTTGATTCAATATTAAACAATGTTTTATTTACAACAATTTAACTCCCTTCTTTAACGGAGCAAACAAATACGGCCCTGTGTGAATGTTAATGTATTTGTGTGAACCAACACAAACATGAGAGGTGCCGCACTTTTGATCAACTACAGCACTTCCTTATATTTTACTTTTTTGTTCTCACATTCAACACCAAGGGCGAGAGTGAAACAGCAATAGCCGATCACTAGGTAGTCTAAAATTATTTTACACTCTGCAAATAAGGGTGTAAAATTTAAAACTTCTTGTTCAGCGAAGAAAGTTTTCGTTAAGGTTTTTTGAAATATTTTTTAATAAGACACATCTTCCCAGCTAGACAGCGCTAACAAGTTTACAAACACAACGAAAATAAATTTGGTGATTACTAATACACTCTTACATTGTTGTTTGATGTTAAACAAGGAAGGTTATATTTGTATATATTTCTTATTCTTTTTAACGAGCAAATATAAAAAATAAATTAAAACACCAAAAACAACGCCAGCTAAGTAAGATTTGTTAAAGACATAAAATTAAAAGAAAAATTTTAAAAAAGAAGTGATAGAATATTCAAATATAGAAGTGAATTTAATGGAATCTGCATATTGAAATTTTGTTTCCGCACCTTTTTTTTGTAAATTTCATTCTTTTGTATGTGCTTTTATGTTTGTGTTGTTTAATAGATACTTTTATGTCTGTAATATATATATATTTTAAATAAAATAAATTGTATTCTTTATCTATCTTTATTATTAATAGACGATTTAATGCAATTAAAAAATATTTAAGATTAGTTTTAAAAATATTAAAAAAAATAAAGTCGAAAAAATATAAAATGCAAAATAAAATTTAAAAAATGTGTTTGTTTTCTTTGACACTCGTACCCGAGCATCTTTTCATAAGACGTCAGAGCTCTAACCACTACGCCACGCAGAAGAAGCGTCTCGCAGCCGCAAATTTTAAACTTTAATAAACGGCTGGATTTGTTTATTTTTCCTTATGTAATTTTCTATTGGTGTGCAAAGTGCAGCTAATAGTCTTTTTGTATGAAAAAACGTAGGTATCAGAAAGAGATGCATCATCACACGTATACAAAAAAGCACGTTACCTTTTGCCCGACGCCTGAACAAAGGTAACAACCTTTGTATGGAAAATTTTATATGGGGGTAACGCACTTTTTATTAGCGCGCGTGCTGCAAGATCATGCTGCAGCCGTACAAAATACAAATTTAATATAGAGAGTGGTGAAATACATCAAGTTGAATAAAGTACCAGGGTTACTCAATAATTGCATGCAATTTTAAATATTGCGTCCAATAAAAGGTTTGCCAGTTCAATATTTAAAGCAAAAGAGAGAAAAATTGACTGTGGAAACGCGCCTTAATTAACAATTTAATTAATTTCAAAGTAATTGTTCTACGCGCCAAACTTATATAACACTTATATATATAACACTCATATAACTTCCGACATAATCGATCATCTGAGACCGATATTTGTCGTATTGTTGATAGTTTTCGCGAATGATGCAGTGTTACAAAGATGGAAAGGAAGAGTGCGCATTGCAGAGATTATTAAAATTGACACATTTAATACATTTCTCCCAGAGCACGAATTTTGATAGTAAAATTATAGTACAATAAACAAGGTAGCTGCAGGGCTATCAATCCTCTCTCTCTCTCTCTCTCAAAGTCAGAATTGTCATATTCAATACAAATTACTTGATGTCTTGTTTTGTTGCTCTATTTCGTTCAATATTTTTTGCGGTTCTGACTTTCGGCTCTCAGCCCTGCTTCAATGATTCAATGATTTGGAAGCGCTGTTCGTTAGCAATAAGCATTTTGTGCTTGGCCACATATCTAAAGGGTGTTTTTTTAAGAGCTTTAATTTAATTTTTTATTAAAATTAAATTAAATTTTTTAATTTCTTGGCATATAAGCTTTCAACATAATTTCGGGCATATGGCCACCACGACTATTTTGCACAAAGGTCATTCTAGAGGTCTAATTTTTGACCCCCTTTTCAAACATTTGAGGGCGTATTTCAGCAATGACACACTGAATATTGGTTTCCAAAGCGTCAACCGTTGCTGGTTTATCCACATAAGCCAATGACTTCACGTATCCCCACAAAAAATAATCAAGTGGCGTCAAATCACACGAACGCGGAGGCCAATTCACCGGTCCATTTTTCGAAATAATGTTGTCCTTGAAATGTTCTTTCAATAAGTCGATTGTTTCACCCGCAGTATGACAAGTGGCATAATCCTGTTGAAACCACATTTCGTCCACATCCATATCTTGAAGATTTGGCAACAAAAATTCATTGATCATGGTTCTGTATGGTTCCATTGCCATTTACGGCAACGCGTCGTCCTTCCTCATTTTTAAAGAAATAAGGACCGATGATTCCACCAGCCCATAGACCGCACCAAACAGTACATTTATCGGGATGCATTGGTAATTCTTGCACGGCGTGAAGATTATCTTTGCTCGCAATACGGCAATTTTGTTTGTTAACGTATCCATTCAACCAAAAATGCGCCTCATCACTGATGAGAATTTTGCGGTAAAAAGCGGATCTTCGTCTAATTGATTAAGCGACCAATTACTGAATTCACGGCGCATTTGATGATCGTATGGCTTTAACTGTTGCACCAATTGAATTTTGTATGGCACCATAAAGTCGATGGACAAAGTCCAACTTCTTGCGCACGACGAATCGATAAATTGTCGGTTTCTTCGACACTGGCCTCAACGACAGCAATATTTTCTTCTGTACGCACTCTTCTCATTCTTCTCGGTGGCTTGGCATCCAAAAAAGTGAATGTAGACCGAAATTTGGTAATTGCGTTATTTATTGTGGTCTCAGACGGACGATTATGTGCACCATAAAATTGACGAAGTGCTCTATAAACATTTTTAATTGAACACTGTTTTTGAAAAAATAAAATAAATTTCCACGTTTTGGAAGCGTTGTTCTGGAGTTAACCTATTCATGATGATTTGCCAAATACTGTGTAGAGACGTCACTTTAAACTGTCAAAACAACGGTCAGACAATAGAGTAATCCATATTGAAAAAAACCTCATAAAAAAAAAACACAGTAAATAACGAAAAAATACTCGCACTAACTGACTGAAAGCATATAACTGCTACCTGAATTTAAGTGCTAGGCTCGTTAGGAGCTAGAAGATATATATCTTTTGCGAAGCCATGCTCGTAACAACGTACTTATGAGAACCTCCCGGTGTGAGTTATTTTTTAAAAATAACGACAACGTAACGACTGTCATCAACACAATGGACGGATTAATACAATGGAAGGATGTTATTTTAAATGTATAAGTATGCAAGAAATTGAATACAGAAATTTCTCGAAGAATAAAGATATAATCCACACACATATAACACATTACATAAATACATCGAGAATAAGAGGGTTGTATTTTAATTTACATATATGTGAGCAAAATTGTGTACTTGACAAAAAAAAAAAGCAGCACGATTAGGATTTGAGAAATATTTTCTTTCTCGAATTGACTTAAGAAGATCCTTCTTGCATCTATTAAAACAGTTAGCAATGTTGTATCAAGTTCTAAAAAATTGTCTGTTGTATCAATTGTTAAAATGTTCAGTTATTTTATTTAACGTTAACATAAAACATTTAGTAACCCAACTACCAATTTTCCTTCCAATTTCAAACTTATAGTATAATTTAATGTTATAAGCGTTGTAAGTGCTTCAGTTTGGTTAAATTGCTGTTATAGGAGTGTTCACTGATATAATTCACTGCAAGAATATTCTGTTGTAGCAACTGATTTGAAATGTGTTTATATTCAATAAAAATTCGAATGTTTTATTTCTTTCAAATCGGTGTCATACAGTGGCTCTTACGCAAAATCGGACAACATTTTATCTGATGTAAATGTCGCCTGATCTTTAAAAAAAATATGCTAAGTTTGTTGTTTTTTCACTTTTCCTTACTCTTCACATACTAACTTCTCTGAGCAATAAAGAAAACGACAACTTTTGCAATGATAACTGTTTATTAGAAGAAAAAACAAAAATTACTTATTTTTTGGCGCTCAACGCAAAATCAGACAAAGCAAAGTAGCAATTATACAAATGCCGTTATATTGAAAATATTCTCTCCAAAACTGAGTTTTTTTTTGTGACATTCGTTCGTTCATTTTCATTTTCAGTGGGAGACGGTCAGGCGCGGATACAAGGGGTGGGTAAAGGGGGTAATTACCCCCCCCAAGAACTTTAAAATACTTTTTTTTTAATACTTTATTTGGAGAAAATAATTATGCCCACAGCTTAAGAGTACTTTTATGTATACATAAGCGATTCTGAAGGCGTGTTTTGAAAGAATACTAAAAAAAAATGGTCAGAGACATTGTTAAACTCTTGTTTTTTTATTGATTTCAACAATTATTAAAGTATATAAAAAAAAATTTTGTTTATTTTTGTTTTGTGACGTCATTTGCGTGTAGATGACGGACGTCTCTACTCAGTACTGCTTGGCAAATCCTCATGAATAGGTTAACTCCAGAACAACGCTTCCAAATCGTGAAAATTTTCAAAAACAGTATTCAATTAAAAATGTTTATAGAGCACTTCGCGAATTTTATGGCGCATATAAACGTCCGTCTGAGACCACCATAAAGAACGTAATGACCAAATTTCGGTCTACATTCACTTTTTTGGATTCCAAGCCACCGAGAAGAATGAGAAGAGTGCGTACAGAAGAAAATATTGTTGTCGTTGAGGCCAGTGTCGAAGAAAACGTTAATTTATCGATTTGTCTCTGAAAATGAGGAAGAACGACGCGTTACCGTGAATAGAAATCGATACAGAACCATGATCGATGAATTTTTGTTGCCAAATCTTCAAGATATGGATGTTGAAATACGCCCTCAAAGACTTTTGGGTCGAAAAGTGGACCTCCAGAATGCCCTTTGTGCAAAATAGTCGTGGTAGCCATATGCCCGAAATTATATTTAAATGTTTAATGCCAAGAAATTATCTACCAAATAAAAATTTTTTTGACTATTTCATTATTTGGCATGTGTTTTATTTAAATTTCAAATCAGCAAGCTCTTAAAAAAAAACACCCTTTATAACAGGGTTGTTTTGAAGTGACTTAATGTTAGGTTAAAGTTGCTTAAATTGTATCAACTGCGCAAATAATTTGTTGCATACAATTATTTTTGTTTGAGTTAATTCTAAATTGTTTGGAATTCTGAAATTTTTCAAGCCTACCTTAACTTACTTTTTATATAAATAGGCGCAGGGAAAACAGTTAAGAACCATTTTCTCCCGTGTTTTTCAACCGATTTTGATAATTCTGTTTTTAAATGAATTAGAGTGCGGAGAAGGAGTGCACCGACTTTTTTATACAACTATAAATAAACAAACAAAAATTGTTCGATTTGCGACCCCAGGGCGGTACTAGTAATTATAATTGCAACAAACCAACCAAATTACCACAACCGACTTTCATGAAATAAAACTGCCACTTTTAGTCTACTTTTAGTAAGGAACTAATTCAAATTCAATTATTTCATTAACTTAAAATTTGACAGTGTAAACAGGAGAGCGAAACTAATGTTAATGATATTAACGCCGTTTTTACTCTTTGCAATAATGACATTTTTCCACTAATTTCTATAACGTTTGCTATCTTTGCCACGCTTCCTATCAGTGTAGAAACAGCTGAGCGAAGTTTTTCTAAACTGCGACGATTAAAAATATGGTTCCTTTCGAATTGAGAACGATTGAATGGACTCGCATTATTGCATATACTTAGAGACATTTAAATAAATATTAACGAAGTTATTGATAATTTTGCGATGATTTTGTCATATAATTTTGTCAGTAACAAAATTAAGCTTTGTGAAAGGTGCAGAGATCTCGATAAACAATCCCGAATGAATTTTGGCTGCTGATTTCAAATATGGACTCCATTTTTCTCCATCAGCTCGAGTTTTTGAGTTTCAGGCAAAAACATGATAGTTTTTTTTTATAATAGTGCTTTATCTATTATATTGATCTACCGATTTGTTTTACTAAGACTGATTTCAATGAAGAAATACTAGACCTATCAATTTTTACACATTCAATAACAATCTATTCGACAGTTTCGAAGATATCGGCGTTCAAAGACGAAAAAATTTTACAATTTTAAGTGGGCTGCTCTTGTTAGATTAAGAGTTTTTATTTACTTTTCGCTGAGATATTATTCCAGAAAAAGGGAGAAATAAATAAATACGGAAATGTGCGTGTTTGTGTCTGGGAAAAATGCTTCTTACAGTCATACCTAAATTGGAGCGTTAGGCGTTGTGCTATTTAACGCTTCTCAAAAAAGGTAAGCGCCATACCGTAATTGAAGCGTTACGTAAAAATGTCAAAATCTTATTTTAATGCCAAATATTTATGAAGTGTCTAAAAAAAATTAAAAAAAAACGGTTTTCATTCATGAAAAGTTCATGATTAGCTCCAAGATGACTTATGTGCACTTTTATGGTTTCTGTTCTGTGGCGAAAACACGCTGCATCTATTTTTAATGAGGCCTTCACAACTCGTTTCGGTTTCGTGGTCTTGTTAGACATAAGTAGGTGGTTAAGAGAATTGTTACCAAAGCGCCAACAGGTCCCATAAGATTTCTTAGCTGCCAATATTGACGATATGTTGCTTTTGGAACCTATTGCCCGTAGATTCATTGATCAAAAATTTTATAAAATGTGAAAAAAACAATTTCGATTTATTTTTGCTTGTCACTTACTGACAATTAGTTCTTAACGCTCTGTCAAAATTGGAAATTCAGATGGGTTGGCGTTAGAGCGTTGTTTATTTCGGTATGCTTCATACAAAATATTCGAACATGAGAAAACTTTGACAGTTAAACAACGCTAACGCTCCAATTTAGGTATGACTGTTAAACAATTCAATAATTTCAATTCAAAAAAGTACAATTTGTCTATTTGTAAAAAGGCAAAATTTTCTCAAATCGAAAATGTGTGTCTTTGATAATTTACCCCCCCAAGATTTTTTCCAGATCCGCCCCTGGAGACGGTACTAAAACTATTTGAAAATATTTTTAAAATGGCTCCAAATGAAAAACAAACTTTTGTCGAAATTAGGCGTTTAATAGTAGAACTCTATTTGAAGGTAAAACTGTGAGAGAAATTGCTGAAATGGTTGGAAGAAGCAAATTTACTGTCCATGACATCATCAAGAGGTTCCGTGATGAGTTTAGGTTGGCCAATAAAAGCAAATAAGGTTATGGCACGATATTAAATGAGAGAGAAGATCGATCGATATTAAAAGAAATTAAACAAAATCCTTTTTAAACCGCAAAAGAACTTAAGATGTCTTTAAAAACTTGCACATTAAAAGATGTTTGTCTAAATACTGTTCGCAATATTTATTTATTTGTTTATATATTTAATCAACTATAAACAATTATTGTTATACAGTAACTATAAGTACATAAATTAAACGTAAGTACATAAAATTCATTTAACATGACATCCGGGTCACATCTGCCATAATTAGTCCTTTTGTATGATATATAGAACAATTGCCTTTGACTAAAATTTCTTTCAGGTGCATAAAATTTGAAAAGAGCTAGAAGTGAAGAGGAGCACATAAAATGTGATTCATCACAACATCCCTGGCAAATAAGGCGAGAAAATACTTTCGGCTGAACTCACAAAGATTTAAGTCCAAGAAAAGCACAGCGCGTCATAGGAAGGCATAAGATCCCAGTGGAATATCTTTTAATATTTAAAGAATATTGAGGGTCCCAGACAACACAGTTGTATTCTAAAACCGATCTGACAATTGAAAAGAAAATGATCCTCACGGTAAAAGGATCAGAGAACTCCCTAGTATTGCGCGATAGAAATCCCATCATCGCATTCGCTTTTGATATAACAGCATCAAAATGTTTGGCAAAGTTTAGCTTAGAGATTATCCATGTCACGATGAAGTAATAGAAAGTCTTCGTGAGAGTCCACACATCTAAAGATCTTTACATCATCAGCATACATCAGATACTCAGAAAAGCTAACATAATTCGGAAGATCGTTGATAAATAGATAAATTACCCCTGAATAATTTTTAATGTATATAGACGCATTTTTATCAATTTTAACATACTGCTGAGCTGACGACCAACAAGGTAGCTCTCTAACCATAGTAGTAACGAGGAAGGAAATCCGAGGTTACTTAGTTTATTAATCAAAATCATATCATATCAAAACAGAATGTTGCAAAATCCGTGAATATAACATCTATTTGATGACCTTTTTCCATATTATTGGACAGAAAGTGTGTAAAAAGGGTTAGATTAGTATAGGTAGATTAACCAGACACAAATCCGTGCTGTTTGTCAGACAATCTGTTTTTAATGGAGTTATTTATACATTTGATTTTTAACAGAGATTCAAAAATGTTCGGAACAAGAGGTAATTTAGCTATCGGTCGATAATTTGCAATATCTTACCTTGATCCGGACTTAAAGATTGGAATAATTGCCGATATCTTCCAGACATCTAAATATTTCCCTTTACGGATGTGACATATTGAAAATATGAGTCAACAGCTTACACATGGCCAAAGCACATTTTTTAAGAAATATGGGAGGAATACTATCCGGGCACAATTCTTTTTAACATCAAGACTTACTAAAGTGTCAAAGACATCATACTCCGAAAAGGTGATGGAGCCAAGGTCGATTATTGGTATCAGAAGCGTTTCTTTCCGCCCCGGGTACCAACATTTTAGTGTTGACAACATTTCTATTTTTTTTTTTATTTCTCAAACAGACAGAAAAAGTGATTAAATGCTTTACGGTAAAAAAATTTAATTGTTGTTTCAAAATTTAAAATTCTGCTTGCAAGTCTAAACAATGCTGTAAAATTCGAAAACTTATTGTAGCACAACGCAAATTAGTTCACGTTAAGTACTTAAAATTTGGCAGCAGCAAACGACGAAATTTCATAAATGATTCCGATGAGGTTATTTTAAATATTAAATTAAATGCATCGAAATTGTACCAAAATAATAACAAAACAAGAAAGTTATGCAGGATAAAAAAATTGGTCTAACTAATATCTATAATTTTCAATAAAAATCTATTATCTATTTATCTAGCATTCTCGATGAGTTTCGTTAGGATCGGGTTACTTTTGTACGTATCTTCCATTCAAAATTATGTAAAAATTAAATATAGATCCTAGGGAGGTATTCCTAAGGTCTTATCAATTTCTACCATTTTCAGTGCACATCTATTAAGATCGGCCAACTTTGGCATGCATCTCCCAAACAAAATAACGTAAAAAAATTAAGGAGGGACATTACATTCGCGGCAAAGAAAACAGACATTTTTTTAAATTCATAACTAAAACATTCAAAAACAAACATTTTTTCAAATTTTTTTTTAATATTGTAGAGGATTGAACAAATTACAAGAAAATATATTTTTCACTCCAACATGGTTTTATAGAGCTCCAAACTGGCGGCAGAGAAAAAAACGGGGTCTCGTGGTTGCAGCGCTGGGAGTCGCAAAAATTGTCCGATTTGGAACAAAATGACTTTTTTAAATCTTATCAAAATTGGTTATCGTATGACAGGAGCTTTTTTAAAAATTTTTTTTTTCAATTTTTGGTGATGTTCCAAATTTAAAAGTGTGTTTTTTCGCAAAAAATATTGATTTTAAAAATTCATACAAAATCGAAAAAAAAATTAAAAAAAGCTCGTGATACGATAGCGAATCAAGCTTAAAAAATAAAAAAAAAGTGTGCGTGTCAGCTCCGATGCGCGATTGGAGTTTACTTCTTATCGACTGCCTTGGAATTTAAATGGAATGTAAATCATCTAAAATAGGCGAAGTGGGTAAATATATAAACTCATCATGTAAAAACAGTTAACATTATTAATTTCATTACCAATATGTAATATCGTTACCAAAAACTGAGGCAATAAATTGAAATAACTAAAATTCGAAACTTGAAAGTCTGAAGTGAAATTTTTTCTAATCGTGATGATTGAACCAAATCTAGACGTCCCCAGTGTTCTTCCAAAAAATTAATCTAAATTAAGTTTATCTCTCAAAAATTTTATTTTAATATGAAATCCACTAAAGTTTCAATGACCCACCCTGGACCTCAGATAGTCCAGTTACATCCGCTTGACCACAGAATCATCTATTTTAGTCCAAATGTTCCATGGAACCCATAAAAGTTCCAATGACCCGCCTGTGACCACAGATAATACCAATGCATCCGATTGGCCATAGCATTATCCATTTAAGTCCAAATTGGCCATAGAATCATCCATTTTGGTCCAAAAGTTCCATGGAACCTATAAAAGGTCCAATGACCCACATGTGATCTTAGATAATCCCATTGCATTCCATTGGCCATCAATCAAAGTTAAAAATTCAAGCGTAACGAAAAAATGGTTGAAAATATAACCGTAACACCTGTTACAATCAAGTCAAATCTGACATTACCCCTTAATATAATTTCTTTTCAAACAAATCGATTCTAAAGGAGTAAACTTAAAAAAAAATTTCGTCAAAAATTAACCCGTTAGTGCCGCAACCAGTACGAAAAACATGGTTTCGAGATAAACGCGTTCAAAGTGTGTGAACAAAGGAAAATGCAAAGAAAAATAAAAATGCGCTCTTACTTATCCTGCTGTAACTTTTGAACCCGTAGGAATTTTTTCCATTAAATTTTTTAGAATTTTAAGAATATTTACTAAAATACAAAATTATAAAAAAAATCGATTTAAATAACGGCCAATGTCATGTCCCCCCTTAAAACAACTAAAAATCGTGCTCGATGCTTTAAGCATAAAAAAAAACAAATTGGCCATTTCAGCCCTTAAAAGGACTTTGACCGAGCTTCTTATGATCAATTGTGTTGTGTGTGTTATTAAATGTTTGCACACAATTGACCGAGAACTGGACCTACATGTTTTATGCCGACTCCGTACGGCTAAAGTTCATGTTCTCAAGAAGCTTTACATGGCATTATTTACTCTCTGAGGTTTGCCATTGTCTGCAGAGAGATGGTGACCGATAAGAAAAATTTTTGTATTAAAAAACTTTTCGTCGCGGCTTTAAGCATGGTTTGTTTTAATTCAAGCTTGAATTGGTTTGTTTTTTCTCAGTGCACAGATCTCTAAATGAGATGCTAGAGTAGCTTAAAATCATCTTAAGCTGGATCCTCGGACATAAATCCTTCGATGCGTGAACAAGTCCCTAGGGACCTATTGCGTTTTCAAACGCAATTTACTCCTATTTCGGCCAGGACAACACCTCCCCAAAGTTACCATGTATTCCAAGAGAATTTTGTGGAGAATCGTTTAAAAAAAAATCAAGGCAATCCGACCAATGGTTTAGGTGCTACACCCATTTAAATCAAATACATGCGCGGATGCGTGAACAGGTCCCTAGGGAGCTTGTACTGAAAATGCAATAAAACACTTATAAATGCATTTGTTCTTCGCTTTATTATAATTTTTTTATTGTTTCAACATATTACAGTCCTTCCTTCAAAACATAATAAAGTGGTAGTTTATTTTGGTAATTGCTTTTCGTTGGAAACATAATAAACCAGTTCTTAAAATTTCTACCTATACTTCACTAATCTGTTTTATGTACAAAGAGCAGATGTGCTTATGGAGAGATATATGGATACTGGCCGCACAGTTTATGCAGACAACTTCTTCACAACGTTGGATTTGGCACGTGTTTTGATGAGGAGGAAAACGGGCTACGTTGGAACAGTTCGCGCAAATAAGAGGTTCGTAACGCAGGAGTTCCAGAAAAATCGCCAGCGTCCTGTCCTCACCACATTGTTCGGCTTCAACGATGGCGATATAGCACTATCTTCATATGTGCCAAAACGAAACAAAGCTGTTCTTCTTATGTCTACTCAACATTATACTTGCGCTGTCGACGAGGCCAGTGCAAAACGGAAACCCTACAGCATTCTGGACTACAATGCTAATAAATCTGGCATAGATGTGATGGACCAAATGCTGGGCAATTACTCGTGCAAACGCTCTACACAACGCTGGCCATTAGCAATGTTTTACAATATGGTAGACGTTGCTGCACTTGCTGCATTCACCATATACAACGAAATGCAGCCTGACCAACGAAGTAATCGACAACGGGCGTTTCTCCAGCTCCTCACCAGGCAGTTGGCAATGCCAAACATTGAGAATCGGGCCCTAAACAACCAAATCACGAAGCATCCGATGGAGACATTTGATGTCATGGTAAGGGAAGCGATGGAGACATTTGATGTCAGGGTAAGAAAAAACTGCTCCAATTTCACAACCAGACTTCTAATTTGGTTTTTTTTTATTTTTTTTTATCTTTTCAGATAAGACCAAGACCGGTAGAAGTCAATTCACTAGCATTTGCGCCAAGGACGAATAGGCCGTCATGCCGCCTATGCCGTTCTGAGTACGGACGGCAGCGGAAAACGAGGGCCTACTGCTTCAATTGCGACAATGCTGTTTGCGGAGAGCATTCTACAGTCCTCCACCACTGTCATACTTGCGAACAGGCCACGATGGACCAACAGCAGCAACAACAACAATAGAAAATAATATGTTTTATATGTAAATTTTATTCACTTTCATATGACCCATGTTCTTTAGACAATAATAAACATAAAAAAAAATTAAAAAATTTTTCCAATTTTTTTTCATAGTAAAATACTTAAAAATAAAAAATGGTCCCTGGAGACCTGTTCACGCATTGAAGGGTAAAAAAATGTTCACGCATCGAAGGGTTAAACCAACTAAAAAATCCTGCTCGTTGCTTTAAGCATAAAAAAAACAAATTGGCCATTTCAGCCCTTAAAAGGACTTTGACCGAGCTTCTTATGATCAATTGTGTTGTGTGTGTTATTAAATGTTTTGCACACAATTGACCGAGAACTGGACCTACATGTTTTATGCCGACTCCGAACGGCTAAAGTTCATGTTCTCAAGAAGCTTTACATGGCATTATTTACTCTCTGAGGTTTGCCATTGTCTGCAGAGAGGTGGTGACCGATCAGAAAAATTTTTTTATTAAAAAAAACTTTATGCGGCTTTAAGCATGGTTTGTTTTAATGCAAACTTGAATTTGTTTGATTTTTTTCTCAGTGCACAGATCTCTAAATGAGATGCTAGAGTAGCTTAAAATCATCTTAAGCTGGATCCTGGGACATAAAGACTTTACAGGAAACTGCAAAGCAGATGAACTCGCTCGAACCGGTACAACCAATACTTGATCGAGAGAAAAGGAAATAATTGGTATAACTCTTACCACATGTAAACAACTCACAAATAAGCTATCTCTCAAAAGAACCAACATAAGATGGTCTATGGGAAGCAAATGCAACACGCGCGTCAGATTTGGCCAACTCTGAACTTGAAACTCTCGAAAGAATTAATTTCCCTCAGAAGGGATCAGATAAATACTCTTATCGGTGCCCTAATAAGGCGCTGCTAACTTGGTAACCACGCCCGAAGATTAAACATCCTCCATAACGATTCCTGCAGAAGCTGTAGAGATGAGGAGGAGGAAGAATCCATCTCATATCTTCTCTGCACATGCCCAGCGCTAGCTAAAAACCGCCACCTTTTTCTGGGTAACTGGTAAAAACTTTGGTCTACAGACTACTAAGCGTTATTAATAGCTCCAACTGGTTCAAATAGTTAACTATAGGTCAATAATTAACCTTCTGGTATCACAACGGGCCTAATTGGCCATGTGTGTCTCATAAGAAACAGCCGCGTCAACCCAAACTATTATTTATAATAATAGATTATTGATAATGAAATATATTAAAACTTTCCATAAGAAAACAAATTTCTATAAATTGCTGGTAACATCTTGTTTGCGGTTATGATTCGATACATTTCTATCAATAATTTCCAAGAAAATGCGGTAGATTTTTACAAAAACTGTTGGAACTTCAGTTTGCTATTAAAGCAACATATCAACCTGATTTCTTGATCAGTACATTTTTTATATGATGTGCATCCAAATATATTTTCACGTAGCTTCGATAAAGTGCGCCTTACGAAAAAAACTTCATGCTCAATGCTTTTAGCGGCAAGAATTTTTTTCACTGATCCATGCTTCTTAATGCGTTTTTCATATTCGACCATAAAATTTATACAAATTATTAAAATTCAGCATTGTTTTTATTTCAATTTAACAAATGCTCGATCATTGATCGATCCAATTTTTCTCCAAACACAAAACGTACAACAACAACATAAAATTCAGAGATTTTTTCGTAAACAAATCGCTATTGTTTATTTTTCCAATATTTTTCGCCGCAGTATGTTTGCTAAGTGGTAGCGGTGTGGCATGAGTAACCGAATGTGTGCGATCGGTAGAATTATTGCATCTTAACACCATTTAGAACTGAGACGTTGGCAAACACTTTGGCCAAGACGAGTATAGAACAACAGTTCTTATTAGCAATTCGATGTGAACGGTTCGCAAGTTTTCGTGACCAAAACCAAACGAAAAAAACAAAAAATAAGTGAAATAATTAGAAAAAAAGTACTCAAAAAGAGACCGTTTCGTATAAGTGAAAATATTTCAAGTTCAATAATCGGGTTGGTGTTGTCGATATCCAGCTAAGAGGAGGCTGGCCGACTGGCTAGTTGTGCTAATAAATCTATTTGTGGGCCTTGAATTTTCACAGCCAAATGTTGAGTTATTAAAATTAAGACGTTGGCGACGAACGGCTTGGTTATTTGGTTGTTCTGGCTGAAATATGATGAAAAAATAATAACATATACAAGAGTTTCAAAACGAAAATTATTGTACCTTAACGGAAGTACGTGTTCAAAAAAGTAGAACACAAAATGGAAAATGTTCGATTTTCAATAATTGTAAGAAATTTTTACAAATATTTATCAATCAGTGGTGGTTGTAGTTGTTGTTGTTGTTGTTGCTATTGTTAGAGCCAAATTCATTCATCCATTCAGTCTGAGTTAACACAAGGCAAGAGACCAATGGCTGATCCATCGACACTTGCAATTCCTCCACATTCCGACATACTTTTGCACACTCTCGTTTTTTTTTTTTGTTTTATTTGTTGTTATTTTTGTTTTGTTTTCATTCTAGGAAAATGACCTCAAGTGGAATTCGGAGAGTGAGCAAAATGATTTGTACGATAAACGCAGCATATCCAGTGAGAGCGATAGCGATACAATCTTCAGCAATGAGGCTCGTGAGATTTACATGTGGCAGCAACAGAATCAAGACATCTGGGAGGCGAAAGAGATTGAGGAATCGCTTGGCGCCACTGCCAACGCTCTTGAAGTGCTCAATATGGTCAAGAAGGGTTGCTTTATGGGTGGGTGTGTTTAACTTGTTCTTGTTGGTTTTAATCTCTTATGGGTTTTTTCAACATCTAGAATTAATACCCGGCTCCAGCGATGTCAATTTGGCTTTGCTCTATTCATCCATCTATGGCTGCACGGAGAATATGATTTATCTGCTTGGTCACTGTTCCGCAGATCCTAATTGTAAGGATCTGCGTGGACGCACACCGCTGCATTTTGCCTGTTGTCGCGGCAATGCTCAGATAGCCAAGGTATTACTCGATCGCGGTGCTGATCCGAATCGTTGGGACTCCAAAAAGGAAGTAACGCCACTGCATTGTGCCGCAAGGTAGTCAGTCCATTGATAGTAGTTTTGTTTGTCTTTAGTTCTTAATTTACTTTTACCTCAGCGCGAAGAGCAACGAATGTATTTTGCTGCTGCTCAAACGTAAAGCACATATCAATATCGGCATCGAGAAACGCTCTGCTCTGCATTTTGCCATCGATCGTAATGCCGTGGAATGCGTGGAGTGTTTGCTGAAGTATGGCGCTGATCCGAATACGCCGCAGGTCTATACGGAGACACCGTTGCACACGGCTTGTGCCTTGGGCTTTACGAAATGTGTTGAGCTTTTGCTCAACCATGGTGCTGATGTGCGTTCTCAGTTCGGCGAGGGAAAACTTACCGCATTGCATTTGGGTAAGTGTTTAATTGTTGTTGCGATAAATTAGAGCAAATTTCATTTCAATTTCATTTCATGGCTGGGCGAAGTTAAACGTAAGTCAAATGATTACACTATTTACATTTTTCATACTCTTTAATGTCTCTCTGAGAGTTTATTGTATATAAGTGAGTGTAGCCAAACGCGTTTTTTATTGTTTCCGTGGAGATCACTTGAAATTTTGTCTTAAGTACCTGATTTGCATCTATTCAAATTTTTTTCTGATTCATTTAATTGTTTTGAATTCTTCTTGTTTTTTTTAATTGGATAAACCAACAAATTTCAGTGTTTAATTTATCGCAGAAAAATTGAGTAGGTCGGGGTCATACGAATCATCGTTTCGATAAAGGAGAATACGCAACCTTATCAATTTGTCCGTATACCATAAACTATCCTTATTCCAAGCGTTTAAGTTAAGGTAACTCCCATTTTTGGGAGTTTCTGAACCTGTCTGAAATTCTTTAGTGTTGATGGTAGACACTGCCGTGAAGTGTTCAATAGAGAGGACTTCCAGGTGGTCATGAAATTTGCTCTTGCACTGTAAATTTAAATTATGTATACGGTCATAACAAACCTAAATGGACTCTTCATTCACTGATCACTAGACCTTACCTTATTTGTAGGGAGATTTTTAAGTTCATGCGATTTTCTCTCCAAGAATGAAATAAGCTTCGGTTGGGTCCTAGTTGGGTCATAGTTCCGGTCACTCCTTGGAATTCGAGTGGCTATACGTACAAAATTAACGATTTTTTTTTTGTGAGAAGACCGACTCGTCATAATGTACATGTATGTTGTATGTATACGCGATTTTTTAATGTTTTCGTTGAAATCACTTGAAATTTTGTCTTAAGTATCTTCAGAAATTCAATTCGATTTGCATCAATTGTTGTGATTAATTCATTCATAAAAAAATTTTACTGATTCATCTAATTGCTTTTAGTTCTGTGGGTTTTTTTATTGGATTAACCAAGAATTTTAAGTGTTTAATTTATACCAGAAAAATTGAGCAGGTCAGGGTCATATGCATAATTACTTCGACAAACGAGAGTACGAAAACTTATCAACTTGTCAGTGAAACCCATTTTTGAGAGTCCCTGACATGGTTGGAATTCCTTTATTGTTGATAGTTGAATAGATGAATTTTCATTTTTCTTAATTTCTATGAGCTTGAATTTGAACATTTTCAAATTATGGGGATACTTCGAAAATTTTCGTATTTAAAATTTTTTAAAAATGGTTATGTGAAGTGTTTTACCATAAGAACTTTATATTTTCATGTATAAACATCAACATAAATTGGTTTAATGCCCTCGGGCAGGGTCCTTAGTCAGCAAGAAACTAAAATACTGAATAAAAGTCAGCGAAGCCAATACAAAATTCTTTTATTTACGTCTGAAAAATGAAAAATGAGTGAAAAAAGGAAGAGAAGCAGTTTCGACAGGTTGCCACGGTTGCCCATAGACGGTCGCCTTTGTTGCAATGAATTGAATTGTTCAAATTTTTTTGGCATCAATTCCAAAATGCAACAAGCAGAAGTCTCGGTCTTCTTCTTCTTAAGAGGGTTCCTGACCACGACGCTGTTTCTTGGCTTTTTTGCATGTTGGTTTTTTTCTATGTGCTTCTCTTCTTCCTCCGAACGTTTTTGGGGGTAAGTTAAGATGACTGACTTCGTCGCCTTTCTGCCACGATTTGGCTACAGCTGCGGCGCATTTGCGGATCGTGCCAATATCAATCAGAGTTGAGCCTGATCTGATTGGCCGCATATACTAGCACCTTCTGATGTAAACACCTCCTTGTTGGAGCCAACATTCGTATTATCAAGAACGACGATCGTATTTGGCACATCTTCAGACATTGGCGGATCTTCGGCCATTAGACTTTCGTCGCTAATGTTTGCAGCAAGAAATTTTCTGAATATGCTCGCATTCAGAGGATAGATGCCAGTGGCTTTGAAACCAGATTTAATATTCCGCTGAGTCACGGCCTGCATCATGGCCTTATCAGCAACGCCCGGCATATGTTGTATTTCGAACATGCGAAATACACCATTCCAGACACTTCTGCGTGAACGCGCGCTTGAATGGCCCGAAGACCAAAACATCTAAAGGCTGCAGTAGCCGGCTGCAATGTGGTAGAAGTGTTACAACTTCGACAACTTCAATGGACTTGTGTGTTATGTGGTTGTCCATTATAAGTAACAATGGATTGCTATTGCTGTATGTTTGATGATATGTTTTATGTAAGCGATGAAATGATCAGTGCCCTTCCAGCCCGAAATATTGGAGTAACCAATGGAACCCCCGATGGGTTATCAAGGAAAACACTCTTCATATTCTTCAGGACTCAATGTCATGTTGATTTATTTGCTGATGTCCTTCAAACAATCGGCAGGGATCATTCCAATTAGATTGATTTATCGATTAGGACTTACTTTCATGAATCCATTTTAGAATCAATAGACCTTTAACAGGACCATCACCAGCCAAGTTCAAAGTTTATGTAAGTTACACACTTTTGAAATTAAAAGGTATCTTCCTACTGCTCCTTATTTCTCCCTACGATAATATTATAATTTAAGAAGACTTAATATTTACATCAAGTAATACATCTACCTCGGTTTTTTGATAATACTCGTGATAATTGAAACGGCATTAATTGATTTTAGGAACTATGCCGAGAGGTATAAGATGTAGATAATCAAAATGGGGATTCATTCGAATGCATTCTTAGCTGCAGGGATGAGGAAAAGGAGAAGTTGAAATTGCATCTTCTTTGATCATGCCTGACACTCTTCCGTATAAGACAAAAACATATTGGAAACCCTTTTTCAATGATCCTAGGGATCTCGAAAAACTAAACTTCAAGCGTCTGCTGGGTTCTCTACATATTTCTGGATGGTTTTCATGAAGAAATAAGTTGTAGGGCAAATCTTTGTAATATCCCAATAGGCCAAGCATAAGGTCTAAGTAGGTCGACCGAGCAGTTGGCCACCACATTAACCTAACCTTACCGAGTCTACCTGTACTAGGTACCAAGGCATGAGGGCGTCAAGGGTTATTTCACTACAAATTATCTTGCTAGAAAGGGTAACTTGGTAGCATCAGTGGTTTAGAAACAATCAGACATCTTGCGGGCGAGTCTCAAGCTAGTGATTAAAGAAATCTTCAATTGAAAGCCAACATTAGAGGGCTAAACTGTCAACCTGCTAGACTTTTAGGCTGTTTAAATCTCAGGCACGCCAGAGCCTTCCTATTGCTGGATAGATCAGACTTAGCTATTATGGTAACCGTAATTGCAAAGAACTACTTAAAAAGCAAACATGTCATTTGACTAGACATCATTACAAATTACTTCAGTAAAATATAAGGGACGAATAGGCGTAAGAAACCATTAGCTGCGTTATTTAGTTTATATTTGTCAGCCATTGATAGCAGACGAAGGTGTGAATTGTGGGGAAAAACCATCACTCAAACTAAGGCTAAACTTGCTAAATACTCTGTGGACTCTGCAACATCAATTTCAATGGTAAAAAGTGGTTAACTGAATTTCGTTACAGCCGTACTAGCACGAGAGATTCAGAATCTTCTGGGCGCCCAGTTGAGGTTGATACATCTGAAACAATTCACGATATGATGTTGGCTGATAAGAGATTAAATTATCACTGGGTATTATTTACCAGGCCAATGCAAGGGCGCATATATGTGCAGTCTCTTTGATGAAATTTCATGACTTGGGCTACGATTTGCTTCCTCAGCTGCTGTATTATTCGGACTTTGCCCCGATTGCCGATTTCTTGTTTCCAAATGATAAATAAAGAAATGTCTTGGTGGAAAGAGATTTGACTCGAATGATAAAATCATCTCGCACACAAAATATCTATTGTAAGGAACTCAAAAACTTATTTTTTAGAAGGGGGAAATAAATTAGAGAAACGTTGGACGAAGTGTATAGAGCTCAAAGGAGACGTTTTTAAAGGAAAAATATTTGTTGTCAAAAACCTGTGTTTTATTCAAAAGTTCACGGTCTTATTGACCCAGCCTCTATGACCAGCGGTTAGATTAGTATGGCAAGTGATAGCTAAATTCTAGTTTTATCAAAGGAATAATGTGGTTCTTTTGGGATTCAAGTCCAAGTGTTCTACGTCAAATTGGTCTAAGTGAACTGGTGTATTTATATATAGGCTGACGCTCAACCTTACTACAGGCCCAGGTCATCCCTAACTACTTAGAGAAAATCCGAACTTTTTTTAATTTCGACCATCCAATCCATATTGATTGCCACTCTAGCCTCCGTTAAAACCCCGGTCATCCCTAACTACTTAGAGCAACCCCAAACTCTGATCCCAAATTTTTTTTGACCATCCATACACAATCATGGGCATAGCCGTTTCAAAGGCATTAATATTTTCATCAAAAAAAGAAGGCTTCAATTCTGTACAAGAATAAAATTGTCATATTGAAGTTCATATGAACGCCTTTTTCTAAACTGTCCCATCTAAAATTTCTCCTAATAAGTGCGTTGCACAACTCTCTTGCCATTTCTAATCATTCTCTCTTCATAGCGGCTGAAAACGACTTCGTCGAATGTGTTTGCCTACTTCTGAATAAAGGTGCTGACATTGACTGCCGTAATGCCAGTCATCAGACTCCACTACATCTAGCCTGCCTCTCACAATCCATCGAAACGGTTGAAGTACTCATCAAACGAGGAGCAAATGTTAATGCAATCTATCGGGATGGACGAACCGCTTTGCATGCAGCAATCGTGAAGCAATCGCGTTGTCTGGATTGTTGTACGGCGCTGCTTAAAGCAGGCGCGGATGTTAATAAATCCGACAACTATGGTTACACGCCGTTACATATTGCGGCGCTCAACGAATTCAGCAACTGCGTCTATATATTTATAGGTCGGTTTCAAATTGAGTTTGAATTACGGTTTATATTTTCAAAACTTTCATTTCAAACCAGAATATGGCGCTGATATTACCGCTCGCACTGATGGTCATGTTTCTGCGTTATCATTTATAGTGCGGCGCACTCCCGAAATTATACCAAAACTAATGTTGAAACTGGATTCATCGATCAAGGTAAACGAACACGAAATCGGCGATGTGGATTGTGAAATTAAACTGGATTTTCGGCTGCTGGTGCCGTGTCCAACATCCATGGAGCGTGGTGAGACTGATTTGCTGCTGTCTTTTATTGAGGTGGGCCAGAAGCGTTTACTAATGCATCCGTTATGCGAAACATTCTTATTCCTTAAATGGCGACGTATACGTAAGTTCTTTTTGATGAGCCTCTTTTATCATGCCGTCTATGTGGCTCTCTTTACAATGTACATCGTTGGCGTTTATGTGAGAAACTGTGACAAGGTTGAAGATTGTGTTGCACCAGGCTATATAATGACTGTGGGCTACTTTGTGATCGTACTTAACCTAATTCTGCTCGGCAAGGAACTGTTTCAGGTTGGTACTTGCATTTTTTGTAACGATAGTTGTAAGCATTTATCTTTTTGAAGATGGCTCACGGTTTGCAAGGCTATGCACAGTACTGGGAGAATTGGTTACAATGGGCCATTATTTTTGGAGTTCTGCTATGTGTGGTAAGTAATTTGCTGCTCTCACTTATCTTGTCATGTATATTCAATGTATAATCCACCTAGACGCCAGAAATACTTGTACCGAGCGATCTCATGACAGTGCCTGTTTGGCAACATCACGTTGCGGCAATTGTAATACTACTCGTTTGGCTGGAGCTTATGATGTTGGTGGGACGGTTTCCAATATTTGGTGTTTATGTGCAAATGTTCACTAAAGGTAGGCATCTCAGTGTGAAAATTACCATCAAACCTAATATCTATCTACTTCTTAGTTGCATTTAATTTTGCCAAATTTCTTTTGGCCTATATTTGTCTGCTCATTGCATTTGGTCTGAGTTTCTCCGTGCTATTCAATGACTATCCCGCTTTTTGTAATATAACCTGGTTTGTATAAGCATACTTTAAAAAAAACAATTAAGTGAACTTTTTTTGTCTCTACTTTACCTTATCTCTTTGATAGGTCTCTGCTAAAGTCTATCACCATGATGTCTGGCGAACTGGAGTTTGAAGATATTTTTTATGGCGAAAAGGAAGTCAAGTACCCCGTCACCGCACATATTATCTTCCTCTCCTTCGTGCTGCTAGTGACGGTAATATTGACTAATCTTATGGTCGGCTTAGCGGTCAGTGATATACAAGGTCTACAAGTATCCGCTAGTCTAGATCGTCTGGTGCGTCAGGCAGAGCTGGTCTCACGCCTAGAATCATTATTTTTCTCCCGTCTCTTGCGTAGTGCTCCTACCAAGCTGTTGAAACTATGCAAACGTAGCGCCTTACTACGCACCTCCAGAAATAAACTGCAGTATGTAACGCGTCCGAACGATCCACGTGACAATCAGCTGCCCGAAGAGATCAAGTTGAATATTTATAAATTAGTAGCTGAGCGTCGCGATCGAAATCTGAGCATACGACGTCGTAAGTTCGAGAGCAATTATAGCATTTTCAATCAGAGCCTACAGCGACAGCGTGTTGGAACTGCATCACATGTACCAAAGATGTCACCGCTACGCAATAATAAAATGGCACAAACACCGCAAGCTTCTCCGCGGGAGAATGATTTACTCTTGCGTCCACGTTCAGCCACAAATGTACCAAATCAACTCATGAATGAAAATGATTTAGCCGTCAAGCTGAAGTCACAAGTCAACGGCATATCAGACGTACGTGCCGAAGTGCAGCTGATCAAGGAGCAATTGAGTGATATCTCGAAAAAGTTAGAGAAATTTGCAGAGACCACTGGGAAAAAGCTGACCTTTACAACAGAGGAATTATGCAGAATTAAAATGCACTTGGAACAAAAGTCCCCGCTGATGTATTGAAAAAGGTTAGATTAATTTAAGGTTGGGCATGAAATGAGAATATTTTAAAACCTGAAGCTTTATTAACACATAGTATTATTGTCATTGTTTTCTAGTCAAAATAAAATTAAATTGAAAATTATGGATTTTGTACGTAATATTGGAATAAAAGGGATTTAACCGACATTAAATCAACATGTGGATTTAGAAAAACTCAACTGCCAAATCAAAATAAAATTTACCGATACTCTGACTGCAAGAAACACCTACATTGGGTGTATGAACAAAAATGAGGCTGGTTCTTGGTAGCTATCCAGTGTTAGCGAAGCCTCAGTAGAAACATTAACTAAAAGAAAAGGAAATTCTGAATCACAATAAAAGCCAAAGTCAAATTGCAAAACTGTTCGTTAGCCGCTTAAGTGAAAATTTCTTTTTAGAACGCTATTCCCATACAAAATTGGAAAAAAATAGGAGGTTTGCTCCTATGATAATGAAATGTTCCAATCGGTCAGTCCATAGGGTACCTCCCTTTGACCTCCATATTATGTATTACATGATTTCGTATGTAAGGCACATACAAAAGTTGACCGATCTGAGCATAACTCAATCAGAAGGCTGGACAAATAGCGTTATAGATGTCTACTAAAAATGTGATGTGTCCCTGGAGGTCATCCCTTGGACTTATGTTATTACCTTTGTAGACGATTTTGTATGAGAGGTGCATCTGTTGTCCCATAAAAATATTTACAATACATTTTATGAACTAATTCTTATGAGGAAAATTTTGAATATTTCACTAAAGATATATTACAAAAAATGTTAGCAAAATTTTGTTAAACTACAAAGTTTTCAAAAAACTTGTATTATCTTTTTAACTTTCAACAATAACAAGCATGCTTTCTTATTTGCAATATAGGATATACAATCTTGTGAAGATAGCCCAAAAATGTTAGTATAACTTTTTTCTCAATTCAGCGCAAATCAAACCTGAGATTTGGATTCGCAGCAATTAACACATAAGTTTTCAAATGAAATTTTCACAACATTTTGAAAAACAGCGCAATAACTTTGTACTATTTGCCCTTTCTTCCAAAATTTACAATCAATTTTGTCCTTCATATCGTAAAACGGCCTTAAGTTTAAATAGTCATGTAATGAAAATGTCATGATTGGAAAAATGTGTTCAAGTTTAAATTGAAAAGTGATTGATTTGACAATGAGCAGATAACACCAGCATATTGTGTGAAAAATTTTTATTATCCTTTCAAATGTAGAAATGTTGCTTCCTATGATGAATTGCTCTCAATGATTCAATAGTAATATTGAAGATTTTTTTTTCGGAAAAAAGGACAAAAGTGGTGAAAGATGAAAGTTCTCATTCTGAATTTAGGTTTAAAAATGTAATTTCATGAGAAAAAGCGATTGTGCTATGCTCAAGTTTTTATCAATCATCCTTCATTTTACATGCAATAACAAAAGAGTTTAGCTACTACAGCTTTTTCGCACTTTCTCAGCATTAACTCATTTGAAGCCACAGTCCAAAGCATCAAAAAGTTTTAATGATAAAGATTCCAGTGGCTAAAAACAAAGTTAATGTGGAAAAAATTTACCCACCAAAGTTTGGGTTGGGCTCAGGGACAACACAAAACGTAACTACTAACCATGCACACATAGATCTAATTACAGAATAGCTTTTAATATACTTTTGAGTTGACCTTTTGACAAGTTAACATCAAAAACGCTACAGTTGTTAACAAAGGTACTCATGCGGTTTAAAGGAGCAGTTGACATATAGTTCGTTCTACTAAAAGGTAAATAAATTAAAGTGTTAGCGTTTCTACTGCTTCTACGGTTAGAGTTAAAATTAATGAGAGAAAGAATTTCCGGAGAATCGAAAACACCGGTCATGAGTTGGTGTAAATACACGATATCTGCGGACCTCCTTCGCTCACTTAGTGACTGCATTCTTAATAGTTTCAAACGATCCTCATAAGGAGGAAGGTTTAAGATATCAGTTCCACTTAAGCCCCTTAGAGCAAACCGAACAAAACGTTTTTGGATCCTCTCTATTCGTTCAACATGCACATTATAACTTGGGGACCAGACTTGACTTGCGTACTCCAAGTGAGGACGCACAATTGCATAATATAACGTTGTAGTTGTAATCGTGCTATTGAATTCTTTGGCCCAGCGTTTTATAAATCCAAGCATTGAAGACGCTTTTTTACATATATTATCAATATGAATATTGAACGATAACTTAGGATCCATGCATACACCAAGGTCTTTGACCACATCTACACGACTTAAAGCAGTATCTTTTATATTGTAATCAAATAATAAATTATTCCTTTTTCGCGAAAAGGTCATAGTTTGGCATTTACTAGGATTGAGAAACATATTATTTTTAGAACACCAAACTTCAAAGGATTTCAGATCAGCCTGGAGTAGGTTAGAATCATTTTCAGTATTTATTTTTCTGTATATTTTCATATCGTCTGCATAAATCAGCAGACGAGAGTGTTCAATGACGTGTGTGACGTCATTAATTGCTAAAATAAACAGAAGTGGACCAAGGTGGCTACCTTGAGGAACACCTGATTCAGCAATAAATTCTGAAGACAACACCCCTCGGAATCGTATTTGATAAGATCGCTCAGTCAAATACGATTTTATCCAGCATACAAAATAATGTGGAAATCCCATTAACTTTAGTTTGAATAAGATTAAATCATGAGGTAATTTATCAAATGCTTTACTAAAGTCAGTGTAAATACAGTCGACTTGGTTACTAGATTCCATTGAATTTAAGCAGAATGTTGTAAAATCGAGAAGATTAGACACAGTGGATCTTCCATTAACAAAACCATGCTGACGAGTTGTTATGACTTCTCCACAATGAATTTTAACACGATCGTACACAATTCGCTCAAAAAGTTTGGGAATAGACGAAAGCTTAGCGATGGGCCTATAATTATTAACATCATTTCTGCAACCTTTTTTATATATAGGACTTATAAATGATTTTTTCCAAAAAACTGGAAAATAACATTCTGTAATTGATTTATTAAATAATAAAGAAAGTGGTTGACACAAAACGGATCCGCATTGAGTTAACACTGCGGCAGGAATTCCATCAGGTCCAGCGCCAAAATCCTCATCGATTGTCCCAATATACTTTAAAATATCCTCAGAGGTAAAGGATATAGATTCCAAAGAGACCCTGGGTGAAGAGTTCATGTAGTCAAAGTAATCTTCATCAGGGTTAAATGAATCTGAACAAAAAGATTCCTTGAAGAGATTGGCAAAAAGGCCACAAATTATAGAAGGATCGTCCGTAAATCCATCAAGAGTTTTGAAGGATGAAGGAAATCCATCAGATTTTTTCTTAGTATTTATGAACCCCCAAAATCTCTTTGGATCAGACAATATTCTCAGCTTAATATTGTCTAAATATTCATTATATAAAACAGCTGAAAGATTTTGAAATTCCAGAAACAAACGTTTGTAGATTTCTAGGTCATTTGAGTCCAAACTACAGACATATCTCTTCCATGCCCTATTCCTGTTATTGCGAAGTGTTTTCAACTCTTTTGTGTACCAAGGGTACGCCGAGTTCTTTGCAAATTTGAGGCTATATGGTACAGACTGAGAAATTACAGCAAAGAGTTCCAAATAAAAAAAATTAATGGATTCATCCAGATTATGTTCATTTATATATTCTAAAATAACGTTAAGTTTACTGTGAAGTAAATGATTCAACTTCAAAAAGTCAGCTTTTTTAAAATTGAATTCATAAACCTTGTCCATTGAACTCGAATTAACTATATTCTCCCTATCCGATTTATACCAAATACTCAAAGGTGGATGATATGCATCAATAGTAGTAAGAGCATGGAAGGCCCTCTTAACAATGACATTGTTACTGTCCGTAGTTAAGACCAGGTCAAGAAGTCTTTCCAGACTATTATAAATACAACTCACTTGTTGTAAGTCAGAACATATACTGTCAACAAATATATGCTCCCCAAGAGTCTTCGCATTAGATGCACAAAAAAATGTATCATCGTCAGAAGAATGCCATTTTAAGTCGGGCAGATTAAAATCGCCCAACAATAAAATGTCGTCATTAACGTCAAGAATATTAAGAATATAGTCTAGACAATCAGCCAGACTTGTATAAACCTCTACACTACTGTTTGGAGGAACATATGCATTAATTATGTATACATTTAAGCTACAATGTATAACCTTAACGCATATTAGTTCAATATTAGAAGCGCAGGGTATATCAACAAAGGAACTAACAAAGCAGTTCCTTACAGCTATAAGAACACCACCACCAACAGAAGAAATATTGCTGGCGTATCTGTCCTTTCTAAATACTTGGAAACTATTGTCAAACAATTCCAAGTCAGTAATGCTTTCATTCAACCACGTTTCAGTAAACGCGATAATGTCCTCAGAACAATTCTGAGTAGAAAGAAATAAGTCTCGCGTTTTGGAGCGCAATCCCCTTACATTTTGATAGTAAAGGGACAGCCTATTTAGTTTTTTTGGTTCCTACGGGCTATATTATTTGAGCGCCTAGCCTTGTTTTTAGGTTTAAATTCTGAAACGAGAATATTATCGGCCCACATATTCGAATTGAGAACAGCTGTAAAAACTTCGGCTGCAACTGTGAGAATAAATGAGGCGTGGGTGGGCTTATTGCCAATTATCTTACATGAACGGAAAGCATTTTGGGGTATTAAGTTACATTGTTCGACAAACGTCAGAATATCATAAGTTGATGTGTCGGGTTGTAATCTCGAAATGAAAATGTTCTTAGTCCTCGAAACTGCTCTTAGAGTAGTTGGCTCAGTTGAAGGTTGAAGTGCAATGGATGGCGCAGTAACCAAATTTATGATAGGAATATCTGAAATTTCAGATACAGCATTATCATTAGTTACAGAAATAACTGGCACTTCAGATAAAGGGGCAATCAACTGAGGTCCTACAGTAATATTATTATTACTAACATTATTATTAATGTTTTTTTCGTTATGATTATTATTATTATTTTTATTATTTTCATTAGTATTATTATTACCATTGTTATTTTTATTATCATTATTATTATTATTGTTATTTTTATTATTATTATTATTATTATTATTATTATTATTATTATTATTATTATTATTATTATTTTTATTATTATTATTATTTTTATTATTATTATTATTATTATTATTATTATTATTATTATTATTATTATTATTATTATTATTATTATTATTATTATTATTATTATTATTATTATTATTATTATCATTATTATTATTATTGTTATTATTATTATTATTATTATTATTATTATTATTATTGTTACTATTATTATTAATTTTGCTATCATTATTAATGTTATTAATATTATTATTATTATCATTTTTGTAATGAATATTATTTATATTATTACTATTATTATTATTTGAAACAAATTCAGAGACATGTGACGAGGAGGTGGGAACTGAAAAACGCTTAGCCTGGGGAATAGAAGACAGGCTTTGATTGGCACGTTTGCGCTTATTATTTTTTCGTTTATTTTTAGAGTTATTTTTAGAATTATAACTCTGCTTTTGTACTGAACCCCTATTTAGGACTTCGTTTGTGGATATGATTGCTGAACCGAGAGTTTCGGACTCCGTCAAAGGAACGTCAGCACTGGTTGGCGAAAAAATTTTATCCGTTCATGGTAAAGTTTAAGCCGAAATGCCAAAAGTAAAATGGTTTCTCATATTGCGTAAAATGCTACATATCTTTTAAAACTTGGTGATTTGATAAATATTTTTTGTATGATATTTGATTGATTTGATAATAATTTTCAATTTGTTCATTTGTCTCATAAAATTTTTCAAAATCACGTTTTTTCGTATAAATTCTGCATTTGTCCCGTACTACTGGGCACAAAATCTGGCAACACTACGTATAAATGATACTATACTACATTCATTTTAAGCCAAACTTTTAGTCCTGTGCTTACTTTCCGGCACAAGACATATACTTTGTGATATATATTTTTATTGAATGTTTCTCTATATAAACAAAATAAATAACAATTTCAAAGTGTATCTATACTTAATGTGATATCAAACTTAATTGAGCATTATTTTCTTGCGTTTCAATTTATTAAACGCGCGTCGTTTGCGTCAACCACTTGTCATTGCCTTGATTCCAAAGCAGAGTATCCTCATTTGGTTGCGGATCAGTTTTCTTTACCAAGGTCCATGTTTGTGATTTCGGATCATAAGCGAAGGTCTTAGAATTGGGATCAACCGGTGGCGGGGTGTTGAACTCAAATGGTTTAGGTTGTTGCTGATGCGGTGGTGTTATTGGTGACAACACAGTACCGTTCTTAGAAGTAATTTGTAGATTATTTACATTTATAAGTTCAAAATCCGAATTTGGATTACGTGTGTCGGGTAAAGCCCGAGCCAGACAAACGGCAATGATTGCGGCTAGTTAATGAAAAAAAAAGAAAATTATTGAATTAATCATTGATTTGTTTGGAATTTTAAGAAGAACAACAACCACTTACAGCTAATTAAGATTACAAGTTTAAGTTTCATGTTGTCGTTGTTGTTGTTGGTTTTCTTGATGTTTTCTGTAGAATTTAAGCTAAAATATACCCGCACTTCTTTGTCTTGCTATTATGAAGATTAATTCACACTAAATAAAGCAGATGATCGAGATGATGATATCAAAATATTTTAATGAGTACTATAATATATTGAGAGAGCATCGCTGGAGAAGCTTGTGTCAGACTAAGGCCTCATGTATAGCTATTTTGTTTTATTTGTACTACAGTTTAATATTGACCTTAAAATGATCATAACAATTCTCTCTCAAAATAATAACAGACAAACTTAAAGAGAGTAGGTAGAAGTTTCTCGGAAATGTTATTTGAGTTCATTAGTTAATTACAGTGATTATGTCTATTTTCAACATGACATCATAAATTTGTCACTTGCTTTCAGTTAACTTTTGAAGCATAACTAGCAGGCTCAAATATTTTGTTAACTACCTACAACTTCTAACTAATATGCGGCACCTCTATTGGTTCTACCTGCTGCATACATGGTAAAAATTAATTTTCAATAATTGTTGTTTCTTAATGAGCTGACAGATAGTTCTATTACCTGTTTTAAAATCTCTTAACCTGCTTTCAGAAATCTTCCAATATCTAAATTTGATTGAATCTATGACTAAATGTTAAATTGTGTTTCATAAATATAAATTTTTAATAGTAATCAGTCTCATAAGAAAAATACATTTGCCATTATCTTTCTACAACTGCTGCTCTTACCCTAACTTCTCTCTGCAGATGATATGCAAATTCGCTCTTTAGAATCAGCTCTTCTCTAGCTTTACTCGATCATCTTCAAAGTGATGTTATTAATTTTTATTTTTTTGCAATTCCCATTAATTGTTATTCATATTTTTGAGTTCACAAATATTGCTCATGATCTTGAGAAAATCAAAATATTCTCTTTTGTTCTATTTTCTTGTCACTCTCTATGTACACATATATATATTTTTCTATAGGTTCAAGACAGATTCGCATCTAACGTGCAGGGAGTGATAACCTTTTGATATTATATGAGTTTCGAATAATATTCTAAATACATACAAACAAACATAGGATAGGAATCTTAATTTTTGCAAAATTTTAACAAAAATCTGAAAGGAATGAATTAACATTTACTTAAAACAAAATAAATTAACTTAAAATGTTGTGTAAATGATTAAATTTATTTGCTTAATTTTTCACGTGCTTAATGTGTCTTTTTTTATAAAGTACATTAATTAAAAATGAAATGAATATTTACTTAAAAACAAACCATTCAAATTAATATATTGCTTGTGAATATTAACATTTTTTTTTTTATTCAAAACGCTCATGTCCCAAAAGTTTTATCAGTGGGCCAGTATCTAAGAGTACAAATTTCAAAATACATATTTAAAAAAAAAAATGTTATGTCTACGCAAAGGCAAAAGTTTTTGCAATAAAGATTTTTACTTTGGAACGATAAACTATGAAAACAAAGTATTTGCTCGCTGCAAAGAGGAATCCCAACCAGCAAAATGAGTACAAATTTACGTATGATGATTTAATTTGTTATGAGTTCCCTTTAAAGCTGTTTTAAGAGGCAAAATAAGTTCCATGGCACTTCGAAGCTGCTTTATGGTCCGTTGTAGAACTTGACACGCCTAAAGATGCTTTATGGTGTAAATTTCAGGCAATAGAATTTATAGTTCCAAAAGTTAAAAGTTATACTTCTATGCAGGTTTAAGATAATTAAGTTCAAAAGGAATTCTGAAGTGTCACTTGTACATCTTCTTTATATTTACGTACAAGCTTGTACCTCAAAGTACAAAAAATTACTTAAATTTGTGGCTGCTTACACTGCAAAGCACTTAGAGAATTCGCTGTATAACCCTAATTTTGAGTGTTCCTTGCTGATTGGGATGTGTGGCGTGTATGACTGGGCCACGTCTATCGTTTGGATGAAGAAGCTCGAGCGAAAAAGCTGCTTATGTCGAAAGGCGAGGGTCAATGATAAATAGGACGACCAAACCTCCGATGGATTTGGTGAAGCAAATTAGAGAAAGTGCTCACGATGCAGATGCGCCTGGCGAGAGCTGGTAAAGTCGGCCGAAATCCGACCATGGGTAAGTAGAGAACTGCATTTTGTCCAACACGGAGAGAAATTTGAGCTGAAAACAATCCCAAACCAATTAATTTTGGTAAAGATTCTGAGCTAAGCCATAATGTTCTTGATATCAAGCCCTAATGTGATTATTTATCTAAAAATTTATATGCTCACTTGTGCCTAATTTATGTCATTTTGGTATTGTTCATAAAAACAAAAAATATGCTCATTTGTGTCCAATGCATGCCAGTTATGGATTGATAGTAAAAAAAGTAAATATGTCCAAAATTAGGAATTTTGGAATTCTTAATCAAAATATATCAAATGTGGACAATGTTTTAAAATAAATTAAAAACAAAAAATATTAAAGCGCCCACAAAAAAAAAAAACAAAAATAAAAACGACTTACAAAATAAAAATTATAGTTGTATTGTTCAAATTAAATATTTCATCCAATTCGGACAGGAAAATATAATTTATTAATTTGTTCTCTGCATTTTAATGCACTTTTATACTAACAGGAACAACAACCAATTCAGAATTACATCGTTCAGTAGCTCATACTTTTTATGTGCATAAACAACAACAACAACAACAACAAAATTAATTTTTTACAAACAAGCCCAAGATTACACTTATTTAGCACAAATTGACGTATTTATCAAACAAAATTTTTAGCCCAATTTCTGGCATAAATTGCGTACATGAATAGCATGTTTTGAGATGGTTTTGGTTTCTATTGAGCTGATTTCAGTTACGAACGCTTTGAGCTTGATTATATCCCATTTTTTTTTTCTCCGTGTAGTTTTCAATTTTGGGGTTGTATCAGAAGTGGGCGTGTTCGTTGATGAATGGGGCTCATTTTTCGGAGTTAGCATAAATCATGTAGGTCCAGTTCTCGGTCAATTGTGTGGAAACATTTAATCACACACACAACACAATTGATCATAAAAAGCTCGGTCAAAGTCTTTACGAGGGCAGAAATGGCCAATTTGTTTTTGAAGTGAAACTTCTTTGGCGGCGAGTGAAATTTCAAGGTCTCTTATTCGTGACGCTAGGCTATCGTTTTGAATTCATATGAAAATTTTAAAAAAATCATCATCGCCAGCGGGATTAGAACCCAGTCTCGCTATTACGCATCTCATAAGAGTCAAAATGTCTATCACTACGCCACAAAGGCATATGAAAATTGAGCAAACAAAATGCAATTGATATTCAACAAGTTTTAGTCCGTGTATTACATTCCACAGACACACACCATGTCTGAAGAACGTACTGTACATTTGATCCGTACTGTACCATTTGATTTTCATCCTACAAGTATGCACGAAAATTTTATTTCTTTATGCTTGGAATGCTGTACATTACGTAACAAAATATAACAATTGTGCGTTTTTTTTTTTGTTGAATATCGAATCCTAGCTTAAAGCTTAATTTGAAAGAGCATATCATAACGTTAATTGTTATCAAAAACTTGAAAGGTGATTGACAACATGCGAAACAGTTAATACGATATAAAATTAAAAGCAAGAAGTGTAGAAAGTGAAATAATTAAGACTACAGAATCGTATTTGTCATGCCAAAAAATGTCCCGAAGCTAAGAAAAGTACCTTAAGAATGTAACTGCAGCTAGTCCACAACTTAGCTCACGAAAGTGCTTTTACATTTTCTACTGATTCCTTAGAAATTAAAAGCTAACTCTTATTTTTTGCCTTGTATTTTTTTCGGGGAAAAAATAAAGGTTACTTTCTACTTTTATTTTATCTGTCAAAAGTAACAATTATTTTGTGACTTTTAGTTTTTCGGTCAAACAAATTATGCAATTTGTGTTTTTTAAAAGGCCGCTTGACAGATGTTGACACCATCAGTTAAATGTCTCACCGATAAGATGAAAATAATATATCAATAGTTTTTTAGTCGGTAAAATGACCTTTGAAAAAATACAAATTGCCTGATATTTTTGACCGAAAAAATAAACGGCAGAAAAAACTGTTATTTTTGACCGATAAAATAAAATTCAAAAGTAACTGTTATTTTTTCTTATAGGGCGGTTTGTATGGGGTCGTTTTAACAAATTTTTTCAAGGCCATGAAACGTTTTTTGACCAATACTTTAGGGTATACCTAAAGCATTTAATACTCATAGTTCAAAGAGAATGTATATACTCAAATATCAGATATATCCTGTGCTGAATTAATATCCAATTTTGGATTTTGTCACTATTATATTAAAATCACAAGATAGTAAAAAATTAGAAGAAAAATACATGTGTTTATATAAAAAAATCAATCATCAGCTGCTAATGCTGTGCCAGCTACTTTCTTTGTTTTTGTTTCGTTGTGTTTGCTTGTGTTGTTTTTGTTTTATACGAACTCATTCGCAGCATTGGTTCTCTACTCCACATTAAGAGGCTTTGGGTTGTTGTATGTACTTCGTTAGACTAAGTGCTCTATTTTAACACAAGATGTCAATCACAACCTCTTTTCAACTCAGTCCTCTTTTCAACTCAGAAATGGGCCTGTGATCCAGTTAGACTTAACTCTGATGAAAAGAACGACTTGAATCATATTTCGTTTTATGCTTTTACCCAATAGACGGCGCACACTATTTGGCTGATTTTATCATGCTTACTTTCAAATTTTTCTTTGTTTTGGTCTCGATAAGAAGTCCATAATTGAGTGTTGTTAGTTTATTTGTCATTAGTTTATATTGTTCGGAAGATAAATAACAAATTCTTGTAAAATGGTCAAAACAATCGGAAAAAAGAGAACAAGTAGAAGAGGCTACAACTTAAAAGGAATTCTATGTCCACACTTATAATACTATCGAAACTGTTTCTTTTTTATTATTTTCGGAAGCTGTAACTAGTATTTGGATTGGATCTGGACCAGTTCATAGTTCAAAATTCAATTTGCAATATATATTTATAAGTTTATTTTAAGTTAAGTCAGTCACTAAAGTCAATTCTTTTACTACTCTGAGTGATTTGCTTTTGAAAATCAAACAGATTCTGATCAAAATGATAATATTTGAACCGAAAGGCTAAATGATAAATGAACGAGTGGTTATTATTTCAATTTTTGCAATATTGTTTATACATAGTTTGCAAAAATTAGTTTCTTATCACAATAACAATTCCTATATTTGGTCTACAATATTATTCTACTGGCTCATGATTGTTAATTTATTGGCAGACGCTCTTTCTATATGAAGTTGAAAACAGTTTTATATGATTACTAGTGTAAAAGCCCGTCCTACGACGGGAAGGAACCATTTAGAGTACAAAATGCGACAAAAATTTATTGGATTTATATACAAAGGTTTTTATTTGAAAACATGTTTATTAAATTATTTTGATAAAACTTCTTTATTAACAACATTTCTAGTAAAAAATTTTTTAGAATTTTTAACCAATTAACCTTGTCCCTTGCCATCTATAACGCTTAGTTTTAGATCATCAGCCCTGGAAATTGTCGCCTCCGGAGAGTGAAAGGCAAATCTGTGTTTGCCGGGGCCAAATCAATTGTAGGTATGAAGACTATTTCATGTTTGCCAGTGCGCCAGTCAACACCTGTGCGATGATTAATTAAGTTTTAAGGTTTTTCAAAACTAACCACCTTCCATTGCAGATATCTCTTTTGGTATTGAAATTTCGAAGAAGTATTATAATACTTCCAATTTTGAGGTTTAACTTATGCAGTGGCATTCCTGAAGGATAAAATTCATTAAAAACTCGGCAGGGTGATTTTGTTTATCGTTATCATCACTGTCTTCAATTTAATCCGTGCTTAGATCTGTCACTGTGTCACCAACTAAAATATTTAGAACTTGCTCGTTGACTTCGTTCACATCGGAATTTTTTGGGAACAGGATAACAATTTTGGAATAACGGTTGATGTTATTCGGACTCAAAGTATCGCCAAAAATCTATTTAGCCTTTTCAATGGATTTGCCATTATATTGGACACTTCGGAAAAAACATTTTTTTTTATTTTCCAACGTCTTTTCTAAAATCAAAAAGGTTGGTACTAAGAAATGAAGTTGTGCCAACATGACAAAAATAATTTTAGGGAGATATATAACGTTAACTTAGTTAGATTTTCGATTTTATGCCCAACAGAAGCCTTAAATTTTTTTAAATCGCGTGTTAATAAATTTTTCAAAAAAGAAGTGATTATTTTGATTGATGTGCAAAGTATATTTTTTTTTTTATAATAACATTTGCATAAATACCGCATTTGCATTTGTCTCCGGTTATTATAGTTGAACTAAAATATTATAATACAACGTTATCATGGTTTTGTCTATTATATTAGACAGCCTGCCAAAAGCAAAGCAGCTCATGTAAAAATCAGAGGGATGTTTTTTTAATTTTTAAATTGCTTAAATGATGGGAATATAAGCTCAAAAAATTGTCCACGATTATTCTGGCAAGCCATTGAAAGGGTTAATAAGCGAACCTTTACAAACAAAATGATTGGGAATTTCTATGATATCTTCATCTCCATTTCCTAACTTGAGTAGCCAATCGCTTAAACTTGGATCAGAAGACCGAACATTGTGATTTAATTCTAGCAATTCCAATTGACACCAACGTCACTGAATGTAAGAATTGCTGTTCAGTTTATGCAGACCGAATAGGTTCTGGTTCTGTTAATTAAGAAGCACTGTATAGTAGTAGATGTAGATGTATAGTAGTTGAGGAAAATGACGATAGTCTTCCAGTACAGAGATTTGCAATACATAATTTAAGAACAGATTCTGGTCCAGGCTGAACAGGTCTTAAAAGGTTTAGTAAGTACAAACATTTCAAATGGATAATTTTGCAACAGGTTCTGGTCCAGGCTAAACAGGTTTTAGAAAGTATAGTACGTACAAAGATTTCAAATAGATAATTTTTCAACAGGTTCTCGGCCAGGCTGAACAGGTTTTACGATATAGAGCAAAAGGTTCAGTAAGTACAAACATTTCAAATGGATAATTTTACAACAGGTTCTGGTCCAGGCTGAACATGTTTTACGATATAGAGCACAGAGCAGGACGCTTGTCTTTTATATATTAAGATTTTTTATTTACCATACATTTTGTAAGGATGGCTTATTCAAATTATTAATTTTAAATTTTATTTCAGAATGAGAAATTTTTACGCTTGTCATTAAATTTACAATTGCCAATCATTAGAATAGGTATAAGTTAGCAACATAAGATTGAACTTGTTTTCATCAGCAAAAACCATGTCCTTTCAAGTAAAATTATTTAAAAATGTTTACTTCAACCCATTTCATGTTCTTTCACATAATTTGACTCCAAAATCTAATTTTTGTTTTTATTTATTTATTTATATTTTTTAATTTGCTATGTTTTAAAATTAAAATCCTTATAAAAGAGATTTTGTCATGTTCTTATTTCAAATCTTACATATATCATATTCCAAGGGATCAATGCCTGCCAGTACCTTAAAAGCAACCCAGAACTTTTAAACAAATATCCGATTACTTAAGCTTACGATGTTTTAAACCTTTTTTTAAGCGTTCACCTTTGATTTTTGGTCTGAATATCATGGTTTTGATCTGAATATCTGATATGAATCGTTCTGGCTTCATGGTTAAATTCTGGGTTGATTTTTCTGAAGTCCTGCATGTTTCTTGATTATTTTTAAAATTTAAGGCCTAAGTTATGGGCTGCGTTCTCTGCTCGGGTCTTGCATTATAACCATTTTTGTTGTACTGTGTAACATTTAATTTCTTTTTTGATAAATTTATTTATTCAAGTTTAACAGTTTGTTGGCATAAAGAGCTTGTTTCTTCTTTAAAAGCAAAAAAAAATTAATTTTATGTTATTTTTAATGAATATAAAAAGACCGGTTCTTATCATAAAACCCAGCCATTTTTTAGATTTTTGCCTCATCTTTAATTCAAGACTTGCTTTTCGTAGAACAAGATCATGTTTTGACATATAGACATTTCAATGAAGCAAATTAAAGGCTTTTAAATACTACTTTCAACAGATTAAATGGAAAAAAATAATCATAGTTTAAATTTAAATTATTTTTATTTTTAACTTAAAAAATTAAATAGTATTTACAACAAAAAAATATTAAAGTAAATATTCTACTAGATCAACATAAAGCTTAGAGAGGCCTGCAAGTGCCCATGCGTACCATCTGAACATCTGAAAGTAAAGAAATTTCAATGATTAGTTGACGAAAAACTTAAAAAAGCTAATATTATTAAAAACATTAAGTGGTTAAATTTGATTAAAATTAATTATCATTGAATAAAATTCATTAATTATTAATTAAAATAATAAACTCACTTTGACCACAGCGTTGGGCGCACTGCAGACGGCCGTTGTTGTGATAGTTAAGCGTATCGCTGCCACAGACCGGATTATATTCGGAGGTGGTTGGGCAGGATTGTAAGCAAGCAAGATATTGTGGAGAAGGTGTGGTGACGCCGCTAGCAGGTGCTGCAGTTGTTGAAGGCACAGCTATAGAATTGCCATTATTTGCAGGGAAGAATGGATTTGTAGGATTTAGGCCAGATCCTTGAGGTTGTTGCTGCTGCTGTTGATTAGGCGTTTGTATAAACAAATCATTCCAGTTGAATTGTGGGCGTGCCACAACAATCGACAATAGACAAGCTGTTGACAAGACAAAAAAAAATTAAATAAAAATTTACATTTCAAGCCACTTTATAAGCTTAAAAAACTAACCGATTATCACAATAGCTTTTAAGGCGCACATTTTTTCAATAATATTTAAATTAATTTTAAATTTTCAGTTATGTCTCGCTTAATTCTTAACCGCTCTTCACGCTGCTCAATCACAATTTCCTTAAAATTTTATTGAACAAGTTTATTTATATGCTTCAAAATATTTTTTAGCTACACCTTTGTTGGTCTTTTATTTTTGTTTTTTTTTTTTTTTTCTTATCAGCATCTTTGAGATTGAATTTAGAAGCTATTCGAATTATTGGAGAACCTCCAACGAGTTCTTGACTTTGAAGAGAACTTGAGAGCGAGAAAGCAAGAGCGTGTTTTGTTTAAGTTAAACAACATTTCAGGCAAAACTTGTTTATTATTATCACAAAGTTGTTAATTCTTGTGTGAAAATAAAAAAAAAGAATATTTTGCCAAAAGTCCCAGAAGGCAACCAGCTAGAGCTGCTGGAACTTATTTAAAGCTGGTTTACGCACAGACATTTGCTTGTACCTAGCTACCCAGGAGGGAAAAAATTCATCATGTTCTTAAAATGTTTTGAACATAGAAATACAACTCGTTAACAGATAATTTTTATTGTTTTTTATTTATTTTTATATAACATCATTTTTTTTTTAAAGTGAGGAATAGTGCACGGAACATCACCCAAAATATGAAAACTTTCCCGTAGAAACAAGTTTTTTAATGCTCTAAATAAACGGTTAAAATTGTAAGTCACTTTTTGACATAACTTAACAGATCGTCAAATAGGTTCAGTGGAATAATGCCAAATAAAATAACCTTCTAAATATTTTAACCTATAGGTATAAATTAAATATTTTCACTTAGTATATAGAATCTAAGTTAACTTAAGAGATCGTCAAGTGAAATAACGCCAAATGAAATATTGCCCAAAATAAAAAATTAAATAAAAATCAAAATAATCAAAATAATAAAAACAAATAACGCCCTAATCAAAATGAATTAACGACCAAAATACATCCGAACAAAACTTAAAGAATTTGACATTTTGGGCGGGTGATTTTTTCCGATAAATCCGATAAATTTTGTCCATGTATAGTAAATACAAGCCACTTTAAAGACTTTTCAATTTTGTGGGTTGTAAGAAGTTGGGCGTTTTGTGGGCAGACCCAGCCCATTTCGTGTACTTCTTATGTTTTATACAGAAAACATACATATCAAATTTTATTTCCGCAGCTTCAATAAAACGCTCCATATAGTTATTTAAATTTTATGGTCGTTTGATACGTAGGCGTGTCCGTGGGCGTATTCCAAAAATATTCAAAAGTGCAGATCCTAGGGTTCATGTGAACATGTACACTAAGCCGGATCGATATTTAGATTTCGCCGGATACCGGCTCAAAAGTTAGAGATACTCTTAAAAAACTATTTCTGCATTATTTTTATTGGGGTCGGGTAATTCCGAAATTGACGAATTATTGACTTTTTGGGGTCTTAAAAGACTTTGTTAAGACCAAATATTGCAACATTTTAAAATCAAAAGCAAAATAATTTTAAAAAATGTATAGTAAATATTTAGTTGGAAGGCTTTTCTGTTTAATAACTGCTTCTAAATGATTTGGCTTTAATTTTACCCGTTTGCGACAGTAGGACGGCTCTTTATTCTTCCACTCTTCAATAATCGCTGATTTAACAGATCACGAGTAGAAATTATGTAATTTTTCTTTCAATTTTCGCACACTTTCCTTCGAATTATTCTTCAATATATTAGGGTATACGTGTCGGCTTGCCAGGACCTGCAGCTGACACGACACCCCATAACATCGCTGAACCCATACCGAGCTTTATTGTAGGGTGAAGGTTGTTTTTCTCAAGTTTCGCATTTACCATTCTCAGCACGTAGGATCGACCATCTGGCCGGAAAACATTAAATTTGCTTTCATAATTGGTAAGAACTTGTTCCCAATAAGAAAAAATCCCTTTCACGGGCGGAAAAAGATAAATGCGGTACTTGAGAAAATGACATTTGTCACACAATAAAGCACGGTATGGGTTCAGTGGTGCTATGTGGTAACATGTTAGCAAAAAACAGGAATAGTGACTTAACAGCACTGGCGGCCCATTGTCTAAAGCGAGGTCGCACTACAAATTTCGAAGACACCAAAATTTTGCAACAAGAATTTAATTACAAGCGAAGATACACGAAATAAATGCTGCACATCATGAACACACCCACGCATAAGAGACTGAACTATAAAACGGATACCAACAACTGCGAGCATATGAATAAACATATAGGGTGAATCGGATAGAGAAATCAATATAGAAACTGGTTATTCAAAAAATTCGTGTTTTTTTTTAAATTTAACTTTCAATGCAACTTTTTCCAAAAAATCACATTTTTTGCTTTTTTTATGACGTACATTTTTTTGACAATTTCCTTTACTTCCGCCACATTGTATTTTAATTAGAACAGCGTAGTTCTCTCGAAATATAATAACTAATTTTTTTTTTCGAGAAAATTGCATTGAAAGTTGCATTTTAAAAACAAAACTTCTTTTTGAATTTAGGTGCTCTTAACTTTGTTAGTTGTGACTTATGGAAAAACTTTGTGGTGATAACTATAAAGAAATTTAATTTTGTTTTTAAAAAGCTATTATTTTTTTGTTATTTTTATAGAGATATATGAGTTAGGAATTAAAATGTAATGACACCTGTTTTTGTTTGTTTTTCCCTCTTGGCTTCCTAGGGGGACATTTGCGAAACCCACGCCCTCCCCCCCCCCCCCTCCCAACCGATTTTGTTTCTTTTCTTGTATTGATGCAAGGAATCATATTGACTTCTCTAACCGACTCACCTTTATTACAAAAAGATTAGTTCAACCTAAGTTCAACACTAGCAAGAAGTCAATTCTGTTTGATAGGCTTACAGGTAATTTTGATTTGAAAATTAATTTCTTAATTTTAAAACTACACTCAGAAAAAAGTGTCTCGGAATATGATAAAAAAGGCATCATATTTATAGAAAAATGGTATAGACTTTGCTCCAGAGAATGCTATTCTCTAATTACGATACTTAAAATTCTCTAAAAATGATAAAAAGGTTCCATAAAATAGAAAAATATATCGTTTTTAGAGAAAAATACTTTTTTTTTTGAGAAAATATTTGTTTTTATTGAAGAAAATACTTCTCATAGTGAATTTTTTATCAAAATATAAGAAAAGTTTTTCATTTTTTTTTTCTATAAATGAGAAATTTTTTGTGCGAGAAAAATACTTATCATTGTTAGAGACATTGAAATATTTCCATTTCCTAGAAGTAAAGAAATATTTCTTCGAAAATGTGAAAATTTATTCTAATTGAAGAAAATTTTATTTGAAAAAGAGAAAATTGCTATTATCAAAAATAGAGAAATTTTTTACCGGACCAATGTATGTGTTTTTTTTCAGTGTATACAACAAATTATAAGTCCATATCAGTAACCGTTATTTAGTCATTCCCTAATCAAAACTACACACATTTTGGAAAAAAATGCTTATAAGTTTGCCAACTTTACTTTTCCTACTGGGACAGCGGTTTTGTTTATTGGGATTTTTTAATTGTAGTGCAATTCTTGAAAATCTTAACAACTTTAAATGTTGTCGCTAATAGCGTCACAAACCATAAAACTACAGTCAAACAAACGTAAAATCGTTTGTTATCGTCGGTAACTAAATCAGCAAAGCAAATCAATGAACTGTTAAGGTTGACAATGATCAGGAAATCCCCGGGCATTTAAAGATCATTAAAATGATATTTAATTGTATGGCTTAATCGAGTAGAGCACAAAGAGTTACGGCACGTGTGAGTCAGACGTCGGTAATTATTTTGGCAAAAAGTATGACTAAATTATTAATAACTAATTACACAGTCCAACAAATTTAGACTTATTGATTACTAGAGAGTAACCATGGTAAACAGTAGATTCTCCATTATCCGTTATGCTCGCAATGGAGTTCATCACGGAATATAGAAAATCTCCCTTTATAAATATTGTATTTATTATATAATATAATCAGGGACCGAAAATAACTGTTATTTTACAATTTTTAAATGAAAAAGACACAATGAAAATATTGTCGAAGGACTTTTTCAAATATACCATTATGATACAAATGGCCTCAGCTTCACGAATATTAAGTGCCTTTTAAATTTTCGACTGATTCTATAAAAGTTAAAAATTAACTGTTATTTTTTGCCTTTTATTTTTTCGGACAAAAATAACGGTTACTTTTGACTTTTATTTTATCGGTCAAACATAACAGTTATTTTGTGACTTTTATTTTTTCGGTCAAAAATATAGGCACTTTGTAGTTTTTTAAAGGCCGTTTGACCAATTAAAAAACTATTGATACCATTTGTAAATTGTGCGCATCGACGAGACGAAAATAATGGTATCAAAAGTTTTTTAGTCGGTAAAACAGCCTTTGAAAAAAAACAAATTGCCTGATATTTTTGACCGAAAATATAAAATTCAGAAAATAACCGTTATTTTTGACCGAAAGAATAAAAGTCAAAAGTAACTGTTATAATTGCCCGAAAAAATATAAGGCACACAATAACTTTTATTTTTGTCGGAAAAAATAAAAGTTAAAAAATAACAGTTAATATGTGACTTTTTCGATGAAAACCATAACCAGTACGGTCCCTCAATATAATAATACATAATATTATATTATTATATAATACAATATTGAATATCATATTGCAGTTCTTTTCAAACTTTCTACCTAATACTATCGGAAAAATGTTCAGCCTGAAAGCATACATAGAATATTTATTTGATGCAAAAAGTGGTATGTATAAATCGAATGGCCTACCGGCTAAGCTGGTTAAGATCGCAGGCGAAGCTCTGTTTAAATGCATTCACAAGCTTCCTCAGATTGGAACCTCAGTGTGCTCTGCCCAATCGGATAAGCCTACTTAATATTGCATTCAAGGTCCTGTGGAGCGTATTATGTGAAAGACTATCGTTAACCACCTTATTGGACCTTATCAGTGTGGCTTAAGACCTGAAAAATCCACCATCGACCAGATACTTTCGCTACGACAAATCTTGGAGAAGACCCTAGAGAAACAAATCAACACAGACAATTTTTTTGTCGATTATCGAGCCGCCTTCGACAGTCCAATAAGGAGTCACCTATAGTCGGCCGTAACCCGACCACTTACTTACTTACTTAGATGGCGCTTACAACCGTTGGTCGGTTTTGGCCTGGTCTAAGAATTTTCGCCAGCCTCTTTTGTCGTGCGCTTGCTGGCGCCAGTTGGAAACTCCAAGCGTTGTCAGGTTATCCAATGCCTGGTCTTTCCAACGGAGATGCGGTCTTCCTTGTCTGCGTTGGCCACCGCTGGGTACCGAATCCAATATCTTTTTCGCTGGAGCTCCGTCGTTCATTCTCTCGATATGACCTAGCCAGCGAACCCGCTCAATTTTAATACGCTTGACTATATCGATGTCGGCATATAGCTCATACAGGTCATGGTTCCATCGTATTCGGTACTCGCCATTGACGCAGATTGGACCATAGATCTTGCGAAGGATTTTTCTCTCGAACGCTCCCAAAGTCCTTTCATCAGAGCTGCTCAACGTCCAGGTTTGTGATGCGTATAGTAGGACGGGCATGATTATTGACTTATAGAGCGTCAGTTTTGTTCGTCGAGAGAGAGCTCTGCTTCTCAATTGCCTACTGAGCCCAAAGTAACACCTGTTGGCAAGAGTTATCCTTCGTTTAATCTCAATACTGATATCGTTGGAGGAGTTAATACTGGATCCAAGGTAAACAAAGTCCTTCACTACCTCAAAGGAGGTGTTGTCAACAGTGACGTGGTTTCCAAGACGCTGGGACTGTTTGTTTGTTGACACGAGATACTTCGTTTTATCTGCGTTCACTGCAAGACCCATTCGACTCGACTCTTTTTCTAGCCTGGAGAATGCTGCACTGACTTCGCACGTGTTTTGGCCAATGATGTCAATATCATCAGCATACGCCAGCAGCATAACGCTCTTATAGAAAATTGTGGCGCTGCGTCTCAGGTCAGCAGCTCGGATGATCTTCTCCATGACTATATTAAAGAAGTCGCACGATAAGGAATCACCTTGTCTGAAACCTCGCTTGGTATCGAATGGAAGAGAGAGGTCCTTCCCGATTTTCACTCAGACATGATGGAGTATAGGTGACTCCTTATTGGACTGTCGAAGGAGGCTTTGAAATCGACAAAAAGATGGTGTGTGTCGATTTGTTTTTCGAGGGTCTTTTCCATGATTTGTCGGAGCGTGAAGATCTGGTCAATGGTGGACTTTCCAGGTCTAAAGCCACACTCATAAGGTCCAATCAGTTGGTTGACGATGGGCTTTAGTCTTTCACACAATACGCTCGACAGGACCTTATATGCGATATTAAGAAGGCTAATCCCACGGTAGTTGGCGAAAATGGTGGGATCGCCTTTCTTGTGGATTGGGCAGAGCACACTGAGGTTCCAATCATCTGGAATGCATTCTTCCGACCATATTCTGCATAGAAGTCTGTTAATGCATTTAAACAGAGCTTCGCCACCGGTTTTAAACAGCTCAGCCGGTAGGCCATCGGCTCCTGCGGCTTTGTTGTTTTTAAGCCGAGCTATAGCTGTTAAGACCTCATTATAGTCGGGCAGCGGAACTTCAACGCTGTCATCCATAATTGGGGTTTCCGGGATATCATCTCCACTGGCGGGATTGTTGTCAGCGTCGCCATTTAAAAGTCTTGAGAAGTGCCCCATCCATAACATCAGTGTACTCTGGATATCTGTCACTAGATTCCCATTCTCGTCTTTGAAAATGAGTCTCTCTTCCCTCGGTATCGCTCCTTAACAGCACGCGTTACAACCGACTGCAGGGTGGCTTTGTAGGCGGCGTCCTTCTCTGCAGTGGCGTCGCGACACTCCTGGTCGTGCCACTGGTTTCGGCGAGGGCGGTGGTAGCCTATCACCTCTTCGGTAGCCGTACGCATAGAGTGGGATATGTGCGTCCACTGTCCGCATATATTGTCGATCGGAGGAGTGCTTTCTTGAAGCAGGAGTGAGAGTCGAGTAGCGAAGGCTTCGGCCGTCCGTTTTGACTGCAGCTAACCCGACCACAGGAATACCAAAATCCACCATATCTGATTTTGGTATTCCTGTAAATTTAATTCGTCCAGCTTCTTCAAAACACCTCCTTTGAGGTTGTGAAAGACTTCGATTACCGAAGATCCTGCATTAGTGTCACCAGTGATATTGAGTTTAAATGAAGGATAACTCTTGCCAACATGTGATACTTTCGGCTCAGTAGGTAATTGAGAAGCAGAGCTTTCTCTAGACGAGCAAATTTACTTACTTACTTACTTACTAAGGTGGCCATGAAAACCTGTGGTCGGGTTACGGCCGACTTAATCAGCTCTCGCCAGGCATTTCTGCTTCGCGCACGCCATCTCCAATCTCTTTCACCAAAAGCGGTGAGGGCTTGTCATCGATCCTTGGCTTTCGCCTCAAACACCTTCTTCGCTGGAGCTTCTTCATCCATATGAATGATATGGCCCAGCCAGCGTAGTCGCTAAATTGTTATACGCTTGATTAAGTCAATATCGTCGCACAGTTCGTGGTTCATTCGAATGCGATAGTCGTCGCCAACTCGAAGAGAACCAAAGATTTTGCGAAGAACTTTCCTCTCGAACACCCCAAGAGCGGCTGCATCTGTTTGCGATACCACGCATGCCTTAGCGCCATCGAGAAGCACATGTATGATGAGCGTCTTGTAGAGTGTTCGTTTTGTCGATCGAGAGGGCTCTGGAACCTAATTGCTTACTTAGCCCCTAAGAAGCCCCTATTGGGAATTGTTATTCTTCGCTTAATCTCCAGGCTGACATTGTTGTTGCTGTTTACGGCGGTGCCAAGTTATATAAACTCCTTAACAACTAACAAACTTTTATTTGTCTGCTGTAACATGGGAGCCTAGACACTGCGCTTACCTATTTGCCGGCGCATATATTTATTTTGCCCGCGTTCGAGCAAATTTACGCTCTATAAACCAATAATCATGCCCGTTCTTCTATGCGCATCACAAAACTAGACGTTGAGCACCTCCAATGAAAGACTTTGGGAGATTTTGAATGGAAAATCCTGCGTCAATACCGAATAAAATAAGTACCGAAATAAATTGGAAAGACCATATATTGGATAATCTGACCGACGCGCCAGCTTGGGCACAGCCACAGTTGAGTAATTGATTTAAGGGAAAAATTCATACAATTGTGTATCAATGATGCTCATATGGAGAGAAACAATCAACAATGATTTGATCCAACCCGCTCTTTTGATATACATATTCAGAGCCTCAGCTATGTCGATCAACTTCACTTTGCGATTTTTCATAATTACTTTATACACTTTTTTATGTTTTCATCCGTAACAGCTTCATTTGGACGTCCGGTGCGTACATCGTATTCGATGCTCATTTCGCCTTGTTTCAATTTTGCAAACCACTTCTCAACGGTTGATTTTTCTGGTGCAGACTGCAAATAATGTTTATCAAGCCAAGCATTGGCTTCAACAGTATACATTTTTTTTTCAGCTTAAAACAATGCTACATTAAGACATGCAATTCTGATGAGTTCTTTCACTCATCACACTCATCACACTCATTCACCATGGCTTATTCAGACATATTTGTGCTTATGTCTAAAAAAATTTTCAAATCGGAAGGAAAAAAATTTTGATTTTCTATTGTCTAGAACTGATAAAAGCCACACTGTGCGACTGAGGCCATGAAAGCAATTCGTCAACAAATCACCAACGATTCGCTGGAAAGAGTCGCGAACGAATCGACGAAAGAGATCTTAAACGATTCGCTGAGAAGATTCCCCAACGAATCTCCAAGAGGGTTCTAAAGCGATTCTCCAGAAAGAATATCACACGAATCGGCAGAAGATGTCTTAAGCGATTCGTTGACAAGAGTGACAAACGAATCGCTTTAAGGTGTCCTTAACAATTTGTTGCGAAGCATCGTTGTTGAACGTCACAATTTTTTTTTATAGAGTAAGCTAACGGACTCGACACACGTTATCCTTTCCCATTTTAATGCATTTTTATACTGTTAAACTTTTTCAAATTTCAACGATTTTTTAGAGCCTGCTTCATATTTAAAGAAAAGATTTTGATAGCCAAAAAGCCATCTTCCAACGATTGCCGAAATTAATGAAGGAAAATATTGAAAGTTTTTTGAATCGGGCATTCATCCCTTGAGCAATCGAAAAACGATCCCTCTTCCAACATTCGCCAGAATGAGCGGAGGAAGATTTGAAAATTGTTCGTAAATCGCGCATTCACCGCTTGTCCAATCTTGAAGCGTTTCATTTTGCAACGATCGCAGGAATGAGCAAAAGAAGATTTTGATATTTTTTTAGACTCGCGCATTCATCCCTTGGACAATCGAAAAGCGATACATCTTCCAAATATCCCCGGAAGGAGCGAAGAAAGATTTTCGTGAATCACGCATTCATCGCTGGGTGATCGAAAAGCAATCGATCTTCCAAAGATAGCCGGAACAAAGTATCGCCGAAATGAGCGAATTACGCTGTTGCAATCGAAAAGTGATCCATCTTCTCAAGATCCCCGGAATGAGCGAAGAAATATTCGAACATTTTTTCAATCGCGCATTACTTTATTTTTTATCGTTTTTTCCTACTTCTTTAAGATAGAGCCTGTCTTTATTGAGGTCACCTTAAGTAAAAAAAAAAACAAGTAAAGTCTTAAGTCGCTCCAGCCCGTCTTTGGAATACCCTAAACCTACAAAATGCAATAATGGTATAGGAAATGGGCGTATCTATGGGCGTATACAATTCATACTTCCATACTTTCCATACTTTGTATACAATTTTGATGAAAACTACACATACCAAGTTTTATTCCTGCTATTTTGATAACGAAATTTAAAAGAGAGTGATTCTAAAAACTAAAATATGTGCTTTTTTATAAAGTTATTGTTTTTCTTCTACTAAAATAAAAAATATGTGGTTCCGGTTTTTTTGGGTTTAAGCTGACGATAATATATATATAAGAAAAATTAAATTAAAACGCGAGTTTTTTTTAAACTTTGAACAGCATTTTTAAAAACGGTGTCAAAGATTAATTAGAACGATTGAGCTAAAACTTTGTGCATTATATTAATTATAGCAAAAACATTAAGATAACTAACTACAATCATCTATACCGAGTTGTTGCTATGTATTTATTCAACTACTTGACCTCGCGCTGTTATTAAGTTTTAATAATTAAAAACTGACTTTTGTTGGTTTTGCTTTTTATCTTCGTAAAATAGCTTAAAATATATTATCGATCACAGTTGTTTTTTTCTTAAACAATTCATTTAGTTTTGTACAAAATTCAATTTGTGCAGATATGCATTCAATAAGAAAAAAATAACAATGTAAGCTAACTTGAATTAAAAAGGATGCATTGCGAGTCTTTTTTTACAAAATTGTCATCATACATTAAGATATTATTTGTGTGTGTGTGCGTGTGGGTGTGTATGTGTGTATGTGTGTGTGTGTCAGTGGAAGTAGAAAAAACATTTTAAAAAAATATTAAAAGATTTCATTATATCGTCGATAAGCTTTCTTAAAAAACAAAAAAAAGTGTTCTTTTCATAATGCTGCTCATTCGGTGCTGATAACGGAACTCATTTTGCTACTAAATCGCATAGTAGCAATCGTCAATATTGTCCGCTTTTTGTTTGGCTTGTCTGCGTTTATTCATTTTAACAGATTCTAAATTTTCGCTTGCCGATTCATCGCGGTTCGAATCGTGACGCGTCCTGCGGGAAACGCCATTAGAATAATTAGGTATTTTTGGAATCGCACCGTTGCTAACACCAATCTGTTGTTGTTTCTTCTTTGATGCCTCGATGCTGTTCAATTGTCGCTGCTTGGGATCTGGCGATGCAAAGAAACCACAAATCTTATCATCCCAAATGACGAGTTTCACATCAACTGACGAGAACATTTGCAGTTTTAGAGGTGAAGTTTTGGAATTTTTTTCAGAGATTAAAATGTAGGCAGGTGCATTGCTAGTGTCCACAAGCAGTTTTTGCATTTTATAATTAATACCAATGCTATGACCCGTTTCAATGGTGACCACATTGACGAGGTGTTGGAAAATTTCAGTAACAACAGCGCGCAATGTGATGGATTGTTTGTGCTTTATATAACGTTTGAAGAATAAATTCGTTGATTCGTCGCCGGCATTTTTTGCATTAAACTTTTGATCATTACAGATTTTGGCCATCATATGCAGCTCATCGGAAGTGCGTTTTGGTGGTGGGCAGTAGTTGAGCGCGGCAGCGAGAAGTCTGTTAATTAAATCAATAATTGAAATGTACTTAAATTTTGAAGGATGCCATGCTTAGCTTACCTATGCACTAAAATATCTGGATAACGTCGTATTGGACTCGTGAAATGTGTATAAATTGGAATGGACAATGCATAATGCCAGAGATCAGATTGCTCCGTTTTACCCTCGCTGCAGAAGTACCTGAAAAAGTGAACAACAAAATAAATACCTACACAAAAAAAAAGCCTCAAGTTGTTTGCCCATACTTAGCTCTTGCCATGGGTTTGGTTAGCAAGGTGTTCAGACAAGCTTCCATGGCTGCGGGATCCTTGGCAGTAGCGCAAATTTTTTTCATGCTCTCATAAATTGTTTTGGAGCTGCTGAAATCAAAATTAAAGCCTAAGTTGGCTAACTTTTCTTTAAGGCTCTTCAATGATTTAGATAGGGGCGGTGCATGGTTGCGCAGAATTGCATTTTCTGGAAAATGATCATGTATAAATCGAGCCACCGACTGATTAGCCAACAGCATGAATTCTTCTATTAAGAAGTTGGCATCTTGGCGCCCATCAACTTCATAGCTTATCGGCTCACCGGATTGTGGATTCATGGTAAAGCGTAGTTTGGGATTATTTATGGACAGAGCACCGCCATCGTAACGTTTGGCACGCAAGCACTTAGCTATTGTGTCCATTTTAAGTACACGCCACGCTATATCGTCTGGTGTGTAACCATTACAAATGGTAGGGAAGTCATCAGCATCGAAATTTTCTTTCGGGTTGTCAATTATCTTTTGAGCATGTTCGTAAGCAAATTGAGTGCATGAGCTGATGATGCTGCGCGTAAAACGCGGCTGGCCTATGATTTCGCCATCCAACTGAATGCGCCAGAAGACCGAGAAGGCAAACTTATCTTCACCTGGCAGTAGCGAGCATTTGAAACACAATGGTTTTGGCAGCATATGAATTACTTCGTTGACCAAGTAAATGGAAGTGGCGCGCTCTTTGACAATATTGTCGAGCTCACAGTCTTCGTGCAAATAGTGCGCAACATCGGAGATGTGCACACCAATCTCATAGAGTTCTTCATCTAGCTGTTCAATGGACATGGCGTCGTCCAAGTCACGCGCTGTTAGCGGATCAATGGTAAAAATGCAATTTTTACGCAAGTCTTCGCGGTGTTTTAGATCTTCCGCTGTTGCAGGTGCATCGGGCTGAGCAAACATTTCATTAAAACGCTCTTCATAGGGACGTATTTCCTTGAGTCCATTGTGCAATAGTATAGCTTTTATTTCATCTTCCAAGTTGCCAACTTTACCAACTGGTTGATCGAGCTCACCTATGCAATGACCATGTACATCAGTTTGGAGCACCTTGACCACATACAAAAAGCCACAAATGTCATTCTTCTGTTCTGAGGTTAGCTGCTCTTCGCAACTTGCTACTGGCACATAGACCATTGGAACGCGCATGTCATGTGGCTTCAGCTTGTAGTAGAATTGCTCATCATTCAATTTGGTGGCGTTCTTAAAGGATATGGTGCCAACGACTTCACGCTTATCACTCTTCTTGACAATGTCTATGACAAAAGCTTTGGGACAGCCATCAGATGTGGACATAAGCGTAGCGTCGAGATCATTGGGATCAACATCGGAATCAGGCGATTCGGCGTCGTCAGTTATGTGATCCAGTTCATCATCATCTAAGTGAAGTGAAGAGGAAAAGTTAACAATTATATTTTTGTATTTTTAAGTAATTTCTCTTTACAAATGGCTTATAGGTAAAGTTTTTGATTTTATTTATATTATTGAATTTTTGTATAAACATGGTTCAATACCGACAATAAATAAAATATCGAAAAATATAATAGATTTAATCTTGTGTCTCGACTCACCTAAGATATCATGCTAATGTTGTACCATTGAAGGGCTAATTGCAAAACATGATATGCCACACTGCTTTCAAAGTTCATATTTCATGTTCATTACGTTCCTTGATGAATTATCAATATCCACTGAAAATATTGCTACCATTACCCGATCAATTTTGGCCGTGTACGTAATAGTTCTTGTTAGCATTTTAATGATTTCATACAAATATACATTTTTTAAAAACTTTAAGTTCGATTATTTCGAAATATTTTTTATGTGGCATATCATGTTTTTACAATAAGCCCTTCAATTAATTGTTTGCTAGAAACTACTTTTTTTTAACATTAATAATCTATGCTCTTCTATTTATTCTCACAACAGCTCGCAGCCACAATTCCACGCAAAATTTGCGTTCCGGCAGATGCCATCGTAACAACGACGCAATCGTACGATATTGAAAATTCCAAATATAGTTTTTTAATCGATAAGCGGGTGAATCTGTTCTGGTTTTTTTCAATCCTGGCAATATATCGTTTATAATAAGGTTCTCAAACCACAGAACAATATTCTAAAATAGTTATAACTAATAGTTAAAGTAAATTAGTTATAAATAGTTAAAAAGTTAAATACGACATAAACAACGATTTGAGAGTGAACGGGTCAGAAGATTCATTTGAATCACGCCTAAGAAATCCAAGCATAGCATTTCCTTTTGACGTGATGCTATCAAAATGTGCCGAAAAATTGAGCTTTTGATCTAATAAAATTCCTAATTATGTACACCCTAGGTAGGCAATCACCATCAATTAAATAATTAAATACGTTTAGAACCGTGAGCAGTATAAAAGAAAGAACATCACATTTGGAGACGTTTAAAAATAATCTATTTAAAGCACACCATCTGGAGAAATTGTTAAGATCACTCTGTAAAAGGTAAGAATTCGAAACATTTTTCACAGATTTTAAAACTTGCATATGACATACATCAAACATGAAGAACGATGACTTCCTTGCGGGAGAGCCGAGTGATTAAAAAGTATCCTGAATTTTTTGCTACCAATTTGAACGAACTTTTTACGGTCAGTCAAATAATTTTTGATTTAATTTAACAGTGAAGAATGGAAACCCATTTGCTCTAATATACTTATTAGGACTCTATGCTTTCCATTTAATTTTTTTCAAAATTTATAAATAAAACTAGATTGGAAGTAGTAGATCTTCCACTCACAAGCTCATGTTGACAATCTGAAATAAAATTCTTTACATTGGCGTATAAACGCTCTTTGACCAGTGATTCGAAGACCTTCAGGGGCAGTTCTGAAATCGGTTATAATTAACAACATTATGTTTCTGACCACATTTAAAAATTGGCGTTATCACTAATTCTTCGATCATTCATCAATAAATTCACCCTTCGCTAATGAAAGATTTAAAATACTCGGCAAAGACTTAGCTAAACTAAGAGCACACATTTTTAGGTAAAGTGTGGAATATTACTGGTCCCATGCTTTTACTTACGTTTAAACTTTTTCAACAATTTCATATTCCGTACTAAAAATTCCAAATCAGTAATTTGGATGGCATTATAAATTGCCTCATCACAACTGCTATGATGAACCAAATGGTAAACCAAAGTGGTTTACCATTTTTGGCTTTTTTCTCTTTTTTATTGGAAAATTTATAAATGATTCATTTGTGATTGAAATAAATCTTGTATAATAATCCAATAAATTGACCGAGTATTGATCACTCCAATGCACACTATTTAAGAAATTATTAATACCATTGCAACTAAGAAATTGATAATCGATTTATCACTGATAAATAAAAAGTTATTGTAAACGCTCTATGGTGAATACTTATTATCTTATTATCCACCAATAGCCAGTTTGCTTCTCTTACAGTCGCTTTCAACTTTATATCAACAATTAATTTGACTTGGACCAAGTGACATGATGGAATCAATGAAATCTGTACAAGTATTATTTAATAAATTTAACGGTAGCAATTTTTGAGAACCATGAGAGTATTCCCTGCAAATATTACCTAAATTGAAATCACTTAATATAACCGGAAAATCGTGAAATGTTAAGTTTTCAATTATATTGAAAATATTGACAAGTTAAGTTTTCAATTATATTGAAAATATTGACAATTTATTCTTATTGACAAAATAAAAGAATAAATCTCACTACTTGAATAAGGCGGAATATACGATAAAAAATATATAAACTATTAAAGTGAGCAGATTCCCTCTCGTTTGCATTAACAGGTTAATCAATATTGACGCAAATTGATTCAGTGGAAAGCAGAGGAATTGCCACACAGCGATAGGTAGACCGAACTGCGATTGGTACCCCTCCACTACGCAATTGCTCAGTGTTTATATATTGACGATCTTTCCGAAAGACGATGAACTAACTGTTCATCAAATAATTTCGTTGAGAATACACCAGCATTGAGCCATGTCTCTGTAAGTGCTTTGATGTTGAACAATCAGCCAGAGCAATCATGAATTATGTTGTCTTCTTACGTAGGCCACTAGCGTTCTGATAATAGAATATTACATATTTATTTGAGAAAGAGCACGGTTCATAGCCAGTAATGATTACTGGACAACTGACTGTCCTACCATGTTTTTTGGGCGATATTGAAATTCCCTAAAACGAACGTAGGTAGGTCCTACTACGAACGAATAGTAGGCCAGAAAATCGCGTTAAAAATTTTAGTTACATTTTCGGCTGGGATGCCAATTTTAAAATTAACATTTCTCTGTTCGTAGCCTTTTTTCACGAACTATTTTATATTGCTTAACAAATGCTGGGATTGAATACTACTTTACGTGACAAAAGCATTAGACTATGTATTTCGACAGACAAACCAAGCAACAACTACTGAAGAGCCGGAGTAGCGTCCGGCGAAACCATAGTCTAGTCTGCTCCGTTCTTATGCAACAAAGAATTTTGTTGTTGTAGCAAACCTGTTACTATTATCATGATTTATTTGGCATAAAGCTCAAAATGTAATTCTTAAAGAATATGTTTTTTAAGAATTATGAACTAAAATTAGCAATAACTTGATTAATAATTTTTCGTTTCGAGCAATGTATTTATATTTCTTAATTCTCAATGTCCGAAGATTGTATTAGAAAAAGTTATTTTTTTAATAAAGAGCAGCATTCTATTGTTATTTTATTTCACTTAAACGTTTTTATAGTGTATAAGGAACAATTTCAAAAGACTGTATGAATCAAATCATATTTCAAGACATGTTTAGTCGATGGTTTGTATCAAATTCATGCCTTTAATGACAGTATTTGTTTATTAAAAAAGCTTAATATTTACATCAGCAAAAAAATTATTTTCATTTTGAGTTTTACATACAAATAACGCTTATTTACTGAGTAAAAATTGTTATCTGTATTTTTTTTATAAATAAAATAATTTTTGTGGTTATCAGATTTCTTATATGAAATCAATAAGCGTGTTACTATTTTTATGAGTATCTTTAAAAAACTACAAAACGGCTTTATGTATGTTTCACCTTGATGTTTATCTTAAAAGGACTGTAAGCTTGTCCTTATAAAATTCATTTTGCATTTTGCGTGCACTTTGATTATAATATGACCAATTTATATGATTAATTTATCTTTTTATATAAGCACAATCATCAAATTTTATTGCGAGAACTGAACTTGTTATTTCTCATAGCCATGTGTTTAATTAATCTTTTTCCACTTATTATTTGTTATTCCTTATCTCTGTGAATTCTCAGATGAAAACACAAAGCATTGAACTAAATTTGTTTTTTTTTTCTAATTAATAAACATGCTTTATTTATATTTACCAATGCAAAAAGAGTTATCCTTTCCGCCAGTTATAGTTGGTTCTTCCGTGGTATTGTTTTTCTTCGGCTTATCCTGCACATCGTTGTTCACCCCAACTCCTGTATTCATTACAAAGGCACGCACAATATCGCCGTCGAAAGCATAACGGCGCGCTACTGGAATCAAAATTATGCCATCACGTTGTGTGCCCTCTCTATCATTGGACATAGTTATGAAAGATTGTCTATTATTTTTGCGGTTAACACGTATCTCGTCTTCCACAATTCGTCCTAGACCAGCCTGGACTAGGCGTTGTGCATACGTTTCCAAGTCCTCTTCATCCGGCTTGTATGCAAACTCTTCCACTTTATCCGCCTGCCGCTCTCCCAAGCATTCTTGTACTATCGATTTGAGGTATTTAGAAAGTGAATCCTGTTCTGATTCCTGAGTTTTTGCTTTCAATACTTTATTTTTTTTAGCGCGTCGTGGATGTCTGCGCCTGTTCTTTTTACCGTTGACCAAATCGTTACCTATCAACGGGTCTCCCTGGTTGGCTGTGCCAACCAAACCATCAGCGGAATTATTTACTGTGCTCGAACTAGATGTAATTGAATTCTGTCTTTGTTTTTCTGCTATTGAGCTGACACTGGATTGTTCCGAGTCATGTCGCATTTGACTGTTACGATACTTGGTTTGCTTTTGGTCTGTATCCCGGCTATATGCTGCTTGCATGCATAGTGTATTGGCTCCTGCAGAATCGGGCGTGAATAAATCAAGTTTTTTGAATTTTTTATTACTTTGCACCAGCTGTCTCAGCTTGGTTTCAAATAATGGTCCCTGCAATGTCAGTTGCTGCAACAAATCTCGCATATCCTGCAGCTGCTCTTCCAACTCGTTACGTGTTTTCTTCTTCTCCTTAGTTGCTGCTTGTTGCTTTTGTTGCTGCTGTTGCTGTGATGCCAACTGATTTTTTTTCTGTTTCCTCGTTTGTTCGTTGCTGCAACAAGACGAATTGTCAGTTTCTGTGCGTTTCCTTGTTGCTCCTCCTCTATCAGCAACTATCGACTGTTGGACCTCAGTCACACGTATTGGTGCTGGTATGGATGCACCTATTTTGCTCATGGAAAGCGCTGCGTGTGCATCGTTTTGACGTCGTGAAACTTCAGATTCTTGCACCAGCTCTTCCTGCTGTTTGAGTGCACTTTTTGGGCCAAAACCTCGTCCAATTTTTTCCCGCAGATTTTTTGCCTTTTCCTGCAATGAGTTCAGTTTTTTGAATAGTTTAGCTTTTGGTTCTTTTGTATTAGTTGTCATTTCCGCTGCTTGACTATCATCGCTGGCAGTTGCATCAGTATCAGTAGATTGTACATTAGTAGTGTCCTCGCCACATTGTGATTTTATTGGCAATTCGTCTGCAGTAGCTTTTGGGGCATCGAGTTTTTTTTCTACCTCTTCCTCTTCTGTGTTATTTACTTTTGTATCGTTATCAGCGATTTCATCGGATTTTTCTTCTTTTTCCATTGTTTAGTTTCGTAGATATTCACTTGAAATTTTTGTAAAATTTTTCTATTGAGTTACGTTGCGAAATTGTTTGAAACAACTTTTTTCGTACAACACAAATTTTGTTCGCACTTTCACTACGAACTGTCACTCAAAATTCATAAATTTTCCCTTGTAATGTGGTATGTTCAGCAACCACGTTTTGCATAAAAATTTCCTTGTTTCACAATTTGTATAACAGCTTCGCTCAAAACACAATGCGACATGCGAAAAAAGTAAAATCCTCCAAATAGACCCTGTTCACATAAGCCTCAGGCCATTTCCTCACGGAGCAATTCAAAAGTAATGCAATTGCAACAAATGTTGCTAACCCATGTTACTATACCGAAACCTTCACATGGAGAAACTTTTTCAAAACTAGTTGGCAGCACGTTTGAGATAAGTTTTATGCAACGCAGCATGCTGCAATTTATATCACCAACTTGTGTGTTTTTTTTTTGTCACTCTGTACAATGCTAAAAATTAAGCTTCATTTTGTTGCAGCTCTTTTACTGCAACCAACAATCTGCTGTTTATATTATTTTTTAATGTACAGATGGACCCAAATCTTTTTTGCCGTTGTTTTTATCGCTTATAGTAAAATAAAAAGAATTATTGTACTTTGGGGCCCACGCCGCTTGTTTGTTTTGGGCCCTCAGGTAAAATTATGTCTATTTCTATAAAAATAATCAATGTTGCGTTGTAACATAATTTGCTCTCCTGAAAGCATAGATTGCAGTTATGTTTTGAATTGCAGTGGTTTGAAACTTCATAAATAATTGTGTTGCAATTGCATTACTTTTCCATTGCTCCGTGAGGAAAAGGCCTCACTCAACCGACTCACTTTGATGCTTTAAGAAGAGATGAGGAAGTGGGAAGGTGAAAGGTTACGTGAGGCGAGAGAAAATTTTAAATAGTGGTAGAATGTGCCAAGAAAGAGTGGTAGATTAAGGCAATTAGTGGTAGATTTTTCTTCTCTACAAAAAATGTATTTATTTGCCTTAATCTCATAAAAATTATGGTGTAGCTGTACTTTGAGGTTATTTAAATATTATTGACAAAAAAACAAATAGTTCTCAAATAATTTTCCAAAAAAAGTATAACATCCATTAGTTATAGTGAAAACCCGATCATAAAGACATAAAGACACGCCATTTGCTCCAAGAACATGGCCAACCTCACGAGCATAACCCATCAGGAAAAGCGATCATCTCCAGATATCTTCTTGGCATATACTTTTAGATTCGGAGATCATGACTTCGTTCAGTCATGATCTAAATTTTCAATCCTCATATATTTTTTTTTTTGAAACTGCCACTACGGAGGTATTCATCTCTTATTGACTTTCTCAGACAGTAATTATGATCCTATAGGCAAGACATTCTTTTTGTTGTGTTCACATTGCTTTTTGGCTTCCTGTACATCACCTAAAGTATAAGCGCCTTTTCTAATTCATTAGGCAGAGGAAAAGATTAATCCTTTATGAGCTGCTCGCCTATTTTCCGACTGGGAAGCTTATTTGTATAAATTTTTAGATGATCTCACTTGCGAACTTCAAATGTTTTTGTAATATCTGCGCTTTGCTTAATTTCATAAAACCCACTGCCATTCATGAGCTACAAAGTACAAACCAAACTGCAAACAAGTCAAGAGTGGACTGAGATCTGCAATTAAGCAATTTATACGCAAAGTTTTCGCCCGCACCAAAATATTGTTTGCTAATTGTAAGTATAATGAATTCAAAAACTTCCATTTTAGGCAAACTTATAAAATATAAGAAAAAATCGTTGAGATATTTTTAAGCAAATATTGCAACAAAATGCAATTAGCTGGGAATACCTTAAAATGCTGAAATATTATTTTTCTCCTGTAAATTGGAAAAATTCGGGAACTTGCAAGCGCGATAAGATGACATTTTATTTTGGCTCAGGAGGCAAAAAGAAGCGTTTTAAAAAACTTCTGACTTCGGATTGCGAATGGAAGAAACAGATATTATTAAAGTGGCTTGGATTAATAAAGAACAAGGGTTGTGACTTAGCTAGTGTTTTCGTGATCTGCCAAATTCTAAAAAATATTTTGGATTAATTGGACAAGAACGAAAAAAATAGGTATATCTTAAGTAAATTTAATCACACATTTAAAAAATTACAATTCCCTGCATCGGCAAAATGTTCCAACAAAATTTATTGACATATAAAATTGAAACAAAAATTTGGAATTATTATGTGAAAAAAGGTTTATCATAAAAATTATGACCAATATGAAATAGTGGTAGATTTTTGAAAATGATAAATAGTGGGTGGTAAAAGTGGTAGGAGTCAAAAAAGACGAAAAAAGTGGTAGATCTACCACAATTGTGGTAAAGTGACAGCACTGCTCTCTTGTAGTTTCTTTGCAATGACATTCGTCATTGTTTGGTTTCCTTGTTGAGTTGCACTATTTTAGCGTAATGTTTATATGTGATACCAATTTAAATTATAAATAAATCTGCTTTATTGGTATAAAACACAAAATTAAGCGTTATAAATGCCGGAAAGCAAAAAATTTTTGGTTCGAGTTCATCAGACTCAAAATTTGACAACGAACATCAAAATGTGTCGGTTAAGTGATGTGGCTTTCACATCTGGAACTCGTGTGGCAAACAATATGGCGGCTTGTGTGTGTTCGAGAAAGCGAGCGTTCAAATTACTCAATTTGTTTGGCACACACAGGGTTACATTTGAGAAGAGTAGAAATGTACTCTTGAAAAAGTATTTATTGCTTCGAAATAAAATTATTTTTGTGTGGGGAAAATAAAGCAAAAATGCTCTCCAAGTCTTCCACACCTGCTTACTTTTTTCTGAATTCTGAAATTTTGTACTGAATCCAAACAAAGTTATCACGTTTACTGTATGCAGCTTACATAGAGTACTACCAAATAGAAAACAAAATGTACCAAACCTTTCTAATATCGTACTTAAATCATTAAAATGTACTCCACGTAGTACTACACTTATGTTTCAATACAACCCTGATTTCGTTATGACTATAGAAATGTTTTTGACGTAGAATACGTCTTACCTTTCGATATTAGAGCACCATGTATGAAATATTTTAATTGCAGTTTTGGAGCTTCACGAAATTGGCTATCGTGAAGAAACTAATGGACCGATTTGCTTCAAACAAATTTCATTTAATAGATAAAACTTCAAATTTTATATTTCTTTATAATTCTGTGTGCAAACTTTTCTATTTTTTCTTCAAACCATCTCAAACTTTATGCATTTTTCCAACTTTAAATCGCTATAAAAACGTTCATATATACTAGAAATGTCTGGATTATAGCTAAATTGATAAAATAGAATACAATACATAATATAGTATATGATTTGTATGTCGTCGTTTTTCACGCAAAAAATGTGCAAAAAATGAGGATTTTTTTTTTAATCCTTCATTACTCGAAATCGGCTCCAAGAAAATGGAAGAAAAAATAAAATACTGAACATTTTTTTCAGTAAAATAGAAAAGTTCATCTTTCATTTGAGGTGTGTACCATTGCGATTGAAAAGATGAAAGTGGGTCTATTTATCATTTGAAGGTGAGCAAGTTTATTTTTTCACTTTAATTTTTGTGCATACATTTTGTTTTTGTTTTAGTTTTTTTGCATTTCGCTATTATTTCCTAAAAGAAAGCAACAACAACAAAAAAACCTAAATAACAATTCTTTTGCCTTGCTGTTTGGTTTCTTCTTCTTATCGTTATCATAAATAAACATATATCATAAATATAACAAAAAATATAACAAAAACCAATTTTACAAGGAATGTATTATTTTCTAATCCTATTATTTATTATTATTATACTATTATATATTATGCTATTTAATATTACAATTATGTAAATAATGTTATTTCGTTTTCTGGTCCTAAGCATATTATTTATTTTACTTTATTTATTTTCCATTTTCTTTAACAGTGTACCACTTAGACTACGTATTCTACGTCTAATGTGATGGCCGTTTCTCTGACACAGCCTGTCTGTTTTTTTTTTGTTTGCTTTGTTGGACAGAGAAAGTCAAAAATTTTTGTCAACAAGCCAACTAGTGTGCCAAACTAGCTTCTTAACTATCGAACTTGTGTGGAAATGGCCATCGCATGTTTCGTGCACTATAAGTATTTTCCCGTAGTTTTTGGACTAAAAATGGTAAAACTGTCAAATGTCTGAGAACAAAAAAAACTCTATCGAAAATAGAAAAAAACAAAAAGTACGGGAACGCTTCTTGAGCTAAAATTGTAGAAACTGGCAAATAAGATTTCTTGTCCAGCGTTGGGTTAATGTTGTGCATCGGCATTGTAGACGAAATGCCTACGATGTTTAAAAATATTAAAATTAAATCTCAAGTTAAGAATTTGTATTAGTTTATGCACATTTTCCCATGTTTCTGGGTTTCATTTAAATAGTTTCAAAGCAGTTTTGATGTATCGCAATTTCTATTTTAAAGCTGATTTTAAGCTGTTTAACACTTTTACCATTTTTACCCAAAGAAATTTCTTTGACTAAAACTTGCAACTTTTGACAAGGAGAGGATATGTTTTAATCTCTTTATTGCACTCTCTTTTACCAATTTTTTCGTTTACGGGAACGGGAATTGCATGGGAAATTACCATAGTTTTTATACTATGTTCACACTGAGATCAAATTAGGTAATTTGGAGCTTTTGTGTAATTTCGACTGAAATGATCTAAAAACTATGGTAATTTCCCATACAATTTGTTGATTTGGAAATTACCTCAAACAAGGTAATTTCGTTTAAATTACTCACGAAATTAGGCAAAAATGCACTTGCAACCCTGAAATCTGAATTTAGTGTGGATTAAACACAGCCTTTTTTTGACGTATTAACAATCTTGTTATACATTTCTGTTGAGCTGTCAAAATTATACATGACACATGAGAATGGCCACATTCAGATACATACCTTTTTTGACCCTTCGGTTAGCAACCCATTCAGTGAAACTTGGGTGAGCGATGTTTTCAATGAATTAAAGTTATACAATTGATAAGATACGATAAGATTAGTACGGATATGTGCGAAATAATTTTGCAAACTTACTTTGAGTAAGAATTTTCTATTTTTAATTGAACATTAAAGTTGGCAACTGTTGAGAGTGCTGAATGTGGCCAATACTGATTTGACAAAAAAATAAATCAAACGTCAAACGAAATTATCCAAGCCTAGTGTGAACACTTTTGTACAATTTCGAAATTATCTCACGAAATTACCTAATTTGATCTCAGTGTGAACATAGTATTAGAGATTAGCGAAATATCAGAAAAAGATCTGACTTTCATGTTTTTGCCTATAACTAAAAAACTCAACAACACTGATTTTTGTTAATAAAACAAACAATTTTTGGTTGAATCTGTTCGAAGCACTCATGTTGATAGTTTACTGGTCGTCTTCGTATAATTGACAAAATCTCTGACACAAAGAATAAATTTCTTTATCCGTCCAGCTTTGCTACAGCTTCTGATCTATAAATATTCCATCGCTTTTTACGAATACAAGGTTTTCTCCGCTTTAAACCAATTCATTGAAAACATCGCTCACCTAAGTTTCACTGAATGGGTTGCTAACCGAAGGGTCAAAACAGCTAAGTATCTGAATGTGGCCATTATCATATGTCATCAGCGTTGTCAGATGAATATACCTCCAAAATTACCTCATTCTCGCATTTAATTCTCTCAAATTACCACACGTCAAAAATACCTCAAATTACCTCAAAATTGTGCAAATTACCACAAAATTACCGCAAGTCAATAAAATACCTCAAATTACCTCAAAATCGTGCAAATTACCACAAAATTACCGCAAGTCAATGAAATACCTCAAAGTTGCTTAAAATATCACTTTAAGCGGTGTTTATAGCAAAGTATGAAATTATGTAACGAAAGTAAACTTAAATTGCAACATATTAATTATCAACAGTTAATAAAACAATAATTTTTAATAATTCAATTCTTTATTGAGTTCAAAAATTATTTCTCAGAAAAATTTCTCCAGCCTTATAGCAGTCCTCGCACTGCTCATCATAATTTTTCTTTTAACACATTCATAATATTTAAATGCGCCTAAAATGTAAAAATACTTTAATCTTACTGAGTTTTTGAATAACTATGCGACAATGATCTTTTTCTTCCAGACATAATTATTTTATTTTTCACTTTGCTATTAAAAATTATTTACGTTCCTTTGTTGTTAAATATTGAAAACACTTTAAACACAAACAAACTACCAACAAGAAGAATGAAGAAGAATGAAGAATGCATCAACAAGCTCATTCACTTAGTTAACCTTTTCTGTACACATTTCATTCACGCGTACTTCTACCACAGTAGGTAGAAATCTCTTTTTGGTAATGTGAGGTATTTGTGGTAATTTCGGTATTTTTATTCTCTCGCGTGGGAAAAATCGCACATGTGGTAAAAATTTTCTCGCATGAGAATTTTTCTCACATAAAGCGATGATTTTTACTTTCTCCCGCAGCATCTCGCAAGAGCTCAAAAAATACCGAAAGCACTATTTATAGTGCAAAACTGGTAACGCTGTATGTCATGTATAATTTTGACGGCTCAGCTGGAATGGATAGCAAGATTGTTAATACGTCAAAAAAAGGGTGTGTTTAATTCACATTATATTCAGATTTCAGGGTTGCAGTGCATTTTTGCCTAATTTCGTGAGTAATTTAAACGAAATTACCTTGTTTGAGGTAATTTCCAAATCAACAAATTGTATGGGAAACTACCATAGTTTTTAGATAATTTCAGTACAAATTACATAAAAACTTGAAATTACCTAATTTGATCTCAGTGTGAACATAGTATTAGCCCAGTGTGAATTCTTTTGTAGAATTTCGAAATTATCTCACAAAATTACCTAATTTGATTTCAGTGTGAACATAGTATTAGGTAATCTCGTGAGATAATTTCGAAATTGTACAAAAGTGTTCACACTGGGTTTAGATAATTTCGTTTGACTTTTGATTTATTTTTTGTCAATTCATTATTGGCCACATTCAGCGTACTCAAAAGTTGCCATGTTGAATTAAAAATAGAAAATTCTTACTAAAAGTAAGTTTACAAAACTATTTCGCACATAACCGTCAATTGTACATTGAAAACATTGCTTGCCCAAATTTCACTGAATGGGTTGCTACCCCAAGGGTCAAAAAAGTAAAGTATCTGAATGTGGCCATTATCATGTGTCAGGTATAATATTGACGGCTCAGTTGGAATGGATAACAAGATTGTTAATACGTCAAAAAAAGGTGTGTTTAATTCCCCCTTTATTCAGATTTCAGGGTTGCAGTGCATTTTTGCCTAATTTCGTTAGTAATTTAAACGAAATTATCTTGTTTGAGGATTTCCAAATCAACAAATTGTATTGGAAATTATCATAGTTTTTAGATCATTTTAATCGAAATTAAATAAAAGCTCGAAATTACTTAATTTGAACTCAGTGTGAACATAGTATATTATTGAATGATATTTCGAAAAGCTTCGAATAATAGATTGTTTTTCCCAACAGACCACAAACGGGCAAGAATTATGTAATTGCGAAAGCATGCTTGCCAGTGTATATACTCAAATGAAGTTATTTTAAAGTATTTTTGATTATAATGCTTTCTGTGAACGTACCCAAAGCAGTATGTAAACTTGACATTTCTGAGAATTTGGCGCCATTTATATATTTTGACAGAATTATTAAGCACAAACAATTAGAGGGGGTCCTAAATTTTAATAAAATGTCTTTACCAAATGTAGTTTCATTTTATTGAATAGTTTGTTTATAACAAAAACCGTGCGAAATAAGCGTTGATAGTTCTCTGTGCAGTTTTTGGTGTTAAAAAAAAACTTTCAAAAAGCAGTAAAGTTTTTCGCTAATAGCCGCATGATTCGCTGGCGTGTCAGCAAATTTATAGCCAATTAATAGGTAAGAAATTTTATAATTTCTTTGTATAAAATATATTCCAACGAAACCATTCATATAATTTTTGATTTGTATTAAATTTTGGGTTTTCTACCTTGTTAAAATTTTCGTTTTAGGTCTATTTATTTTGTTAAAATACGCCGTGTGTGGCTGGCTTTCAAGAGCTTGTCTAATTTTATAATTGATATCATTTAAAAACTTGTTTTTGTTGCATTATTGAATGAAGAATGAAGTAGAGTTTATTGAAGAGTATGAATAATTTAAAAACTTATTTCGCAAGCCCCGAAAAGAGACGCAGCAACGGAACATCGCAGGGCGATGCGACTACAGCGCTCGTGCTAAGCAATTCCGAACTTGTTGAAACAGCTGCGGCGGACAAGAAGGTGACTGATACTACTAAGGAAAACGGTACGAACTTGGAAACAGAGGAGATTTCTTCACCTCTCTATGTTATCAAAAAACCTAGCGCTGACTCAAAGTTGATATTGCAAAACATGGAAGAGGTTTTAAACTCGGTGAAAAAGAAACATCGTCAGAAGCATCGCCGAAAAAGAGAACAAAAGAAGCTAGCGCAGCTGGAAGCCGAAGCAGTAGCTGTAGCAGTAGCAGTAAAAGCTAAAGCTAACCAACAATTTGCAGCAGTAATGCAACAGACAGTGGCTGATGACAGCAATGCACAGTCCAAAAAACCATTACGGGAAAAGACTGAGCAACTTGTCAACGGCAGCGTGCAAACTACAAACGCCTCAAAATCAAAACAAACGCCAACCAAAAGAAGCCCACTTAAATCGGCATCGCCAAATGAAACAATACTAAAGCACTTTGCGCGCACTCCCAAAAAGGGTGAGAATACATCAGTTATTGATGAGAAAAATAAGCCGAATTTAGCCAAGGCAAAAACTCCGTCGGAATTGAATAAATTTGCGACAAAAACAAATGCTTTTGAGGTGCTAATGAATGCGCGCAATAAAACAATTGGCTCTAATACACCTGGCAAGGAGCTGGCTATTCCAGATGACGAAGCAACAACTAGTACGGCAGCTTCGGCAAATGTCAAACGAAAACTCTTGCTACAGGAGTGGTCTGACAGGAAGGGTGGCGGTAAGCGCAAGCTAGAAGAAGAGGAGCGGGCTGCCTATGTCAACAAGCAACTGGAAAATAGAGCCAAACGGTATAGTAAAAATTATTTTAACCCAAACAAATGAACAATGGTACAATAAAATTTACATTTTCAGTTTTAAGAAAATGCTGGTTACAGGTTCCAGCCCGCCGAAGGCTGAAACCGCTAAGGAGCATCCTAAGGAGAACGCTAAGCAGAGAAAATCAAAGAAAAAAGTGTTGACCACGTCAGGTACCAAGGATAAAGAAGATGAAATTGAGGTAGACAAACCAAAACGCAAACGTGCCGTTAAACAGCGTCTTATATCCGTTGATACATCTGAAGAATTACTGCCGGCGTCTAATAAAGCACAAGATGTTGATACGGTTGAATTTCTTGCAAAGCTATCGTCGCCAACTAAAAAACGTGATAGTCTGCTGGGCTATTTTCCCAAAAAAGATTCGCCAAAATTAGTTGCTGAAAAAGAAGTTCCTTCGTCACAACAAAATCCTGTCTCCAGCAGCACAAAAAAAGCAGATGATACACCAAAACGATCGCGACGCACTGCAGAAAAGCGCACAGTTGTCGAACAGACTGTTTTAAGTCCTTCCATAGAATTAAATCCGGAAGACATAACAGTAACAAATGCGAACAACACACCAAGTGGAAGACCTCGGCGCTCTTGTGCTGGCAAAGCACGCTATGACTACGATTTACAAGAAAGCCCCACAAAACTTATGACCGCAAAATCAATTCCATCATCTACTAATGATACCAGCGATGATGAAGAAACCATTATTATTGACTTGGATGACAGCAGTTCAAGCAAAACACCGCAACAGACGCCAAGCAAAAAGTTGGCGCCTTTATTTATGCGCTCTGTGCCAAAGCCAAATCCCGATCCGGCTTTGATCAAAGCACGTCAGGCATTTCTAATGTCTGGAGTGCCGGAAAAAATGCGTCTCGAAATGGCCAAGCAAAAGCAATATGAGCAAAGCTACGAAGAGGCTTTAGAGCTATTTCCTAAGCTCGCTCATATACAGCAGTTTTCCACAGTTGAACAAAAACTTGTTACCGATAGTATTGCCATTAGTTTTCGTTTAACAAAAAACGAACCACCATCACCAGTTGTACGCAAAACTCGTCGTTCTAAAGTCGAAAAGGTGCGCAGTTTTAGCGATATAACAAAGAGTCGAGAACTGCCAGCCTTTCGTTTTCCCAATCTGAATCCTCCGCCGCTGGCATCACTGCCCAACAAACGCAATATTATAAAAGATTGGAAGACAAAATACGAACGTTTTCCCACGTACAAATGTTACAATCAAATGCGTGAAAAATATCGCTATTTCAGCGCAATCGATTCCGAACAAGATACCGAACAGGTAACTGAATCATTTGTTGTCACCCGACGCAGCACACGTCGCAAGACTGAACTGACTTTGGAGCAAACCGATGCTGACTCTAATGCAGAGGATGCAAAACCACCAGCCACAGCGCCCAACGGTGAACTGTTATTTACGGATAAATATAAACCGCTGCTATTCGAACAGTTTCTAGTCAATCTTTCGCCTGTTTCTGAACTACGTGAATTTTTGTCCAACTGGTCTGTGGGTTCGAGTGCACGTAACTCACAGGGTTTGGATGAATCAATTGATTTTGATAATGATTCCAACTCAAATTCAAGTCAACAAGTGTCCAGCAATACTGTTGTTTTGATGGGTCCAGGCGCAAGTGGCAAAACCAGCTCAGTTTTTGCAATAGCAAATGAGCTGAATTTAAATGTTTTAGAAATCAATGCGGGCATGAAACGTACGGGAAAGAAGCTGCTACAGGAGTTGCATGTAAGTTGTAATGCTTTCATTTATAATAATTTATTTCCTCAGAATAGTTTATCAAACCTTTAGCAACAACAAAAGACATATATTTTTAAAGCTTATCCATCGGTTTCTCTTCTTTTTTGTGCAAGTAGATAACACGAGATCATGGTCAAAAGAAAAGCTTTATTCTCTAATGCGCTTCATTTTTCAGATTGCGCTACAAATGCTTTATCAGAAATCAAAATTAGATATTCAAATTCATATCAAAACCTCACATTCAACAGATTTCAACAGGCCCGTATCTTGAACGAAAATTTTGAGAATGCTGAGCATACAATTTTGTCCATGAAAATTTAGACAATTTTAAGTTTATCAAGTTGAAAATTTTTTTAACGAAATTTAGTTTTCTTGTTTATCACACATAACACAGTTGATCATAATAAGCTCGGTCAAAGTCCTTTACCGGGCTGACCAATTCGTTTTTTTTTAAATGTCCTCTATTGGATTAAGATCTGGACACTTCGAAGATCATTCTATTAATTTATTTATTTTTTGGTTAAGCCCAATTAACCAAAGTAGTTTAAATACTTAAAAACTAAAACTTATAATTAATAGGGAGTATCTTAATTGTAAGAAGACATTGGAGAGGGGAAGGAAGTGGCGTTGGGGTTAAAAAGGATATTTCGATGCTAATATCTGCGCTAAAGAAAATAGAATTTACTGATCAAATGATTGGTTTATCCTATCCTGATAATAGGATCCTGACATAGGATCACTGCATCCAGGTCGGGGCGGTGAAAGTTAAGATGGAAGAGAGTAGGTCTTAGGTCTCTACCTAAGGTTAATGGTTCCGCATACTTGTTGATCAATAAAGAGAAAGTCGGCAACTTCCCTTTCGTAAGGAAGTAAGTTGAAACTGTCAGAACCGGGAAGTCCACGAAGAGCGAAACGATCGAATCTTCGTTGAAAGGCTTCGATTCGCATTGAATGGGTATAGAGAGAGATAGGTATAGAGAAAAAATATCATTTGAAAGTAAGGGAGTCTGAAAGTTATGAACTTGATTCTTATTTTCTTCAGGTATCTGAAATACACGTTTCTGTAAACATTTTACAATTTTATTTATTTTTTTTCAACGCAATTTTTCAATATTGTAAACTCATTGATGGGTCAGCTTAACAAGTCAACCTGGCATTAGCCATGAGCCGCCTTCACCGACTTCACGTGGTACCAGTTTTCAAGTCCTCGGTTAGACCTTATATCAAGCAGCTACCAAAACAACACCTCCACAAGATCTATCAAGTCGGATCTACGGACTAAGCAAACAGATGAATAATTGATAATGGCAATCATCATTTTCTGCATTTGCTACCAATCCTCGAGAATTGATCCACAGTGGCATGCTTCAGTTGTGCAATTTATTCTGTTTATGCAAAAATAATTTAAGAGAACCATTGCCTGTCAAAATGAACTTATGCTGAACCCAAATTAGGTATGGAAGGTTATTTTAGCGACTGTAGTGAAATTCCCAAACGGCTAAACAACGATGTTCGGTGTCGTTAGCTTGTGAAAACTGTCATTTTCTATTAAACTGGCACGCACAATGACCGATTTCGGCAACGATTATCGATCGTTAACTTTTGGGAATTCCACTACTGGACTCTGAATCCATCTGAATTGCCATCTAGACGCAGCGCGTTCTTTTAGTATAGCCTTTATTTCAACAGAGTTTTTATCCCTATCTAGCAAATCCGAATCCGTAATCAGGCACCAAGAATGGCTTCCCACCCTCTGGATCCGGTTTGTAATGCTGGTTTACACTACCACCAATTCTTGAGGAGGCACCTCCATTAAAACCTGACGGGCATTTGTGGAGACCGTTCGGCACACGGACATACATCCGATCAAAACAGCCCAATCATAAAAACTCCCTGGAGATTTAGCTCCCAAAACTTTTCATTTTCCCATGAGCAAAATTCTCCCATCATGATTATCCCATGAGTAAATATATGGGAATGGGTATTCGAACAAAACTTGCTGTTTTGCTGCATTTGATAGCAAAATTTTATACAATTGAAGCACAAATTTGTAAAATTTGAAAAGTGGATTTAGTTTTTTTAAATATTATTGATATTGTTCACCATTGCCTTGAGGTTTTCGGCTGTTAGAGGACGAAGCCACTAACGTTGTGAGTCAAGTTTTTGTTAGACGAACATTAGAGAGATAACGCCAATCCGCTGGAGTAACCAAAGTCTTTCTGTATATATGTGGTATGCATTTTGTGAGCTGCTAGACTATAGATCCTAGCTTTTCGTTTTTGTTGGTCTTGTGAGCGTGGGTCACTGTTTCGACAGTCAGTTTGTTTCTGATGTAAGGAAATGAAACATACTTTCTTCCAGCATTTTCACCTTGTAAGGTTTCAAAAGTACTTTCAAAGGATGACCAGCTGCATTAAGTTGTCACTGCTTAACAAAACAAATCAACTTCTTCTTTGCCTTTCCTGTGAAAGCCACAGGCAATGTCTATATTTGCTTACATTAAAAACAGTAATATGTCCATTTTGCATTTATTTCTTGTTTTTGACCTAAAAGTAAGGAAAAATTTAAACAAATTCCATTTATTTGTATGCAAAAATCTTCTTACGTGTTTTTGTTTGCTTGCTTTTTTGCTTTCTCTCCAACTAATAACATGGGAAAAAAAGTTGGGAGCTTTCAAAATAATCCCCATCTCCCAAGTTTTCAAATGCCTACTTTCCCCAAAAATGTATGTTCGTAATAGGGAGGAATTGAATAATTGACCCGGGAGATATGTTTCATGATTGGGCTGAATAACTCTCTGGCAAGAGAGCAGCACACAGCAGAACTGATTACGTCGCCCACACAGGCGAGACATAAATTGCACAAGCAACAAACATTACACCATACATGAGACAGACAGCACGTCTCCTTAGTCCCCAGTCACTCCTTAGAATTCTACGCACTCTCCCTAACACTGTCAACAGACGTTCGCTTAACTTCTCTTGGTGCACCAAGAAGTTCATTCTTTACTTCATGGCTGTCTCCAGGTATTTGACTTCGGCGACATACCTGCGGCCTACATCCTCCAAAATGTCAAAAGGAGGTCGACAACGTGATAATTTGGCCTTGTGTAACGTCATCACCATAACCTCATAGCCATAACCTCACTCGCCTTAGTTTCAACTTCAGCGCGAGAACTACCTTCCATCAGTGTATTCGTACGTACAACTCTAACACAGATGCTCAAGTCATCGCAACAGAAGATCCATCGTTAGATTCCATTCGTATGAAACACATATAGAACCCTGCGGACAGCCACAGACAACATCTATTCCTACTGTTTGGTTTAGAACGCACTCTATCCTAACAGAAAATAGCTCTGACAAAGCTTAATTTTCCGGCATCCCTCTACCCCAAGCCTGCCAGAATAGATTGTCAAAAGCCCATAAAATCAATAAATAGCCCCAAAACATATCTGTGTCGACAAGGAATAGCAGCTAAATTCATTTTGAAAATTTCAGAAGAGAATTTTCAGATGAAAATTGCTCCTAATATCAGGATATCCTGGTTTTTGTTGTTTTCTGAAGGAAAGCCAAGCCAAGCCTTGGCTTATTGTTTCTTAATATTTCGACACTAAAAATTACAAAAGAAACTGTTTCTATTATTATTTTCCGCCACCAACTCCCAACAGTTGGTCAAGGTTGCATTTGATATATTTATATGGCAATGCTTCAGGTACAGATAGTATTTTAATGTAAGATACTTACACCGTTGTTGTAAACATGTTAAACAAAAATGCAAGTTGCTGGCTGATGTAACCGCCGCTGTTACCTATAATCAAAGAATTTGATTGAAAATAACTCGCTTCATAAACAACGTGTTAAGTAGCTAGACAAAATTCAAATCAAACTTAAAACTTAGTAGCTAGAGTGTTCGTGATAAAAATTTGCATGTTAAACTGTTTACATTTTGTAGTTGTAAGTTTAGTTTGAAATTTGTCATAAGTCACCTTCAAAGAATTATTAACGGCAATGTTTTTTTCGATAAGCTCAAACAAAATATTTTCGCGTACTTTCTTCAATAAAATGTGTCTCTATCCAAGTAACGTAAATGAAAAAAAAAACCTGTTGGTAACCAGGTTGTAAGTTAATTCAAATTATTCAAGGTATTATTAAATTTTAATTGTAACTCATTTGTCTTTTTTCCTTCCTCCACAGGAAGCTACACAGTCACATCAAATACGCAAAGATACACGTGCACACGGCAAGTCAAAAAATAATCTGCTAAAAATGTCGCTCAATGGCTTGAAATCAAAAACAAAGTCAAATTCGCAAAACCTTGATGGGGATGCATCACCAGGCAGCGCTGATTCCAGCTCAACTACTGCACGTAAATGCCTCATACTTATCGAAGATGCTGATATAGTGTTTGAACAAATGGATGCCGGCTTTACGGATGCCATTTATACGCTTGCCGCCAGTTCTAAGCGTCCAGTGATTATTGTAGCCTCTGATACGCAGTGTTCTCATTTGCAACGTCTAATGCAGCAGAATGCCATTTATTTCAACGAACCCAGTACTATGAACATCTCAAGATATATGGCCGTGCTTGCATTGATGGAAAATTGTCCGGTGGAATTGGATGACCTAGTCTCGCTCTATATCTACAATAAGAAAAATCTACGCAAGACGCTGCTCGAGCTGCAATTTTTTATACAAAGTGGTGGTGATCGTATTGGTACTATCAATGCTAGTACGCAAAGCAAACAAAGCCAGCAGCAGCAGCCGAGCGAACAGGCCGCATTTTTTGCTTCACCCACAAAGCGCAAGTTTGCCGAAGAAGTTAACTCTCTACTGGGCACTGCAACTGACGATGCGCTTAGCAAAGAAAAGTCTGCACTGCATTCGGCTGCACAACCGAAACTCTACATGCATCAGAGTCTGTTTAAGTTCTACACAACGGCGCAAAATGAAAAATGGCGCTTACCATATCCGCTAGATTTTAATCTATTACGCGACAATTTGGATGGTATTCTACAGGCGTCACCAAAGTTGTCGGCCGAAGCTTGGGTTGCCACAAGTGACAGCAGCGTGTCTTCTTCGGCCGCTAGCGCAACAACAAAACGTAAAACACGTTCACCAAAGAAAGTATGGCTGACAGCTGCTGCTGCGCAACAAACCATGCCACTTGAAGATCTCGGCGATTTTTATGAAAATTTATCAATTGCATGTATGTTGGGTGCACGTGGAGGTGATTGCTTGTTGATGGATCGCAGTCCGCATTTTGCCGATCGACTAGTGCCGCATCTGGCCGAGGATATTGCACACGAATTGGTGGAAAGAGCGATCGACTATAACATGGAAGCTCAACCGTTTGCCTACAATTTAAATCATGCAGCCGTAGAAAGGTAAGTTAAGTTTTATACAGTTTGAACAACAATATATTTGAGTTTTGTTTTTAGACAAACGCTGATGGACAGCTTGGGTTTAAACGCCATGCGCACGCAACGCACACGTGCACTTGACTTTGAGCCAGCCTTGCGCTCTATATGTCGCAGCGAAAAGTTGCGTGCTACTCTGGAAAGACGCTCTACACGTTTCTATCACTATCTGCGCAACGGTGCTGGTAGCTCAACTGTTCACTTTGACGATGCTTGTGCAGTTCTAAGCAATGAACCAGCTTTTACTGATACGCCTGCTGTTGTGGAAGGCGCAGTGGTAGACTCCACAACATGCACATAATATATGCTCAAACAAAGCACTGACAATAAGAATCAATCGTTTTAAGCTTAAGTTTCGTTAAGTATTAAAGTTAATTTATGCACCAAATGCAATGAAATTAAAATTCTTGCTCACCCCAGAACATGTTTCAAAACATACAGCAGCTTATAATTTTTTTCAATAGACATTTTATTATATAATGTATGTATGGTGTATATAATACAATTTTGAGAATTTGTTGTTCTGCACAACAATGCAATGATACAAAAAAAAAAAAACATTGAAAACTAATTTAATTTATAAACTTAGGAACTTTCTTATAAATAAATACAAAAAAAAAAAATATATAAATACAAGTACTTAAATTTTAAATATTAAACACTTAATTTTGAACTAAACTTCAAAATGCTCGCTACCAGCGCGAGCGCAAGTTTGTATATTAAAAGCAGAAAAATAACTTGATGCGCCTCTTTTTTTGCGCTTGTGTGCCAGATGCTTCGGACTCCTTCTGTTTCTTCAAAGCTGCATTGCTCTGCATTATTGCTGCTTTTGCCTGTATGGTGGTAAAAGAGAGAGAGAGAGAGAGAGAGAGAGAGAAAACATGTTTAAATTATTGGCATATTGAAAAGTGATAGGAATTTCTTATCAATCGAGTTAACAACGCCTGCGTTTGTTAAACATGTACATGCAAGCAGCTAGTCATGCATCAAGTATTTATAAAACGTTTAATTTATCTCAATATTCTAAGTAAACTCTGAGCAACAGCTTGTCAACGGCTAGCAATTCGATAACGTTTTACACGAATCGCTGAATTGAACATATTTTAATTAACATTGTCTGAAATTTTTAAGTCGTTTGTTAACAATAGAACTGATTCATTTTGAAACATATTCATTGTTTATACTTTTTTAAAATAACGACGAGCTTTAAGTTGTCAACTATATCCTTCGACTGACTAATTTTTAAAATTACAGTTTCTAATAAGATTATGCCTGTGCTATAGCATACAACAAAGTTTTAATGAAATTGTGGAGTTATTCAAGGCACGATAAAAGAACGATCAAAAACCACTTAATGTCAAGAATGCCAAGTTAGTAAAAATGTATTTTTGTATTTAAAACCAACTAATATATTTTTACCCTAACAGATTGGAATTAGCGAAAGCAGTTGAACGGGTTTCTATATTAAAGTTTAAAACTTTGGAACCGGCATGAAACTAACCGAACTTTTAGGACTCTTGTTAAGAGACTGAAGTATCAGATATCTACTTTTATGCTCTGAAGACCGTGCAAATAATTTAATTATAGGTTTTACAAATATCCCGTCGTTTAAAGCGAAACACATGAAGTAGTTAGTTTTGATTGATCAATATTTTAAATAACTATTATTACAAAGACTTGACAACTTCACACTTTTAAAAAGAAACCATTTAAGGTTTTTTCCCCATGAAACCAGTTTTTCAATAAAATTTCAAGTAAGAAAAACTTAAAAGAAATTTTGTCTAAAGCTTAGAACTTTATGTTGATCGAATTTTACTAATATTTTCTGCATGTTTGATGGGTTAATAAAGCAAAACTCACCTCATTGCATGTTGCGACCACGCCTATTTTATATAGTTTCATTTCTCTAATAGCATCGGTCGAATGGCCAACATCACTGAAAGCTTTTGTTGCATCCTTGCCAGCGTATTCACGTATATTTTCCTCACCACCCGGATGCTATATAAAATGAAGTAAATTTTTGTCTTTAGCAACATTGTCAAGTATTATATTTTCATTATATTTCGAAACCTACTTCTTTGATAAAATCGGTCATATCGTAAACCACGCCTTTCACTATTATCCAAATAGGTTTGCCGTTTCTGCCATTATTTTCACCAACTTGACATAAACTATAACTTTGCGACATTTTTTTAGTGTATTTGTTTATCCTTTTTGATAATTTAACGTTCGAATTTTTCAACAACGGTTAAACTTTTTAAAAATCTATAACCGCTCAGGTAAAACTCGAACGCTTGACTAGTTATCAAACTGCTACACAGTCAAGGTTTATATTTAATTTTTGGCTTCTGTTTTTAACCTTTAAGAAGTTATTGGCTATCATGCATATTTTTGTTGTTTCTGATGATAAATTTAAATTTGTCGGTTAGACAACTGATAACATTTTTGTTTGTTTGCAATTTTATCGTTTTTTTTTTTGCCCTATTCATATATAGTGTGTTGAACTATACATGATCTTGCCGGCGTTGCTTATCAGAAACACTCGTTGTTTGTCATTTTTCCCGATCATGTATTGGAAATATTGGCTTATTGATTGTAACGCCCCCGTTTTGATTATGCCCGACGTGCTTGCTAACACTTTGTTGATATTGTTTTTGTATTTTGTGTTTTGTTCTGCTTGACTGTGATAAGAATTACGTGACATAATTCATAGCTTGCTCCAAATTCAACAATATTTGTTATCACTTCAAATAGCCGCATATCCAGCGACTTAATTTTGCGAGCCGTTGAACGTCGATAAGGTTATTGATTTTCAAAAAAAGATTTAAAAACTTAAAAATTAATTGTTTTAGGAAATGGGGATTCTTGTACTGAATTCTTTGTTTATTTAAATTGCAACACTGCAATTATATGATAACATTTTTAAAAATTTTACTATCTAAACAAACTTTGCGGGAAATCTGCGTTAAGTCTTAGGAATTTTGGAATTGAGGAAGGTCTTCTGATGTCATGGAATATAATTATTTATGAGCATTTTTGTTATTTTGGATGTGATGTCGTGTGGGTAATGTGAAAACGATAACGGGAATCATTTGATTAGTTTAAGTTTTGGAATCCCGGTGGGGCTCGCCGCTTTACGCTGTGATTAATCGAATAATTGTTTTGATTTTGTTGACAATTTTTACATAAAGCAATATTTTGTTGCTTAGCCTAAATAATACAAAGGTTTTTTTATGCCTAAAGTATTAGTACTAGCTAATGTTTTTTACAAGGTCATACAAAACCGGACCATATGTTTGCACTTTCACCTAAAACAAAGAATACCATGGCCATCAAGTTTTGTCTTAAATTTTTCCAAAAATGTATTTCTTCGTCAATTTCACACATCTAAGCTGGTCGGATCCTCTTTTGAACAATATTGACAGTCGATAAATCAACGTTGTCTCTAACAATATCAAATTTGGCATCATAGTGCTTTGACCTGTTACAAAGACGTTAATCTTTTATCAAATGTAAGCCACTCTGATTGTTTTCATTTAAAATTGTTGGAACATTTTATTGCCAATCTAATTCGGCAAATACGTTTGTAATTGTAAACCGGTGTGTCTTGCTGCTTCTGAATGTGCTATAAATTCTGCATCAGTGGCCGATAATGAAACGCTGTTTGTTTTCTGTACGCCCTGCATACTGCACCACCATTTTGTGTACAAATATTTCCTGAATTTGATTTCCTGTTGAGATGATAAGAGTATTCTTTAACACTTTGTAATGAATTAATCTGAAAATATAACTGAAGTTCCTTTTAGATATTTGACTACTCGCTTTAATTCGGTCCAGACCACTTTTGTTGTAGTAAACGTCTAGCGGGCTAACATAGCGTCGCTTGCCGAAATATCAGGCCTAATATTAACTGCGTTATAAAGCATTTTTTGTTAATTTTTCAGCAAAAGTTCCGACCACTCTTTGCCATATGATAGATAAAGTTTCCTAAATTGTTCGGCAATTTTCTTAATGAATTATTTCTGTCGCAGTTTAAATGATTGATTATCTTCTCTAACAATTTCTCTGCTCAAATAACGGCAGATGAGACCTAGGTTGGTTACTTCAAACCTTCAGTTGATAAAGTTTAAGTCTTCAATATCTTTTATATTACTTTTTCTACTTGCAGCCACTACCAAGTCATCTACGTTAAAACATAGATTCCTTTGCCCTCAATCCTCAACGCTACTCTTATTCAACTCGCTTAACGAGGACAATATAAAAGATATAGACGACACTTAAGTCTGCGTACAAGAGAATATAATTCGGCTTTAATTATCTTAAACATGCATGCTCAATTCATTCATGACTCGTCGATACTCTTATTATAAAGCTTACTCTGTTCATTAGGGTCAATAAGTATGAGTACTAGTTTAACTGAAATTTTATAAAAAAAGTTGAATGCTTTACATTAAACTGGCTACTTCTATGAGGGAAATGGCTTGCCAAATATGTCATATCTTCTTGTAGGAGTACTTTGCAGTTGTAAAATATAAATGTTTAAACCTTTTTCATTCAGAGGTATTATGAACGAATTCTGCCAGAACTCCAGAAGAGAAAATAAGAGCAGAATAAGGATGAGTCAACGTGTTTAAAAAAAAAAAAAAAAAATAAAAATAGTAAGCAACCCATCAGAGCAATCGTCCAAGTGTAATCTTAACCGAAGTAAGCGAAGTTTGGGTACAGTTCCCGAGACTGCAATTTTTTTGAGGTCATTGTTTTGGAACTAATGTTTGAGAATCTTTCGTAAAAGAACTTGCCAAAACTAGAAATTCTGCATCATTACTCTTGACTTTTTACGTTCAAATAAGAGAAATACAATGTTATCCAATTTGCGTTATATTTGCAAGTGGGTACCTTGGCGTATACGTAACAAAAATGCAATATTCAGATTTTTGTTACGTATACGCCAAAAAATTCGCTTATATGTAATGGTGACATTGAAACTAAAATTAAGTTCTTCATACTAACAGTGATTGTCTGTTATCAAATTTGCTTTTCCTTGATCAATTAATTGTTAGTCAGTTATAATAAAAAAAATTAAAGATTTTAAAAAATTAAAAGATATGAGTAATTCGGTTATCTACTGAATTATAAGTATAATTCCCCCCTTAGCCCTTAATTATCGTAATGGATCATTTTGCAATTGAATGCGTTAAGCATGCGTTTAATTTATCGACAGCAGAAGAATTCACGATGGGCAACGTTTGTCTAAATTTTCTAGCAGTATCAAAGTACTGCCAAACAAAGCTTGATTTTCACGTTGATCTTTCATTGTTCTATCCAATGCTTCTTTTTATTTTTTGTTAGCCATTGGGCATTCATCCCAAACAATAATCGCACATTGTTGCAAGACTTTTGCCATTCGGTATGTTCGATCGCCATCCAAATAAAGTAGCAGCTATTCACCAAAGATGCCAATGCCAGTGCTATTTTACATTGCGATCGTACCGCTGCTAATAGCAACGGAATCAAGAATGTCATACCTGTTCTTCAAGCCGAGTCCAAGAAATACATTTCACCACTTTCATCGTTGACAACATGCATAATCGTTTTATATGCATGTTTTAGTTCATTGTTCAATTATGAAATTTTCGCTTAAGCGAATGCATCCAATACGTTGCAATCAACCCTGTTCACGCTGGAAACATCGGTAATACAGATCATGCATTGAGCGATTTGGTGGCACCATGCCAACTTGTGACAATGCTCTGTTTGCAATTCCTAAGCAAATGTCTTGGATTATGATCAATGTTTCATTATGCATTTCCGGTGTGTACAGCAAGTGTGGATTTTACGAACTATGGCAAAGTCTGTTCAAAATGTCTTCCGCCATGAATTCTTTATGATTTCTCCATAGTTCAAGTGGACTTGCATGATGATACAATTATTGCAAATAGTGTTCTTACTTGGAGAAGAGAAGATGATGCTTCAGCATTGGCAAAAGTAGCTTTCCAATGTGCGTCATCTTTCAGTACATGCAGCCGTTGACTCGCCTCACAATATGCTGCATTCAATAGTCGATCAACTAATTTAAGATTTTGAAATTATGCTAGACCACGAACGTTAACCAACAGTTAACGCAAATATCATTCAGCATTCATGGGGTGAACCGTGTAAATACGTCGTAATGCATCTGTGGAGAACACGTACAGGTAGCCATAGACTAGTTTTCCTTGCTTGTGCCTTTGAAGCATTTTTTTCGATTTATCCCAAGCATAATATTGCGGTATTTCTGAGTATAACAACGTGCTGGTGAATGTATCTGATGCACTCAATTTAAAAAAAAATTCTGTTAATGTGGTGAATGGTGGTGTCGCTGTTTTTGCTGTGCGTTTTCGGTGATAAAATAAACTCTTCGACCATTTTAAGATGTACAGCTAACTGCACTACGTTTGGATGTGTCTCATGAATTGGGAATGTGAAGTTACTCCACACCTCCTCATTACTGCCGACATAACGTCTTAATTGAAATTGAGTGATTTCGTCGTTTCTATTTGGATCAGGTACACCAAACATAGCCATGTCACTACCTTTATTATCGTATTTACATATGTACTTTATGGACTTCACCGAGTGGAAAAGCTCCACATTAATTTGGGCTTTGTACATTTTGGACAAAATCGGTGAATACGGCACGATCCAGCCATTGTCAACTTCATGTAGGGGACTGTCACGTAGGTTGAGACGGCACGGAATGAGACATCCCCTTTTTTTTTAAAATAACAGCTGTCAGCCATGTTATTCATACTCTAAAGTTGTTGTTGTTGAACCAGACCAAACGAAAAAAAATTGAAAAAAAAGTGTTTTTCGAATTTTTTGCAACGTAAAAAAAGGTGAATATATTCCAGTCTCTATAAAAGGTGAGCATTACATTTACACTACAGTTTTAAGTCGGTTTTAATATTCGGAGTGATTTCGAACATTTCTTGTGATGAAAAAAAAAAAAATATTGCGTCATGTCAAAATGGCGGCGAATCACGTAGGTTGAGACACTTTAGTCACGTAGGTTGAGACACTTTGCAATGCTATAGAAAAACGTTTAGAAACGTCATTTGATGATTGTTTGTGTTCAAAAATGCAATTAACATATCACATAGCTATTCACATATACACATGTATATCACACATATCAGAAATGTGTTAACATATCACGAAGCTATTTCACTTGCCAGAATTGCGATTCTGGTGCCGACCTCTTGGAATGATAAAAAATTAATTTTTTTTTTACTTTTTTTAATATTTCTTGTGGCTGAGGCCTTCCAAATGATTGAATAAACAATAAACACTTGAAATCTGGAGTATATGCTTTATTTTGTCTAACCCACATTCAATTACATTTAATGTCTCAACCTACGTGACAAATTTTTTTAGGCCAAAAAATTATGTGTTCAGAAAATTGGTGATAACTTGTTTGTCTTGAAACAATCCTACTAGTTACTTCGGCAAAAATATAGCCAAAGAAATTACCTTTCCAACAATATAAAGTTTTTTGTACTATCACTTTTGAGTAAAAAGTTATGGCCAAAAAACAAAACCCGTCTCAACCTACGTGACAGTCCCTATTGATTTCTTATTTTGATAGTTGAATTTCGGCAGATATGATGTCATCAATTTGATACGGTATTATTTTGTCAACCAAACTTATCAATATGTGTCCTCTTTCCTGCCTCTCTTTCCAGCATTGCACTTCGCCAAATACTTTGTGATTGAATATGAAATCCATTAACAATTTCAGCTTTTGATTAAACACACGTGCCGTTATGTTGTGACGATCTATTTGGCGATCTCGAGGAGATTACACTGGCATGTATTCAGAAAAGCTGGTTTGAGTCTGTCTTTATGAACTGCAACAGTAGTGCTTTTTTTAAAAATTTTAAATTATTTTTGTGTCTGTTACAAGCGAATTTGTAAAAATTAAACAAATTTATGTGGCAGCCCTGTAGAAAAAATACGTAATTTCGAAATTCCGACAGCGTTTTCGGATTCAGCAACTCATTTTTACCTAGTGTTCGCACAGCATCAAATTCGTAAAAACTTTAAAATTTAGATGCCATTCTTATGGTAAAAAAATCACACAATTTGTGCAGTTCTGACAACGGTTTCGGATTCAGTGAAACTCGTAAGAATTCCAAAATTTAAGTGGATAGCCTATGGTAAACAGTGACCATTTTTTTTAAATTCTGACAACGGATTAAGATTCAGTAATCCACTCTTACCTAGTGTTCGGCCACCGGATTCTAAAAACTTAAAACAAATGAGGTGGCAAATAAAGGGTGTTTTTTTATTAGGTTTTTTTTTCAATATGGATTATTAGATACTCTATTGTCTGACAGTTGTTTTGACAGTTTAAAGTGACGTCTCTACCCAGTATTGTTTGGCAAATCATCATGAATAGGTTAACTCCAGAACAACGCTTCCAAATCGTGGAAATTAATTTTCAAAAACAGTGTTCAATTAAAAATATTTATAGAGCACTTGTGAATTTTATGGTGTACATAATCGGCCGTCTGAGACCACCATAAAGAACGCAATTACCAAATTTCGGTCTACATTCACTCTTTTGGATGCCAAGCCACCAACGATTGACGCTTTGGAAACCAATATTCAACGTGTAATTGCTGAAATACGCCCTCAAATGCTTGAAAAGGTGGTCGAAAATTGGACCTCCAGAATGACCTTTGTGCAAAATAGTCGTGGTGGCCATATGCTCGAAATTATATTTAAATGTTAAATGCCAAGAAATTAACTACTAAATAAAAATGTGTTTTATTTAAATTTCAAATCAGCAAGCTCTTAAAGAAACACCATTTATAAAAACATGATCATTGAAGTTTGAATTGAATTGAATTGAAATTGAATTGGAACTGAATTGGAACTCAAGAGGAATAAAACATATTCAGCCCAATCATAAAACATTTTCTCCCGGGAGTTGCAGATGAGAGTTTCCGCTTTTAAGATAAAGTTAAAATTCTTTTTGGAAATTTTTAATATAATTTTGTTCATCAACAGCCAATGTTCATGAGTGTAAAATAAAAAAAATCAGATAGCTTTATCTGCTATCTTAAAACCGGAAACTCCCATTTACAACTCCCGGGAGAAAATGTTTCATGATTGAGCCGATTATTCGAAAGGTTCTGTTCGCCAGATGTGCAGAATGTATATATAAATGATATATCTGATGCTGGGTTCCCAACCTTCTAAGAGCGAAATACAATTTTTGAGAAATAAACAAAAAAAAAAAAACTGATCAATATGAAATTTAGTTGGGAGAGAGCTTTTAATTTGGTCAAATTTGAATTTTTCTCAAAAGGAAAAATTTTCTCAAAAAATTTAGTTTTATGTAGGCATCAATTGTCAAATCTGTGAAAAAGGTGTTTTGAACTAAAAAAATTTGACTTTCCATGTCTATGTCTTGATCGGAATTTAATGGTTTTTTAATTTTTCTTAATTTTAAATAATTTCTAACAGTTTGTTAAATTTTCTTTCAAATGTGCTAACAGTCACTGTGAAGTTCTTTGTACGGAACATTCCCGAAGAAAGAGCAAAGGAGCGCTGACAAAAACTTGCTGAAGGTGATCAGTAATCCGCCTTTAGCGTGTGTTCAACCAAATGTCAGAAGAGAGAAAAAACAGTCTCAAATTGAATGTTCTAAATTGGGAAACCAATATCTCCGCCGTTTATATATTTCGTTTATTTATTTTTTGTATTTAAGTCTAATCAGTTAACATAAAAAAATTATTAAAAATTTTTTCAAAATATGGTGTAAAATTTTTTTTGTTGTAAAAAAGAACTTAAACTCAAATTTGCATTTTTGATTTTCTTTCAAAGTCTATACCGGATTTCTGGTGAATTTATTTCGTCTTATTAATAAATTATATTATTAAATTGTCTTTGCCATCAAAAAATCATACCTCCATGATTTTTTTGACAAAAGTAAATTTTTTTAAAAGGTTGTTTTTCTATTTATTAAAAAATAAATAGAATTGAAATATAATTTATTTGAAGAAAATAATTTTATATCTCCATGAACATTAAAGTTTGCCGTACGCTTTTTTGGTATTAATTAAAACTCAAAATAAATGAAACTTACATAATATGATTTATTATATCATTCGAAAGGTTCTGTTCCCCAGATGTGCAGAATGTATGTTTAGCAGATGTTGCTAATATTTATTGTTTAAAATAATATTAATTACAAAATATAAAAACTTAAAGTTAATTTATGTAGAGCACTTGAAAGTGCGTGTGCACAGAACGAGATTCAGGTGAAAAACGGAAGAATAAAGAAAATGTCAAATTCAAAGAAACATGATTGCAATTCAAAGTAAGGTAAAAACAGAGTTGTTAAACTTGTACTTAAATTAAAAACAGGAGTGTAAACAAAATCATAAAGTTAATCAGCTACATATATATAAATGATATATCTTACGGAGGGGGTTCCCAACCTTCTAGGAAAGAACTTAAATTATTGAGAAAAATCCGCTCTTTGATCAATATGAAATTGAGTTGGTTAACTCATTTCTTAAAAAAAAATTTAGTTTTATGCATTCGTCAATTGTGAAATTTGTAAAAACATGTGTTTTGAATTAAAATATTAAAATTTTAAATCAATATCTTGGTTTAATTTTAACGGTTTTTTAATTTTTCTAATTATTTCTAAAAGTTTGTTAAATTTTCTTTCAAATGTGATAAAAATTACAGCAAAGTTCTAACCAAAAGTATTTTTAATGAATTTTCTTAATATTGTCGTTAGTTATATAGCGTGTGTTTCAATCAAATGCCAAGAGAGAGAAAAAATCTCAAATTGAATGTTCTTAATTGGGAAGCCAATATGTTCACCATCTTTGAATAGATTTAATTTATTTCTTTTTTGTATTAAAGTCTTTAGTGAATTGAAAAAAAGTAATATAAATTTTATCGTTTTGCTTATATTTAAGTATACTTATATTTAAAAAGCGACCACAAAATTTGATCTTTCCTCAAAAAATGGGATAAAAATGAGTTCAAAACTCAAATTTGCATTTCTGATTTTTTGTCAAAGTCTACTGGATTTCTGGTGAATTTATTTTGTCTTGACACTAAATTAATTCATCAAAAAATCATACTCCTATGATTTGTTTTACAAAATTACATTTTTTTAAATGTTGTCTTTCTGTTTATTAATAGAATTAAAAAACAATTTATTTGAAGAAAATAACTTTATATCTCCAATCAATTAAGAGTTATAGCCTGTAACTTATTTGAACCATCTCGCATATAACTATAAATAGGCAATCAAAAAATTGGTCGAATTTCGACCCCACGCGATACTAGTTATAATAAACTAGCAGGCCACAGTCGTCCGAGGCTTCGCCACGGACATTTTCTCTTTATCAATAATACCTTTGTATATATGAAAAATTTCATTAATAAAAAACGTTAAAATATTAGCATTTTATTTGTATTTGGAAGCAAATTATATTAAATAGTTTAACTATAATAAAGTGAAGATATTTCCATTTTAATTATTTAATACTTCAGTATTAACAAAGTTTTTTGATTCATTGGCATTACCAGGAATAAGAAAAATCTGATTATCTGCTGTACCGACTCGTTTACCATAATCTACTTCTACGTTTTTCAAAGTTTTGTATTAAATATTTATTATACTCCATCCGCAAAGCGTAGCGGGCACAATAATTTTGTCACGAAATTTTTTTCACGACCATGAGTCGATTAAGCCATGTTCGTCTGTCTATCTGTTCATTAGTTTGTCCACACGATTACAGCCGTGTCTTTATTGCAAATCTCTTTAAAGTCCATAATGAAATAATTTTCATGATTTGAGATTTGTCATACAGTGGTGCTCCAGTTTAACGAAAGATATAAAGTCCAAGGTCGTTCGGTAAATCGAAAAGTTCATTAAATCGGTAATACTATTTTCGAGTTTTTTTACCATATAACAAAGCTAATAAATTTGTCAACTTGAAACAAATATCCTTACATTTTTTGTTTCAACTATGCACTCCAATAATGTTGACTTTTTGAACTTGTTTTAGGTATTATTAATTATTATTATCAAATGTTTAGAAAGCTGCTGGTTAAAATCTGTTCACACTCCAAATGAAAAATCCAAGATTATGTCAATACATTCCTATAATGTTTTTTAAAAAGGAAACCCTACAATAAGTATATTAACCCGAGGGGCCTATTTGAGAGTTAGATAAGTAAATACATATTAATGTTATTACAAATTCAAAAACAAACGAAGCGAGCTCAGAGAAGCAAAAGTTGTTAAATAGAATACCTACAATTTCAAATTTTCGGAATATAGAGTCAACAACATTAAATAAGTGTTTATTATATTGGGAGTTCGTTAAATCGGTGTTCGCTAAATTGGAGCACCACTATAATGCTTAAATTTGAAACATATACCCTGCAGTTGAAATTCAACAAAATTTTGTGAATACTTCCATAGAAAGTGATGTCACGAAAATATCAAAACCTTCATAATTTATACAAAAATTAATGTGTTTAATTGAAAGATCATACATAAGTCTTGTTTTCTTGATAAATAAAACGTAATCTGAGTTTGAAATATGAAAAGTTGGAAAAAATATAACCTAAATAAATCCGAATAAGCTTCAACCTGAATATTTTGACTTCGGGCAAGTCGAAGATAATTTTTTAATGGTTTTATTTTTTATTTGTCTTTTATTCATCATTAAAGTGATGAATTAAAGTATATTTCTATGTATATATTCCTAACTTTATATTCCATAAAGTTTTTGAAAAAAAGCTTTTGTACTTCAAATATTCATCTTAGGAAGTGCTCAAACATGCTAGTATAGTAGACATTTCATCCAATATCCCAGCAAAATTTTTCGTTAGGTCTTGTTTTTTAATCGATTCTAAAATGCATTACATAAATGCTAATGCAAGAACTTAAATTTAATCCGTAATAAATTCACCTCTAATGACATGGATATATAAAAATAATGGGTTCAGTAAGCGAGAGGGTAAGCGATGAATGAAATTTTCTGGATTACTTTTTCGATTATATGTAAGCGAAGATTTTGCTGGGATGTTCTCCAGCAATACATTTCTCCAGAGCTTTTTATAAAAACGTCCTCGTGTCATAAATGTTAGGTTAAAAAATATACTTTATAATTTTGTGATTACTAAGTTCTGAGACTATACATCGACAAACAAACCTTATTTGCAGCTCTTAACCTGCTAGAACATAATTTTTAATACTAATATGTTTTTGGGTGTCCTGTTACATAAAACAATTTAAAAGCTCAATTTATTACTTACTTCAAAATTTCTAAAAAAATTTAAAAAGGATTAAAATTCATTACATTTTTTATTTAAATTAAATAAATGGCGTTTTATAACAATTTTATGGCGTTCTGATGTTTTTTTATTACTTACTTCAAAATTTCTAAAAAAAAAAAAAATTAATTAAAATTCATAACATTTTTTATTTAAATTAAAGAAATGGCGTTTTATAAAAATTTTTTGGCGTTCTGATGCTTTTTTGATTTATTTTGAAAATGTCTATTTAAAACTCGAAGATGGTTTCCTAACTCTTTTAATTTACTAAAATACATAATTATTATTCTGTTCAAATCAACTAACAAAAACTGTCAAAAATACACTTTTTAAGAAAAAACTATTCTAAAAACTATTCTAATTTTCATGACTCTTGGCCTTGTTCTCCCAGGGCAAGTTTGCTTTGGGAATTATGTAGATAATGACTATGAAACAAATTTCTGATATCAATTTGGTATCACTGTGATATTGTGATATTTATGGTCAAGAATAAGGCAGTCAAATGTAACAGACCTCAGTCTTGTCTATTTAAGTCGAAGCTAAAATGTATAAAGAGTACTATAAAGAAATTTATAAAAATTAGAAAAAAAGTTTTTTAAATTAATTTTAATATTTTTTTCTAATTTTCACTTAACTTTTATATAGAAGACGTGGATTGATCTCGAAAAAATATTTAAATTGATAGTTATTCAGGGTCACTGAGGGAAAATTTGTTAACGTTTTACTTCCCGGTCCTATTTTTTCCTCAATTATGCAAAATTATTCAAAATAGATCTATGGGGATTACTCACTATTGCTAGTCAAAATTTTGCGTAAACAAAACATTTTTGAAAAATTCCTTGATTGCGGAAAATTTTTCAGTTTTGTATAAGTAACCAATTTATCTTTCAAATGATATCTAATATATTACTATCGATGAGATTAATTTTGTATATTGTTACCGACTTTTATAAATAATACAATGAATTAAAATATTTATGTTTACTCATTTGCACTTTAACAAAATAATCATAACAGTAAACTATTATTTAAAAGAATTATATTAATTTCGTAGTACTTTTTAAGCATTGCTTTTATGAGGTTTAGTATAACCTTCTAAAAGGGCTTACTTAACAATTTAGTTTTGGTCCCGGGTGCCAGCAACCCTAGCTACGCCACTGCCTCACTCCAATTGCAGTCGTGAAAGCAAATAATTACATGCATAATTTACCAACAATTTTCTCTTTGAGTCGCTGCTCTTGCTCTCCTAGCGCGGAGCATCGCTCCTGCATTTTCTGTTAAACTTGTCAAACTTGTTTTACGTCGAGGTATTTATTTGTAGCTGTATTTGTAGTTTAAGGGAAATACGAACACTTAATTTTTCAAACTTTTAATTTATCTTTAATCTATACAAAATATGCTATGAAATATTAAAATATCTTTCTTTCTCAAGTGTAAATTAAAAATTTGGAAAACTACAATAAAAATATGTGTAAAGAAATTGTATGCGGCGAAACAAATATGCACACATTGGTTTGCAGCTCATCATTCCATAGCAACAACAAAACAGCAAGCTTTATTTAACTTGTATTCCCATTACGTTAAAGAGCGCCAACTGCTTTTGGTTACTCTTCGAATGAGTGTGGAGAGCGAGATCAATAAACTTTAAAGAGAAGGGTTGATAGCAACATGTAGTTGAAACTCTCGTAACACAAACGCGTGAAAAGCAAACGACCAAGCAATGCTTAGCATAGGTGGTAATATCCTAAAAAACTTAACAACTTAATTAAATATATTTATTGCTAAATTTTCTTAAATAAACCCCACCTATGGCATTCTGTAGAACAAATATGATATTTTAAAATTTTTTTCATAAAAATCGGTCCAGTAGTTTTGGAGTCATTGGCGCACTTAATATTTCCACTTCAATTTTATATAATAGTATAGATATGTAAAGGAGAGTTAATATGCAATGATTTAATGAATGCACATTTCGCATGAGCGCGCTTGTTAAAACCATCGTTCACTACAAGAGCGCGGGAGCAATCAATCATTGCAATTAGCCTCTCATGAGAGAACACGATAGCAATATTTTCGTGAACTTTGTATTTCTAAAGTATTTATCATGATAAAATACAATCGCAAACTGAGCTATCACGAGAAGAATGCATTTTTTATCGTTCATGACTTTTTCCGCACCCTAATTAAGAGCAGGAGAAATTTGTCAGATTTGCCATATTTCGAGACCTGTCTACAGACTAACTGAATTAAATTAAACACTCACTAAAATTTCATGGAATTGCATAGATTTATTTTAAGAATTAATCGTAAATTTATCAAATTCATATGAAAAAATTGCATTGGATTTAAGTTATAGTATTTAGTAATGGAATTCATATCTACATATTTATATATGCACGTTTTATTTTTTTTATATAAATAAATTAAAATTGCTGCACACATCAGATTATTCAAAATATCAGTTACATATACCAAATATATCGCTCACATAACAAACAACTTTGTAGATAGATACATAGTTACATATTTTAAAAAGTATTTCATATTCTTAAACAATACTTAAGATATTTAAATTAATTATAAACTTAGTTAATAGATTTATAATGTCTATATATTTATTTAAGTATGTATATAAAAAGCAGCACATACAAAAACTACACTCAATATATATGAAATCTACAGAAATTGTAAAACGATATTTTGCTAACAATAAGCTTAAAATATTAAACCTAATAAAAATGTTTTTTTTTACTAACAACTTGTTAACATAATATTTATGCAATTCTAAAGCAAACCAAGGCATATGAAGTGTTTTTTTTTTAAATTTTATTTTTTTTTTATTTTATAACAATTGCAACATAATAACAGATTTGCAATGAGCATAACAGAAATGATTATAATTTAATTTTATTTTAATATTATTTTTAATTTTTGTTTTGCTAACATAAACTTTAATTTAAATTAATTTTATTATAATAGGCAATAACAATATTATTTATTAATAATTTTCTTATATTATTATTTTTTATTTACATATATTAGCTCTGCTTATAGTAAAGGGTGATTTTTTAAGAGCTTGATAACTTTTTTTTTAAAAAAAACGCATAAAATTTGCAAAATCTCATCGGTTCTTTATTTGAAACGTTAGATTAGTCCATGACATTTACTTTTTGAAGATAATTTCATTTAAATGTTGACCGCGGCTGCGTCTTAGGTGGTCCATTCGGAAAGTTCAATTTTGGGCAACTTTTTCGAGCATTTCGGCCGGAATAGCCCGAATTTCTTCGGAAATGTTGTCTTCCAAAGCTGGAATAGTTGCTGGCTTATTTCTGTAGACTTTAGACTTGACGTAGCCCCACAAAAAATAGTCTAAAGGCGTCAAATCGCATGATCTTGGTGGCCAACTTACCGGTCCATTTCTTGAGATTAATTGTTCTCCGAAGTTTTCCCTCAAAATGGCCATAGAATCGCGAGCTGTGTGGCATGTAGCGCCATCTTGTTGAAACCACATGTCAACCAAGTTCAGTTCTTCCATTTTTGGCAACAAAAAGTTTGTTAGCATCGAACGATAGCGATCGCCATTCACCGTAACGTTGCGTCCAACAGCATCTTTGAAAAAATACGGTCCAATGATTCCACCAGCGTACAAACCACACCAAACAGTGCATTTTTCGGGATGCATGGCCAGTTCTTGAACGGCTTCTGGTTGCTCTTCACTCCAAATGCGGCAATTTTGCTTATTTACGTAGCCATTCAACCAGAAATGAGCCTCATCGCTGAACAAAATTTGTCGATAAAAAAGCGAATTTTCTGCCAACTTTTCTAGGGCCCATTCACTGAAAATTCGACGTTCATGTCTTCGAAAGTCTATTCATGATGAAATGTCAAAGCATACTGAGCATCTTTCTCTTTGACACCATGTCTGAAATCCCACGTGATCTGTCAAATACTAATGCATGAAAATCATAACCTAAAAAAAATCACCCTTTAAATAACTTACTTACTATAAGTTTTACTTATAAATAAAGAAATTATTTTATTCATTAGTTTAAAAATGTTTTGGCACTGTATGCATATGTATGATAATTTGTGTGATAATTACGATCGAGTGATTACTTTGTAATGAGTTATTAAATGACTTTTACCTTTAAAGTGTTCAAGTATTGCGTTGATAACGCTGTTTAGATGAAGTTGTCAAAAATGCTACCGAGTTAATTTAAGATAATTTATTTCTTTTTTTCTTTAACGTAGAAATTCTAAGCAAGTTGAATGAATTTCAAACCTTGAAGTGTTCGTTGTTCTTGTCTGTTTAGAAAATGTACATGTTATAAGCAAATTCTAATTTTTGTTCTTATCATTCTTTTTCAAGGTTACGTCAAGTGCTTTAGAAAAAAATGCAGCTACATATTTCTTTTGTTTTGGTTTTTTTGGTAAAATACTGCATAATACGTGACCTAGATTTCATCAACCAATTATTAACTTGAATTACATTTCATCCAATCGGAGGATTTGAAAATTAAAAATTCACATCGAGTTGGCCGATCGCAGTGTTAAAGTCCGCGAGACTGTTGAGGCCGAAAGGCATCTTAGACGGACGGATGTGGAACATTTTGCGAAATCATTTGACGTTTGCTCACTCTCGACCATAAATGCGATCGTATGACTGATTCAAAGGTGTGCTTGGCGAGGTTGAACAAAGGCAAGAAGGATTTTTTCCGTCGATAAGTAACTGTGGACGAAACATGTATCCATAACTACACACCAGAGACAAAGGAACAGTCGAAACAGTGGACTTCACCGACTGAACGTGCTCCGAAGAAGGCGAAGAGGTTGCTATTGTTCTAAAAAGTTATGGTGACAGTATTTTAGGATAACACAGTATAATCTACATAAATGACCTTCCGCCAAAAAGAACGATCAATGATGAATACTATGTAGCCGAATTGGACCGTTTCAACGACGCTTTGAAAGAGAAACGTCACCATTGGGCGAAGAAAAAAAAGTGCTCTTCCACCAAGATAATGCGCGCTTGCAACCATGCCCAGCTGCCATGGCAAAATTAAATGAATTCAAGTACAAATTGCTTTCTCATCCAGCATATTCTCCAGATTTGGACCCCAGCGACTATATCTGTTTCCAAATTTGAAGAAATGGCTCGTCGAAAAGAGATTCACCACCAGAGAGGAGATCATCACCGAAACAGAGGCCTATTTTGAGGAACTTCCTAAAAGTATTTTTTCAGATGGGATCAAACAAATTGGAGGAACGTTGAATGAAGTGTATCGAGCTTGAAGGAGACTCTATTAAGAAATAAAACCTTTTTGTTTTCTTTAAAAATCATTACTTGATTAATTTTTCACGGAATTATCAAACGGCCTTCGTACGTTTAAATCCTCTACGACTGCTTTTTGACTTATGGAAAGCAACAAGAAAAGCTGGGCCCTAGAAACATTTGTATAGAATGTTAAAACATTTTATACAAATATTCCTCTTACAATTTTTGAGGTTCCGTTGATTTTGCTGTGGCTGAACTGAAAGCCACCGCACCAGCCACAGGTAACCAGCTAGCGTGTGGAGGGCGTAGTATTAGATAGCGCTGCGTCTTGAACGAAAAAACCCGCAACTGACACTTTCAAGGTAAAAAGGAGCCGCCTACAAAGCTCCATATCTGAAACTTTCTGTCTCCTCTAGACTCTAAACTTGAGGAGACTCTGAAAGTCCTTAAAAATGGAAAGTGCGTGGGGTTTGGATCCCCACCGCACTATAACTTCCTAACAAAAACTAAACCAGTCTCGGATATGAACCTCTATTACGTTGACGACCACCGCAAATGATCAACGGACAATGATTTACGGATATGCATCTGGAATGTCCGGATAGTTTAAAGGGAAGGTGCTTATGTCAAATTTGCGGAATCCTTCGTGAAAATAAAGGCTGACATCACCGCTATCCAGAAAAAGCAATTGAACGGACAAGGTTGCTCTTAGAAAGCTGACATGCAGAGAAGCACGAATTTGTAAACGGATTCGTTGTAAACTACGCCAGCTTGTTTCCCGGTTCGCAGTTGTGAACGAAAGACTGGCTACAAACCGTATCAAGGCGAAATTCTTCAACATAAACTTTATTTGTGCGTACCCCATGACTGAGGAAAAGGACGATGCTGTTAAGGACAGTTTCTATGCGCGCCTAGAGAACGTTTATGATCACTGCCTGGCCCACGAAGTGAAAACAGTTCTAGGCAATTTCAACGCGAAGGTCGGAAAAGAAGACTTCTTTGGATCAACTGTCGGTCAGTTGAGTCTCCACGAGATAACTTTGAACAACGGTCTAAGACTGATAGACTTCGCTGCAGCTCAAAACATGATAGTAAAAAGCACCAGACTTAAACACTTCTATATCATAAGGCCATCTGGCTGTCCCGCATAAAAAAAATGGGAAACAAAATTGATCATGTTGTGATCGACGAAAGGCACACTTCAAACGTATTATTCTGAAAGCGATTACGCTGGCTGTTTGGGCACACATATCTGACACCATGTGGACTGTTGCTGAGAAAGTCATTGGTTTCCGGCGATCACAACCTCAGAACCAATGGTACGATCAGGAGGGTCACGACATCATATAAAAAGACGCTACAGTCAACTGCAACGCCATGAGGGAAAACTACCGTGAACAGAGGAAAAAGAAAGACATATTTTCAGATGTAAAGCAACCAGGCCAAGAACCACTTGTATAAATGAAAATGGAGATCTGGTTACAAATACCTGATCTGGTACTAAAGTATAATACAACTAAGTTGTAGAAGGATCCAAGCCGAGTAGAGCTCTAAAACCATGGTAAGAGAAGTGAGTAGGGGACTCCCCAAGGAGGGGTTCTCTCACCTCTACTATGGAATCCATTTGACAACGAACTGCTCAAAAACTTTGAAGGCAGAGAAAACAGATCTGACAACCTCGACTCATCCCAAAAACTCACAAGAAATATCTAGGAGTTGTACTGGCAACAAACTGACGTGGAGACTCAATGTGGACGAAGGATTAGAAAGGCTACCAATGCTCTATATTCATCCAAGAAGATGCTAGGCAGCACTTGGGTCTTTTCACCCACTCTAATACAATGGTTGTTCGACCAATTATACTCTAAGGAATCATCGCGTGGTGGCTAGTGGTGAATAAGTCAACATATCTGAAACACTTGGATAAGAACTCTGCGAAAAGCGGCGCTATGCAAAACGGGTGCTCTGAAGTCTATTCCAACAAAAGCTCTTGAAACCATTCTATGTTTGGACCCTCTAGACGTATACTCAAAACTCACAGCTGGTAAAACGGCACAGCGTCTTACGGCAGCTGGCAACATCTGCAAATAAAGTATTGGACACTAGCATTGGCAAAGATGCAATTAGTAGCAAAGACCAAATATAAAAAATCGTATCTCGAACCCAAAACAACTACACTTCTAGAACCAAACGATTGGTGCACTGGTACAAAACAGGCCCAGCAGGTGGTCAACATATTCACAAATGGCTCCAAAATGAGTACTGGTGTAGGAGTAGCAATTTGATGCGCAGAGCCCAATATAAGGCAGGCATACAAATTACCGAACCACTGCAGTTCTTCCAGGCGGAGATTTTTGTCATCACGAAGGGTACAGAGATAGCTCTTGGTAAAAACACTCATCACTCTTTAATTAACATCTTTGTTGACATCAAATCCATGTGGTCCTTTCAGGGACTGAAAATAACTGTTATTTTACAATTTTCGAATGAAAATGACACAATGAAAAAATTGTCGAAGGACATTTCCAAATATACCATTATGATACAAATGGCCTCAGCTTTACGAATATTTAGAGCCTTTTAAATTTTCGACTGATTCTATAAAAGTTAAAAATTTACTCTTATTTTTTGTATTTTATTTTTTCTGACAAAAATAACGGTTAATTTTGACTTTTATTTTATCGGTCAAAAATAACAGTTATTTTATGACTTTTATTTTTTCGGTCAAAAATATCAGGCAATCTGTGCCGCTTGTCCGATTAAAAAACGATTGATACCATATGTAAAACGTGATCACCGATGAGACCAAAATAATGGTATCGATAGTTTCTTAGTTACTAAAATGGGCTTTGAAACAACACAAATTGCCTGATATTTTTGACCTAAAAAATAAAAGGCAAAAAATAACTGTTATTTTTGACCGATAAAATTAAAGTGCAAAGTAACTATTATGTTTGCCCGAACAAATATAAAGCACAAAATAACTTTTTTTTTGTCGGAAAAAATTAAAGTTAAAAAATAACAGTTAATATTTGACTTTTTTGATAAAAACCATAACCGGTACGGTCCCTGGGTCCTTTACTTCACCGACTAGCAAAGGAAAACCTCGAAGAGCCAAACAAGTAGTGAGTCATACAGTCTGTTTAGTAAGTTTAGTAAGTCGGCTTACATGCATTATTCTCAGTCTGTCAATAGTGCAACTCTGAAATTTTGTGAATTAGTAGACATAACCTCTGCACTTAACGCACTTGTTAAAAAATTGCACTGGAAATCGGAACATTGTGCGAAAAGTTTGTTAGGCAGAATGAGTGCTGCATAACGCTTTGAGGTAGTTTTCCATACCAAGGGACCAAAAATGTCCTATGCAGCGGCGGCAAAGTATTTCAGAAAGTCAAAAACCAGTTTGTCCACAAGTGGGTGTAACTCTTTAAGGAATCTAAAAACGTGGATGATTTTCCCGATCGCCGAGTATTTCAAAAAGTCAAAGGCCAGTTTGTCCACAAGTGGATGTAACTCTAATATACGTGGATATCGCACGTAACTATTCGTAACCATTTGCGTGCCAATAATTTGAAATGGCGGACTACAATTTTTGGATACATAAAACCGTGCACGCTCTTACTAAACAGACTGTAGATGAAAAGATACGGCAATATGCAAGATACCGAAAACTATGTGCGATGAAGCATTGGGAAAACGAACTTCGTTCATTCTGGCACGCACCAGAATGAACAGTAGGACACTTCACAGGTCACTGTACGGTAGCGGCCCTCGTTAAAAAGGTGGATGACAACTGCAGGAAATGCAAGGAACCAGGTATGCAAGAAACCCTAGATCACTTTCTTTGCACATGCCCCGCCTTACTTAGATCGAGACTTAAATACTTAGGCTCACCGACGCTATGGTCACTAAAAGATGCATCCAAAATTCTTTAAGAAACCCTCCTCAGATTCCCTCTTAGCGAATTACGCCCAAATCTTTGAAAATTTACATTGATCCTCCCCAGGCTTTTATTAGACGGTATCCCTAAGACCATATGGTCTATGTGAGATTAAAGAGAGACAACTGGATCAACCTAACCTAACCTTATAGGTGCTACTCTGGGCTCAATAAGCAATTAGGTTGCAGATGCTCATCATTCGTGTGCATCTCTAAAGCGCTGAGGCATGGGTGGTATCGCTATCAGATGCAGCCGCGCTTGGGGCAGTCATGAGGAAAGTTCTGGAATTTTTGGAACCGTTTGAAATCTGAACCTGTCGTGCGGATAAAATTCGTCATTAAACATGTAAATTTTTGAACATTTGTGTAACAAACATCTAACAATTCTGTGCGTGTCCCAATTGTTTAAAAAAAAACTCTGTCCAACAAACTCTTTTAAGGGCCGAAATGTACAATAAGTTTTTGTTTTCTTTTAAAAGTAAAGTATGTAAAATTTTTCTAAAAACCAAAATTTGAAAAAGCAATTTGAAATTTCTTCAGCACCTTTTGACAAAACTATAAAGGTTTAAAAAGTATGTTTTTAAGATGATATGAATTAATTTTATTATGGTTTTTGATATTGAAATTGTATGTAAAATGTATGGAATACAAGTATGTATGTTAAAAGGAATTTTGTTTATATTTATTCAATAATTTAGTTTTAATAAATATGCAATGATTGTGTTGAGAATATGTATTGTATGGTTTTACGATGATTAGAAACTGCTAAAGTATTTTTGTTTTTATATATGTTTAAAATAATTAAAAAATATAAAGAAAATTTCTTATGAACAAAGTTATACCTTCTACAAATTGTATTGTTTTTCGCGGTAAAATTTTGCTTAGGAGAGAAATTGTAAGCACTTTAGAAACTGAAAAAAATGCCAAGTTTCAACTTAAAAAACACTCGCGTGCTTTTAAGAACTGTGACATTGCTTAAAACTCTCTAGTTTTTTTATTTTAAACTTTCATAACGGTTATACACATACTTCTGACTTTTTACAAATGACTGAATTGTAAGTCGATACAAACTTAACATAACAACGACACGTTACTTTTTGAATAACTTTAATTATTCACAAAACTCTTTCGTAAACCGCTCGCTCATTTTTTGAAGCTTTTACTTTGACATACAAACATACATGCATACTTGACAATGTGCTTTATTTTGATTAATTTCTTAAATATTTGTAAATTTCAAATATCTAATTCATAGTTCAATAACTTATTTGCCTATTAGTTATTTAACTTTTGCTCTTATTTTGAAGTTGCTCTTTATTTAAATGCTGCACCTAACCTAAAAGTTCAACTATCTTTTTGCTTTTTTTTTTTGTTTTGTGTTTTTTTCTTTTTTGTTGCCAATTACAAAACATTGAAACAATTTAACAAACGCCTAGCCTAGAACGAGTTCACTCACACGCATTTGAAAATCATATTTATATTTTTAACCTATTTTATTATAGTAAAAAAGAAATATTTTTGAGCGCTTAAAGCTTTTTGTTTTCTTTTTTTTTTTTTTTTTGTTTTCTCTTAATATTTATCTATATTTGATTAATTATTTTGGACTTTTTTAAAAATACAAGTATTCCCTAAATTATTTCAAAGTTAATAGTGCTTTTTACAATAGCACATACTTTATTTTTTTTTTTTGATTTGTTAAAAAAATTTTCAAAATAAATTAAAAAATTTTAATTTATGTTATTTTTATTTATTTTTTTACAACTAAAGAAGATAAAAGCATACAAAACTTAGACTGATGTCAGAGTTCATAGTTCATAGTGAGCGGCGCCGATTCAGACAGGCAGGCTGAAAATGTGTGTGAACAAGCGAGATAGATGTATCTCGTTTGTTTGCCTGCCTGCCTGTTTGAATCGGCATTTACTATGCACGCGGCCTTAGAGCTACAAGCGGGTGGCGCGATAATTGAAGCTTTGCTAGAGGCTGCTAAAAGCAACTCTTTTCTATGTCAGAGTGAAAGCGTTTTTTTATTGCTAAAAATGCAGAATCATTCAGTTTTATTCTTTATTTATTTTTTCTTTATTCTTTATATTCTATTGAATCCCAATAAACCACATATCGGACTTGGTTAAGTTTCGAATTAGTAATGAAACCGAGAACTCGGATTAGATATCTGGTATTCGATTCGAATTCGAAACGAGTCCGCAATCTCGTAAAATAAAATAAATTTGTATATATCTGCAATTAATCATCGCAACATTGATTTTTTTTTTTAAATTCGTGATCCCTGCAGATTTTTAAAAAATAGAGAAAAAAACACCAAAAGCAAAATAAAACAGATAAGTCTTTTTGGCTGAGCTGGGAGTCGAAAACACTTCCTCAAACGTTTCATAATCAAGCAAATTACGCTGCTTCAAAACAACAACTGCGATAAGCTAGTGGATAACGTAACAGACTGGCATCCGGGGGACGTGGGTACGAGTCCTGAACATGTTTATCTTTTTTTCTTTTTTATAACAATAATAATCTTATAATGTTTTATCATAATAATCAATTTGCGTAATATTATGAAAATATTATGAAAAATATATTACAAAAATTTAATTTATTAAAAAAATTGCCAAAATTATTCGAAAACTATTTGCTAATGTTGAAATTCTCGCTTCGGCAGTGATTCGATTATGATAAAAAAATCTCGCTTCGAGAATGAAATGTGCATTTCTCCCGCCCATGGGTTCATTAGCAAAACATTTTCGAACTTCGTTTTCGAAATATATGTCCGAGATCTCAGATTTACATCGAATTCGAGGCAAATTCGTTTGGTTTATTGGGATATAGCTTTACTCTGATAGCTTTTGAATGTTTTCATAGAAAAACACAGCCAAAGCTTTGTTTTCGCTTCGCTTCGCTTGAAGCGTTCACTCTGACATCGGCCTTAAACTTTTAAATTCAACATTAAATATAAGTTCCACAGAAATGAAAATTAACAAAGATTTAAAATGAACAATTAAAATGAAAATAATCCTGCAAATTGCTACGGCAACAGCAAAGTTTGGTTCAGCAATATCAAAGTTATCCATTGATCAAGGACGTGATGATTTATTAAAAGAGCAAGCCTTCGTATAAATACAAGACAATTCAAGCTGAAACTAATTGCTTACTCGCCACAACAAAATAGAGTATCTGAAAGATTTTTTTTTTAGCTTTAAACCAAGGACTTCAGGTGTCAAACCTATTCAGTCAAGTCTGCCTTGGTTCGGAAATGGGCAGATAGATAAGTAGGAAAGAAAGTGAAATCAAGAGAAACAAGTGTAGAATGTTGTTTGTGTGGCGGAGCGCTATATCAATATGTGTGAAATGTGGTTTGGAACAAAACCGGATTTGTAGAAATTTAAAGTTTTCGGTTGCAAGCTTTTTGTGTGGATTTCAAACTAATTCCGGAAGAAGTTGCACCCGAAAAGTCGAAAAGTAATAACGATAGGTTACGCTCGTAATAGATACAGGGTTTGGAATATGACTTTACAAAAAGTCTTCACAGCTCATGATGTTAAATTTCCATACAAGGACAGTTAAAGAATTATCAAAAAGAAGCTCATGATGAAGGTGTGCCTATAACACAGTCAAGGCAGGGGCTATCACTTATGCACTGACGGAGCTTGGATGCAGTGGATGCTGTACTGATAGCACTTATAAAGCAAATGCTAGTAGGCAGGATTATAAGTGCAAATCTCGAAACAGCATCCACGCTAAGATCTGTACCAAGAGGAACCGTCCAAGGGGGAGTTCTCTCGCTTCTCCTCTGGAACCAAGCGGTGAATGAACTATGTACTGGTTAAACTAGACAGAGAGGGTTACAGGGTGATGCTGACGACGTTGCTATCTTCACCATAGCTAAGTATATATCTACTCTTAGGGACATTGCAAAATTGCTTAAACACCCTTTTAAATTGGTTTTCCAGCTGTGGACTCAGCGGTAACCCAGACAAAACTGAGTTAGTGATCTTTACTAGACAACACAACTTACCCACAATAAGTCCTTCAAAACTGGGTAATACAAGACTTAATTTCTCGGATCAAGCTAAATAAATACCTGGGCCTATCATAAATATGAAACTAAATTGGAAACCCAAACTGCTCGAGAGAGCTAAAAAAAACCACTATAGACCTATATTCATGCAAAAAAGCAGTGGGTAACAAATGGGGACTACAACCAAGTGTTACACACTGGCTCTATACAGCTGTTATAAGGCCAATATTGCTATATGGTGCTTTAGTCTGGTAGCCTGCACACAAACCTCATTATACTTCGCAAAGTTCAAAGATAAGCTGATCTGTGCATTAGTGAAGCACTGAAAACCACTCCTACGGACGCACTCGACACAATGTTCCACCTTGTAACACTTGATATCCTAACAAAACAGATGGCTGGTAGCACGGCGATACGTCTGGAATCTCTCAATGGAGGGAGTGTACAATAGAGTGTATCGAAAATCTGACCCCCAATCCGGTACCAAAATTAAATAGTACATGAAAAATCCTTTCGATTGGTGTACTTTTTTTTATTTGAACCAATTTTGGCGTCCCCCGAATTGCATTTTTGTGCATTTTTTATCAACTTTTGTACTGGAGACCCATTAATGGTTGATTGAAAAAGAAAATCAAGCTTATCAATCAATTCCTTTCATATAAAAACACAGAACTGCAAATTTTCATACCTGTTGACAAATGCTTTGACGAGATATAAACAATTGGTTCAAATAAAAAACAAGTAAAGAAAGTCTAAAGTCGGTCTAGGCCGACTATGAAATACCCTAAACCCATTTTTCAAAAACAAAAAATTTTTATTGTAAATGAGCGTCTCCAAGGGCGGATGAAGCCTATATTTTATATGCATTTAAATATTGACGAAAATTTTGCACAAACCAAGTTTTATTCCTGTAGCTCACAGTTAATGCTTTTATTGTGCTTTCCCTTTGGGAGGTGGGCGTGTTCATGGACGGATTACTTCCAATTTTTGAACACAACTTAGTTTTGGTATAAAATACATGCATACCAAATTTAATTTCTCTATGACAAACATAACCGTATTTATTGAGTTTAAAACTTTTTGGGTTGTATGGGAGGTAGGCGTGTCCGTAGGCGGATGACGTCCATTTTTCAAAACCATCTTTGTGTTGTCATAAAAAACATACGTGCCAAATTTTAGCTCTGTAGGTTAAACAGAGGCTTATTTATTGCGTTTTCAATTTTTGGGTTGTATGGGAGGTGGGCGTGTCCGTGAGCGGATGACATCCATTTTTCGAAAACATCTTTGTGTTTGTATAAAACACATACATATCAAATTTTATTGTTGTAGGCGAATTATGAGCTGAGTTATGCAGTTTTCAATTTTCGTGTTGTATGGGAGGTAGGCGTGTCCGTGGGCGGATGATGTCCACTTTTCAAAACCACCTTTGTTTTGTTACAAAAAACATATGTGCTAAATTTTAGCTCTGTAGGTTAAACAGAGGCTTATTTATTGCGTTTTCAATTTTTTGTTTGTATGGGAGGTGGGCGTGTCCGTGAGCGGACGACACCCATTTTTCGAAGACATCTTTGTGTTTGTAAAAAAGACATACATACCAAATTTTATTATTGTAGGTTAATTATGAGCTGAGTTATGCAGTTTTACATTTTTGCGTTGTATGGGAGGTAGGCGTGTCCGTGGGCGGATTCAAAAAATATTCAATAGTGCAGATCCTTGGGTCCATGTGACCATGTGTACCAAGTTTCATCCAATTATCTCAACTCCTTCTTCTTATCCTGTGTATACGGACAACACACAGACGGACGGACGGACGGACGGACGGACGGACGGACATGGATAGCTCGACTCACGTGGTGACGCTGATCAAGAATATATATACTTTTCTATACCGGACTCGCTTCGTTCTATGCGTTACAAACGTTTGCACAAAGTTAATATACCCTGACCTTTCAGGTTTAGGGTATAAAAAGTACACCAATGGAAAGGATTTTTCATGTACTATTTAATTTTGGTAACGGAATTGGGGATAAGATTTATTCCATACAAGTCGATACACTCTAGTGTACAATAGGCCACTCTAGCATTAGGACACTCTTACCTCCAATACCCAAAACCGTAGACTACATCAAGCAAAAATTTTTCTCTTACAAAAAGTTTGATCTATCCATTTCCCTCCAGAAATGAATGAGATACTGGAAGTCCTCCACCTAGCAATACAATTGAAATCCACACCGATGGATCAAAATTGGATCGCAAAGTGGGGGGAGGAGTCTACTCTGAATCACTTAACATCAATCTCGCCTTAAGGTTCCCTGTCCATTGTAGTGTCTTCCAAGCGGAAGTTACAGGAATACATGAAGCCGCAGATCTCTAAATGAGATGGCAGAGCAGCTATTCTGGTTCCCTGGACATAGACAGCCCAATCATGAAGCATTTTCTCCCGGGCGTTGTAAATGGGAGTTTCCATTTTTAAGATAAAGTCAAAATACTTTTTGGAAATTTTTAATGCAATTTTGTTCATCAACCGCCAATATTTATGAGTGTAAAATAAAAAATGAGATATCTTTTTCGCTATCTTAAAATCGGAAACTCGCATTTACAACACACGGGAGAAAAGGTTTCATGATTGGGCAGAGAGACTTTCCCGGAAACTGCAAAGCAAATAAACTAGCTCGAACTGGAACTACCAATACCTTATCGAGAGAAAAGGAAACAATTGGTATATCTCTTACCATATGGAAATTACTCACTAATGAGCTATCCCTTAAAAGAACCAACATAAAATGGTCTACGGGAAGCACACGCAACACGGTGCGTCAGGTTTGGCCAACTCTGAACTTGAAACGCTCGAAAGAACTAATTTCCCTAAAAAGCGATGAAATAAATCTGTTATCGGCGTCCTAACCGGCCACTGCTTAATTGGTAACCACGCCCGAAGATTGAACATCCTCCACAACGATTTCTGCAGAAGCTATAGAGATGAGGAGGAGAAGAATCCGCAACACATCTTCTCCCCAGATGCCCAGTGCTAGCTAAAAAATAATCACTTTTTTCTGGGTAACTGGTTTTAAAGTGACCAGAAGGTCTCTCAAAATCTTCAGTCTATAGAGGACTAAGCTTTATTAATAGCTCCAACTGGTTCAGATAGAGTAGGTAAATAATTAACCCCCTGGTATCACAACGGGTCTAATTGGCCTTTGTGTGTCTCATAAGAAACAGTCGCGTCAACCTAACATAATATCATAATGAATAACATATAACTGTTTGCTAAAGTCACGAGCAAGAAACGGACAGTGAAGATATTGCTGTGGCTGAAAACGAAACGCTTTCAACAGAAGTAGAAGATGAAGATTTAAGTTACAATTTGCAAATTTGCTTAGAAATGACAAAGAAACGACAACTCCCTGCGCTCCCTTCACAATTCACTAGCAGTAGCTCTGATGTGATGACTGTAAGGTGCAGTGAAAGGTAATGCCGAATATCAAGTAAGTTATTTTGAGAACAGCGAATTCTGCTGCTGTTGCTATCTCTATAGGTTATCCGGACTCATATAAGGACATCTTTTTAAGAAGTTACGCTGATTTATGGAAGAAAGCGTTTCAAAGAACCTGCGTCTATGAAAACTAACAATGTATGGAAGATAATGAAGCTTCCGCCAAACACAAAGCTAATAAAATTGAAATAGATTTTCCGGATAAAGGAAGACGAAAATGGCAACCCAACACGAAATAAGGCAAGGCTTGTATCAAAATGGTTCTTGCTACAAATGGCAAAAAATAAGAAAACATGGCATTTTCAATGATAAGATTAGCAAGATGTTCAAGTAAGATTACTTGAAGGCTAAACATTCAGTGAATATATGTCTGGACGTTTCTTCATCCACTAGGCAAGCTCTTCATACTGAATCAGTGGATAGATTTATTTTTTCTAGATGTTTCTTTAGTTTGCAATGCCCAGTTAGATGATGATTAGCTTAGAACAATTTTGTTCTATAGAGTTCCTTCAAAAATCTTAAGATTTGGACAATGAGATTATTTTTACGTGTTGTTTGAATAGATTTTCACCGACGGCTACCTGTTTGGATAGAGCCAGCTTTCTCATTCCCGTCAAAGCTGCAGTGGATAGAAGTCCAGTTAAGTGCAGTGTTTCCTCAGATGGAAAAGTCTGTGCAGACCGAGCGTGAGCTTTATCTGGATGTAAATGTGAATTGGAACAAACCCTAAGATGACATTTAGGCGCACTGGGAGTGTTGGTGTAACCTGATACAGATTTTTATACACGTATTTGTATCCTGTTCATTTGAACGTATTTGTTTCAGTTCTTACCGAAAAATCTTCCATAGCGCCACAAAAAGGCTGTGTCCACCAACTATTGTTTTCGTATCAGCGGTCAACGTGCATGTCAATGAACCGCGTCAGAATCGGGTTCAAGTCTCAACTGACACAGACAGTTTTTGTCAATAAAAATAAATTGTCATGATCGGGCATTAACTGCTCTCCAGACAACAACATTAAAAAGTAAATATTGCCTTGTAAGAAGAAGCTCTTTCAAAGTTCTTTCCAGGTCTAAAATGATAAAATCCTTTTTCTTATTTTCAAATAACTTGATAAAAATTAAACAAAACAAATTTAAACTTTCTTCTAACCTAACGTTGATTCAGTAAAAAAATTCTCTCCAAAAGCTTCAAATAACACAAAAGAAAAACAAAATCATATTTTAAACTATGTATAAAACTTTATTTTAAATTAAAGTATCTTAAAGTGTTCATGCTCACAAAAAATATGGTAATGAAACCAAATAAAAAAAAAAATTTAAATCAAACGTTAAATGATATCATTAAAATATATATGAAAATCAATAAAATTTTATTTCGCTCGTAAAAGCATAAATATTTACGTTTGCGTTTTATGAGTGAACGTAAATAAATCAAGTTTCTTAAGAAAACTTGAAAAAAAAATTAGCATTGTTTTTTTCTTTTTCTTGTAATGCTTAAATTAGCATAGAAAAATGTACAACTTACAATATTAGATAGACGTAAAATACATAGTATATAAATATATTTATAGCAAGCTGGCTATAATTATTAATAAGTTAATTAATAAGTTTAGTTTAATTTTTTTTATATGCTGTACAATTTTAGGTGAATTGAAATATATATATATTTAGCGTTTTTGTGCGTGTGTTGATAGTAAAAAATAAAACACAAACTAAATCTGCTCTAGACAGAAAAATATGAGTTTTCACACACACATTTACGCAAAAAGTGCCATAGCAATGTCTATATAAAAATGCTAGCTTATATTTTAAATTTAGTGTACTTTCAATGTTAATTTTAAGTTAACTTTTTATTTCGATAAAAAAAGTGGCTTGTTTTCGTAACTTTCGCTAGACGCACTCACACGCACATAAGACTTAACAACATTGGAAATTTCGTTTATATATAATTATGTATATAGATATTGTAAATTTTAAACTAAAAATATGTTTTTTGTTTTTTTTTTTTTTAATTTCTTTTTAGTTTAACATTAAGAGTTAAGTTAAGAGTATATTTTTGTTTTATTTTTAAATAATAATTGTTAAGTTATTAGCATATATTGTTAATATATCAATTATATATATCTATATATATATATTTATTGAGTAAATTAAATATCATATATAATAGTTGTTTTTATTTAAACATTTACATAAAAATAATAATATAAATAAAAAAATGTATTATATTTTTTTTTTTTTTGTTTTTGTTATAATAGTTACATAGTTTTATTTAAATATTAAATTAATATTATTATAATTTATGCATTAAATATTATTATTTAAAAATAAAATGCATATAAAACGCACGCACGCGCAGACAAGTCGAACAAGACAGACATTTTACATTATTATGTTGGACATACAAATAACGATATTTTAGTTACAAACACTACAAGAAGTTTGCACGTTTAGACAACATCGTTACAATTGTTTTTATTTTTATTTTGTTTTTTGCAATGTATATTTATTTAATTTCATAACTGCTTTTAAGCTTTTTCAGTAAGATTTTCAGTTCTTGTTGTTTTTTTTTTTTGTTTATTTATATATTTTGCTTTTAGATTTTCATGAAAAACCTTTCTCACAATATGCCATTCGTATAGTACTGATAGCCATCGTAGAGCTTTGTGGAGAGACTCTTCAATGAATCCTGCACAAGTTGTTCGACTTTGCGCTCCATTTCTTGCTCGGTTAGATTCATGTGAAAACGTTTGCGGAGATTCTGCACGGTGCCAGAGCAACCGTTCTTAAAGCAAGGCAGCTGTGCATCTGTAGATAATAAAGAGCAGCAAACGTTAAATTTTGTTAAAAATGTATATTTGCTTTTTTTAACTTACTGCTACGCATGATTTCAACAAAGTTAATAATGCGATCCATATGCTTGCGCGCTGTCATCATGCCTATTAGTAGCAGTCGATTGAATTCACGCCAATGCTCGGAGGAGGTGCCGCCCATGACATCAACAAATTCAGGTGTCAGCTTAAAGGGCGACTGTTCAAAACCTGCAGCAAAAAACAAATAAGTTATAGACAAAACTAACAAACAAAAAGTTAAAATAACTACCTAAATTCTTGGGCGATATGCTAAGTATAAAGCCGAAATCGATGTGTATTATATGACCATCAGAGTGCAACAAAATGTTGCCATTGTGTCTGCAAGTTTAGAAAAAATATTTAATAACAAATTAATTTTAAGTTCAAATCATTGCATCATAGTCTTACCTATCTTTAACCTGTAGCAGATAGGAAATTAAGCAATACGCTGCACAGCTCTGTACGAAATTCTTTTGGGCCAAACAAAAACGTTCGCTCTCAACGGAGCCGTACTCATCAATGAAATAGTCGCGTAGACTTTTGTTGGAATTCTTTTTGATTTGATGCAAAGAGACGGTATTGAGTATAGGCTCAATCAGACCACTATCATTGGAGAGGCAAACAATTTTATAGGGACGCACCCAGAGATCAGCGTTCTCCTCCTGCCATATAATTTTGAACATCTGCAAAAAGATTTGTTAAAAATGTGTTAAGCTTTTGTTAGCAGATATTTTTAATTCGTTGAAACTCACCTGCAGCAGCTGCGTAGCCATTAATTCTTGACGCAGATCATCACCGCATTTGACAATAGCAGAGAGTAGCCGCCAGTTGGCCAGATGACCATAGGGTGAAGACTCGCGTATCTGTTTTTCCTTCTCATCCCAAGGTTCCTAGAGAGCAGAAAATGTGAAATATTAATGATAAAAAGCGCAGGTGAATACAGTCAGTTCGTAATTAAAAAAAATTAATATAAGAACAATTATTGTAAAGGATTTGATTATTATTATAAAGGACGTGAAGTTAGCTACGCCATTAGTTCTTTTTGGAAATTCACAAATCCTGCTGTGATGTGCTCGAGGTGTACTATAGTGTGCTGTAGAGAAATTTGGCACATTTGCATACATGCGAGTTTTAAGAGCGTTTCTTTAATATTTTTTAAAATGAGCATACAACCTGCTTTAAATGGTTCAAAGCAACATATATGTATTGAGTAAGTCTTAGAAGGTTGTTGCATAAATTATATTTTTGAGCCAAAAATTAGCATGTCCTGAAGTTTAAAAAAAAAAAAAAAAAAAAAAATAAACAGAGAAACCAACCAACTTGAGAACCTCCTCCTTTTTGAAGTCGGTTAAAAAAGCATCTTTACGTTCCAAAAATACGAAAATATGCCAATTTTATAATCTCTCTACGGTAAATTGCTGTACAACTGTAGCAGGGCCGAGCTTATTTCACTAAGCTTAACGTCACTTTTTACTTTAATAGTGAATCGAAAAATGGTCATCTAACTCAATACACAGTGATTAAAAAAATTATTGGCACAAAAAGTAACCTTCTGGCAAAATTGTAATTTCTTAAGTTGAAGAGTTTTTACATATTAACGTGCAAATGTCAATGTGCCTTAAATTTTCAAAATATTAATTAACAAACAGAAGGGAACATTAGAAACTTTTAGTATATTTTAGTATATTTAAAAATTTTAGTATATTTGCATAATCAAGGCGAATAGTATGCTGGAATTGAAGAAATTTTGGTTAGACATTGCTAGCTACAATTTTCGGAGCATTATGCAGCGTTTCAAAGGAGCCTCAATATTTACAAGTGCAATGAATACAGGATGCTTTTAATCTTTAAGCAGCCGTGAATACAGTCAGATAATCAAAGTCAAAGTGAGTTTCAAAATATTCTCGGGACTCATCAGATATCTCACACATCACTGCTTAGATTAAATAAGAGTATGGAGAAGATGTTTATGCCAGTTGCTAGACGAAACCTCTTATAATCATTATGGAACCAAAAGAAGCTTTTAGTTTTGCATATGCGATGATTTGATTGATCATTTGGTCCACAAATTATTTTTGTGAACCAAGTGCTATTCTCGACTTAAAGCAACTTTAATATCTTTAGCTCTTATGACCGACATACGGTGTGGACCGAGATATCTACCTTGAGGTATGCCCAAAGAGACAATAATGTTTTTAGACATGCTTTCTTAAAATTGAACACTTTGAGAGTTCGAGAGACTAAGTTAGAAAATTAGTTCTTATTAAGCCATTTCCACAAAGAACCTAAAAAAAAATAAAAACAAATTGGCCATTTCAGCCATTGAAAGGACTATAACCGAGCTTCTTATGATCAATTGTGTTGTGTGTGTTATTAAATGTTTGCACACAATTAACCGAGAACTGGACCTACAAGTTTTATGCCGACTCCGAACGACGAAAGTTCATGTGCTCAAGAAGCTTTACATGGCATTATTTACTCTCTGAGGTTTGCCATTGTCTGCAGAGAGATGGTGACCGATAAGAAAAATTTTTGTATTGAAATAACTCGGGCTCCGAGCATGCTAAGCCACACACTTAACCTGCATGCCACGGTAACCACCCACAAAGAACTAGATATACCAAATTTTTTTCAATTGTTTAGTAAAGAATACGTGATCAACTCGATGAAATTCTTTGTTAAAATCTGTCTGATGACCTTTTAACATATTTTTTAAGAACAACTGAGATCATGATTGTGAGGTTTGTAGTGGTTGATGGTGCTTTACGGTGATGCTGTTTATTTAAATGTGGATTAACTATTTCTGTGAGCTTAGAACCTTATTTTTTTAGAAGTTTGGAAAAATTCTTGGGAACTAAGATGATACCTCTCTTATCGTCGTTTGGAAAAACTGCTTACAAATAATATGTAAGGGAGAAATTAACTAACCTAGGCTAACAAAACCTAGTGGCATCACGAAAGCTATTTTTTTTTCTATCGACCCGAATGCTTTTATACCGGACAGTCTGCTCTAAAAGCACCCAAGTTGATTCCATTTTTGTTCAAACAAGTATGTCGACACATATGACCGAATTTTATATGTGGTCCGAGTGATAAACAGCGGACAGTGAATAAGTGACCAAGTACGTCAGTGACCAAAGACAATGTTAAACACTGTTTTCTCTCCGGTTTTTTCTTTTGACCCGAGTGTTTTCATACCGGTTGGTCTGCTTTAAAAGCATCCAACCGAATTTTACCTCTGGCTTGAGTGGTTTTATAGAGGACGACCCATCGTAAATTCAAATACACAGCGAACAGGCAAACAGACTACGGATTTCACGGATTCTACTTCGAAGGACATCGAGAAGCAGCAGAGAACATCAATAAATTTTTGTGAAAAGGAACAAAATAGAGAGATTTTAATAGTAAATTTAAAATAAACTCTTTTATTTTTAAGTTAAGACCAAAGAAATATTTAATATTTAATATATAAATATTAAAATTTACTTTAAACATAATTTTTGGATATCCGCTCGATTTTCTTTAATCTTTAATAATTCTTTCTCCAATAAAATTGGTGTAAAATTTGTAAGCTTCTTCAGACTTGATTGAGCACTCTTTAGATAGCTCTTCATACCTTGCCTAAACTTCATCACTTACAATGACGGTGTTTTTAATGAATTCATAGAGACTATTTTCTTGATTTCTGAGTTGTCTAAGATAAGGATTAAGCCAAAGTTCAGATAATTTATTTGGTTTTTATTTTTGGCACAAAATAATTAAGTATGAAATAGATACTATTATAAAAACAAAAACCAAAACAGCAACGTTCAAACAAGACTGATATTTGGTCCCAGTTCATTTCTTATGTTATTATAATCGGCGTTAAGGAAATCATACACAATAGAATTGCAAAAGGATTGTCTAAAAGTTATACTCGGGGAACTTAATTGGACTGTCTGGTAGATTGTATTCACGAAAAAAGCAGTCACGAAAAAATTGGCGAATTGGCAAAATTGGCAACACGACTGCAAGGAATTCTAAAACAAAGTGGATTTATTAAATAAGAATTTTGGAAAATAACCAATATTTTTCAGTTTTTAATGACGTGTGTCAATAATTTTGTTCAATGAAATAATGGAGTATTTTGTTTTTGATAGTGAACTTTTAAGTGAATTTTGTGCGAAATTTATTATAGTATTCAATAAAAATATTTGCTTATAAAAAAACCACTTAAATAAGTTAATTATTGCCAACAAATTGTAAAATAATGCCAACAAATTCAGTTTATCACTGTATATCAAAAATCACTCAAACTTACCTTGAGCGCTGCCGCGGAAGGATCTTCTGGATCGTTATTGAAAGATTTTGTGTTCTCGCAATTCAAATTGTTGCAGTGACGCGTGCGCACATCGCCGATGTTGAATAGCACTGGAATTCCTGCAATAATTATTGATAATCAATTTAAGTCATGGAAATATCTTTAACCGCCACTCACCTTGATCGCGCGAATCGCACGAGTCCATGGACATCTGCGAGATGGCATCGCGTTCGCTGATTTTACAACGCAAATTCAAGTATTGCGCTGTTATTTCATCATCCTCCTGTGACCACACATCATCTTCGTGTAAATGCAAGCCAGCCAGCGTTAAGGCAGCTGCAGCGCCAGCTTGTGTGCATGTAGTAGTTGCCGTCGCATCCTGTGTTGACGTTGCCGCTGCATCGGCAGAGGCATTTGAACACTCTGACACAAGTTTGTCCTTGCGCTTACAACCAGCTGCTAAGGTATTGGCGCCACCATGACTGCTGCAGCTTGAGGTGCGACTGCAGCTGGCATGATTTCGTTGTCCACAAGCACCACCTTCGAGATGCTCTTCGCTTTTAGTATGCCGCAGTGTGGGCATCATTTTGGCTACAACTGGTGATGAGTAGATATCGGGCACTTCAAGCACCTCCACGTAGATGATGTAGGGCGTTTTGTCCTTGGAATTCAACACTGCAGTCTTTTCCTCTGTTATGCGCACCACATGATGTGGTATGTGCGAGTACAGTGGCAACCAAACACGGGCGGGTAAATTTTTATTAATTAAATTAAGGAACATGCGTAGCGCAGACGTCTTTTCCGCCTTAGAGGGTAGTGATGTAAGATTCTTTCCAACATTGATGAGGGCGCGCATGAATTCTTTTTGTGGTGCTGTCTTGGGGGCACCGCAGGAACAGACAGTTTTTTGGCCAAGCAAACCGTTGACCTAAAGGGAAAAAGCAATTAATACAACTCTGTGAAAGCCATGTAAATAAAGTTGGCTCCGCCATTTTTGATTTATTATTAAAAATAATATGTGCTGTGATGTGCCCAATGTGTGCTTTCAGGTGCCGCAGTGGCCTATAGGCATAGGGCACATCGCAGCACTATCATTATTTTGTTTTACATAAATAAATTACAAATGGTGGAGTTAACTTTTTTTGCAGTGAAATTTACCTGTCCGCGCACTGATTCGAAGCAGCTGCAGCCATTGTCGAAGGCACGCCCGGAGGTTAAATCACCCAATGTCAGTTTTGCGGGCGTCACCGTCAATGTCGCAGTGGTGTAGGGCGGCTGCTGATACATACGATTCGTTATGCTCAATGCGCTAGCGGAAGAATGAAAACGACGCGTTGAATCAGCCAACAAAACTGTGGCATCCGACTGCGAGCGATGATGCGTCTTCTTTGCTGTAGGCGTTGTAGCAGTTTCCAAGCCTGCCTTGGCTGCTTCATGCTTATTCAGCACCTTGCGTTCTTTCTTGGAAAATATCTCCTTCATGAGTGCCAGCTGTGACTTGCGTCCGCCTATGTTGCTGAGCGTGTCCACTTGATAGTTATAGGCCTCTAACAGCCATAAGCATTTGAGAGAAAAGTCCACCGATTTGCGACAACGTATTGTCAAGTATGGATCCAGCACCTCAGCCAATTCATCCATCTGTATATACATCACTATGAGCTGTGGTATGTATAGATCTACCTCCTGATCGGGAAAACTAAAGATTTTATTGCCAATAAAACTAAGCACTCCTGGTTCTTTGGAGTAGAATAGATAGTGTACGGCAAAGTGTATGTTAAATACAGGCGACTCGAAAAATCGCAGCAGTCCACTTGGACCCTTGGACGCTTCAGTCTTATGTTGAAGAGCATCGCTGGCAGCTGTTGTGGGTTTCTCTTTAATAAAACACTTGACCACACCGGGCACGCGCAGCTTATGCAGTGATGTAATGGAAGCAGATTTGCATACCACCGAGCTAGACGGCACTGCTAGGCTTAAGGTTTTCTCTGCTGTTGCACTGGTGGTGGTCTGAGTTGGCTGTTCCGTACAGGGTGATTTTAGGTCAGTGCTATTGCCAGAAGTGGTGCTGGTGGGCGTATCGGCTAAAGGTGTCACGGCCGGCGTCAAGGCGGCAGTAGTTGCTGCAGCTGCAGCAGCAGCAGCGGCCGCAGCAGCCGCTTTTTTGCTAGAATTCGATGTAATAAGTCCAAAAAATTCCTTCTTCTTGGCAAAGTCTGTGGGAGATTTGATGCTCTCAGCAGTTGTTGCCTGCGTTGCCGCCGCTGTTGTAGTTGTGCTAGCAACAGCAAGAGGCTCTTCAGTTTTATTTTTGGCCGCATTCTTTTTCTCATGATTTTCAATGATGCTCTGTGCGGTGCGAAAGATGGCATTCTTTGTAGCACCAAAGAAGTTCTTGAAGAGCACCTCATTCTTGCTAGTTTCCATGGTAGTGGAGGGCACCGATGAGAGTGGAGGAGAGGGAGTGTCGTTGATGGCGTGCTTTTTGCTTGGGTTGGCATTTGCGGGTACAGCAGCGTTAGTTGTAAGAACAGTACAAGCGGAGTCCACGACATCAGCTGTGGGCGTTGCAGCAGCTGAATTGTGTTCGGTATCACCGCAAATGCGCTCCTTGACAATGGCTGCTGTGGACATGTTTAGCTCGCGATAACGCATGCGTTCATCCAATGCAGCATCGCCATCGCCGCCTGCGCCATTAACAACATTGTTATCGTCCTGCTGCAGCAATTGTTGCTGCTGCTGTGCATGTTGTTTCTTGCGAGAGGGTCGCAGTGTATGACAATCAGTGTCCGGCGATTGATAGAAGCAGAGATCTGACTGCAGCATGCCATAATCTTCATCCATAGAATTGGTATCGAGTATTTCAATGCATTCCTCTTCGGCATCCATTTCGCCGGAGTCCAGAGATTCGTGCGAATGTCGTATGCGGTTTAGCGAAAGTTGATCCGAGTCCGAGCCGCAGATAATGCCTGTGCAAGCAAGAAAGTACAGATAAAGTGATGTTTTTGTTATGTATATCAATTGGAAAGGCAGCAGCAGTTTATCGATTGCTGATAAAAATGGTTGCCAAGTGCCTGTTTTTTTTTTAATTTAAAATTCTGACACATATGTATATCAGAAATAAAAATTGTTATTGAAAATAAAAAAAAAAAAACTTGAAAAATGACAAATAAAATAAAAAGATTTCATTAATTTTAATGCAGAAGCAGAAAAATAACGCAGTTATTGTTAATCAGCAAGTTGCCAAGTAAACCAACCTGAATCATCGGAGCCCAAGCTGGTGAGATCTTCGCGTTTCTTGCTGTTATTGTTGTTATTGTTATTATTGTTGGAATTGCTGCTGCTGCTGCATAAAATATGTCCAGCTGCGGCGTTAACAGCGGCAGCACAATTATGCGACGCCAATGTAGACGTCGAATTTATGGCAACTGAGGATGTGGCAAGGGAGCAGCTGTTGTTGTTGTTGTTGTTGTTGACGACACTCTCATTGGATTTTGGACGTGTACGCAAAATTGAAGTGGGTTCAACTGTAAAAAAATAAATAAAATCATCAGATGCTTATGAAGTATTGCAGCAATAACAACAATAACTTACCAATGACACTGGGATTCACTAGGTTGGCGGCTGTTGCAGCAATGTTATCATCGGCAACTACTTGAGACGGCAGCAAAGACATTGCGCCCAAAGTGGGCTCTGTTGTGGAAACTACTTCGTTGACATGTTGTTGGCCAATGCTCGATGATGATGATGATGATGATGATGTTGTTGTGGCTGCTGGTGACAATGCGGCTGTTGTTGCTGCTGTTGTTGTCAAAGAAGCGGCAGCGCCTAATGTTGTTGGTGCAGCTATGGCGGCATTTACACTTGCAGTTGCGGAAGTAACAATTTTTGAGCACATCGTCGTGCCCAATATCGATGTGGTGCAGAAGGTATTTTCACTTTCTGCATTGGGCGAGGACACTTCAACCTGTTGAAAACAAATTAAAGAAAAGATAAGTTTAAAAGATGCACATTAATTTGAATGCTCAATTTTAAATTGTAGGAAAGGAAAAGAGAATTTCCTATAGAATGAATAGAAAAGGAAAATTCAGGCGAAACATTTTTGGGGTTAAGTTTAACAGAAGCAATTTTTAACAAAGCGGCCAAATTTTGCGAAAGGTAAAAAATATTAAAGTTACTACTACTATACACCGGAATGGCATGATGGACTTAAGTTTGTTTGATTAACTGATATTTATTCATATTTCTAACAATCATTCAGAGCATAACATTGTTTCGATATATTTTGGGTTGTATTAGTTTGGTCAGTATTTTAAGGAATACGAAATTCTTACCAAAATTTCCGAAAAATATGGAATTTTTGCTGAAAAGCCAGATGGTATTTAAAAACTGTTTAAAAGAATTACTCCGAGCCATTCTAAACAGTTTTTGTTCTACATAATTTTTTTAAAAATCAAACTTTTTTGATTAAAAATTACTGAAATTTTAGTTAATTTTTCCATATTTTACTCACCACTTCGAGGCGACATACTCTTAATTTGGTTATAAATTAAACGGCATTTTAAAGTGAAGTTATTTGAAGATTTTATATAAAAGCACTAGCAAAAGAGATCGTCCTACGACGGTTTGGAAAAGCGTTTAAAAAACTTAAAAAAACTTCAGTTGCTTTTGCTTTTACTTTGCTGTGCTTATTGAAAATCGAACAGCAACAGCAAAAGCAGCAGCATTAAAAATAATTTGTTTTACTGCGTAGTACTACGAAAGCAAAAGAAATTATTTTATTGCTTTGCTTTTCATTTTGCTTTTCTTATTTGTCGCAGCACGACGAAAACAGTAACTCGTTTGCTTTGCTTCGTTTTGCTGAGGGATGAAAATAGTTTCAGCAAAACAGCAAAAGAACAGCAGAACAGCAACATTTTGCTGCGGTAGTGACTGCTTACAAGTGAACATATTATATAAAAAACATGCAAATAGACATGCGTCTCTGAAACGACGCAGCATAGAAACGACGAAGAAGAAATCACGAAAGCCAAACGAATACACAACATCCGAAAGCAAAGCGAAACTTAGCTGCTTAATAACTGCTGCTGTTGTAGTGCTGTGACAAATTAGAAAAGCAAAATGAAAAGCAACGTTTGCTTACGTAGCACTACGCAGTAAAATAAATTATTTTTAATGCTGCTGCTTTTGCTTTGCTTTTCAAAATTCACACAGCAAAGCAAAATGATCGGCATAACAATGTTTTTAAAAAACTGTCGGTAGCACTATCGCAGTAAAAATTTCGTTGCTTTTGCTTATCTGCTGAAAGCAATTTAAACCCTGGTTTAGAACCATTTATAAAAAGCTTAGGAATATAAAAAACCAGAAAGTCGTCACTGATAAGTATCAAATAAATTTTCTGCGCATACTTTTAGGCTGAAAAATTGTATGTGCATATATGTTAACCCTCATCGGTCCTTTGTATGCACGCGCATACAAATTCAAAATTAAATTTAGTAAAGAAGATATTAAACCTTAACCAATTGACATGAGTTTTTGGCAAAAAGCATTTTTCCATAACTTTATTCATTAAAGGAATAAATATTCTTTAAATTTTATTCATAAAATTTGTGGTATTTTTATTTCTTTTAAATGTTTTTAGTATGTATGCGCGCGCATACATAAAGAACCTTTTAGGGTTATGGGTCTTAGGGACCGATGAGGGTTAATATATTTTTAAAAGCACTGTAAAAGCCTAAATACAGTTTGAGCGATACACGATACGGAGTGTGAAGGCATAAGCGAAGCAACAGTAAGCATTCAAGCAGCTACTATATAACTTGAGAGAGTGGAACTGTTCATTTGTGAGCGAATTATCTTTAAAGTGCTTCGTAAAGATATATGCGAAGCAACTTATTGTAGCTAAGAGAGCTTTAAAATATTTTTATATTTTTATATATTTTACTAATGAGAGCAAGACTGCTTATGTGTGAGCAGATTGTGAAGTCAGGACAGATACAGATAAAAACAAGTAAAGAAAGTCTAAAGTCGGTCTAGGCCGACTATGAAATACCCTAAACCCACTTTTCAAAAATAAAAAAATTTTTATTGTAAATGGGCGTCTCCGTGGGCGGATGAAGCCTATATTTTAATTGCATTTAAGTGGTGATGAAAAATTTACACATACCAAGTTTTATTCCTGTAGCTCACAGTTAATGCCTTTTTTGTGCTTTTCCTATGGGAGGTGGGCGAGTTCATGGACGGATTACTCCCCATTTTTTAACACACCTTAGTTTTGGTATAAAATACATACATACCAAATTTAATTTCTCTATGACAAACATAAACTTATTTATTGAGTTTTAAACTTTTTGGGTTGTATGGGAGGTAGGCGTGTCCGTAAGCGGATGACGTCCATTTTTCAAAACCATCTTTGTCTTGTCATAAAAAACATTCGTGCCAAATTTTAGCTCTCTAGGTTAAACAGAGGCTTATTTATTGCGTTTTCAATTTTTGGGTTGTATGGGAGGTGGGCGTGTTCGTGAACGGATAACGTCAATTTTTCGAAGACATCTTTGTGTTTGTATAGAACACATACATATCAAATTTTATTGTTGTAGGCTAAATATGAGCTGAGTTGTGCAGTTTTCAATTTCGCGTTGTATGGGAGGTAGGCGTGTCCGTGGGCGGATGATGTCCATTTTTCAAAACCATTTTTGTTTTGTTATAAGAAATATATGTGCCAAATTTTAGCACTGTAGGTTAAACAGAGGCTTATTTATTGCGTTTTCAATTTTTGGGTTGTATGGGAGGTGGGCGTGTCCGTGAGTGGATGGCACCCATTTTTCAAAAACATCTTTGTGTTGATACGAAACACTTACATACCAAATTTTATTGTTGTAGGTTAATTATGAGCTGAGTTATGCAGTTTTCAATTTTTGCGTTGTATTGGAGGTAGGCGTGTCCGTGGGCGGATTCCAAAAATATTCAATAGTGCAGATCCTTGGGTCCATGTGACTATGTGTACCAAGTTTCATTAAATTATCTCAACTCCTTCTTCTTATCCTGTGTATACGGACAACACACAGACGGACGGACGGACGGACGGACGGACGGACGGACGGACGGACGGACATGGATAGCTCGACTGACGTGGTGACGCTGATCAAGAATATATATACTTTTCTATACCGGACTCGCTTCGTTCTATGCGTTACAAACGTTTGCACAAAGTTAATATACCCTGACCTTTCAGGTTTAGGGTATAAAAAAATCTAAGTAGGTACTGCATCTTGTATGGGAAAGAGGAGCGTGGTTACATTTAAATTTATTCATTTTTTTTAAAATGAATGAAAAATGTATTGAATACAGCTTATTATGTGTTGTATACATTACTGACTTCAATAAATACAAGCAATGTGTACTCAGTGAAGGTTTTATGCAATTTCTTTACACTAAATGTACTAAATACATAAAATATAAACTCAGTAGGTACATTTCTCGCCTGCAAAACGGCATATTATATTCATTACAGCGCACGTGTACACATCGATGAAAGCGATTTATTTATTAAATACATAAAATATAGACTCAGTACACGTCTCGCTTATACGATTAAAGTCACACATTTATTGCAGTACTCAGTACACATTCAATATGTACTCAGTACACGTCTCACTTCCATAACGGCATTAGATTTTGCTATTTTATATCATTCGTTGTTGATATGAAGAGTTGTATATGTGACTGTCACAAGCTAGTAAAAAAATCACAGCGGGAATGAGTTAATCCACTGTAATCTAAAACAAAAGTGATGAATGGATATGAAAGAAGTGGCTGGGTTTCATTTGACTGAGGATTATTCAGGCACATTCATGAAACAAAAGATACAAAATTTGGCGATATTTCGTTTGATGATCTCTTAACTATAGCTCCGCTACAACACATAACACGACAGTAGTTGATATACCGTTGGAATATTTCATATTTTCTCTAAAATACAAATTTTAATTTTTTCTTATGGTGTGTTGTTTAGATTCTGGATTAATAAAACTAGACAAGTGTAAAAAGTGTAAAACACCCTGCATCTTGAAAATCCTGCCACAACGGTAAAAATTGAGTACAGATTTGGAATCAGTGTTGAAAGCTAATACAGGCAAACCTGTTTTTGTGCGGTCCTTTTTTGTGCGATTTTATTTTTGTGCGATCTGTTTTATGCGAGTTTTATTTTTATGCGACCTTTTTGTGTGCGATATTTTTTTATGCGGTTTCAGTAATGCTTGCATGGGATATTTTTTATGAAATTTTTTTCAAGCGACATATTAATGTCGTGAAGTTATTCGCCCTAGTAAGGTCGCGGCGAAATTAGATCAATTGCATATTGCGCCATATTCTTAACCTGGAAAAGGATTTGATATTTTCGACGAAAATTATCTTATCGAAATGATTGAGGATTATTCCTTTAATGATAAAAACGTTATCGATATCTTATTTGATCATGAAGATGAACAAGGAGAATCGACTTCTATAAAAGCAGACAACATTTATGCAGGAATCCAACTAAGCATCAAATTAGAAATACATTTTCTTAGAATTGATAAAAACTGCAAAAGAAGCTTAAAATTTCAAAAAGAGCTTCGGGCATGTTTATCTGGCTATCGCGATATTTATAATAAGCTAACCAAACGACCGTCGTCACAAAGACTTATTACCGACTATATGGTAGCAGATTAAAATTCCACTACAATGGTGGTAACAGATAATAATTCCCTCTCAATATCTTCAAGTGATGAAAATGATTACGAACCAGATCAAAATAAGAAAATGCACGTTTTGGACTACGACGAGTATTGAAGTACGTTTGAATATACAGTGGCTCACAGCTTATTTGATGCAGTGCATACTTTCAACTTTAAGGCTCAATAACAGAGAAACTAACGGGAATAAAAAAAAGAATGTGGTATCATTTAAAAGAGCTAGAATTTTATTTTAACAAAAAACATAACGTATTGTGAAAATATACATTCCAATAACTTAAAAATTAAAAAAACAAAAAATACTGCTTTATTTCATCTCACAGCTTATTTTATGCACTTACTTTATCTGGGTAACAGCACATCAATGCTGCATTAGCTAACGGTACTTTGGTGTTCTATGATCCCGCTATATTTCTATAATTGCTTTGTGCCAGTTTCTTAGTCTGATTTTGTTACTTGAAGTGTCCACTGCTATGATTTTTAAAATAGGATCGCTCTCAACTCTAGACCAACGAAAAATGATTAAAAACGATATTCAAAACGGCTTCTCGCAAAAAAACTGCTGTAATGGTGAGTACCAATACCTCTTGAGTACAAAACATCATTAAGCGTTTGGTCCATGCGAATTGGTTGAGCAGTAAGGGCCGAGAAGCACTTAAAAAAGTTTTCATTACATCCGACGAGCGACTTATTGTACGAAATATAATGGGAATCCGCCACTCTCAGCGTCGAAATTGACATTTTAAGTTCACGCCCACCTTGGTTAACAGTTAAGTGTCAAAACTATTCACCGTATCTTGCGCAAGCAGAACTTTTATGGTATAGGAACAAGAATCAAGTGTCGTTTATCAGCTCAAAAAAAAGGCTTTTTGGACCCATCTACGTCAAAGAGCATTTTTCCAAAGCTCTAGAGTATTGACTTCAGTTTTTTTCGCGAATAAATCGAAATTCAATATATTCGGTTCAGATGGCATGTAGAATAACTAAATTCTTATACTCTGGAGCGGTGAAAATAAGTTATTTTTCGTTGATAAGTATACGAAGCCTTCTTTGGGCCTGATAAACGACTTGATTCTTGTTCCTATACCATAAAAGTTCTGCTTGCTTGAGTACATAAATGTCAATAGGTTTTCCCTCTGTGTGTCATTTAGTGATTCAACACAATGATGAGCATATGGCCAAAACTGTCATGAACTGCGTCTTAAGAAGTCCATCCTGTCCATCCAATTTAACACTAGTTTTTCCAGCATAGCCGACATCTTATGATAATTTTTATTGTTTGTGTTATTAAATTTTTGTACAAAATTGATCCTGAATTGGACCTAACTACATGTTTAATGGCAACTTCGAACGACTAATGATCATGTTCTCAACAAGCTTTACATGGCAGTTTTTACTCTCTAAGATTTGCTATTGTCTGCAGAGAGAGGTCTACTATTCAGAATAATTTTTCAATTAAAATTTTTTTTACAGGAGTGAGGATTGAACTCTGGCTACCGCGTTTCATTGGCTCGTACGCCACACACTTAGCAAGCACGGGTACGTTCGCCATCTCGCCAATATCGCACCGAATGTTGGTTGGTTTTCAACCAGTCAGTCGCAACTGGTTTATCAGCATAGACCAGCGACTTGACGTATCCGCACAAAAAATAATTTAACGGAGTCAAATCACATGACCTAGGTAGCCACTTTCGATAGGCCTATTGTTTATATGATTCGATAACCAAAATTTTGACCCAATAAAGTGCTGGTTTCACGCGCTGTATGGCTTGTTGCACCGTCTTGAAGGCATTTATCACTTAGACGTCAGCACTTAGACTGGATGTTGACGTGGCCAACCAAAAAGTTCTGAATCATTTGCCAATAGCGCTCACCATCGACAGTTACGTTGGCTCCACCTTCAGTTTTGAAAAAAGCATGGAACGCACTAATGATACCTTCGGTATGAAAACCACACCAGACAGTTACTGTTTTCTCTACGTTAAAGAGCCTGGATAGCCACTACAGCATTATTCTCACTTTATATATGGCAATTTTTGATAATTTATGCACTGGTAAACCAATTCTGACATTGAAGGAAGTCTCGATATCAATTTCAAAATCAGCTGCAGAGCAAATGAGGATTGTGGAGGCGGAAAGAGGAGGGGAGAGAGGAGGTGGTGAGGACTATAAAGAATTTATCTCTGAACCTCATCACTGCAATAATAATTTAATTATAAATTATGAAGGCCTGTCGGCCCAACACTTCTTGGAAAATTTAGTCATAGCCTGTTATAATAACTTAAAAACTTCCGATAACTAGAAACATTTGGAACAATTTTTTTTACAGAAGAAGCCTCGAAAGTGTTTTTAAATAAAAGTGAAAACACGGGTGGAATTTAATCCAGACAAAAAATTTTTCTAATAGGACGTGTTTCGATTCGAACCATCTTTAGCAGTGCCGAATATGACAACATTTTGTGGAAACCACATATCACTGACGTCAAGTCCATTAAATTTTACCTCTAAATAGTCTTACAACATGGCTCGGTAGCGAACGATATTAACTGTAACCATGGCGATTATTTTCATTGACGAAAAAATACGGTACAAACACACATCTGCCATGAAATTCAGACCACACCTTCACTTTTTGTGGAGTCTTTTTGAGTGTATGTGGGTTTTGCGTTGGATTTTCGACAAAGCCAGTTAAACTCAGGATTTTTCTTCAAACTTTTTCAGACCCCAATCGAAGAAGTTTCGGCGCTTCTTCATGATCATGTTAGGATGCAGACCAAATATGGACTGATGTGACAAAATGTGGACGAACAGATGCTCAATTTCTATGAACAGCATGGAATCGACTGATTTGACTCATTTTGAAGTCAACTGAGTAACTTACGATTGCGATATTTTTTTGAGTACTTCGATCGTTGCGTGACAATTACTAGACATTGAATAGTAAAAATTTTTATAGCACATAGCCTGTCTGATGGGACGAGTATTCTGACCGAAAATTGGTGTTAGTGCTGTTTAAGTTGCGACCACTGTACAGTGGAGTATTTGAGAGCGAAACGGTAGATTAATTCACAGGAGCTACGTATTAGGGCAAAAATGGTACCATAGGGGGCTGCTGATCTTGAGGAAGCTAGTAACTTCTATAGCAAAAACTAAATGTAGAAAAGAATGTGTAACCAAGGAATTTTAAGGACTCTGATAACGAATATAAAGCCGAGATTAAAAAATTCAAATTGGCTGTTCAAAATGGCGGCTATCAGACAGTTAACTTCTATGGTATAGTTTTATATGGTATTTACCATATAGTAGAACGAATTATATGTTAACTATGGTAGCGTTTTTGATGTTAACTTGTCAAAAGGTCAACTCAAAAGTAGACTAAAAGATATTATGTAATTAGAGATATATGTATGCATGGTTAGGAGTTATGTCCTGTGTTGTCCCTGAGCCTAATCCAAACTTTGGATGGTAAATTTTTTCCACATTAACTTGTTTTTAGCCACGGAATCCTTAACATAAATTTTTGTTACGCTATGGGTCGTGGTTTCAAATGGGTTAATGCTGAGAAAGTGCGAAAAAGCTGTACTAGCTAAACTTTATTGTTATTTAAAAAAAAAAAAAAAAAAAAATGGTAAAAGCTTAGTGCTGATACAATTTTGTATCCAGGAGGTTGTATGGTTTCACGAATCTAAAGTCAAAATTAATAACTTCAAAATGGTGGCGTCAATATGGCGGCCATGAGCAAAAGCTGACTTCTTAAGTAAAATCTTAATGCATACAAAATGAAGTTTACAAGAGGTTTTAAAGTTTTCGATCATGAGACATGTCTGATGACAAAATTTTCAATTCAATATATACTTCAGTACTTTTCGAAGTACAAATACATATAATATTGCGCGATGAACTGCTTCCTTAAATATATAAAAGGGAGATGTTTGAAACAAACACAAATTATTTATCTAATTTTTGGAAAGGTGCACTGAATTTTTCGCCCTCCGTTATGTCGAATAAAAAAAAGCGGAAAACGAAAAACATACTGGTGAACAACAAAAATAAAAAATATCAACAAAATTTCTTATCATAAAAAACATATTTATTTTATTTTGTAATTATATTTCTTTTACAAATTTTAAGTGGATGGTGAAACGCAAAAATAAAAAATCTTCAAATTTCAAAGCGCATTTCGGATGAACGGTACAACGGATGCAGAATTTTTGTCTTTTTTCCTCGGGTATCAAATATCTGTGTGTACCTGAAAATTGTAAACCTCAACTGGGAACCGACTCAGAATTGCGGTAATAATTAAAGCGGCCTCGGCAGTCGAAAGATAAGCATGCATGATAACTAACTCAGAGGTCCCGGGTTCAAATCACGGCCTGGTTTTGGTCTTACGCTTAACCTTTCTTCAATTGTTTTCTCATTTCTAATCAATTGAAATTAAAAATTCATTGATATATACGACTTTAAAAGATGTAGTTGACGGCAGAGAAGTTGATGGATGGAATTGCTTAATAATTTTAAAGGCATTACACTTGCCTTAAATTGAAATTATCATGTTAATAGTTCACCAGGATAAATATGTAAGTTTTGGTTGACGATTCGACATTGACAATATATAAGAAAAAAACCAAGGATGCGTTTGTATAGTCCCTATTGTAAGTCCCTATTGAAAGCCCTTCTTTAAATGTATGCACAGAGTCTTTCTTTAATTGCAGGTTTAATTTTTAAATTCCTTTGAAAAAAATAGCATTTTTGTGGAGGACGTGCGTCAAGAGGTTAGACAAAAGAAAACATTTCTGAAAATGAAGAAAGTTGTGTCCACAAAAGTTATTTTATGAGCGAAAGCATGCTTAAAAAACAAACAGAAATTATTTAACTTAGAAATTATTTAGCAAAATAAAAAATTTAATAATTTAACGAGAGCTCAGTTATGCCCAGTACAATTTCGTCTAATCAAAGCAATAAAATCTGCACAAAAAAAAAATATTTGCATAAAATAATAAAAACAAATAAATATTACAAATAATCAAATGTCTATAAAAAACTTTTTTTGTTATCACTTTCAATGACTGAATAGACGTAGAAAGCAGACGAGAGAATATGATGACGACGACTACGATATGGTTAGACATACAACAGCGTTAAATGCCACGAATTGACAGTTAAGAGTGTAATAAGGAAAACGTAAAGTGCTATGGGTTGGGGTTGGGAGGTGGTTAACAAACAATGTTATCTTAAAATTTTTAACGCTATTTAAATGCGAATTAAATATAAAACATAAAATTATTTAAAATATAGTACAAGCTAGTGTAGAAATAATAATAATAATTAGTATGACAAATTGATTTAGCGGTGAGTATGAAACTATTAAAAGAGAGCGCGATATGGAGAGATTGAGAAAATCTCAAACTTACCTCTGGTATGCGCTGCAGAGCGCTATCCAGGCTGCGATTGCGATGATGTTGCGTCAAATTGATGCGTGTGTTCGTCACTTGGGATACGGGTGGCAATAAAATGCCCATCGATCTGAAAGCACAAGAAATAACAAACAATATTTTAAAAGCTGTAGTTGAACGACCAATAAGCATAAATATATAAATTTATTAAATTAGTTTGAGGCAAAACAAAATTCTAGAAAAATCAATTTTATTTTTTGCAACAAATTAAACGCTGCCGCCCACTTACACTGCTAACCCGCTAGTAGAGCACTAGACAACATTATGTGTGTTTGGCAACATTTTGCTGTTGTTGCCTGTTTTTGTTTTTTTTCTTTTTTGCACTTTGACTTAACAGCGAGTATGTGTGTGTGTGTGTATGAGAGTTAGTGCTTGTATGTATTTGTCTGCGTATGTGGGAGAGTGGCAAACAGAGAATGTACTTCGCAATATGTTTAACAAAATTACTACATTTTTATTATATTAAAAACAAACTTCACTTCACAAATAATTCACAGAGTTTGCTTACCAACGAGCAGACAAAAGATTTGAACAACTTTTCTACTTCACCGTCAAACACAATTACACCAAAAATATTTAAAAAATTTAAAATAAAAAATGAAGAAAAAATCAGCTGGTATTCGTCACAATTGTTGAAAAACCACTAAACACTGAAACTCAACAAAACAAGTCATGGTGCTCTGTTACTGCTGCTGCTACGGCTACTACTACGTAGAGCACAAAAAAGTTGTGCCAAGACACGAACCACAAACTAGTAGCGAAGAGTATAAATGAGAGAGCAACAACAGTCATGCAAACACTGACTGACATTTAGCTAATGGAGCTCTCGACTCTATTTCTTCAATACAATGTGAACATTTTTATTATTATGATTATTCTTGTTTTTCTTGTTCGTTTTGCTGTTTATTCAATGACGTTGTGAATTTTTTGTTAAATTTATTCACCACTCAAATGCGGCGAGAGAGCGAGCAGAATTGGTCATCTGTGTTTGCGCTGAGTAACAGCAAGAAGCAAGGTTGGCGTTGTCGTTGTTTTCGTCGTAGTGTAGATTTTCAATAAATACACAAAATAAAGCTAAAGGCAGCAAAATGAAAACAGCAAGTAGAAAATAACAACAAATAAAGTAAGTGAAAAAAAACATGTAAAATTTAGCTAGAAGAAATTGAAACATAACCACGCTTCGGTACAACATGACGTATACGCAACATTATATAGAAAAGCGATGAAAATGAAACAATGAAAATATTTGAACAATGTGAATGATGGTGAACAATGAGTAAAACAAAAAGAGACAAAAAAAAAGGTAGTGCGTGTAAATGTGTCAATCATAAGCAAAACAGTTTGAATTGTTTGGCTCTAGTTCTATGCTCACATTTCTATTAATTCTCAGCTTGAAGTTTACTAGTGCTGTTAGAGCAATAATTTTATATTTTGGAATGTATGAAAATTTGACAATATTTTAGAAAGCTTAAAGTTTGAGTTAGTAGAACATTTTAAAGAATTATCTTTTTAATGAGCAGCAAATTGAAACTGCTTTTGCACTTTTTTTTGAGAAGCTATAACAAGCTTAATGCTATGAAAAAAATTTTTGCTCACAACTTACGACCGAAATAATTTTCAAAAGATGGCTTGCAAGGCGAATAGGTCATGAGTCGAGTACATACAGAACAATTAAAGCCTAACAACAACAAGATCAATTAAAAATTTAAGCATTCCTGGCCTGCTATTGACTAATTTGGTACAATTTTAAAAATGTAGAAAAAAACTGTGCTCAAATAAACAAAAAAGTATCAACACATGCCAGTGTAATAATACTGAGCTTGTTGCAAAAAAACAAAAAAAAAACAAATTGGCCATTTCAGCCATTGAAAGGACTTTGACCGAGCTTCTTATAATCAATTGTGTTGTGTGTGTTATTAAATGTTTGCACACAATTAACCGAGAACTGGACCTACATGTTTTATGCCGACTCCGAACGGCTCATGTTCTCAAGAAGATTTTCATGGCATTATTTACTCTCTGAGGTTTGCCATTGTCTGCAGAGAGGTGGTGACCGATCAGAAAAATTTTTTATTGAAAAAACTTTTCGCCGCGACTGGGATTCAAACTCGGGCTCCGAGCGTGCTAAGCCACACACTTAACCTGCACGCCACGGTCACCACAGCTTGTTGCACATCTCTCTTAATATTGAAGAAAGCTTTATAAGCTTCTAGTGGGCGAAAGAAACTTAAATTGTATGTAGTAAGTAGCATAGAATTATGGAAATAATCTTAGTTCTTGTACTTAAGAATCGTTAGGAAAAGATTAGTCTAAGCAATAAGCGTGACATGCCCACCAAAACCGAGGTTTTAAACGATATTTCGTTTAAATACTCGAAAATAAGCAGGATACAAGAGCTATAAAGAGAGTTCATATCAAAGAAGATTGGAATGAGAGTCTTATGGTGATTTTTGGAAGATATGCGGTGACACGCCTGTTTTAAGTAGGCGTAAAATTTAAAAATGCTTTAAATTTGCTTATGTGTATCATAGCAAGTCGATGATGTTCCAAGCTTAATCTTAAAATAACACAATGTGAAAAGATTAAGATAAAAATAAGGATACAGACAAAGATAAATGCATATAACTTTAAAATTAATGGCGTTTTCGTTTCTACCAAAAAATGTTGCCCTGTCGCAGTGCAAAATGTTTTCAATGTTGCCCGCAACCCTGTAAAAGTGCATGTTTTTGCCTACTCGAAAAATGTCAACTTAAATAAACGAATATAACCATCCTTGTCTAACGCACGCATGTCATAATATTGTCGTTTTAAAAACAGCTGATATGCAGGGCAATCATCTACCCTGAGAAAGTTTGCAGGGCAGAAAATGTGCCTTTTTTGCCATCTGTGAGTGTGACATTTTAAGAAACGAACACAGAATGTACTCACCCGTTTGCACTTATTTTAGAATCGAACACAAATAAAGGCAAGGGCAATGAAAAGGCAACATTTTTTGGTAGAAACGAAAACGCCATAAGATAAAGGTGACGATGCAGATAAAGACAAAGCTTAGAGCAAAGATAGAGACAAACATAAACCAACAACTAAAGGTAAAGATGAAGATAAAAACTAAAATAAAGATAAAATTTAAAATAAAGAAAAATATAAAAATGACGATATCGATAAAAACAAAGCTTAGGATAAAGATATAAACAAGGTAAAGGTAAATATAAAGGTAAAGGTAAAGGTAAAGGTAAAGGTAAAGGTAAAGGTAAAGGTAAAGGTAAAGGTAAAGGTAAAGGTAAAGGTAAAGGTAAAGGTAAAGGTAAAGGTAAAGGTAAAGGTAAAGGTAAAGGTAAAGGTAAAGGTAAAGGTAAAGGTAAAGGTAAAGGTAAAGGTAAAGGTAAAAGTAAAGGTAAAGGGTACAGGTAAATGTAAAGGTAAAGGTAAAGGTAAATGTAAATGTAAAGGTAAATGTAAAGGTAAAGGTAAATGTAAAGGTAAATGTAAATGAAAATGTAAAGGTAAAGGTAAAGGTAAAGGTAAAGGCAAAGGTAAATGTAAAGGTAAAGGTAAAGGTAAAGGTAAAGGTAAAGGTAAAGGTAAAGGTAAAGGTAAAGGTAAAGGTAAAGGTAAAGGTAAAGGTAAATGTAAAGGTAAAGGTAAAGGTAAATGTAAAGGTAAAGGTAAAGGTAAAGGTAAAGGTAAATGTAAATGTAAAGGTAAAGGTAAAGGTAAAGGTAAAGGTAAAGGTAAAGGTAAAGGTAAAGGTAAAGGTAAAGGTAAAGGTAAAGGTAAAGGTAAAGGTAAAGGTAAAGGTAAAGGTAAAGGTAAAGTTTAAATGTAAAGGGTAAAGGTAGAGGTAAAGGTAAAGTTTAAATGTAAAGGGTAAAGGTAGAGGGTAAAGGTAAAGGTGAAGATGACGATAAAGATAAAATTAAAGATAAAGATGACGATAAAGATAAAATTAAAGATAAAGATGACGATACAGATAAAATTAAAGATAAAGATGACGATAAAGATAAAATTAAAGATAAAGATGACGATAAAGCAGGGACCGTACCGGTTATGGTTTTTATCGACAAAGTCACATATTAACTGTTATCTTTTAACTTTTATTTTTCCCGACAAAAATAAAAGTTATTTTGTGCCTTATATTTTTTCTGGCAAATATAACAGTTACTTTTGACTTTTATTTTATCGGTCAAAAATAACAGTTATTTTTTGCCTATTATTTTTTCGGTCAAAATATCAGGCAATTTGTATTTTTTCAAAGGCCGTTTTACTGACTTAAACATTATTAACACTATCATTTTTTCGCCTCATCGGTGCGCACATTTTAGACATGGTATCAATAATTTTTAATTTTTCAAACGGTCTTTGAAAAAACACAAATTTCCTGATATTATTGACCGAAAAATAAAAGTCACAAAATAACTGTTATTTTTGACCGATTAAAGAAAAGTCAAAAGTAACCGTTATTTTTGCCCAAAATATAGAAGGCAAAAAATAGCAGTTTAATTTTAATTTTTATGAAATCAGTTGAAAATTTAAAAGGCACTTAATATTCGTGGAGCTGAGGCCATTTTTGTCATAATGGTATATTTGAAAAAGTCTTTCTACAAATTTTTTCATTATGTCTTTTACATTTGATTATTATAAAATAACAGTTATTTTCGGTCCCTGCGATAAAGATAAAGATAAAGATGACGATAAAGATACAGCTTAGGATAAAGTAAGAGACAAAAATAAACATAGAAATAAAAGTAAAGATAGAGATAAAGCTCAGCACGAAGAAAAAAAAATAAAAATAGATACAAACATAAAGCTATTTAAGATAAAGAGCTAATCTTTATTTTAAAAATAAAATTCAAGATAAAAATAACAATATAGATAAGGATTAGGCTCTAAAATAAAATATAGAGAAACGATGAAGAGAAAACTAAGGATAAAGAATAAGATAAAATAAAGACAATGATATAGATAGCGATAAAGATTAATATCAAGATTACTATAAAGTAGGGATGTGACGAATGCCATTGAGCGGATGTGGATCTGGAAAATGCTTCTATTGAGGATGCGGATGTTTTCAATAAAATTATAAGATATTTTTAAGAATTGAAGTTAAGAGTTTCCGAACTCTGATTGATAAAAAAATTACTTGGCCTGGCATCGGCTAGCTTGTGCTAGCCGATGCCCCGCGGGCCATAAATGAAACTCACGATTTATATCTAAAGTTAGCTTTATTCACAAGATTACTTATATTTTAGGCTTCCAAATTTGAACTGACTGCTCAACTTCTAATTACCCTAAAAGAAACATAATTTTACCAATACTACCTTACAAACTACCTGCGCATGCATACATTGGTCCCACGATGCGACGGAAGCTATCCAGACGCTGACTCGGCTTAAATTGCATGCGCGTGCAGTGAATTATGCTGCACCAGCATAAAACGGTAGTTGGCGCTGTGTTAACTTTGATCATATTTATTATTTTATCAAAATAACCGTTTAAAGTATAAAATAACGTATTTATAACAAACAAAGTAAAGCACATACAATTCCGTTTAATAGCATAACTTTAAAAAAAAAATTTAAATATTGAATTTCAATGACGCGGATCCAGATGCGGATGCAAACTATATCAAATTACAACAAGGTCGGCCTAGTCCAACAATGAAATACCCCAAACCTACTTTTTCAAAATACAATAATAGTGTTGAAAATGGGCGTGTCCGCAAGCGGATGAAGCCCATATTTTATGCGCATTTCAATTTTGATGGAAAATTTACACATACCAACTCTTATTCCAGTAAATCACATAAGTGAGTCTTTACAGTCTTTTCGGTATGGTGGGTTATATGAGAGGTAGGCGTTTTCATGGGTGGATGACAGATTTTTCGAACATCTTTGTTTTGATATAAAATACATACGTACTTAATCTTATCTCTATAGGTTAAACATGAGCTTATGTATTGAGTTTTAAATTTTGGGTTGTATGGGTTTTAAATAATGGTTGTGGGCGGGTCCGTGAGCGGATGACACCTATTTTCAAAGAAATTTTTGTTTTGATATATAAGAAATACGAACTAAATTTTATCTCAATAGGTTAAACGTGAGCTTATGTATTGAGTTTTCAATTTTTGGTTGTATGGGGCGTGGGCATGTCCGTGGGCGGATGACATTAATTTTTCGAAAAATATCTTTTTTTATATAAAATACATAATACGTACTTATTTTATGTGGGTTAAACATGAGCTTATTTATTGAGTTTTTAATTTTTGGGTTGTATGGGAGGTGGGCGTGTCCGTATGCGAATGACATTAATTTTATAACGAAGACTTTTTTGTTATCATATCTAATTTTGTTGTTGTACGGTAATTATGAGCTTATTTATGCAGTTTTTAATTTTTTCCTGGTATGGGAGGTAGGCGTGTCCGTGGGCGGATTCTAAAAATATTGCATAGTGCAGATCCTTAGGTTCATGTGACCATGTTTTCCATGCAAGTATCTCAACTCCTTCTTCTTATCCTGTGTTTACGGACAACACAGAGAAGGACGGACGGACAGACGGACAGGAGTAAATTTACTTCTCTATACCGGACTCGTTTATTTATAGGTGTTACAAACGTGTGCGCAAAGTTAATATATATATATACCCTGACCTCTCATGTTTAGGCAGTGGCGTAGACAGCTTTTGGTTCTGTGAAGGGTCTGCAAAAAAGTAATGACCTGCCATACGCTAAGTTAAGTAAATATATACTTGCTCGAGTACCCATTAAGTGTATGGAGTTTTCAAAAGTGACATTTTTTCACTCCCTGCGATCCTTCCTAGAGAATGGGTACTAAAATTAAGATCTGCAAAAATAAACTTGATCTCTGCACAGAAATTTTTAATTCAATAAAAAAAGGGATTTTTTTGTTATTGCAAAGAAATAATAAGAAAAAAATTATAAAAAAAGAAAGGAATTAGTTTGAATATGAAACACGGTTGTTTTAACTTTTGTTTTGTAGGAACGTAAATACATTAAGGAGGGACATAACATTCGCGGCAGAGAAAACAGACCTTTTTTAAAAATTCATTACTCAGTCAAAAACAAACATTTTTCCAAAATTGGCCCAAACATTGCCCAACATTTTTTTTATTATTGTAGAGAATTGAACAAATTACAAGAAAAAAAAAATTTTAAAAAAGCTCCAGTCATACGATAACCTATTTTGTTAAGATTTAAAAAAAAGTCATTTTTTTTTCCAGATCGGACAATTTTTGCGACTCCCAGCGCTGCAACCATGAGGCCCCGTTTTTTTTCTCTGCCTCTAGTTTGGAGCTCTATAAAACCATGTTGGAGTGAAAAATATATGTTTTTGCAATTTTTTTTCTTGTAATTTGTTTAATTCTCTACAATAATAAAGAATAAATAATTTTGGAAAATTTTTTGTTTTTGACTGCGTTATTAATTTAAAAAAGGTCTGTTTTCTCTGCCGCGAATGTTATGTCCCGCCTTAAATTTCTATTTTAAAATTTTTCGTTTAATTTGAAAGTATGTTTTTCTTCTCAGTGTACTTTTAATTTCAGTTCAGTTCATGAAAAATATTTGTATAAATATATAAAGCACTGTCCAGATTCACCAAAATCTCCAAAGAATGTGCCTCGGTAGTCGAGTGGTAAGCGTTCTTGACTGACAGCACAGAGGTTCCTGGTTCGAATCCCGGTCTGGCCATGGCCCTAAGCTTTTACCTTTCTTAAATGCTTTTTTTATTTCTAATGAACTGAAATTAAAAATTCAGCTATATATACGACTTTGGAAGTTAGTTGGTGGTAGAGATGATTGTGGAATGAGATTGCTTAATAACTCGAATTGACTGAGGTAACACTTGTCCCATATTCAAAATTAGCATGTTGATATAGTGCTCCGCAACACTAGAACACTCTACACTTGTTTATTCTGTTGTTTTCCTTTTCTCCCTTCTCATCTATCACCCCATTTTCTGATACGAACTTCTGCGTGGCAGTTAAATTCTATTCCTTTTCAACTTTTCAGGTTTTAAAACAAAATTTAATATGACCCCCACAATTAAAGAGAAAATTATATGAACTTTGGGTAACAGCAAAATTGAAATAAAGTATATTAATTTTCCTTGAAATATATTTATTTTTTTTTAAGGAAAAAATATCTTTGATGTTAAGATTTCCAGTGAATTCGTTCGTTTCCGGAATTATGTTCTGCATTCAGTTTTGTGTTCTTTTTAATATTATTCGAACTGAAATATTTTTAAGGGTAATTAAAAGAATAACATATTTCAAACGAAATGTTAGGAGCGTAAAACTACCTTTTAGTCTGAATTATAAATTTTAAATGGTAATGGTTAGAACAGAAAATAGCTAGATTTCACTAATGCATAAAATCTCTGTTATAATATCAAAAAAGGTTGACAAAAGGATTTTTATGTTAAGTTTTAAATATTAATATTAACACACAAGCAAACTTTGAAACTGTCTTTGAGAAACGAAAAGCAATTTTATATATAAATAAAACTAAAAGCAATTCAACGAAAACAAGCCACACACTGAGGCACTCATTTAATATTTTTGGAGCAACAGGTATAAAAAAAAAGTCAAGGAATAATATTTTTTTTTGCAAATGGCAACCACACACTAACAACAATCAAGGACACAACCAACCCAAATTTCTGTCAATAACAACAAAATCCTTTTAAGTGCACGACGAACGGAACATAGCGGTTGGCATGCATCCATGGGGAAATGTTTTTTTTTTTTATATTTACAATTATTTGCCAGGTTTTTTGTAAGGGCCCGAAAACCATATTTTTTTGTTTGTTTTTTGTTTTGTAAGTTTTTGCTTAACTGAGGCATTTTATTTAGCGTAACAAATTAGAAAACAGCAACAGCATTTAAACATGCCAATGAATTCCCCAACCGACTCTTTAAAAGTACCGCACCTAAAAGTAGCCCCAAAACACTATCAGCAAAAATACCTATTAAAGAAAACAAAAATAGAAAAACAACAAAACAAAAGGAAAACGTGTTAAAATAAGAAATCCAATAAAAATAAAATTGAACTAGAGAGGGTGAAAATAAAAGAGAGTGAGTAAAAAACCAAACTATGTGTCATGCACAATAGCTGGGCGAGAGAGCAAAAAATAATTAAAAAATGTAAACAACGAATTGTAAAACAAGAAACTAAGAGTAAAATATTAAAAAAGATTATGCTTAATTATTTAATTACTGCTTGAACAAAAAAAAAAAAAAAAATATATATAAATTAGAAGAAGCTTTAACAAGAAAAGCTCAACTTTGACAGCCAGCCATGAAAGGTAATGAAAACAGCCAAGGGTGAGAACAATATCAGCTGTGGGAAGTTCAATAGAGAATAGACCAAAGTGGTATGGAGCGAGTAAAAAAGAGAGGTGGTGTGTGCGCCAAGCAAGGTAAAGCGAAAGCTTGGTTATTTCTATTTGTATTAAGAAGTTCGAAGAAAGGCAGGTGGGTGAGGGTGGATGGATGGATGGACTTGCAAAAACAAAACACGCTGTCATGGGCAACACCACTTGACAATAGAAAGCTGATAAGCATGTGTGTTTTGTATTTGTTTTTCAATTGTTTGTATGGCGCTTATCAGGTAGCACAACGGTTATCACAGAATGTGCAAGATATGGAACAGGCGTGTCCACAAAAAGCAGCAAACGTAACTGTTCTGAGTTTTATGATAGTAATTATTATACAAAAAACACTAATTTTTTTTTAAAAAATTTATGTGTAATTCTCAAAACAATGCTTATTTTTCATGTTTACAACAAAAAGTAAAATACAATGTGTGGCAGAAGTAAAGGAAATTGTTTAAAGCGAAAAATTCTTTCATAAAAATTATTTCAAAATTTTGGTGTTTTTTCGAGATAATTGCACTAAAAGTTGAAATTTAAAAAAAAAAACCAATTTTTTTACTTTAGGTGCTAACAACTTTTCCGTTGTGACTCAATGGAAAAAATTTGCGGTGATAATTTGCAGGAAATTTAATTTTTTTTTTAAAAATTTATAATTTTATTTATTTGTTTTCCCTCCTAGCTCCCTAGAGGGACGTTTTTTCTCGCATCATGACGGAGAATCATTCCTCGCATTATTGTCCCTTAGATCTGAAAGACCCTGTATTAGATAAACAAAAGACAAGCGTCATGCCGCGCACCTTATATCGCTCAAACGCTTTTTTGCTATTACATGGGTTTTCAAAATTTAAACAGCCTAAAAGTATGCAAAGAAAATTTATTTGTATTTATTTTGTTCCAACTGAGGATGGGCTTAATACAGGTACAACTATAAAATATATAAAAATCGTTATAAATTTCAAGAGTGCCTTAATCGCTATACATTGTCCTGGCATTCATTTGTTTATTTAAAATTTTGGAAATAATTATTTCGGTTCCAAACTAAATAAATAATGTCCAACCGAATATTCGATTTCGGTCAGTTTCGGCCATTTGAATAACTTTCGGCTATTCGGCATCAATATGGCCAAAACCGAATATTTCGTTCATTTCTTAAATCGTAGATGTGGGGAGTTCGCTTTGATAAAAATTTTTAATGGTGTTAAGTAGAACAAACATGTGATATTCACAGTCATTTCATTAACCGTGTGAGTTGGGCCCAGCACAAAACGATAAATGCATTTTGTTTCATATTAAAAATGCAGACAAGCTCTTTTTATAGATTATAATATTAAGTTACTTAACCTTAAATACTAAAAACTTCTTTAAGGAGGTGGCACATAACATTCGCGGCAGAGAAAACAGAACTTTTTTAAAAAATTCATAACTCAGTCAAAAACAAACATTTTTCCAAAATTTTTTTTTCCAAATTACAAGAAAAAAAATTCAAAAAAATATATTTTTCACTCCAACATGGTTTTATAGAGCTACAAACTGGCGGCAGACAAAAAAACGGGGCCTCGTGGCTGCAGCGCTGGGAGTCGCAAAAATTGTGAGATCTTGAAAAAAAATGACTTTTTTAAATCTTAACAAAATAGGTTATCGTATGACAGGAGCTTTTTTAAAAATTTGTGATGTTCCAAATTTGAAAAAGTGTTTTTCGAATGATATAATTACTCCAAGGTAGTATTGACGTTTCTGTTGGAAGCGGACGTTTGTCAAAAAATATAACAAGAAAGAGAGCGCTCACAATCCGTCATAGCATACAATTCATTTTCACTGGTCACATTCAGCGTACCCAACAGTTGCCAACTGCTAAGTCAAAACTTGATGCACATAAATATGAAGTTGCGCATTAAAATGCGTTTAGAAATAGAAAATTTTTAATTTGTCGGTAAAATTTCCATTCGTATTTGATACAAAGCTTGATATTTCATAAACTTGACAATTTTTCTGAAACTTCAATACCAATAATAGTGCTCCCCGATGTGTTGCTGTCACAACAGTTGACACAGCTGAATGTGGCCAAAGAATATAACAACGAACAGCTGTATTTGACAAGGGTTCGTTTACTTGTAGCTGAGAGAATCAACATTTGTCAACACTACCTGGTAAAATTATTCTGTCATGTTTTTTCGAAAAAAAATATTGACTATAAAAATTCATAAAAAATCGAAAAAAAAAAATTAAAAAAAGCTCGTGTCATACGATAGCGAATCAAGTTTAAAAAATACAAAAAAAAAAATTTCGTCAAAAAATGAACTAGTGAACGCTAGTGCCGCAACCAGTATGAAAAACATGGTTTCGAGATAAACGCGTTCAAAGTTTGTGAACAAAGAAAAATGCAAAGAAAAATAAAAATGCGCTCTCACTAATCCGGCTGTTACTTTTGAACCCGTAGGAATTTTTCCATGAAATAAGAATCTTAGCATCTTAAGAATATTTACTAAAGTACAAAATTATAAAAAAAAGTCGATTTAAAAAAACGGCCAATGTCATGTCCCCCCTTAAAGTGGTATTAAAAATGATCTCTTTATTTATTATTTTAAAGTTGAATTTCAATATTCATATATTCATATTTCAATATTTGTCGTATATATACTAGACCGGAATGAAATTTAGATTCCGCTGGTCAGGGTCTCAAAAGTTAGAGAAACTCATTAAAATAATTTCTGCATACTTTTTTTTCAAATCGGAGAAAAACCGCCGAAGCAATTTTGATTCTCCTGAAGGTCCTTTTTGTTAAAAAAACATGTTTTTTGCTTGTAACTTTTTATTTTTCACAGAACGCATACCCACATCTGCTAAAATATTAAATTTCTTACTTATACCAATATTCTGATACACAAAAAATTTCAAAATTATGTTTCATTATAACTCTTATTGACCACCAAAAATTGAATTTTTTGATATTTTTAAAAAGACTTTTTTTTAAAACCGCTTTAAAGACACATTTTTTTCTAGATTAAGGTATTAAGTTCTTCTTTTTTTCTGTGTATCGCTCATCAAAGCTGTGAGCGAAAATTGACAGAATGTGAGAAATCGACTTTAGAAATCTGATAAAATGAAACATTTCTTATTCATACAAGCAATTAATTTAATTTGTTCACTGCTTTATGGTCCAGTTTTCGATATATTTTTTTTTTTCAATCACATAGCTTTGATTAAAGCGATACACAGAAAGAAAGAAGAACTTAATACCTTTCCAACAATAACAATTCCAGGTAAATCTAATAAAAACTGTGCCTTTTACAGCGGTTTTAAAAAAATGCCTTTTTAAAAATAGTAAAAAATTAAATTTTTGGGGGTGGATAAGAGTTATAATGAAATAAAATTTTAACATTTTTTTTATGTCAAAATGTTGGTATGAGTAAGAAATTTAACATTTAAGAAGATGTGGGTATGCGTTCTGTGAAAAATAAAAAGTTACATGCAAAAAACATGTTTTTTACCTAAAAGGACCTTCAGGAGAATCAAAATTGCTTGGGCGGTTTTTCTCCAATTTGAAAAATAAGTATGTATAAATCATTTTAATGAGTTCCTCTAACTTTTGAGACCCCGACCGGTTGACATTTTTTGTATCCATACAATAATGATCCGGTCTAATAAATACGTTACTATAATCTGTTTGAATTATGATTTTGTAAGCTTTTAACAAGGAATGCAAAAAAAAAATAAATTTTTTTTTAACAAATTTTCATGTAGACATTCAGTTTCGGTTTCGATTTCGGCCGAATATTACAAAACTGGTCGAATTTCAGTTTCGATTTCGGCCAAAATTTTGGTTTCGCTCGGACACTATAAATTACCCAAAGATAGCTCAAAAATGAAATAATTTGCCAAAAAAATTGCACTTTGCGGTTCACGAAAAGAAGAAAATAGGTACAAATAAAATTAAATTGGTAACATGCAACAACATTAGTTCAAGTTTACAACATAAGGAATATCTATTTAAAAATGAAATGCTCATAACATAAAATTATTGTATCTGCACACAACATATAAGCCAATTGAGCCACTATCTGACCACAACTGACATGCTAGCTGCTGAGCTCCGCACCTTATATCGCTCAAACTGTTCATTCTTGCTATTGCAGTGCTTTTATTAGACGAAAAAAAAAGATCAGCCTGAAAGTATGCCGACAAAATTTATTTTATACTAATCAAAGTAACGAGCCATTGACGACGACTGCAAAGTGAATATAAAAAGGTTGCCATATCGTCTAACTTTAAACCCAGTTTTTGGGGCATTTGAGACCCTTTTGTGATTAAGATAAAGTCTGTTGAAAACTCGCCTATGCATAAAATCGTCTAATTTCAATTTTATACCGTTATTTATTTTATGGTAAACTAACTTATGCATATTTTTTATTGTTTTGTTGTCAACAAGTGATCAGTATCGTGCATTCTTTAGAGGCATCAACAACGTAAACGAAATTGTAGTAAACCACACTTTTATTGCATTTAAAAAAATATTTTATATGGCTTGATTTTTTTGAAAAAAAAGTGAGTTTTTGTATTATTATTCGTTAAAAAAATTAAAGATATTTTTCTTTTCGATAGATTTCATGCGCGTGTCAAAGGGTTAAGGAACTTTTGTAGACTTTTTCTTTTTATGAGAGCAAAACTTGTTAGTGAGAATTCCACTTCCAATTTAACGCTTTTTACATTTAAGCGTATAACTTAAGTACAAGCAGACTGCAAACTAAAATAACGGTTTGTTTGATCAAAAAGCAGTTAAAAACGCTTCAAGAGCACTTCAATTTTGAAACATGAATGAAAGAAATATTAAAGCCATTTTCTTAATATTTCTCTTATCTAATAAAGCTTAAATCTAATAAAGCTGCTTTGAAAGAGAATCATTAGAGCGAATTCTTAAGAAAAGCTTAAGCTAAGCAAGAACTAATGCGATATACTAAGAGCTTGTGTACAGTTGGAAGGCTCATTAAGAAAAAAAAAAATGGAAACAAAATTTTAAATATAATTTATTGACGTCAGAAAACCAGCTATGAATGTGATTCACAGTACCAACACATCCAATGTTAGCTTCACAATTTCTTGGAAATATGGAAATCAGCTGCAGTTGCAGCTGAGCAAAAAATGTTAACTATTAGAAATAAATAAATGTATGTTAATTTTTTCTCAAACATAGAGAGATAAAGATCAGAAAATTTATTAATTTTTTGCACAATTTACAGCAGGTGCAAAAAAACCACACCCACCCACTGTTAATAAAACATGAATTTTCAATTTATAAATAAACGCTATCGATTCTAGATATATTTAGAATTATATAAATACCGCTTAAATGAGTTGAATATTAAAAAAGCTGCTTTCACACACGACGTATACGTAACATTAATTAAAAAAAGTTTAGCTTTGATGGACTACATTTTAGAATGTATTAAATAGAGTCATTAAACAAAAATGCCACAAAGCACACTTTTTGCTTAAAAACAAATGCAAGTTTTTAAAATTGTCAAACAAACACACAGCTAGAAACAGAAGGCACAAGCTTAATGATAATATAATTTTTAATTTAATAAAGGAATATGAGAATAAAATAAAATTAGAAGAATGCTAGCTGATTAAAACTTAATAAGTTGAAATTAATTTTATTATTTAAAACTAAAGCGTTGAACAGCAGCGCTTTGAATTTTATGGGCGACACATTGTGGGCGACTTAAACCAATTTCTATGCACAAGTACGACAGAATATAGATATTTATATAAACAAAAACTGTGACCGTAATGCAAGTGTGAGGTAGTAATTGCCAAACTAACGGTAATTTAATTTTATTTACACTATTTAATGCTTTTCACCACGATATTCATGATGCATGCAATGCGAATAGAATGTAAATTTCAAGCTTTTTTAAACTTCAAGTTGCAGGTAAAGTTACTTTAGAACAAACAACAAGTCAGAATTTCAAGAATTTGTAGAGAATTTGTTGCTGTTTTTATAAAGTTGTATATCACATATTTTAATTAAATTTTAAAAAGCTATAAGCTTCTCTTATGTTCATGTTAAAAAATGCTCGAAATTGTATTTTTTATCTATAAAGAGCAAATTTTACAATTAATTTGAATGTTTGAGTCCGTAATATCGAGTTTACGAAATATATAAAATATGTTGGATCCCTTTACATCGAGTTAACATAACATCTTAACATATAAAACGCAAGTGTCACGCTACGCACCTTATATCGCTCAAACTCTAAAGTACTCTTAATATACTCAGCCTGAAAGTATGCACACAAAATTTATTTGATATTTATCAGTAATAGCCTAGACACATTGACGACGACTGCAACATAGCAACATTCGAGGTGAATATAAAACTGTTATTCAATCATCTATCATATCTTATCGACTGTGACCCGTCATAGAACGGGCTTTTAAGCTATTATAAAATAACCAAGAATAACATAACAGAAAATGACATAGCATAACAAAGCATAAGATAGTAAACGTAACAGAAATAATATAACAAATCATAACATAGACTATAAAAAATGTAATAGCTACATAACATAAAAAAGCATAACATAACAAAGAATAACATAACATAACCTAACATAAGATAAAATAACACCAAATAAAGTTACATAGCATTATGCAACACAACATAACATAATAGCAGATAACTTAACATGACAAAAACCATACAAAATTATAATTTTACATAACATAATAACACCTAACATAAAATAACATATGATAACAACATAAAAACCATAACATAATTAAAAGTTACATAACAAAGCATAGTATAGCATAACATAAGGCAATATTGTGTAACATAACAAATATTTACTATAACATAATTCCGTAAAATGTGAGTGCGGAATGCTTGATTTTTTTTAAAAAAATTTCATAGCATATTTTTAGGCATTTTTATTTTGTGAATAATTGAAACTTCAAAAACTTTTTTTATTTTTTTTCATTTTGAAATTTTCAGTTTTATAAAATTTTTTAAACATATTTCGTCGCACTACTATGGTTTCCGTTTTAACTTTAAGGTATTTTATAAATATTTAGAACTAAAAATTGGTATTTGCACAATTTAAAATCGAAAATGTGACCAACGATGATTTCTAATTCAGCTTAAAGAAAGTTAATATTTCATGTTTTTACCTTCCGGAAAACCGGGCCGGAAAACGTCATTTTTGACGGGAAAGAACTAGTAATAAAAACATAATAAGACATAATAAATAAATAATAACATAACATAACATACAATAACATAACATAAAACGATTTAAAATAATAACATAACATAACATAACAAAATATAAAATAACATAATAAAACATAATAAAACCCATAATATAATGTAACGTAACATAACAAAACATAATATAGCATAATAAAAAATAACACGACAGCACAACATAGTATATATAAATAAAAATAAAGCGTCATATGAAATAAAAAAACTCTAAGCTTTCCAAAATTCAAAATCGACTTTTTGATATATAATGATGCACCGTATCAAAATACATGTTCTATTCAATTTAGTGTTTTTTTTTTTCAATTTAGAAAGTTGTTTGCTTCTCCTGTAAAAATTTTCAAATTTTAAAATTTAGGACTTTTTTTATTTCATACTAGCGGATGTAACCCGGTGTTACTCGGGTTTGTGCCTCGAGCACAGAAAGAGGACGATTTTCAAAACAGCTCTCATTTTTACGTTTTTAAAATTATCAATTCAATTTTAAAATTTTTTAAATTATCGTTTTTTGCGGTTTTGCCCCCTCCTTCCGTCGAAAGTGTTTAGTCAAATTTCCGTAAAACTGTACCTGCCAGACATGATTAAAACAAAAAATCATGTCATGATATCCTCAACGTCTCGATCTGACGTCTGGTTTCTGAGGAAAATGGACACCCGCACTCGGAAAAAAAACACATATCTTCCTCCGGTGAAAAATTTCTCTATTTTCGATAAAAGCAATTTTCTCTTTTCAAATAAAATTTTCTTCAATTAGAATAAATTTTCACATTTCCGAAGAAATATTTCTTCACTTGTAGGAAATGGAAATTTTTCAATGTCTCTTATTATAATGACAAATATATTTCTCGCACAAAAAAATTCTCATTTATACAGAAAAATTTTTTGAAAATGAAAATTTTTTCCTATATTTTTATAAAAAATTCACTATGAGAAGTATTTTCTTCAATAAAAACAAATTTTCTCAAAAATAAAGAGTCTTTTTCTCTAAAATCGAATTATTTTTATATATTTCTCTTTTTCAAAGAAGGTTTTTATCATTTTTAGAGCATTTTTAGGATCGCATTTGGAGAAAAGCATTCTCTGGAGCAAGGTCAATACCATTTTCCAGTAAATATGATGCCATTTTTATCATATTTCGAGAAACTTTTTTCTGATTGCAGTTTGAAAAGTCATTTCGAGTAAAATTTCTTTAAAGTTTTTCTTAGCATGCATTTAATATGCAATTTTATCTCAAATAAATTCCAATTTTAAAAAATCCTATAAGCATCGATTCGATTTTTGAATTGTGTTCGTTCATCTTCGGTTTTGGTCGATACTGTTCGGTTTATTTTTTTTTTTCATCGTTATATAGTTCTGCTGGTATTCGTTAAACTTCGTCTTTGGTTCTTGACTTCGTTTGCCTTCAGCTCATTCTTTGATTTTTTGTCGAAAGAACTTTTAAAAGAATAGGATCTATTTTAGTAACAGATACAAATGCTTGCCAAGTTTTATCAAAATCGGTTCATCCGTTTTGACGTGAATGAGCCGAACATAGTTGATTGAATAAAGCGCCCTCTCATGGAAGTTTTCTGAAATTTAAATAGCCTTAATTCTGTTGAGTCAAGTTATTTCACGTACCAAATTTTAGTAAAATCGATCAAGTCATTTAGGAGTTATTGAGTCTTAACAATGCACTACTTAAAGCGCCCTCTTTCGGAAGTCTTTGGAATTTTTTATATTTTATGCCCCCTAACGGAAGTCTTTGGAATTTTTATAGCATATGTTATATTGGGCGCAGTCGAACCTTCATTCCATATTTCATTGAAATCGGTCCAGGTGTTTAGGAGTTATTATAGAATGCCAAGCCCACATACTTCCGCCCAATTTCTTTAACCTATGCTTTATCTTGGGTGCAGTTGAACCTTCATACCAAATTTCATTGAAATCGGTCCAGGAGTTTAGGAGCTATTAAGTCTTAAAAACGCACTACTTAAAGCGCCCTCTTGCGGAAGTCTTTGGAATTTTTTATTGCCTATATGTTTTATTTTGGGAGCAGTTGAATTTTCATACCAAATTTCATGGAAATCTGTTCAGGAGTATAGAAGTTATTACAGAGTGCCACGCCCACATACTTCCGCCCAATTTTTTACCTATGCTTTATATTGGTTGCAGTTGAACCTTCATACCAAATTTCATTGAAATCGGTCCAGATGTTTAGGAGTTATTGAGTCTTATAAATGCACTGCTTAAAGCACCCTCTTGCGTAAGTCTAACTTTCATGGCTTATGTTTTATTTTGGGAGCAGTTGAACCTTCATACCAAGTTTCATTGAAATCGGTCTAGGCGTTTAGAAGCCAGGGGCGCAACCAGGAATTTTTTTTGGGGGGGATTTTATCAAATGTAGAACTTATATATAAAAGCAATTTTACGTAATTACAGCGGCTGAGTTGTAGAGGTTAGTGCGTTAAATTTTTGCACTAATGGTTCCTTGTGCAAACTTCAGGCATGACCAGCACCATATTTTTTTTTTTTTAAATTAAAACGGTCACTGTCAGGGCATTCTATCCGTACAGAAGGTGAACAGCAGTGGCAGCGGTCGTTTTAAAATAAACTGGCTTCAACGTTGTTTAGGATCTGTTCGGCCAAAATATTTTGCAAGCACCAGTTGTAGGCCGTTTTAAGGATTTTTTTCCTTGTTTGGCAGTTGTACGAAAGTTATAAGGCTTGAGCTAAAATATTTTAATGTTTACTGGGGTCCCAATAAGATCAGCAAAAATTCAATATTTCACTCCCCACACATTCAGAAAAAAATACCTACCTTTCGTCGATACAAAAATTTCTCTTTTTTCGATAATTCAATTAGAATAAATTTTCACATTTTCAAATAAATATTTCTTTACTTGTGGGAAATGGAAATATTTCAATGTCTCTAATAATGATAAGTATTTTTCCCGCACAAAAATTCTTATTAATAGAGAAAAATTTAAGGAAAATGAAAAATTTTTACTAAATTTTGATAAAAAATTCATTGTGAAAAATTCTTTCAAAAATAAGAAAGTCTTATTCTCTAAAAACGATATATTTTTATATATTTCCCTTTTTCATTTTTGGGGAAACCACATTAGAGAAAAGCATTCTCTGGATCAAACTCTATAACATATTTCTCTAAATATTATGTCTTTTTACTTATTCCGAGAAACCTGTACTGAGTGCAGTGAACATTTTTCATCCATACATCACTTCGTTGTAAAAATACCCAATTGGCTGGCACTAGCTTTATAATTCGTCCTTTAGTGAGCACTAGTTATGCTCAATTCCGAAAGTAAAAACCGCTAAATTTCTGACACCTTGGGATGAAAAACAAAGAGTCTGAATTTGAAAAAAAATCGTTTGGTATTACTTGTCCAATGCGCAAATGCTGACGAAATCGAAATAATATATTATTAACGATAGGTCTTTGCTACACTTTTCCAAAATCGGTTAATATTTGCGCAATTTTGAGGAATTTTCATGAAACTGATTTTGAATATCCAATGGAAGATTATGAACAAGGCGTGTAACTATATTATGTCACTGGATGGGCGAACAGAAGAAAAATTTAATCAACATGTTTCTTTTCCTAATAAGCCATAATTCCTTTATTTCGGATAATATTTAAAAATTTAGAGAAATTTTATGAAACGGATTTTGGAAACTACGATGGAAAATTAGAAATTGTTAATTTTTTTCTCCACTTTAGGAAGTCAATCGGAATTACTTTTATAATGAATCACATGACTTCACTATAAACTTAATTCTGTAGAGTTTGTGTTATCGATGTTTAAAAAATGACTTTAAAAAAGGACAAAAAATAACAATTTAACGGGAAATTTCTTTGATTTTTTCAGTGGCGAGTGACCGATTTTCCTCAAATTGAGGCTTTTTTACTATGTCTTACATTTGAATTAATTTGTTTCCAAATATTTCAAGTTTACTCCATGCTAGAAGTTGAAAATATAACTCAAATCGAAGTATTGCCAACAACCTTTCAAGTGGTCAGAATCAGAATATAACAAAAATTAAACGTGTGTAGATAGCCGGATCGAAATTGAAATTTGACTACACACTGACTTAAAAGTAAGAGGGACTCTTAAAAACAATTTCTGTATAGTTTTGCTTGGATCGGAGAAATCCTCATGGAGCGGTTTGGTTCTTCTGAACGTCTTTTCTGCAGAAAACGAATTTTTTTGTATAAACTTTTTTCTTCAGAATGCATACCCAAATAAGCAAAAAACTAAAGATTTTCATGGTACACTAAATAAATATTTTGTTATTTTCGAAGAGAAGTTGTTTTCAATACGTGTACAATATGTATTTTTCATGATATTCACATGAATTTAAATTTATTGGAAAATTATTGAGCTCTTCTTTCCATTGATATATCGTATGGTGCAGTTTAATCAAAACTAATTATATCAAATGTGAGAAATCGATATTCAAAAGCTCCCTTCAGCTCAATTATTATATAATTGCCATAATTACTGTTTGATTTTGGCAAATCTTGGTGGGTATATATATAAAAGTGGGTACAAATCGCAAATCGATTTCTTTTTACTTTAACCAGTTTTTAGTAAAATGAGCGCCAGATAACGCTCTAGTACAAAATTCATGATTTTCGAATATTTATATTTTTTAAACACTTATAAAAAACGCATTTTTCATAGTACTCAGTTTTGATTAAACAACATCATACGATACACCAAAAGAAATAAGAGCTCAGTACTTTTCCAATCTCAGTACTTTTGTAATCTTAAATGCATTTGAATATCAAGAAAAATACATTTTTTATAGGTATTTAAAAAAAATATTTTCTAGTTTTTAAGAGTACTTCTTACTTTTGAGTCGGTGTCCGGCTCACTTTTTTTTCTCCATACAAAATCGATCCGGCTTAATGTGCAGTCTGAAGGAATAAAAATGACTAATTTAGTAGATTATGCATCAACCAGAATCTATTTGAAATATACATTTGGGGTTTTCACTCATTTCATAAAACGTGTGATTGCTTTTCATGTGACTCACTTTGATTTAATACTATTTTGCTAGGTACTACAATAATTTTTGGGGGGGGTTTAAACCCCGAAACCCCCCTTTGGTTGCGCTTATGTTAGAAGCTATTATAGACCGCCACGCCCACATGCTTCCGCCCACTTTTTTACACCCCCTATGTTCTTTCTCACTATGAAAGGTACTCGGTGTCCAAATTTCAGTTCAATCGGATAAACGGTGCGCGAGCCTATTCGGAACAGTCAGACAGACAGACAAACATTTGATTTTATATATAAGATGACGATATAAAAAACTTATATAAAATTTTGATTTTTAATATCAAATAAAATTTTTTGTATATACTTTCAGGCTGAAGATTTTGTTCGGATGTCATAACCTAAGATTTGGTAATAAAAGATACATACCTATAATAAATAAATAATAATAGAGATTAACTACGGTACTATTTCAGGTGACTTTCAAGGTACTTGTAAGGTATGTTTTGTATGCATTATAGCTAAGACTCAGGCCAGTCACAATACTATTTTCTGTAAAATTTATGAATTTCTTTTTTGAGATTTGTGCAGTGAACATTGCAGTGAACATTGCAGAAGATTCCATAATTATGTATTCACTACAAAAACTTAATCACGAGAAGAATTCTGACAACACGATGTTTTATGAATGCGATCGATCAACTATAACAAAACAATAGCTTTCTATTTACTTTACATTTTTATTTATTTTAGTAAAAATGTAGACAGTTTTGTAATACAGTGATTACTACTTTCGATTTTGTTTACTATTTAAATAGTAAAATGAGAAGAATGTAGTAAAATAGTATTAATGAAAAATTTATATGTAAAATTTAAATGATTAAATAGTTTTGACGATTTTTAAATTTGCGGTTTATAGGTTGGCAAAATTTGGTTTTAAAGCCAAAATATTTTTTAAATAAATTCAGATTCAGAGAGCTGGCAAAATTTTCTTCTCAACAAGCCCAAAATCAATGATAAACTGCCTTTTTTTGAACTTTTTACCAGTTTTTTTATATAAAACTTATATATTTTTTTTAACTCCATAAGCAAATTTTTACTGTAATTTGCGTGATATTGGGATTGATGTTAAGCCAATGGTTTCGTGGTAAAATTTTCTCAGAATTCATCATAGTTTACTTTTCTGCTATACGCATTCTTCGTTTTTTCTAATCCGAACAATTTGACCCGCCCTAACATACATACATACACATTTTTCGAAGACCGTTTCCTTTGCTTACCAGAAATATTACTTTTGTGACTTTTGTAATATTTCGGTTTTATGACAACAGTTACGCACACTTGAGGAGTTTACCTTCAAATCCAGATAAGTCATAGGAAAAAAAATTTTAATTAGAAATGCCATTGTAAAGCTAATGTTGCAATATATCGATCCATAAAATCCTCTTTGATAAAAATGTTAAAAATCCTAGAGAAAAATGAATTCAAATATCTCCTTTTCAATCAAAAGCAGACATGTCCACTGTAAATTTTCAATCAAAACCAGATAAGTTCAAGCAAGTTTTCATTTGTATTGTTTTCATTCAAATTGTAAAAATTTGTTTGTGTCAAAACGTTGGTATAAGTAATAAATTTAACATTTTAGCGGATTTGCGTTCTGTAAAAAATAATAAGTTAAAAGCAAAAAACATTTTTTTTTTACTAAAATTCAAAATTGGTTCGGAAGATTTCGTCCGATTTGAATAAAAAGTCAGAAATCATTTTAATGATTTCATCTAACTTTAGAGGCCCCGAACGGCGGAATCTAAATTTTGATTCATTTCTAACTTTCAAAACTAGACAAGTCCAAATTTTAAATTGGAAATACGAATTTTTTTTGTACTATGAGACTAAGTATTTTTTTCGCATAATATATCTATTCCTGTGGAGCGTAATTTTGCATAATTGGTTTGTTTATAAAAAATGTCTGATCAAATTAAGACTTTTTTTCGATTTCCCAACAATTTGATCTGTGTGACTTGTCTGGTTTTGAATGTAAGCTCCTCAATTAAAGCCTTATATTTTGGTACAAACAGCCTGCAGATAAAACAATCATAAGATTTAATAACAAACACACGTCTAAAATGTATAATTATACAAAATATTACAAAAAGCATTAATTCCAGAAAATTGGGTTGAGTGTGCTTCAAGCATATATATATCTATATACTTATATATATATTTATACATATACCTACATGAAAAATCTAATAAAACCTCAATTAAAATAAAGCTGCATAGATATAAATCCAGTTTTTAAAAAAAAGCAAAAACAAGCTGAAACAAATATTTATGTATCTATCTATATCTAGTTGAACTAGATAGCTTTAATTGGCTCGAATGCGCTTTCAAGCTCAAGCATTTCGCTTTAGCTGCTGTGTTAATATGAACAAAAAGCTTGCATTCAATTAAAGATTTTTATATATTTAGCAATAAACAAATGACAACAAACAATTTATGCAATTATTTATAGATCGATTGATGGAATAATAAAAATTATTAAATCTATTATTAATTATTGAAGTCTTAAGAAAGCGTGATATTTAACAGTTTTAGTATCGACCACAGACTTAAGATTTGTTTCTTTTTGTTGTATGAAATTATGTTGTATCTTCAAAGAAAAATTAAATTGAAGAAACGAGAGTTTTGATAAATCTTATACAACTTAAAAACAAAACTGCGACTTATCTTTTGATTCGGTCTGAAGTTCAATTGTGAGCTATATGAAAATAGTTGACAGAAATTTGATTTATCTTTTGTCAAAATATCTAGCGCAATTTTATTGCTCCACTGTCATTAAGAACGCAAAAAAAAAGTTGAGGCAGTCGTCATCATTTTCGCTACTGTGACACAACACTGTTTATTATAGTCACAATGACAACAACTCCAACAAGAACAACGAAAACAAGCACATCACAAGCAACACAAAAAAAAAATCTGAGAAAGAAAAACAGTGTATCTGACATCATCAGGTAATACGTACATTATATTTTCTTCGCTACAATTAACCACTAGTGGACACCATTTCAATTAATGCTCATTAAAATGTTGCTTAAAACCAAAAAAAAAATTTTTATGGCAATTTAACATGCTCTTCAGATTGAGCCAAGATAAGCTGACACTCAGAAGCGGGAGTATTATAAATTGAAATTTTTTTTTGGTTGAACTCTGCATATCAGAACTGTGTTCTCTAATTTAGAATATTTGAAATAATATTAAATATTAAATATTTAATATGTAAAATGTAATATTTAATATTTAATATTTAATATTTAATATTTAATATTTAATATTTAATATTTAATATTTAATATTTAATATTTAATATTAAATATTAAATATTTAATATTTAATATTTAATATTAAATATTTAATATTTAATATTTAATATTTAATATTTAATATTTAATATTTAATATTTAATATTTAATATTTAATATTTAATATTTAATATTTAATATTTAATATTTAATATTTAATATTTAATATTTAATATTTAATATTTAATATTTAATATTTAATATTTAATATTTAATATTTAATATTTAATATTTAATATTTAATATTTAATATTTAATATTTAATATTTAATATTTAATATTTAATATTTAATATTTAATATTTAATATTTAATATTTAATATTTAATATTTAATATTTAATATTTAATATTTAATATTTAATATTTAATATTTAATATTTAATATTTAATATTTAATATTTAATATTTAATATTTAATATTTAATATTTAATATTTAATATTTAATATTTAATATTTAATATTTAATATTTAATATTTAATATTTAATATTTAATATTTAATATTTAATATTTAATATTTAATATTTAATATTTAATATTTAATATTTAATATTTAATATTTAATATTTAATATTTAATATTTAATATTTAATATTTAATATTTAATATTTAATATTTAATATTTAATATTTAATATTTAATATTTAATATTTAATATTTAATATTTAATATTTAATATTTAATATTTAATATTTAATATTTAATATTTAATATTTAATATTTAATATTTAATATTTAATATTTAATATTTAATATTTAATATTTAATATTTAATATTTAATATTTAATATTTAATATTTAATATTTAATATTTAATATTTAATATTTAATATTTAATATTTAATATTTAATATTTAATATTTAATATTTAATATTTAATATTTAATATTTAATATTTAATATTTAATATTTAATATTTAATATTTAATATTTAATATTTAATATTTAATATTTAATATTTAATATTTAATATTTAATATTTAATATTTAATATTTAATATTTAATATTTAATATTTAATATTTAATATTTAATATTTAATATTTAATATTTAATATTTAATATTTAATATTTAATATTTAATATTTAATATTTAATATTTAATATTTAATATTTAATATTTAATATTTAATATTTAATATTTAATATTTAATATTTAATATTTAATATTTAATATTTAATATTTAATATTTAATATTTAATATTTAATATTTAATATTTAATATTTAATATTTAATATTTAATATTTAATATTTAATATTTAATATTTAATATTTAATATTTAATATTTAATATTTAATATTTAATATTTAATATTTAATATTTAATATTTAATATTTAATATTTAATATTTAATATTTAATATTTAATATTTAATATTTAATATTTAATATTTAATATTTAATATTTAATATTTAATATTTAATATTTAATATTTAATATTTAATATTTAATATTTAATATTTAATATTTAATATTTAATATTTAATATTTAATATTTAATATTTAATATTTAATATTTAATATTTAATATTTAATATTTAATATTTAATATTTAATATTTAATATTTAATATTTAATATTTAATATTTAATATTTAATATTTAATATTTAATATTTAATATTTAATATTTAATATTTAATATTTAATATTTAATATTTAATATTTAATATTTAATATTTAATATTTAATATTTAATATTTAATATTTAATATTTAATATTTAATATTTAATATTTAATATTTAATATTTAATATTTAATATTTAATATTTAATATTTAATATTTAATATTTAATATTTAATATTTAATATTTAATATTTAATATTTAATATTTAATATTTAATATTTAATATTTAATATTTAATATTTAATATTTAATATTTAATATTTAATATTTAATATTTAATATTTAATATTTAATATTTAATATTTAATATTTAATATTTAATATTTAATATTTAATATTTAATATTTAATATTTAATATTTAATATTTAATATTTAATATTTAATATTTAATATTTAATATTTAATATTTAATATTTAGTAAATTTAAAATTTAAAATTTAAAATTTAAACTTTAATTTTAAAATTAAAAATGTAAAATTTAAATTAAAAATTTAGAATTTAAAAATTTAAAATTTAAAATTAAAAATTATAAATTTAAAATAAAATAAAAAATTTAAAATAAAATAAAAATTGAAAATTTAGTATTTTTAATTTAGTAATGTAGTATTTAAAATTTCAAATTTAATATTATTTAATAGTCTACAGTCATAGAGCTGGTTACTTTGATATACATAGTCCATGAAATTGGAAGTTGGAAATATCTATTAATCTTAATACTGTTTTTTTTAAGCCATCAGTTCATTTATTTTTATTTTGGTTTTAGCTTTATTTCGAGAACATTAACAACAAAGTCATGAATATGACCGTCAAGCTAACTTGGCTTTAATCGAACATGTACGAAAACAACAAAAATGACTCAACAGCCTTGCCACGTGACCAACTTAAAGAGGATTAGTCACAACTAAGAAACCGAAACGAAGGATAAACAACAAAGAAATAAAGGCGGCAAATGTGGGGGTGACAAAATAAACAAAACAAAACAAAAAAAAAAAGACTTAAAATGAACTTTTTATGCAGATAAAATAAATCCAAATCTAAGCAAAAATCTTCACAACTATTGTGACAGGCAGGCATTAAGAGTCTATAAAGATAAGTTTTTGCAGTTACTTCTAAGCATTAGCACGAGAGGCAAGAACAAAAAAAAAAAAAAAATCAAGCATAAATACGAAGAAGAAATGAGCAAATAATAGAGCTTTTTTTACTAGTGTAGAAGAATAAGAAGAGCAGAAGTACAAGCAGCTTTAGGAAAATATTGTGCTGTTATATAAGAAAGAAGTTTGAGCGGAAGCATGAAGTTGGTTCTGATTGATTGTCAAAGCAAAATATTTGCGGAAGCCAAGAGGATAGCAAGAAAAAAAAAAACAGGAAGACAAACATTGTAGAAAACTGCTAACAATGGCCGCACTGAAAAAAAAAATAAAATGGAAATATATTGTTCGCTCCATAATTGTTCGGAGTAATGCTGCGCAAAAAATGGACTTGGGTAGAGTGGATAGAGACAACGATAGAGGAGGTAAAAACTTAGGCAAACTCTTGAACTTCATTTATATTTATTAATTTGAATGCAGTGTTGAGTGGTGAATGCGTTTTAAAAGCTAGAGTTTTATCGAGCAAATATACACTGTTTGCTCTCAAACATATTATATTTGACTGGAATAAATGTTTATTTATATATGTTAGCCCTTTTTTGTGTTAAATAATTTAATGAATTTGAATGTAATTCATGCACGACTTGTAATAATTGCTAGTTTAGGGAACAATTTGGAGCAACAAAAAAGTAAATTGCTTTTGCGCTAATTATGTTCTAAATGCAAGCTTTAGAAAAAAAATCTTGCAATAATTGATTTCAAACATATTATATTTATGTGGAACAAATATTTATTGCAACATTTTTAAAATATCTTTAACTTGAATGTTAGTGAACTAGCATTAAACTAATGAGTAGTCATGTAAACATGACATCCATGTTTAAGACAAAAATTGTTACAAATAGAAACTGTTTATTTTCAAATATATTATATTTTTGTGCAAAAAATATGTATTACAACAGTTTTAAATTGTATTTAACTTGAACATTAGTGAACTAGCGTGGAAGTAATGTCTATTTATCTGAACAGTAGTAAACGAGCAGATACAAATGTTTCAATGTAAAGTATTTTTTGTTTGGGTGCAATGATTTTAATTTAAAATTTAAGTAAACAGTTATGAAAAAATTAATTAAATTTATAGGAAACAGCTTGAGGCAACTAAAAAAAAGGGATGAATATTAGTTAATTATAATAGTTTTCTTCTAGGTAGGCAAATAGTTTTTATTTCATTTATTTTTTAACATATTGCATTCAAACATATTATATTTGTGTGGAACAAATATGTATTGCAACATTTTGAAATTGTGCTTAACTTGAACATTTGTGAACTAGTATTGAACTAATGAGTATTTATTGGAATATTAGTAAAAAACCAGATATAAAATATTCAATCTGAAGCATATTTTGTTTGTGTGCAACGATTTTAATTTAAAATGTATGTAAACAGTTATGACAAAATTAATTAAATCTTAAGGAAACAGTGAGTTGCTTGAGGCAATTAAAAAAGTTGACTCCTTGCCAAACTCAACACTTGATGATTGAGGAAACAGAAAAATCCTTAAAGATATTTTTGAATTTTTAAAACAAAAATCTCCACGGACTTTAAAAAATAAAGAAGACCTAAGGTTGGCACAAATTTGCGGAAATTCCAGATAACATCAAAGGGGAAAAATGGTAGCAAACGAAAAAAAAACCGAACAAAAACAAACAAGCGCAGAAAGGCACAAGCAATAAAAGTGATACTTTAATGACAGCTATACAACAAAAACTAAGAACGTTTAATACTACGAGTGTCACAATTTCAGCTAGTACTCTACTACTACAACTTCTACTACTACTACAACTTTTACTACACATTTACGTTAAAGGATACGGTAGAAAAACTACACGAAAAAAGGTTTGCAAAAAATAATATTAAAGCGGCGGCTCAATGTACTCGGTTAGAATTTGCCATTGACTGCAAGGACGAAAGCAATGGCGGCGCCTGGCAAAAAAAAAACCAACAAGGAAGACAGCAGTGAGTGTAAGTGTAACAGTCAAACAAACATACAAACACTACAAAAGCACACTAGAAAATTACAACAATAAAATTCGATCGATATTTCGCTTACATGAACAGCATTTAATAATATAACAAACATTCACATAAAGGTACATTCACACGTACCAATGTATATAAAAATTCATGAACCTTTGGTCGCAGTATTTGAAAAGGAGTAGACAAATATGGGGGGGGGGGGGGGGGGAGGGGGTGGATGTAAACAGAAACATATTTAAACACAAAAGAAAAATAAATTGCAAGTCAAGAGAAGAAGTCAGGAAATTCTGCACACATGGACAAGCTTAAAAGTCTTGAGAAAAGTTTAACTAAAGAATAGTAAGAATAAGGCTATGGCTTTAACAATATAGAACGGATGAGGACTTAGCGGATGAGTGCGATTAGAATGTATGTTTGAATATATAAGTGGGTGTGTGTGGGTAAATGTTGAGATGCCTTCTTGCATGCGGTTGGGAAGATAACACCGGGAAGTCAGCGGCATGAATGAGGTCGGGGATGACAACAAAAATAGTGAGTGGGTGAATGAGTAAAAGGGTTTTGTAGCACAAACGTCAAGTGAGTTGTATTAAGAAAAAGCAAGAAAAAAGCTAAAATTAATACCAAAGTAAAGGAAAGTCTCAAAGCTAGTCCAGGAAGCTGCTGCTGCTGCTGGTGTTTTGTAAGCAAAGCACGTGCCGCAAACAAATTCACTTTCAATTCAGGTTGAGCCCCAGCAGAAAAGGGGCTATAAAAAAATGTGCGATAAAAAAAATCAAAGTTTTTATTAGGGTTGTATAATGGTTGTGAATGCCAAAACAGCACTACTACACCCAGCTCAGCCCCAACAAACACACGCGCCCACATACAATTAGCTTGACAATGGAAGCAACAGCAGTAGGTGTGATTATTATTTTGTTCTTTTTTATTATCTTGAAAACATGTTTAACACAACTTGTTGACAGCCTCATGTTTGGAACAATTATTTTTCGCAAGCTTCACGTGGTTGTTGTCGATAAAAGCAAAGCAATAAAAAGCTTAGCTGTTTGTATGTTACTAAAAAGAAAGCGAGCTGGATTATTTTATAATGCTGCATGACAGAAAATCTGAATTATTTTGAAAATCAGAATTATTTTGAAAATCTGTTCTAAGCCTGCGCATTAGTTGCAACTTGCAAGTCGATAATTGTTCGCAGGAAACTCGCAAAAAGCTCGCGCAGCATCGCTTTAAATATTTTTAATACGATTTTGTATCAGCGTTTCAAACAAATCCGCTCAAAAATGTTTAGAAATACTGAGAATCATCATTAAATACCTTTAGCTACTTTATATTGCTAGAATAGAAAAGCTAATTCATATTGCTTTTGCCATTAGGAAGAGAGCTTTAAAGCAGAAATAGCTGTAAGTCAATTTAAGTTAAATTGTTAAGGCAAAAATAAGAAATTCTAAAAGAAATATTACATAACATTAAAAATACAAAAATCAAAAAAAAAAAAAAAAAAAACAAAAAAAATAAAAACTGAATGCAAAAAATACAAAAGAAGACCATAAAACATATTTTGAAAAAACAAAAAGTTAAGTTCATTGTTCGGTTATATGCGTTACAACCCTGTAGTGTAGAAGTGCAAGACTAACCAACAAAATATGCCTAGTTTTGTTGAGTCAAAAATCGATGAGCTGAGAGTTTAATGCATTCATGTCAACCTATGCTTTCTTTATGCTTAGAAAACCGGTTCCTTTTCCTTCTGTTTCGTATTTGTCACTTTGGCTTTTTTTATTTTTCATTCGGTAATATTCGTGTTCGGTTTGCTGGCATTTTGCTTGCATTTTGTTCTCTTGTACGCCAACAGACAAATGGCATGAAGTTAGAGTGTTTGACTCTTATGCGTTGGTCCATGGTTCAAATCACGTTGATGGAAAATTAATAAATTTTTAAGTTATGCAATTTTTTCCTTAAATTACACTGTTGTAGTTAAATTTTTGTTCTGCAATAAGACCGACTTTTTCGAATGTGGGAAGTCCCCCGAGTAGAACTGTGGCCTTGGTTTAGTTGGATAGGCGCGAAATTTTAAGAAGATTATGTTTTTCCAAATGGTCGATTTTGAGGTCGACTCTATGACTTTTGCCATGTCTATTAATGGAGATATCTCGCGATGGAGAAGGTATTGCTACCACCACTGCTCATTTATCTTGAGATAATGAAGAACTTTATCAAGGTGTTAATTGCACAAGGAAATGACATTTTTCCTTGTTTGAGTAAAATAAAAATATATGTAGGCAATACTTACTTGTAACTTATACTTTCACACTCAAATTTTTGGTAATAAATTGTAAGAAATATGTAATTCAGAATGGTCCACACATCTGTTAATTAATGAAGGACGAGACTTTCAACACTTTTCTTAAAGAGAAAGAACTCATGGATTGAAATAGCTTGCAAAATGTGATTCAGAATCGTGTGGTGCTATGCTAGGCTATGGTGCTTTATCTTTCGAGAATATCGGCGTTGTTATGTCCATGAGAGTGAATTTTTTGCGTCACCACCATGATGATCACTTAAATAGTGAATTGCTGTCTAAAATCAACGAGCATGATAAGAAATTCCACCAGATTTCAGCACAGCTGGACCATTGCTACAGTGACAAGAAACTGGATTTCCTTTTGGTAGATCTTTGATGAAATTTGCGAATGGAATTGGACGATGCTGAATGTCATTCTACTGCATCTCCTGTATTTTTTAAAGACAGCATTTTTCTAAAAATATTCATTTTTTAATATTACCTACGATCAAATATGATTTTTGAAGTGAAACTTCTTTGGCGGCGAGTGAAATTTGAAGGTCTCTTATTCGTGACGCTAGGCTAACGTTTTCAATTCATATGAAAATTTAAAAAAAATTATTGCCGCCGCCGAGAATTGAACCCCGACCATCGTTGCTTAAGAGTCGGAATCTATACCTTTACGCCATGTAAGCACATGAAAATGAGCAAACAAAATGTAATTAAAACTGAACGCGTAACATTCTCTTCGTAACATTAATTTTCATCCGAAAAGTATGCACGGAAAAATTATTTCTGTTAGCTTCAAACGAAAATATTTAGGCACATCTAGTGGAAAAAAATGTACTGCCTGTTCGCTGCAGTAATCAATTTGGTTCGTTGGTTGTGATCAAAAACTTGACAGATGATTGACAACATGCAAAAACAGTTGATTCAATATAATAATAAAAGCAAAAAGTGTTAAAAGTGCAATATTTAAGACTGCCGAGAATAGTTTTTGCCATGCCAAAAAACGTCTTGAAGCTAAGAAAAATGGCTTAAACAGGAGCAGAACGCGTTCGTGAATATAAAGAGCGAATTAGAGCTCTTAAGAATGAAGCCGCAGCTGGGTCTGTAACTAATGACGAAGGTTAGGTGATTGCAACATCGGCTGAGTTCCAAAATGCATTTTTACGAAGCATCAGTGTATTTTGTGAATCTATAAGAACCAATCCCCAGAAAAACACACTGATGCTTTGTAAAAATGTATTTTGGAACTCAGCCATCATCTCAACAAAATTTTAAAGCCAACCAAGTTGATATCAATCAACAATCAACGTTCGCTGCTTTATGAGGCCTTCTCTCAACATAGCAATTATTATGATCAGGAAGCAGGAGGTAATAATCTACAAGATTTGCCTCTGCTTTCGGAGGTTCCTTCACCGAGTACTATGAAAATGAAATCTAGCATTCAAAAAGTGACACTGTTGAGAATACATTCGAAAGCAACTAAAACACTAATTGAACTAAAACAAGAACCGAAAATAACTGTTATTTAACAATTTTCAAATGAAAAAAAATTGTTGAAAGTCTTTTTCAAATATACCATTATATTACAAATGTCCTCAGCCTCACGAGTATTATCGTGATTATCGTATTGATAAATCCTCTTGCCTAGTATATTTCGAGGAAAAATAATGGTTACTTTTGACTTTTATTTTATCGGTCAAAAATAGCAGTTATTTTGTGACTTTAATTTTTTCGGTTAAAAATATCAAGCAATATTTGTGTTTTCTTAAAGGCAGCTTGACAGATTGAACTGTTGACACCATGTGTAAAATGTCTCACCGATGAGATGAAAATAATAATAACAACATTTTTTTATCGGTGAAATGACCTGAACAAATATTAATTACCTGATATTTTTGACCGAAAAAATAAACGGCAAAAAATAACTGTTATTTTTACCCAAAAAAACTATAAGGCACAAAAAACTGTTATTTTTGTCGGAAAAAATAAAAATTAAGAGATATAAGTTAATATGTGACACTTTCGACAAAAACCATAGCCGGTACGGTCCCTGGATGCAAATATTGAATCAACAAATTATTATTCCATTTCGTATTGATTGAATTTCTTTTCAGATACTTTTTCTCTCTATTTCAAACTAAAATCTCTCTTATTTCTTACTGTTGAAGAAGTTTCACTTCTGCCGCATGTACGTTTCTACACGCGAGTTTTTTTTTTTTTAAATTTCGTTCTGTACGTCTATATTCCGTTCATTAATATACCATGCCATCGGAAAACATAAATTTTAAAGCAGTGTGTTTTTTTCGCGCTTACGTTCATTTTGCCTAGAAAAAATTTAAATCGAAACAAAAATCGGTATGAACGAGTAACGTTAAAGACCACACATTTTGGCTCCAAAAACTGCGAGAAAATTCTTTGTTTTAATTTCTTCGATATTAGTTCGATAGAAAGTCTAGTTAGTAGTGTCCGACCAATTATTCGGCTTCGGTAATTGGCCGATTATTACCATTTTGCCGAAGATTTGGCTTCGGTTTCGGCTTCGGCAAAAATTCGCATTCGATCGGAAACTACTAGTAAGTATTGAATCCTATCTGAAAAGACCTATATGAAAACTCACTTCCAAAAATATAACGTTAAAGAACACATAAAACTGGTTATACTTTAAAAAAAACAAAATTAAAAGAAAAGTATGCACAAAGTTTGAAAATAAGACATAAAACACAAGTTTTGAGGCCTACTTTTATAAAAGATATTTTCAGAAATATGCGTCCAAGTGTAACGTTAAAGAGAAAAAAGTTGACCAACTAAATTCTATAAATAATTTGGGGTCAGCGCTTTCAGCTGACTTACAACAAGCACTCAAAAAGGACTTTTGGAGTGCGGTTTTTTCCCAATGGCTTGCTTTGTCAACATAGTTTATTACAATAGATTGAAATATAGGTGCAAGAGAGCTAGACCGTCTAGCAGGGGGCTAACCGATTGTGATAATTTTCTGTAAACATCTTAAACTTTATTTGCCTAGCCTTCTGGCCAAGTTTTGTTAAGATAAGCCAACTTTTACATCTGCTCCATTACAAAATCATTTCAAAATTTTATATAGTTCCATGGGGGTTATGCCTAGAGTCTTACTGATTTCAGCCATTTTCAGTACAGTTGCCTAGCCTTTTGACCAATTATTTTTAAGATCGGTCAACTTTTGTATAAACCTTCCATACAAAATCAAAGCATCAAGGGCGCTATCCTTAGGGTCTAACTTATTATGACTATTTTCGGTATACATCTGTATTTTCACGAAGAGAAATTTGAGCTGAAAACTATCCCAAATCAATTTATTTTGGGAGTGATTCTGAGCTTAGCCATAATATTCTTGATATCTAGCCAAAATGCGATCGTTTATAAAAAAATGAACACGCTCATTTGTGCATAATGTATGTGATTTTTGGATTGTTCGTCAAAAAACAAATATGCTCACTTGGGCCCAAATTATGACATTTTGGTATTGATTATAGAGAAAACATGCTCATTTGTGTCCAATGGATGAAATTTATGGATTGTGAAGTTAACATGCTCTCATATGTCTAATCTAAGAAATTTTGGGATGTGACATTTTATGAATTTTAATTATGCAAGGCAAAAATAACAAAATGTAAGGGGCTCGGGCATCAAGGAATCGAAACAAAAAGATGACCAGACGTAAATACAAAATTATATTTTCATAGTCCAAATTAGATATTTGATCCGGCCAGGAAAATATAATTTTTTAATTTATGTTCTGCAATTTTATACTAACAGCAACTAAAACCAACTGAGAATTATGTCGTTCGGTTGCTCATTTTTTTTTATGAGCAAAAACAACAACAACAAAAATTAATTTTTATGTTAAGCTCACGATGACACTTATTAAGCACAAATTGACTTGTTTATCAAAAAAATTTTTAAGCCCAATTTCTGGCATAAACTGCGTACGTGAATAGCTTGTTTTGAGATGGTTTTGAGCTTATTTCATTTACAAACGCTTTGAGCTTGATTTTAGCCCATTTTTTTCTCTTCATGTTTATTTGCCTATTCTTCTGAACAATTATTTATGGGAACGGTCAACTCTTATACAAGAGTATTCTTATACTTTCCACGCAAAATCATGTAAAATATTAATATAGGTCCAAGGGACGACTCCACAAGGACAGACCGATTTCAAAAGTTTTGCTTAGTTAGCTTAACTAACAAGCATACAAAATGTTATCATCATAGCAGCCCTCTTTTTATTTTTGTCCAATGGTAGTAAAGGAACAGAATACTGTGCTCCAGGCCATGAACAAGTCCAGTTGAAGGTTATCTCCAAATACATACATTGTGAGGTAGTGACACATGCTAAAGTTTATATAATATTGTAAATAACAACGGACCAAGTACTGATCCTTGAGTCACTCCAATAGAAGTGCTCTTTGACAAGGATACATTTTGTCTTACCCGAACTCTTTGATTTCGAAATCCGAAAATTTTGAGAAAATTGTCTGCAGAGGATAGAGTGGCTGTCAGTGTCCAAAGCTTTAGAGAAATCTAGCAAGTATCAAATATTTTATTTTGTCATGTCACTTATGGCATCAATTATTTTGAACACAGCAGTAGAAAGCTGTGCCCAGCACGAAAACCAGACTATGGGTGTTACAATACTTTAACTTTATTTAATTATTTGTTCAGTTGTTTAATAATCAAGACTCTTATATCACTTAAAACTAACTTTCCGGGAAATCAATATTTTGCATATTTAAAAAAAAAACACATCAGTATTACAAAAAAACAATTAAAGGCCCTATAAGCACTTCTTGATTTTTGAGGAGAAGGCTGAGTTGTTGCTTCTGAGATGATACATTTAACCTTCTTTGAAGAGACAATAAAAAAACTGGAACAAGAGATGTGAGTTGTGAAAATATATGCAGCACATAGTATTAAGACTTAATGAATTCGACTTAACTGAAAACAATGCTGTTGCATTTCGAAAACAAAAAGGAATACTCAATGATGTATTTAAATATTAGCAAGTACACTGAAAGAAATATATTAGTGCCCACTTCAACTGGAAAATGTCTTATGGCAAATCATGTAGGTACACTGAAACAAAAAGGGACACAATAATTATGAATTTTTACATGATTTTCATGAAAAGCATTCAGGAATTTTTCTCCAGTTACCAATTACATGAGTCACATCAATTATTCATAATATCGATGTGCCAAAATACGTTAAAGATAAAACACGAGAACATGAATATTTCATAAGCAGTGTTTAAAGTTCATATAGTTTGTGTACAAGATACACGAAGTAAAAAAAATGTTGGAAATGCCATGAAAAATACACAGGGAACATGAATCATTCATAATTTGTATCAATTCATGAACAGTGCCCAGATTTTGTGGCACTAAAAAATCAAAGAAAGACAACATGGCATTGATAAAAGGCAAAAAATGCATTTATTAAATTTTATTATAATCGAATTGTTCCATTTTTTAGCTGCTTTTTTTAACATAGAAATCGTATAGTTGAAGTAGTTTACAACTTTTCAAATTGAAAATATTTTTAATTAAAAAAAAATTTATAAAATCTATAGTATTTCCAAATGAACCTTGAATGGTGAAATTGAAAGTTGTTTATTGCATGTGCTAAACAAGAGCTCGATATCCGCCAACACTAGTAGCGGCCAATTGAATGACGACAATTAAAAAAAATTCAAAAATTTTAGGTGAAACATTAACAATATTTGAAAAGTACTAAAAAAGGCAAAATAAAATTTTGTATTTGGAATCAGTAACATTTACAACGCATTATTATTTTATACCCGTATTATTACAACGACAAACAACAAAAGGCAAAGTCAACAAAATCCGGGAACTGTTCATGAACAAATAGTAGTAGAACAAGAACAATTCATGAGATAAGTGAAAAAAATGCATGAATTTCATGTACATATACAAGGAAAACGTGAACTAATTTATGAGTTTAGTGTCCGAAATTCATATTATTAATGTACAAATACAAGAGCAACAAGAATAGTTCATAAGATAAGAGTAAAAAATGCATGAAACTCAAGTACTTATATAATGGAAGCATGAACTACTTTATGCATTTAGTGAGCAAAATTCATAAATTTCATGCACATTAGCACGGATCGGTATTCACAAAAAAGTTATGAAATTATGATATTCGTATTCACATTCGGATTTCGTATTACAAATTGTCCTTTTCGTTGACATGCATCACACATGATATAACATTTTTCACTGTTTAACTGTTAGAACTTCTTCTTGTAATTCACATGAACTTATGTATGAAGACACCAAAGCCATTTATAATTACTTAAAGTTTATGTTAAGTTTATGAACACATGAACAGTGAACAAAATGCATGTTATTGTTTTAAGAAAGCAAACATAATTTTTGATTTTCAGTGTTCGTAGCTAGTAACAGAACTTCGAATAATGATTTTATGATTTTAGCGGAGATAAAGAGGAAAAGATTCTATAGTTCATCTCCACTACTCATGACCTACCCAGAATGGTTTGTAGAGGTAATATATAACAATAAAAATGAGTGCGTTTCAAAAACTTAGAAGTTCTCTTCTTGTTAGTATAATAATAGATGCCAGACAAGGCAGTTGATTTCATTAAATTTCATTTGATAACAAATGAGAAAATAAATTATAAAAGATAAAAGCGTAGGACAATGACCTGGCTGAGATTTGAACCCGGGTTCTCTGGATTGGCAGTAAAGCAGGCTAAACACTCGATTACCAAGACCGCCATGCACTGTATTTGGCATTCAGAGATTTAGATTTGAGAGGAAAGCATATTACACTAGGTTTTCAGGGATCTAGGTTTAAGAGAAAATATTATTTTACTAGGTATATCCTAGAGTTCAAATGTATAGCTTTTAATCTTTTCCTTTTTTAAACCTTTGCTGTGTGAAAAATTGCATTCACAATCAACAAATATAATTTTTTTTTTTTAAATAAACTTTTTATATTTTTTCAGTGCATTCATTGAATATCAATATATTATGACTTAGTGTGTGTATTGGTGTATGTGATGGTATCGGCATAATTGTATTGGAGGTGTGTTTGTCGAGTGTTTTGTGTGCTGCATGCTAAATGAAAGTGCGATTATTGACACAATTCCAAGCAGACTATACCGCACCACACACCGCCCGACTGAACAGAAAGCATCATTACATTTAGCCATAGGGGGAAGCCCCCTTTACCTACTATAACTCTACAATACTTTCATAAAATCATGTTATTGCCTTGGCTCGACTGCGTGCCGCCTGCATGGGTTACCATGACGAGCTTTTTTTGTGTAATTTACTGTTTTTGTAATTTTTTGTTGTTATTCTGTTTTGTACAAAACTTAATTCAATCAAATGACTGACATGTTGGAATTTCGCTATATTAAATAAGTTGTCATTGTGTTTCCTTTTTTTTTTTTGTGATGTTGATGTTTTTAGTTTTATTTGGGTTTTTTTCTTGTGGTGCTGTAGTGGTTGTGAATGGCTTAACCACAACAACAATAATAAAAACATTAACAAAAAGTAAAAAAAAAAAATAAATAAAAATACAAAAAAAGCAACACATGTAAGCACATTCCAACACCTCAATTTGCCGCCGCATCTTCTGTTTTTGTTATTTATTTGTTTTTTATGCAATTGTAAAAACAATTCGTTCATGTAAAACTAAGGTTCAATGAACAGATGAAGAAACATATTTATATATATATATTAAAAAAAAGAAAACTTAACATAAATAAGAAAAAATAAAAATACAAAACAGATTTGTTGTTTTTGTGCAACTTAAGTTGGACTTAACTTTGAATTTTTTGTAAATTGCATTTTTTGTTATGTTTTCAATATAAAAAGCTTTAATGGCAGAAGTGCCCAGCAAGTGGCTCATTTGGCTCAATATTTAAAAGGATTATTTTATGCCCACAGAAGTTTTCAGGCATGTTGTTGAAATTGAAATTCAGTTTTCTTTGCATCAAAAGCCATAGAATAACTTTATGTGCAAGCAGTGGCTCAATTGGCATATTTTAAAAATTTGATTTTTTTTTATAACTAAATTTTGCTTGCAAACTTAAATCAGCATTACTATATTTTATTTTATAGTAATTTATAATTTTTTTAATAATTTATTAATTGTTGCTTTATCTAAAACTTGGTGACAGCAAACATTTATATGCTAATATGAACAGCTCATGATTGGCGTGTTATACATAATATTAGTTCAAATTAGAACTTTTGAATTTTAATATTTTATTTGCTTTAAGATATGCCTGAAGTCATAAAATAGGCAGCCATCAGCTGTGCCGTTTATAGGTGCTAATTTGTAAAATATGAACTGTCTAGAGTGACTTTTGTTTTTACAATTTTTTTATTACTATTACCTACTAACAAATGAAGACTTCGTAGGCTGCCGCGCACCTGATGTTATGCAAACCAGCCAGCACATATTTTGCAAATAATTTTCATGGCTAGTTTAAATTGCTTTTTTTTATGACTTGTTTTTGTTTATATTGTAGTCATAAATATAGAGCAGCAAATATTTCTGTTTTTGTGAAGCAGAACATTGTTTACTTTTAAACGTTATGCTTTGTTCTGTGGTTATATTAAGTAAATAGTTTCAAAAATTAGTTTTTATCAAAATTAGTTTTTCAGTTAACGTATAAAATTTATACGTATTATTTGAAATTCATTTTTTAAAGAAATGTGAGTAAATTAACAATAAAAAAATGAAGAATTCTTTAAAATGACTCCTTAAAAGACTCAACTGCCAGACAATACTTAATATATGCAGAAAAAAACGGTTTTTATTGCTTGTAATAGGAAATATTTAACTAAAATTAGTAAGAAACTAAAGCATTTTGTCTCTTTTTTAATTTTAAAGCATTACGGATAAACGGATAAAATTTATCCGCATTATCCGTTTTATCCGAAATGAATTTTTATGAAGAAATCTGAGTAAACTACGATAAAATAGTAAAGAAAGCTTCAAAAAAGCCCGTTGCCAGTCTCACCTCTTAGACAATACGTAATATATACAGGAAAAGACAATTTTTTGTTTGTTTGTTACAACTTGAAGTTTACTCAAATTTTTTAAAAACTTAGTATTTTTTAATATACAGCATTTTGTATGGAATTAATTCAGCTATGAGCTTTATACAAATTACATTTCTGAAGAAATCTGAGTAAGATCTCAATTAACTAACGTTATCTATAAGAATTCTTTGTAATGCACTTTAAAACAGTATTTATTTTGAGGCAATACTTGATATATACAGAAAAAAAACGGTTTTTATTGCTTATAATAGAAAATATTTTATTGAAATTTGTTAGAAACTAGTGCATTTTGGCTCTACTGTCATATTAAAGCAATTCGGATAAACGGATAAAATTTATCCGCATTATCCGTTTTGTCCGAAATGCATTTTTTGAAGAAATCTGAATTAATATGACAAAATTTTGAAGAAATGAATTTTGAAATATTTGAAGTGCACGCTAAAAAAGAGTCCCTACCGTAGCATTTTTATAGAGTCTAACTAAATAATTTTTTTTGTCTCAAAAATTAAATAATTTTTCTTTCGCTGTCATTTTCAAGCATTTCGGATAAACGGATAAAATCTGAATTAGAATATTTATAAACGACAACATTTTTAAGAATTCTTTTAAGTACGCGCCAAAAAAGAGTCGCTTCCGTAGCAGTTTTATATAGTCTGACTAAATAAATTTTTTTTTGTCTCAAAAATGGAATAATTTTTCTTCCGCTATCATTTTTAAGTATTTCGGATAGACGGATAAAATTTATCCGCATTATCCGTTTTATCCGAAATTGATTTTTTGAAGAAATCTGAATTAATACATTTATAAATGACAAAATTTTGAAGAATTATTTGAAGTGCACGTAAAAAAAACTCGCTTTCCTAGCAATTCTATAAAGTCAGTCTGAAAAAACATAATTTTGTTTCAAAAATGTAATAATTTCTCTTCCACTATCATTTACAAACTTTTCGGATAAATGGACAAAACTTATCCGAATTATACGTTGTGTACTTTTTGTTGAAATCACGAAAAATTTGCAAACAAACAATAAATCTCTTAAGAATTCCATGAAATGCATCTTTATGAGCTGCCAAAAAACTTGTTAAACCTTCTGAAATTTTTACAGTAATTTTAAGATTTGGCAATGAAGTCAAGACTGCCAAAAGCTACGGCTATAAATTCATAGCAAACTGTTATTTCTATCTCACCTTTAAGCTTAGATATAAACATCAGCTTTACTAAAGCAGTTGACATACAATAACCTTGGCTTAAATGGTAACCTCACATGAACTGATAGCGTTAAAATACGATGGTGGTGGCATGGAATCTAAAATATTTGCCATGCTCTGAAGGTCATGCAATTAAAAAAACAAAAAAAAAAACACAACATTCGACCGAGTAAAAAACTCAATTTAAGCAGGAGAAAGAGAAGGAAGAACAAAAAAAAGTAGAGACCAGTTATAATGTGCAGATAAACGTGCTCAGATAAAAGAAACAAGTAGGTACGATTGCCAGCGGAATAAAAAAAAAAAAAATTGTAAAAGCACAAGAAGAATCTACAAAATGCAGCTAGACACAGATGCACAGACTCTTATCCAAAGAGACAGACAAACTAACACACACAAGAAAACTGGCAGCCATATATTAAGCTATATCAGCTATAAAAATGCATTAAACAAAAGCACTGAATTACAACAGCATCAATTTAAATAGTTGTCAGTGGTAGTAGGTTAGTTGGGGTGCAGAAGAATGGGTGGGGTGAAGGGAAGCCTGAATAACTGGAGCTTAGAATATCGTTGTGCACAACAACGAGATAAAAAATAGAGCAGATTTAATGGCAGAGAACAAGAACAAATACTATAAACGCAGATAGTAAACAACAAAAAAAAGTAGTATAAAAACAGCGTTGCAGAAAAATAGTAGTAGGTAGCATAGTTTAGTAAGTATTACTTCAAAAACACTTTTGACTATTTTTTATATTAAAAAAAAGTAGTAGAAAAATATACTTTTAAGCTTTATTTCAGTAGAACTGCGCAATTATTAACCACTTCGTATGCGAGACAATTATTCTATTTCTAGAGCCGTTGCAGTGCTGGTAGTCATTGAGGCAAAAACTGGAGCGCATGTCAAGTCGAGTCAATTTAAGCCAAGCCGGTTCAACAAAAAGCAAAGCAGAAAAAACACCAACTAAATAACAAAATAAACGGCTCTTACAAAATAAGTAAAAATAAAACAGCAGCTTAAATTAGAGTGAATTGTTGTAGTTTTTTTCTTGTTAAAGTTAAGCAAATCAAAACCTTAAATCGTTTAAGTCGGCACATTTGTAGTGAATGCATGCTGTGTGTCTGTTTGGTGCTTGGGTCCAATTTTGTAGTTGTTGTGTTATTTTTATGAGAGAAACAACGTCAAATAATAATTTTTGTGGAATTTGTCCGTCCGTACATTCAACTTGTAGCTAATTGAATTGCTCCAAATAAATGCAAAAAAATAAATTACAACAGCTTGTATGAAAATGAAGGCGAACTGAGTATTTTATTTGCATTTTAATAATTTTTTGTTTTGTTTTTCATGCATGTTTTGCCAATTTTAAATGCATTAACATTTCGCCACGTAAAGACAATCAGAATTAATGACAGCCAATCGCTTGTCTGGTGGTCAAAGTTTTAAAAAGTCAAGAAAGATTAAATTAAATAAAAAAAAAAAAAAACTAAACACGAGCAACATTACAACGCTTTAATTGCCGGCATACAATACAATGCTATGCCAATAAAAAATGCATATGTAAAAATTATACTTGTACGTGAACTCACAAGAAATCGAATGACTAGTTTAATCATCAAGTATGGATAGTTTTATCTACAATAGTTTAACTACAAATTGAGTCAATTTAGCCAAATTCAGTTAATTGAGCCACCAGCTGGGCACAAGTGATTTACATTCTAAATAACTTGTTATAGGCCGCGGTGGATAAGGCCGCGTGCATAGTAAACGCCGATTCAGACAGGCAGGCAGGCAGGCAGTGTGTGAAAAAACGAGATAGATAGCTATTTGTATCTCGCTTGTTCACACAGATTTCAGCCTGCCTGTCTCCGCCTGAATCGGCGTTTACTATGCATGCAACCTAATACAAGAAGAGATAATTTATCGCATGCAGTAGCGAACCGAGAAAACGTGATAATAATAAAAATACAACCACACAATATTGTTCATAAGGGCTGAAATTATTACAAGGCAATATTTATTAGAAGGATTTATTATTGTTTATTTATTGTTACAAAATCAGAATAAGAACGGTCCAAAGAACACTTCAGGAAGTCAATTTAGGAATTCTAAGGCCTGTCAAAAAGACACTTTTGACCATCAAAATACACGAAAAACTGCTCCAGACTAAATTGGGGTTTGGTTAAAAACCGGTTGGCCCAAAATTGTTCAAAAAAAAATTAAAATTCCGCCATCCGGCCCAAAATTGGGTTGCTGGTGGTGCATTACTCTCCCCGTAATAGTGGATGAAGGAACAAGGCGGAAATCAAACCTTGCCGGTGTTATAGTTTTGTGAGTGAAAAATAATTGTGTTGAAGTTACATTTCTGTGTCGACAAGGAATAACCGCTAAAGTCGAGTTAGGACAAAGTGAGGTAATTCCTTTCATTGCGATTTTTCACTAGGAAAAACACTTGTACGCAAATTTGTATGGTTGTTCCTTCAAAATTTAATGTTTAAGGCCATGAAATCTAAACAGCAAAAGTCAGGGTACCCTGATACAAGGTAGCAATTTTAATCTAAAAAATGCTCTTCTGAAATTCTGAAAATGAGTTTAGCTGTTATTCCTTGTCGACACAGATTTATTTTGTATGCTCTGTTTGGCTCTGTTTGGCTTTAAAAAAAAATTCAAAAAAATTTATTGTCATTTCGAGACCAGAGCCAACCACAACTATAAACGTCATTTTGAAATATCAATAGCTAAAAAAAACCATGATCGCCGTGACTGTGACCCTGCGTGTTTAGTGTGTGGTGTAAGAGCCAACAAACCGGGGTAGCCCGAGTTCAGTTTTTACCTCTGACAGACAGTTTTATTCAACATAAAACATGGCAGGTCCAGTTCTCGATCAATTGTGTGCAAATATTTAAGAAAATACACAAAAATTAATCATAAGAAGTTCGGTCGAAAAGCTTCTTTCAAGAGCTGAAATGGGCAATTCATTGTTTTTCTAAACTAAAAACATAAAAAGTGAAGATTTTAAAAATAAAAGTCGAACAGTATTTCGCCAGGGAAGGTAGCGTTACAGCAAATAGTGGAACATGCTTCGTTCGTTGTTCCATTTTAAAGAACGAAGCGTGTTTGAGTTTTCATTGAAGCGTCATCTTGTCTCGGGAGATTCTGTTAAATTATCAATGTGGAGGTTGTCTTTTAGTATGTTTTAAGGTTAAAGGAAAAAAAGAAACATTAATTGATAGAAGTACAAAAAAAAAACCTAGTCACAAGAAGTGGCTAAGAAAAAAAAATTTTATGGAAAAATTCCTACGGATTCAAAAGTTACAGCCGGATTAGTTAGAGAGCGAGTATTAGAGAGCGCATTTTTCTTTTTCAACCTTTTTTCTTTGTTCACAAACTTTGAACTCGTTTATCTCGACGAGATAATGTTATGTTTTTTGTACTGATTGCGGCACTAGCGGGTTCCTTTTTTGGCGAATTTTTTTTTTTTTTTTTTAAACTTGATTCGCTATCGTTTTACATTTTTTTTCGATTTTCTATGAATTTTTAAAGTCAATATTTTTTTCGAAAAAGCACACTTTCAAATTTGGAACATCACCACAAATTGAAAAAAAATTTAAAAAAAGCTCCTGTCATACGATAACCAATTTTGTTAAGATTGAAAAAAGTAATTTTTTTTTCCAGATCGGACAATTTTTGCGACTCCCAGCGCTGCAACCACGAGGCCCCGTGTTTTTCTCTGCCGCCAGTTTGAAGCTCTATAAAACCATGCTGGAGTGAAAAAATACATTTTTTTTTAATTTTTTATCTTATGAATTTGTTCAATTCTCTACAATTATAAAAAAAATTTGGAAAAATATTTGTTTTTGACTGAGTTATGAATTTTAAAAAAAGGTATGTTTCTCTGCCGCGAATGTTATGTCCCACCTTAACATTATCCGTTCAATAAAGCTTCTGCCATCTTCAAGCTCAAGTCAGCACCAGCTTCCAAGCGCATTATAAACTAAGGCCTCGAGCACAGTAAGCGCCGATTCAGACAGCCAGGCAGGCAGAGTGTGTGAAAAAGCGAGATAGAGAGCTATTTGGATCTCGTTTGCTCACACAGATTTCAGCCTTCCTGCCTGCCTGTCTGTCTGAATCGGCGTTTACTAAGCACGCAGACTTAACCTTGGGCCGCGTTCATAGTGGACACCGATTCAGACAGGCAGTGTGAACAAGCGAGATAGAAAGAGTGTGCCTCATGAAAACAAATAGGCGGATAGTCATATAATAATTCCTCAGTTATTCCGAGCAGTTCAAACGAGCAAAATTTATACATATTTCATCATCAATTTTGTCATCCCGGTTATGGAAAAAACAGAGAGCTGATGTAACAACAGTCACATGTGTGACAACAAAATGGAAGAACTGATAATGGTCACTAGTTCACAGTGCCAAAAATTACACATCTCCGTCTATGCCAACTCTTTTTAATGATCAAATCTTCACAGAAACGATTCTAAAAGCAAATCTGATAGCTGAACTATTTGTATTCAATTCCTAAATCTCTGAAAGATATAAACGACTTTGTAGAAAATTAGTCTTCTAAAAAATAAACCAGGAAATACAATTTGTCAGAAGAGTAGTTAAAAGGGCCCTCGCAAGCCTCAACGTCAGCAAAAGCTCTGGTCATGATGCTATAACGTCAATTGTGCTAAAAGCGTGTGGTTCTACTCTGGCTTAACCTTACCACAACATCCTGTTCAACATCTCCTACAAAAAATAAGTATTTACTAATTGCTGTAAGGTGACCAATGTCCAGCCGGTACCTTAAAGGATAAAGTTATGCAGACCGAAAAAATTGCTCAGTGACCGACAATATTATATCCGCAGTATGCGCTCTACTGGCGACTTTTCTTTACTGAAAGATGGAACTAATGTGTTCACTTTTTCGTAGAGAGCAAGCTTGTTGCTTGTTGACATTTGTGTGATCGAGTGTGGTACAAAGCCCTCGTATCTATACCGGTGGTAAATTTGCTTGTTGGATACTGACTTTTCTCGAGTACAGCTCAGTTCTATTCCTTAACAAAGACATTTCCGTTTTGAGAGCACAACATCAAGAGACAATTGTTCTCATAAACATTTTTTCTCTATTTTTGTAATAGTTTCATTCACTCAGAAAAAAGTTTATCGGAATATGATAAAAAAAGGCATCATATTTAGAGAAAAATGGTAGAGTTTGCTCCAGAGAATGCTTTTCTCTAAATGTAATACTAAAAAATTCCCTAAAAATGATAAAAAGCTTCCATGAAAAAGAGAAATATATGAAAATATATCGTTTTTAGAGAAGAAGACTAGTTTATTTTTGAGAAAAGTTTTCTTTTTATTGAAGAAAATACTTCGCATAGTGAATTTTTAATCGAAATATAGGAAAAATTTTTCATTTTCAATAAATTTTTCTCTAACTATAAATGAGCATCTTTTTGTGCGAGAATCATTATTAGAGACATTGATATATTTTCGTTTCCCAGAAGTGAAGAACTATTTCTGCGAAAATGTGAAAATGTTATTGAAGAAAATTGTATTTGAAAAAGAGAAAATTGCTGTTATCGAAAATAGAGAAATTTTTTATCGGAGAATGATAGGTATTTTTTTCTGAGTGTTGTGAATAGTTTTTAACGGGTGCATTTTGTTGGAAAGTCTGAAATGTTTTCATTATAAGCTTCATTATTGCACGTCTAATTTGGAAAACGCGTTGGCACAAAATAATATACTATAAATTATGAATGAAATATGACTTAATAGAACATTGAAAATCCTCGAGTAACGAATTTTGTGTCAAAGTTGTGAGAACATGTAAAAAAATAAAATCAATTTAGGACAAAAGTTTGCGGAATGAAAAGGTAGGAGGTTCAAAGTAAGCATACAATTATTTTTCCTTTTCAATACATTCTCTATTAACTTCATCATAATTTTAAGCTGTCTCAAATATCTTATTAAAACCATAGAAAAGAAATGATAAATTTTTGGTATCAAAATAGGCCGATATTGCTGACTTAACTTCGTTATGGTTGTTACATTTTTTTTTGCTCGTAGCCTGTTCTTCATCTTTGGCAATAAATAATAGTTACAAGGGGTCACGTCTGGACTGTAGGTTGTTTGACGCAGTTGCTTACGCAGTTATAAGATGCTCTTGTCTAAAAAAAGAATAAGCACAATAAGCACAGTTGCGAGAAAGCAGTTCCAGCCTGTTTTGTAGCAGAACCTGCGCCAACCTGCCTGCTGCCACTCTGAACATTTGGAGCTTATATGAGTAAAGCTTATAATCAATTGTATGAAGCCTGTTTTATCGCATGGCTGCCTGTTAGAAAATCTGTCTACAGCTATACCCGCATCAACGCACATTCTTTCGCAGCCTCGGGAAGGCACGAAATTTTTCTTCGAAAATGTTGATAAATGTTAGGAAATATGGTGTAATTTTTATGCTAAGATTAGAAACCATATCATAAATAAGCTTTATGAAAGTTTTATTATAAAAGATTTAGTCTTATGAGAAAAATATTTTTCCTTATTTTTATTTTTATACTTATATTATTTAATTATTTATAATTTAATTTTATTATATTTTTTTTTTTAATTTTAATTTGTTTGGCTCTCGTAATTTTTTATTTTCATCTTGTTTAACTTTTATTTTTTAATTTGAAGTCTATCAAGTTTAAGTTTTAATGCTCAATTTTTATTTTTGTTTCCTTAATTTTTAATGTCAAATTTTTAATTTTTATTTTTGTATGGAAATTTTTATTTTAAATTGTGAATTTTTTTTAATTAATTTTTTTTTTATTTTTTATTACTTTGAAATTTATTTTCTTATTTATGATTTATTTTTTGTTTTTAATGTATTTTGTGTATTTTTTTATATTATTTCTACTGATGATAAACTGCCGATAAGAGTTCGAAATACCGAGATTTCAAAAATAAAATACATCATTAAAACAATTAAAAATTTGTTTTTTTTTTAATTAGTTTTAAAGGAGACCTGAGACCGACAACAATATTCTTAGTACATGCTTTTATGTATTTATCAATTTTATATATTTATATTTTGTTTTTATTTTTGAGCTTAAAACTTGTTTGTTTCGAGCTTGAATTTTTAATGTATATCAGTTTTTTAATATAATTTTAAATTTATATTGCTTAATTTGTATTTTAATTTTAAAATTTAATTTTTATTACCTTAATTTTTTAATATCAAATTTTTAATTATTATTTTTGTAGGGAAATTTTATTTTAAATTTTGCATTTATGTTTTAATTTTTTTTTTTTTTTTTGTTAATGTATTCTGTGTATTTCTTTATATTATTTCTGCTGATTAATAATCTGCAGATGTTCGAAATATCGAGTTTTTAAGAATAAAATACATCATTAAATCAATTTAAAAGTTTTTTATTTATTTTTAAAGAAAACCTGAAACCTACGAATATTCTTAGTAGGTACATGTTTGTATATATTTTTTATTTTTAAATATTTATACTATTTTTTTTTTTTTAAAGTTTAAAACTTATTTGTTTTGAGTTTTTTTAGTATTGATTTTTCATATTTAATTTTTAGTGTATATCACTTTTTTATTTTAATTTTAAATTTATTTTGCTTATGTTGCATTTCAATTGTTGACGTTTTATGTTTCAATTTTAAATTGTAATTTTTTCATGTATGTTATGTATTTATTTATTTTATTTCTCTTGATGATAAACTGCCGATAAGGGTTCGAAATATCAAGTCTTAAAATAAAATACTTACATAATTAAACAAAATTTTTTTAAAAATTTTTATTTTGTTTTGTTTTTATTTTTTGTAAATTATAATTTTTGTTTTATTTTAAAGCTTTTAATCTCATTTGTTTGTATATTTTTATTTTAAACTATATCATAAAAAAGTTTTATTACCTTAATTTTTTAATATCAAATTTTTAATTATTATTTTTGTAGGGAAATTTTATTTTAAATTTTGCATTTATGTTTTAATTTTTTTTTTTTTTTTTGTTAATGTATTCTGTGTATTTCTTTATATTATTTCTGCTGATTAATAATCTGCAGATGTTCGAAATATCGAGTTTTTAAGAATAAAATACATCATTAAATCAATTTAAAAGTTTTTTATTTATTTTTAAAGAAAACCTGAAACCTACGAATATTCTTAGTAGGTACATGTTTGTATATATTTTTTATTTTTAAATATTTATACTATTTTTTTTTTTTTAAAGTTTAAAACTTATTTGTTTTGAGTTTTTTTAGTATTGATTTTTCATATTTAATTTTTAGTGTATATCACTTTTTTATTTTAATTTTAAATTTATTTTGCTTATGTTGCATTTCAATTGTTGACGTTTTATGTTTCAATTTTAAATTGTAATTTTTTCATGTATGTTATGTATTTATTTATTTTATTTCTCTTGATGATAAACTGCCGATAAGGGTTCGAAATATCAAGTCTTAAAATAAAATACTTACATAATTAAACAAAATTTTTTTAAAAATTTTTATTTTGTTTTGTTTTTATTTTTTGTAAATTATAATTTTTGTTTTATTTTAAAGCTTTTAATCTCATTTGTTTGTATATTTTTATTTTAAACTATATCATAAAAAAGTTTTATGAAAGTTTTATAAAATAAAAATAACTAGAGTAAAAGTCTTATGGGCGGGCATCAGCTATTTAAATCAAAAATTTAATGGTATTAATTTAATTGCTGTCTGAAAGAGAAGTTTTTAAGCATAGTCTTAAATACCAACCAATCAATCAATCAATTAATTTGCCAAATTTATTATTCGGATTTTCAGTAAAATCTGCTTTTCTTCGCTGCCCGAGGGTTTTCTCATGCATTTCTGTTTGAATGTTACAGCAGCAATTTTATTCAATATAATTGATTTATTTTTTTTTTTTATTTTTAACCACTTTCAATTTCAAACAGTAGAAAAATTTCAAACTTTCACTAAAAGTTGCGCTGCAGGACTTTTCGTGATTATGTTAAATTATATTGTGGTTGGCAACGCTTAATTTTTCTTTTGATTTTTTGTGTTTTTTTAACCAACGGCGGGCATAAATAACAACAGATTGCAGAAATTATTATTTATTGAGCCAAAAGCTTTTAATTCGCTACAATCATCCAGCCTTATCATAAATCAAAGCTTTGAACTAATTTTGATATAACAAGAGCGCAATAAAAATGAGTTTTACAGATAAAATGCAACAACGATTTTCTTACATAGTAGCAACAACTAATGACAGCACTGATGATGTTTTGAAGACGACAATGATTATGATGTTATATAACAAACTGATAAGAGTTAATTTATTTTCTTTTATCTTTTATTGTTTTGGGGAAAATTTCTTAGCGCTCATTAAGGCTCATTTTAAAATGAAAGATAATTTTTAAAAGATAAAAACAAAAATATTGCAAAGCATATTTTCGAAATCAAATCAACAGCTGATTATAAAGCAATTGTTTTTTAATAGCTTTTTGTTTGGAGTGCAAGTTTGTGTGATTTATGATGTGTAGCTAGTTTTATTTTTTTTTTTTTTTTAAAGCTCATCGTTTTCATTTTATTTATGTTGCTATCAATTAGCTGCGGTAGCTTTGGTTATGTTGAGATACACTTTTACTCTATTGTTTTGCTTGGTGTACGTAGCGGGTGCAACAACAAAATAATTGTTGTTGTTGTTGCTGCTTATTCATTTATTACGATTGTAACATTGAGATTTTTGGAAAATTTATGGAAAACTTTTGGAAAAACTTTTGATTAAATTACAAAACAAATACTAATTATATGACGTCACGTTGTTATAATCATAACAATGAATTGAAATTATGTAATGATTTTAATTTTCTTTATTCATGTCTAGAAAGAAAACTTGAATATTAAAATTGATTTATAGCTTATTTTGTTTCATTTTAACTTATATGAATGTAAATTATATTGAGATATGTACACATGTTACATTGCAAAATCTAACAAGCTGTGATGTAGGATAAGTTTTTACAATTTAAATAACCGCGCATTAGAAAAACGGTTAATTATTCAAGTTTTAAAGTTAGTAAATTATTAGACAATTTTTTGTTTTCCTTGTTTTCATTGCATAAGTAAAATCACTCTAAAATGAAATAATTTTAAAATGAAAACCCTGCATCAAATTTAATGAAAATTTTACTATTAAATTTAAATTATAATTAAAATAAAAATAACCAAAAAACTTTTGTTTAAAATATTTAATATTAATTTTACTTTAATTTCAATTTCAATTTCAATTTCAATTTCAATTTTAATTTTAATTTTAATTTAATTTTAATTTTAATTTTAATTTCAATTTCAATTTTAATTTTAATTTTAATTTTAATTTTAATTTTAATTTTAATTTTAATTTTAATTTTAATTGTAATTTTAATTTTAATTTTAATTTTAATTTTAATTTTAATTTTAATTTTAATTTTAATATTAATTTTAATTTTAATTTTAATTTTAATTTTAATTTGAATTTGAATTTGAATTTGAATTTGAATTTGAATTCGAATTTGAATTTGAATTTGAATTTGAATTTGAATTTGAATTTGAATTTGAATTTGAATTTGAATTTGAATTTGAATTTGAATTTGAATTTGAATTTGAATTTGAATTTGAATTTGAATTTGAATTTGAATTTGAATTTGAATTTGAATTTGAATTTGAATTTGAATTTGAATTTGAATTTGAATTTGAATTTGAATTTGAATTTGAATTTGAATTTGAATTTGAATTTGAATTTGAATTTTAATTTTAATTTTAATTTTAATTTTAATTTTAATTTTAATTTTAATTTTAATTTTAATTTTAATTTTAATTTTAATTTTAATTTTAATTTTAATTTTAATTTTAATTTTAATTTTAATTTTAATTTTAATTTTAATTTTAATTTTAATTTTAATTTTAATTTTAATTTTAATTTTAATTTTAATTTTAATTTTAATTTTAATTTTAATTTTAATTTTAATTTTAATTTTAATTTTAATTTTAATTTTAATTTTAATTTTAATTTTAATTTTAATTTTAATTTTAATTTTAATTTTAATTTTAATTTTAATTTTAATTTTAATTTTAATTTTAATTTTAATTTTAATTTTAATTTTAATTTTAATTTTAATTTTAATTTTAATTTTAATTTTAATTTTAATTTTAATTTTAATTTTAATTTTAATTTTAATTTTAATTTTAATTTTAATTTTAATTTTAATTTTAATTTTAATTTTAATTTTAATTTTAATTTTAATTTTAATTTTAATTTTAATTTTAATTTTAATTTTAATTTTAATTTTAATTTTAATTTTAATTTTAATTTTAATTTTAATTTTAATTTTAATTTTAATTTTAATTTTAATTTTAATTTTAATTTTAATTTTAATTTTAATTTTAATTTTAATTTTAATTTTAATTTTAATTTTAATTTTAATTTTAATTTTAATTTTAATTTTAATTTTAATTTTAATTTTAATTTTAATTTTAATTTTAATTTTAATTTTAATTTTAATTTTAATTTTAATTTTAATTTTAATTTTAATTTTAATTTTAATTTTAATTTTAATTTTAATTTTAATTTTAATGTTAATTTTAATTTTAATTTTAATTTTAATTTTAATTTTAATTTTAATTTTAATTTTAATTTTAATTTTAATTTTAATTTTAATTTTAATTTTAATTTTAATTTTAATTTTAATTTTAATTTTAATTTTAATTTTAATTTTAATTTTAATTTTAATTTTAATTTTAATTTTAATTTTAATTTTAATTTTAATTTTAATTTTAATTTTAATTTTAATTTTAATTTTAATTTTAATTTTAATTTTAATTTTAATTTTAATTTTAATTTTAATTTTAATTTTAATTTTAATTTTAATTTTAATTTTAATTTTAATTTTAATTTTAATTTTAATTTTAATTTTAATTTTAATTTTAATTTTAATTTTAATTTTAATTTTAATTTTAATTTTAATTTTAATTTTAATTTTAATTTTAATTTTAATTTTAATTTTAATTTTAATTTTAATTTTAATTTTAATTTTAATTTTAATTTTAATTTTAATTTTAATTTTAATTTTAATTTTAATTTTAATTTTAATTTTAATTTTAATTTTAATTTTAATTTTAATTTTAATTTTAATTTTAATTTTAATTTTAATTTTAATTTTAATTTTAATTTTAATTTTAATTTTAATTTTAATTTTAATTTTAATTTTAATTTTAATTTTAATTTTAATTTTAATTTTAATTTTAATTTTAATTTTAATTTTAATTTTAATTTTAATTTTAATTTTAATTTTAATTTTAATTTTAATTTATTTTAATTTTCATTTTAAATTAAAATTGGTCAGTTTTCCTTTATATGGAAATGTTTACTAAATTAATAAAAAAAACAAAAAAATTTAAAACAATAAAATTTAACCTAGAAAAACTTTTTTTTTTTATAACAAGTTTACATTCGTTTTAATGAAAGATAAAATTTTTAGATTAAATAAAAACAAAAACTAAAACTTTTGGACATTATGTTTTTCTGCAAAGTTGTAAAACTAACTGTTAATTTTTATATTAATTACAAGATTTTTACAATCTTTTGTTTAAAGTTTAGTTAAAATTATCTTCCGGTAATGCGGTAAATAAAACTTAAAAACCCTGATTAAGGTAGCTCAGCTTTAACAGCTGTTGTTTTGTTATTTTTTTTTTTTTATATTGTTTTTTAAATTTATTGTTGACCACTTAAATGTGCTCACTTTGGTTAATGGCCTTTCTTATTTTGCTCTAACTTGGCTCATTTGAAACTGTTGGTGGTTCATTCAAAGTCTAGTTGGCTGTTTGAGTTGGAGGGAAGCGGAGGGTAGTAGGGTCTTATGTTACATGATTTCATATTAAAACCATAAAAATGCACTGACCATTAAATAAATATACAAACGTAGCTATAATAAAAAAAAACCAACGACAATAACAACAATAAACTAATAAAAAACCAACTGCAGGTGGGTTAACGACCGTTTTCTTCTGCTTCATTTTGTTGCTGTCTTTGTTATTATTATTGTGTTCGTAAGTTTTTTGTTTTTTGGTTTTTTTTTTTTGTTATATAATACTTTCATATAAAATTTTCAGAAACATTGTGTTTTTTACAAGACAATCTTTATACTTCATTTATATTCAAAAGAGTACTTTTGAAAGCTCGTCAAAATATTTAGGCAAAAACAAAAAAAAAACATAATTACTTGCTGTTATGAATTTGTTTTTTTTTTGCTGTGACAAGTGCTACATATTTTTTATTTTTTTTTTTTTTTTTTTGCTATAGTTAAAGTTCATTAGAGTTCATCAAATGAAAGTTAATAAGCTTAGATTTCAAGCTTTTAAGGTTTATAATATTTATGTTTATTGCACTTGGCACACGATGATGAGTTGGTCAAAAGTTAAGCTTTTTGATAAAAATCTAATAAATGAAGATAAACTGAAAAACTCATTGAAATTTTGCATTATTTAATATTTAAAATTAAATAAAACTGCTCAAAATTGTTACGTTTGTTATATAATAAACAGAAAATATATAAATTTTTATATTAAAATTAAAATTTAGTTATAAAATTTTTATCATCAAGAAAAAAATTGGTTTTGAAATGAATGGAGACAAACAAAGTGCAGTTCGGTATCTCAAGTTAACAAGAGAGTTGAAATTAAAGTGAGAGAAATTCTTAAAAAGGATTCGAGCATCTTTTGTTATAGAAGTGAGCTCATCGAAACTATTTTTTTTGGTCATCTTGAAGTCGAGATAAAAATAACGTCATCGCTTCCAACACTTTGTTCAACAAATAAGAAAAATTTTTATTTTTGCTTAATTTTTAAAGCTTTAAAGAGCATTGCTTGTAAAAGCTTTACAAAGCTTTTGTTATAAAAGCATTAAAAAGGTTGGCTAGTTAAAGCTTCCAAAAGCGTTGGTTGCAAAAGCTTTACAAAACTTTTGTTGTAAAAACTTTACTTATAAGTTTCAAAAAGCTTTGCTTGTGGAAGCATTCAAAAACTGTAAGTTTAGGAAAATTACCCAAAAAATAAAAACTATCCGTTGAGAAAACTTTAGAATAAAAAAAAATATTAACAGAAAGTGAAAGCTTTCAAAAGCATAAAACATATTCAAAAAGCTTTACAAATTAAAAAAGCTTTATTAAGTTTCAAACTTTTGCAAGCTTTGATTTATTTTCTCAAAATAAAGTATTTTTTAAACTAGAAAATTTAATAAAACTTATTGAAAAAAAAAAAAACTTAATTGTTATTCAAATTTGCAAGTCAAAACAGATCTAAGCTTTCAGTTGTTAGAAATGTGTTCAGCCATAAGGGCTGAAAAGCTTTATTTTATTGAAAAGATTCAAACTTTTCAAAGTTTTTTAAACTATGAAAACTAAAGCTAAAGCTTTTAAAAAATTTAAACTTTTGAAAGCATTACAAAGATTTTAGCTTTTAAAGCTTAAAAATGTTAAGCTTTTGAGAGCCTTCCTACCTTTTAAATAATTTTAAATAAAATCTTTTCAGTTTTGCTTAATTTCATTGTAGAAAAGTTTGCAAAACTTAAAGCTTTAACAGTTATAAACTATTGGAAGCCTTGCAAAGCTTCAAACTTTTAAAGCTTTAACATTTTAAGCATTTAAAAGCTCTACTTACTAAAGAACATTGTTTAAATAAAAACCATTCACAGTTTTTAAGCTACATTGTTTTTCAAAGTTTTACTCACTTCAAAAATGATTTCAATAAAAAATTTTCGGAATTCTTCAAGGTTTATCAAATTTTAAAGCTTTTGAAAGCTTTTAAAAGTTTAAAATTTTTTTAGTATTTTAAAGCTTAAAGCTTATAATGCTTTAAAATTTTAAACTTTAAAAGTTGTACCTGCTTCAAATTGTTGAAACAAACGCTTTTCAGTATATTATTTCTAAAATTCATTGTCTACAAGTTTACAAAGCTTTAGGCGTTTAAATTCTTTTATAAGTTTTTAGCTTTAAGGAGCATTTAAAAGCTTTATTTACTTCAAAAATTAAGCTTTTAGAAATCTTTAAGTTTTTAAGTTCACTTGTTTTTTTTTAAGCTTTAAACTTTTTAAATGCTTTAAGCTTTAAAAGCTTCAAACTTTTTTAAAGCTTTACTATTTTAAGAGCTTTATTTACTTTAAGAATTTTTCAGGGAAATTTTAAGTTTTCAGCTTTTAAAACTTTAAAATTGAAAGCCTTTACTTCTTCAACATAAAATATTTTTGGGTCGTTTCTTTGCTTCATTGCATGAAAATTTGCAAAGCTTTCGGAAACATTTTAATCTTAAATTACTTTTAAAAATTTAAATTTTTTTGAAGAATTGTAAAGTTTTAAGCTATGAAAGCTTTAAAACTTAAAGTTTTAAAAAGCTTTACAAACATAAGTATTGAAATAAAAGATTTATCAAAGATTTTGTAATCTTAAGTGCATTTAAGTTTTTTTAACTGCATTAAAGCTTTACTATTTTGAAAGCTTTAAGCTTTAAACAGCTTTAACTTTTTTAAAGCTTTCAAATTTTAAAAACTTAAACGTTTTAAAAGCTTTAAGCTTTTAAAATCTTTAAAATTTGTGAAAACTTTGAGATTTTAAGCTTATAACTTTGTGGAAGTTTTAATATTTAAAGGCTTTACTTACTTTTGAGTATTTTTAAGGGAAAATTTAAAGCTGAAAAATAAAAAATATTAAAATAACAGCGCTTCAGTATATTTCTTAGATTTATTGTATAAAAGTTTGCGAAGTTTAAGGCATATGATTGTTTTAAGCTTTAGGAAACATTTGAAAGCTTTGAAAGCTTTTAAAAGTTTAAAACTTTTGGAAGCACTTCAAAGTTTTAAGTTAGGAAAGCTTTAATCCTAGAAAACTTTACAAATGTAAGCTTTTAAAAGCTTAAATTTTTTTATAAATTTTGAAATAAAAGCCTTTGCAAAGATTTTCTCATCTAATTGTATTAAAGTTTGCAAAGCTTTAATGTTTTAAAAGCTTTAATGTTTAAAACCTTTTAAAAGCTTTAAACTTTTTGAAAACTTTTAAGCTTTTAAAAGTTTTAAACTTTTTGAAAACTTAAAGCTTTTAAAAGTTTTAAATATGTTGAAATTTTTGAACTTTTAAAAGCTTTAAACTTTTTGAAAGCTTTACACTTTTTGAAAGCATTTTTTGTAGAAAATTCATTGTGCAGCCAGACATACCTATATTTTCTCTTCTGCTTAAAACTGAAACTTTAGGAAGCAACATTAACGAAATATCTTAAATCTTATTTAAGCCACGAAAGTTCATCAACAGCTGCTCAAGCATTACAGCATCTAGTTAGTATCTCATTGCCAACATCTAGCTGTGGCATTCAATTAACGTCGCTTCGCAAACCTACACCTGTGCAAATGGCAAAAATTCATGCATGTTTTACACGAACAAGAGCAGCAATAAAAAAAAAGAACAGCAACATTCAAAACAACCACAAACAAACTCATGATATGTCAGCAAACTGTCAAAAGTTTAACAAGAAGTTTTTTGCTTTTTGCATTATTTTTGGTTTTTGTGTTAATTTTTGTTTTTTTTTTTTTTTTTTTGGCAACGAAATAAATATGAAATGAAGAAGATTTTCATGTTAAAAAAAGCTCTTAACAAAGAAAGCAAAGCAAAAAAAATCAACACGCACGACATGAATTAATAATAAATGCATAAAATCTGAGAGAAAAACAACAACATAAAATCATGTTAAATTTGCACAGGGGAGCAAGCAAAGCAAGTAAAAGGAAATATTAAACTTTTATATTTTGGTGAAGACTTTGACAGCTTTGAGGCGGACTAAAGAGATGTTGTTGATAGCAGCAGCAGCAGCGGTAGCAGGAGCAGGAAGCTAAAGCATGAAAGTTCAACAAAAACAAAACGAAGCAGCACAACAAGCAATAATGAAAGAGAAAGGATAAAAGTTTTGTTTTTATTGCTGAGCAGGTGAACCAACTCGAATCGCCAGCTGCAGGATTATAAGTCACGAAAAGTGAGCAAATAAAAAAAAGGAAAAAAAAATTATACCCATGTTTAAAGATAAAAGCTTGCAGCTGTTGGTAGCAATAAATTCAAAAGTTAAAATTTGCAGCAGCCAACTAAATAGACAGCAAAAAGGAGTAACAGACAAAAAACCAGCTAAAGGTTGAAATCATTGATAAATGAGCTCAATAAATGGTATCAAGAGCAAAGCATTTGTCACTGACAACAAAATTAAAACACTGAAAAAAAATCATTCTTCTTCTTCAAGAAGTTATCATTAAAACAATCATCAAATTCAAAAGAAATAATAATTAAAAAATCCTAGAAATATGGCAATGTACTTTCTCCCTTTCCCTCTCTCTCATCGATATTACGACAAACACATGCTCGTGTGCGCAAATTTTTACTTTAAAAGCTTTCTTTATTGAAAAGTTGTTAATGACCCAGAAAGTCAATTTAAGATAATTTTAACTTTTTCACCAAACATTTCTCTCAGTGTAGTGCAAAAATCATATTAAAAACTAAATTCTTAGTTAGCCAAAAGCATGAAATTCAAAATTTTGTGCCAATGTTCACGGTTAGTTCAAAAGAGATCTAGTCCACGACGACATAGAAAATACAGACAGGCACACCGCACTCGACCAAGATACGTTGTGAAAAAATGACGCCAAGAGCAGTTTAGGCGGCGGGTGTGAAGAGCAGAAATAAGAAAAAAAAAAAAAATAAATCAAAGATAAAGACTCAATATTAAAGGAGAGCTTGAATTTTCACACCCAGAAATAGAAAAAAAAAAAACCATTGCCCGACACGTTCCACCAGGAGCAGCACCAATGCGAAGAAAACAGCTGCTGCTGCTGCTGTTCGGACGGCTAAAACGCAACATAAGTAGCTGGCTAGGAAATTCATAACGAAGTGACGACATACAAACAAGCAGGCACAAACATATTTCTATAGATATCTAGATAAGTACGATATGGGGAGAACCAGTTGCCGACACCAACAGCCAATGAGGCAAAAAATGCACTGGCCGAAATGTTGTGGAACGATAGAAGCCAGGAGCAGCAAAAAAATGGGGAGCCAACGGGAAACGTGATGTAGAAAATGAAGTGGAGCCAAGCAGCTAGTTGCCGCACCAGGAATTGTCAGTGCCAACGAATGCCATTGAACTTTAGAGTTTGCATACAAATACGGCATAGAAAGAAACAAATGTGGATTGGGGCGGCATGGGCTGAGTGTATAGAATAGATGGTTAGATGGATGGATCAAGAAATGTGTAGAAACGAATGCCAAGAGTATGGCAAATATATAGAACGTGATATTATAACAAAAAAACAACAAATGCGGATGTGGCAAAGACAGTGTGGCTGATTGAAGCTATAGATGTAGTGGGTAGCAGAAAAGCTTTTTCCATTTAAAGGTTATTGAATGCAAGCCGTATCGAACAAGAAGAAGAATAAGAAGAAGAAGTCAAGGGAACAGACAATGCGACAAGAATGGAAAAAATGCCTTGAGCTGAAAAAGGAAAGTTAAAATATTGTTTGTCGTAATAGAATACAAAAGATGTGAAAGTATGTGCGGTGAGCTAAGCTAATATAAAAGATTTATTAGGTTGGAAAAGAGAGAAAGAGAAAGAGCGAGAGAGAGAGAGAGAGAGAGAGAGAGAGAGAAAGAGAGATGTAAGAAAATGTCCTGTGTTTTGTAGGCACTTGGGAAAGCAATAATGTAGCACATTTATTTCTGTGAGTGAGTTTTTGAATAAAATGATGAGGATGGAAGATTTGATTAATTTATTTTGAAGTGCGAAGCGAAACCAAAATCAATGAATGTTTACCATTTGAAGCTACTTCTGGTAATTTTTTAATATAAAAAAACTCATTTCAATAAAATGCGAAAAGCCAAGTAAAGAACGCAGCACATTCATTTATAGACATTTTACAAGAATTAATCCTGTAACAAAAAAAAAAAAAAAAGTGTGGCTTAGCATGCTCGGAGCCCGAGTTCGATACCCAGTCACGGCGAAAAGTTTTTCAATAAAAAAAAATTTTCTGATCGGTCACCTGCAGACAATGGCAAACCTCAGAGAGTAAATAATACCATGTAAAGCTTCTTGAGAACATGAACTTTAACCGTTCGGAGTCGGCATAAGACATGTAGGTCCAGTTCTCGGTCAATTGTGTGCAAACATTTAATAACACACACAACACAATTGATCATAAGAAGCTTGGTCAAAGTCCTTTCAAGGGCTGAAATGGCCAATTTTTTTTTGTTTTTTTGTTTTTTTTTTTATTTAAGCTTGATATGCCTCAACGTCAAAAAAACTTCATTCATTTTTGCTTTTATGTTAAGAGCTTTTTTAATTCAATCTCACTGATTTATGTTGGAAATATGAACAATTTTTATTTATAGTTTACAAATATTAAACAAATCTTTAAAAATCTTACTAAAACATTTAAATTGGTGGCAACCCTGTATTAAAAAAAAAACACATAATTTTGAAATTCTGACAACGGATTCGTATTCAGCGACCCATTTTTAACAAGTATTCGGCCGAGTACCGCCGAATTAGTAAAAATATTCAATAAAAAGTAAGATGGTAACCCTATGGGCCATTTTGAATTTTCGAATTCTGACTTCAGATTTGAAATCAGCGACCCCCTCATTAGTAGATAATATCACTGTTGTAGTTTTTTATACGAAATTTTTGGTTCAACTATAAGACCCACCTTTTCGGATTTGGGGAAGTCCCCCGAGTACAACTGTGTCCTTGGTTTCGTTAGATTGGCGAACAATTTGAAGAAAATTATGTTTTTCCAAATCGGTTTTGAGGTATGCTAAGCTTTTTGCTATGTGTATTACTGAACCAATAATACTCAGAAAAACTCTCAAAAAATAGTATAGCCTGTTTCAAAAGAGAAGAACATTTTCGCGCATGTTTGAGAATAAGAAAATAATTTTGAGAGCGTTCTTCATTCTGATTGGTCGACATTAAAAAAAAAATTGAGCAGAAAAATAAATGAACAAAAAATTAATGTATATTCCTGAATTTTGTTGTTAATCGCAACTGCGCTGCGGAAGTACTGAATTTTATTTTTCAAAATCAAACAATCAAAATTGAAAAAAAGGGGGCGTCAAAAAATATTTTGTAAGCCAAAATTTCACTTCACAATTTTTTCTTGAAAAAATAATTTATTTTTATGTAATTTGTATTTGATTTCTCTCTCAATATGCAGGTTGCTGCAGGCAGTCGGTGCAACACCGTACTTGTGCGATCATTTTTTCTGAATGTTTGCGCATTTAATTATATAGAATAAAAGTAAAAAACACTCAAAAAAAGCATAAAGTTCAGCGAACAGTACAAAAAGAGCAAGAAATTACGCTCTAAAAAATTTTCTAGCTTTAAAAATAATTTCTCACTGCGCATCTAAAAATGAAACCGAAAAATGTTCTTCTCTTTTGCAACGGGCTATACTACATGTAACACAATCTTGACACATTTTTCAAGTCATTTCAAGCAATGAGGTCTTTCTCTTTAAGAACATTGTTGAAATTCTCGTCCTTCTTTCAATTTACGGATATCCAGACTACGAATACAAAATCTAAACAGCGGATCGTAGAAAAACATAAAAACTATTCACGTCGAATTTCATAACCTTTACTTTTCTGCATTGTTTGTCAAGATCGTACATCTCGTACGTGAGATATCTTCATCAGTAGACTGGCAAATGGCTTAGTATACCTCAACATCGACCTTTTGGAAACACAAAATTTTCTTAAAATTTTGCGCCAATCAAACTTAACCAAGGACACAGTTTTACTCTGGGACTTTTCTAAATTCGAAAAGTTTGGTCTTATCGCAGAACCAAAATTGAACTACAACAGTGTATTTAATCTTAAAAACATCTTTATTTCATATCGCATATCCGCACCAAGACAGACTTGATTGAATAGGTGGAAAGCTGGAAACCTGAAATTCTTGATTCAAAGCTAAAAAATGGAGTAAAATAAATCCTTAAAAAACTGTGTCACTAAATGGTATGAATGTCAGCAGTAAATTATTTAAGAAGATATTTTTTCAAAACCTTGATGCAGAAAATTCGTTTCTAGTTTCAAAATCAATAATTTATAAATTTAAAAATATCATTTCTAAAAAAGTATCGAAAGGTAATGCTGCACAATACTTCCAAATCGAAAAGAAGACGGTCAAAACCTCATTTTTAATGAAACATTTTTTTACTCCAAATACATATTTAAGATAGATTTAAAGGGTGATTTTTTAAGAGCTTGATAACTTTTTTTTTAAAAAAAACGCATAAAATTTGCAAAATCTCATCGGTTCTTTATTTGAAACGTTAGATTGGTCCATGACATTTACTTTTTGAAGATAATTTCATTTAAATGTTGACCGCGGCTGCGTCTTAGGTGGTCCATTCGGAAAGTCCAATTTTGGGCAACTTTTTCGAGCATTTCGGCCGGAATAGCCCGAATTTCTTCGGAAATGTTGTCTTCCAAAGCTGGAATAGTTGCTGGCTTATTTCTGTAGACTTTAGACTTGACGTAGCCCCATCTGACAACAACAACACGATTCACAACATTTGACAACATTTCCAAAGAAATTCGAGCTATTCCGGCCGAAATGCTCGAAAAAGTTGCCCAAAATTGGACTTTCCGAATGGACCACCTAAGACGCAGCCGCGGTCAACATTTAAATGAAATTATCTTCAAAAAGTAAATGTCATGGACCAATCTAACGTTTCAAATAAAGAACCGATGAGATTTTGCAAATTTTATGCGTTTTTTTTAAAAAAAAAGTTATCAAGCTCTTAAAAAATTACCCTTTATAAAAAAAAAAACTGCGTAATCAATTTAAAAAAAAAAATAAATTTTTTTTTTATAAATTTTGGACGCCTTAAAATTTGACGTAAAATTTATCAAAAAAATTCTTATAAATACGATAAAAATGTACTTTATTTAAAAATTTGACTCAGTTGAAATAGAAAAAACGAAAATCTTTTCCCCTTTTTTCCCTTTAGGAAGGTATTGGTTCCTTTGTAGGTCATCTAATTATAAAATAACCATCTAATCATCAAATCAAGTAAAGAAAGTCTTAAACCGGTCTCGGCCGACCATGAAATACCCTAAACCTACTTTTTCAAAATACAATAATAGTATTGAAAATGGGCGTATCCGTGAGCGGATGAAGCCCATATTTTATATGTATTTCAGTTTTGATGATCAAGTAACAAAAATTTATTAAAATTTTAAGTTTATCCCTATAGCTGACATGTTAATGGTTTTATAGTATTTTCGCTATTGTGGGTTGTATGGAAGGTGGGCGTATGCGTTGTTGGCTGACATCCATTGTTAAAAACCATCTTCGTTTTGTTATAAAATACAAACGTACCAAATTGTATCTCTGTACGTTACATAAACATAATCTTATTAATTGCGTTTTAAATTATTGGGTTGTATGGAAAGAGGGCAAATGACGTCGATTTTTCAAAATCGTCTTTGGTTTGTTAAAAAAAAAACATGCGTTCTAAATTGTATCTCTGTAGATTAAACATAAGCTTATTTATTGAGTTTTTAATTTTTGGGTAGTATGGTAGGTGGGCTTGTCCGTGGGCGGATGACACCCATTTTTAGAATACATCTTTGTTTTGATATAAAATACATACGTTCCAAATTTTATCTCTGTAGGTTACATATGAGCTTATTAATTGAGTTTGAAATTTTTGGGTTGTATGGGAGGTGGGCGTGGCCGTGGGCGGATAACATACATTTTTCGATGATATCTTTGTTTTGATATAAAATACATACATACAAAATTTTATCGCTGTACGTTAAACATGAGCTTATTTATAGAGTTTAATTTTTGGTGGATATGAGAGGTGGGCGTATTCGTGGGCAAATGACATCCATTTTTCGAAAACATTTTTGTTTTGATATAAAATACATACATACCTAATTTTATTGTTGTAGGCTTGTTATGAGCTTATTTATGCAGTTTTAAGTTTTTGCGTTGTATGAGAGGTAGGCGTGTCCGTGGGCGGGTTCCAAAAATATTCAATAGTGCAGATCCTTGGGTCCATGTGTATCGAGTTGCATTCAATTATCTCAACTCCTTCTTCTTATCCTGTGTATACGGACAACACACAAACGGACAGAGGGACGGATATGGATAGCTCGACTCACGAGGTGACCCTGATCAAGAATATATATACTTTTCTATACCGGACTCGTTTCGTTCTATGCGTTACAAACGTTTGCACAAAGTAAATATACCCTGACCTTTCCGGTTTAGGGTATAAAAAGTACTAGAAGTAGTATAATGGTATGGTATACAGTGAAACTTCCCTAACTCGAAGTAGTATTCTTTTTCTTATATTTTGATAATTTTAAGTCAAATTTCGCTAACTCGAATTTTTCCGCATTATATTTTTTTTCTCCGTACGGGTTGTCATGACCACCTAAGTAAGTAAGAACTTTAAGAAGATGTGGGTATGCGTTCTGTGAAAAATAAAAAGTTACAAGCAAAAAACATGTTTTTTTTAACAAAAAGGACCTTCAGGATAATCAAAATTGCTTCGGCGGTTTTTCTCCGATTTGAAAAAAAAGTATGCAGAAATCATTTTAATGAGTTCTTCTAACTTTTGAGACCCCGACCGGTTGACATTTTTTGTATCCATATAAGAATGATCCGGCCTACTGTACAGCGCACTCATAAATTGCTGCCTATCAAATTGTATTCATACACATGCAACAATATTGGATTAAAATTGGTGATGCAAAAAATTCAAAGACATACCCGAAGAGCAGACTTTCACCTTATTTCGGGTATGGAAAATCGAAATACATTTTTAGTTTTTTAAGTTTTCGGTATGCCTTCAAACGAAGGTTTTTATGATTGAGTCCTTTAGTTTATAGCTTGTAATTTGTATCTGGTAAACTCTTTCGGCAAAGATTTCTTTGAAAAAGCTGTTCAGAATGTCTCAGGCTTTATCTTTTGTAAACATGCCAAATACCAAAATAGGTCTTGGGTACCTTTAGGTTGAAATTTCAAAATATTGTAGCGCCTCGACTTGTTTTGAAATAATCAGCCCAATCATGAAACATTTTCTCCCCGGAGTTGTAAATGGGAGTTTCTGTTTTTAATATAAAGTTCAAATACTTTTTGGAAATTTGTAATGCAATTTTGTTCATCAACCGTCGATATTCATGAATGTGAAATAAAAAAAAATGAGATATCTTTATCTGCTAGCTTAAAACCGGAAACTCCCATTTACAACTCCCGGGAGAAAATGTCTCATGATTGGCCTGAATGACGTGTTGAGAGGTTTCACTGCCAATTCCAAAACATCGGTTCATACACTTTCAACGAAGTTTTGACTCTTTTTTCACAAAAATAGAGTTTGGTGATCCCATCATAGGCGACTTCCCACCAAACCATCATAGAAATCGGATGGTGACCTTTTGGAACGAGCTCTACCATTCAATAAGCTCTATCATTCAGTTTATTGAACGCTTCCTCACTTTATAACCATGCTTGAGAAGTAAAGCTTGGGAATTTTGTTTACGTTGTTTCTTTAATGCTAGCGTGAGCCGGTGTGTCTTTTGTATGCTCTGAGTTCAAAGTCACTTTTAAGAATGCAAGAGATCGATTTCTCATGATCCAAGACCTCATGTCATGATGGCTTCTGGTGTTCTTACAATAGGCGAACGGCCGAATACTGCACTCATACTTATGATTGTTTGGTAGAAGATTTTTTCAATTGTTTTTTCAGTAAAGCGCTTTTTTAAAAATACGATAAACTGTTCTTTTGCTGCAGGAGCTCTACAAATTTTTTTTTTCATTTTTATATTTAAGCTATAAAGCATATGTTTAAAAAAATAATTTCTATAAAATTTTACGCTTATGCACTTAAACTCATACATAATTCAATTTAAGGATTATAACAGCTCAGCGAGGAAAATCTCTTTATTACAAGGTAATGGGATTATGTTCAAAGAAGTAAAAAATAAAAATAAAATTTTATAACGTATTGAAAGCCAGCAATCAAAAAAATTCTTCAACATAGAGATAAAAAAAAAAAAAACACAAAAGCATTGCAACCAGGGTTGCCACAGCCTAAAATTTTCTTTTACCAAAATTCCCAAAAATATTTCACATTTAAGAAAAAAATTTCACATCCACAAAAAAAATATCAAATATGTGTGATCAATCAAAAAAACGAAATATTTTTACTTTTTTGACATCCAATAAAATTGTAATAACAAAAGCTATGTTTGATGACTCCTCTAGATTTAGATTCCTTACTACAGATCAGTAAAAACTGTTTATTGAGATTATTTTTCTCTTTTTTTATCTCCTCTTACTTGATATTGCTCTTTGTTTTTTGAAGCTGCTCTAAGTTACGTTTTCAGCTCTTTTGTACGCTTATATTTTTTGTGGTGTAAGTAAGAGTAACATTTAAATAAATCAAGTATTTTGGTTTTTGTTGAAAAATTCGAAAAATTGAAAGAGCATTTCAACAGTTTAATGAAAACTAGTAGTTTTTCTGGCTTATTTCTTAATTTGTTTGCTTTTGGCACTGAGTATTTGTCATCGAACACAACTAATATTGTTGTATACCAGTATTCATGTATTCAGGTTTCAAATATTTTAAAACATGTAGCAGATATTATGGTAAGCCGAGAAATTTCCAATTACTTCTCTTAACAGTGTTTGGAATTTAAAATTCAACTTCTGAAAAGCGCTTTATTTTTGTTGCGATGATATTGAAGAAAACGAGATATATTGAGTTAAAGTTTTACGGTCTTTGGTACTCCCCCATTTGCATATTTTAAATACCTGTTTTCAGTGTCACTGTCTGAAGAATTTGAATCTTGTTTTTGCGCATGACACGTAACCGCGACTCTAATCCTTTAACCCTAAAATGTAATTAAATTATTAAGTATTACGATGTTACAAATTTAAAAACGTTCTTTTCAATATGATGAAGGCCAATAATTTGAATACGTTTGAAAACTAATTTGAGTTCGATAGTGCCCGAAATTCGACCTTTTCACTTTCATTCTCTCGATACAAAATTAATGTGAAAAACAAATTTTTTTCATAAAATTTGGCAAAAAAATTTTTTCAAAAAATAGTCGGTGCACTCGTTCTCCGCACTTTGATTCATTTAAAAGAAATTAATCAAAATCGGTTAGAAACACGTGAGAAGATGGTTTTTTACTATTTTGCCTACGCCTATTTTTTATATATAGATAAAAAAAAGAGACGATCATTTAAGGGCGGTAAGTTTTTTAACCATTTTTTATATGAATGCTCAACATCTCTAGAATATTGTGTCCAAATTTGAAGTCAATCCGAGTAAAACTAACGGAGGTACAAATTTTTAAGTAAGTGTACCTCGAACGTAGAAACGTACGTGTACAAAACTTTAAAGCAGTTTTCCCACAAGTTGTGTTTTCAAAGTCCGTGTTCACTGCCAGGCTTTTAGAAACAACTTGACCGATTCATTTCGAACTTGGTACACATTTTCTACATACAAAATACTTTCCTCCAACGTTGACTAAATTTTAATGGTTTTTGATTTCAAATAATTTCCGACCGAGACATAGTGAACACCGCAAATTGCTATTTTTCCAAGACGCTTTGGGAAAAGCTCTGTCACCAGCTTGTTTTTCAATATTTCCGGAAGAAAAAGAGTATTGTTAAAAGTACACTCAATAATGTACAAAAGATTTTAATAAATTTGCTCAATCCATACTCTTAAAAGAATTCACAAAAAAAGTGTTTTTTACGCTGAAACCCTTACTTCGCCCTTAAGCTTTTGGGAAATTTTCATAAAAATGTTTTTCGTTTTCACCAGGAATTTTACCAAAATGAAACTTAATTTCACATTTTCACATCGAAAAAAAAAATTTACCAGTTTTGGTAAATTTTTCACATTCTGGCAACGCTGATTGCAACCGTAGGGAGAAATACAACAACAACAATAACAACAACAACGAATAGCGAACAAATTACTTGTGTACACATAAAAGCAGAAAATGAAAGAAAAACAAAGCGTAAATAAACCGCGTTTTCCTTTGGTACAGAACAAAAGCCACCCCAACAGCAAGAATTCAACATTCCTTTAGACAAGACCGACCGAATTACCGACCATTTGTTTGTCTGTCCGTCCGACCAACCTACCTACCACAAGGTGTGGCAACGTGGCGCATGTTTCAAAATTTAATGCAAAAGCAAAAGCAAGAGAATGTATTCCAGGGTGTGGCAGTCAGCCAGAAACAAAACGGTACGGTAAATAGGACGATGGGGCAAAATTAAGGCTACTGTCAGGAATTTCACGCGCACCCTTTTAATAGAAGCTGCGTATGCAGCAAGGAAGCAGTAAGTAAATAAATTAAGGTGTGGGTGGTGGGGGGCAGTTTTGGCATGGGTGGTATGGTGGTATGGCAAAGATGTAAATGAGTGAAGTGCTTGTTGGCAATAATCGTTGAAGGGATGATTGGGAGGATGAAGAAGGGTAGTGATAGTGGGTTTGTCTGAGGATGTTAATTTTACAAAGGGTGCAGGAGCAGGATATCTGCGAATTGATAAATGTGTGGCAAAGCTGCAAAATGCCAATTAAATGAATACCTTGGTTTGATTGCGGTTTGCTTGCTGGCGTGTAGGTTGAATACAGTGAAGGGTGCAAATGATGGCAAAACGATCGTTAACCCTTTTTTTCCCGCTCAAACTTGAGATGAATGCGGCATAATCGTTGCGTGGGCTTTTTTAATGGGGTCAAAATCACTTGCAGCAAAAAAAAAAACTTTTTTTCATGGCAGGATTTATAAACCTTTTTGGTAACGCAGCAGAGAATAGAAATTTGAATATTATTGAATTATTTATGTGTTGCTACACACAAAAAAAAAAGGAAGAAAAAAAAAAACACATAAAAAAGGGTTAAGCAAAACAAATAAAAAATATTTCAAAATAATTGCCAACATTAAGTTTTAAGATTTTCTATAAATTTCAACGTAAAGCTGAGTTAACAGCTAAGAAGCTGCTGTGAAGAAAAGCCATAAATTGGGTTGCTTAATGGGCCATATAATTTATTTTTGCACTTGATTTATTTGCAAATGTTCGGGAAATAAAAAATATGTTGTCACCCGCTGGCGACAACTTTTTAAACAACTTTTTTTTTAATGGATTATGATGCACCTAGTATAAAAGGACAATCTAAGATGGGCTGAAATAATTTGGAGTTAAAAAGAGGACAACTCATTTATTTGCTTCGATTTATATGCAACTCTTTTTTAATGACATATATTTTTTGTGCCTACTTTTAGGCTAGAAATTTTCTCGCATTGTATAAATAAGAAAGTTTGAAATGCACTGTAATAGCAAGTCAAGTACAGTTTGAGCGATATAAGGCGTGGAGCATGACGTTTGTCTTCTATTTATTGGAAAACAAATTTGGAGCGTATCGAAATCCCCGTTTCGAAAATTTCCGTTTCGAAATTCATTTTTAAGAAAATGCACTTAAATTTTAAAATTCACCATAATAAAAATGTACTTTTACGAAATTCCTTTCAATGAAATGTACCTTTACGCAATTTCCTTCAATTAAATTCTCCTGAAAAAAAATTCCCCATTACAAAATTTTACTTTACAGAATTCCCTTTTAAAGAAATTCTCCTTGTAAAATGCATACAAAGTGAAAAAGTTACCAAGTTTTAGCTGTGTTCAACGATTCTAGGTGTGGAACATGACGCTTGTCTTCTATCCATTCCATAAAAAGTTTTGGATTGTGTCAAAATTCCACGTTCCAAAATTCCCCGATTCAATATTCGCATACACCATAATTAAAATGTACCTTTACGAAATTCCCTTTCATGAAATACTCCTGAAAAAATTCTCCATTACAAATTTCACTTTGCAGAATTCCCCTTTTACGAAATTTGCTTCTAAAATGCATAAAAAGTGAAAAAGTTAACACGTTTTATTCGTGTTCAACGATATTAGATGTGAAGCATGACGCTTACCTGTCAGATGAGAAGCAGCGGGTCGAAATTTCTCGTTCTAAAATACCCCGTATCGAAATTCACCTTCACAAAATTCCCCTTAAAAATGCACTCCTTTCAAAATTCACCATCATTAAAATTTAACTATACGACTTTCACCTTAAACGAAATTCTACCGAACAGAATTCCCTTTTATTATAAACCACGTTACAGAATTTCACTTCTAAGAAATTCTCCAGACAAAATTTATGAAAAGTAAAAAATCCCGCGCGTTTTTAGAATTTCAAAAATATTGTTTTTAATTTTATTTTTTCAAAGAATTTGTGAAGTAGATTTATGCAGAGGTGAATTGTAAAGGTGAATTTTGTAAAGAGAACTTCGTAAAGTGGAAAAGGAGAATTCTTGTGTAGGGGGATTATGTAAACTAAAATTTTTAAAAGGGTGAATTTAAAAACGAGAATTTTTTAAAGTGGAATATTGTGAAGGGAATTTTGAAAAGAAGTATCTTTGTGAAGCGGCAATTTTGTTAAGGAGACTTTTTTAAAAGGCGAATTTTGAGAATTTTTTAAGGTTAATTTGAAAAGGGGAAATTTTTAAAAAACAGAATTTTGTAAAGTGGAATTTGGTGAAGTGCAATTTTGTAAAAGGAGGTCTTTGCAAAGGGAGAATTTTGTAAAGAAATATTTTAAAAAAGAAGAATTTTGAAAACAAAAACTTGGCAAAATAGTATTTTATGAAGGCATGTTTTGAAAATGAGAATTGGGAACTGAGAAGGGGGAATTTCGTAAAAAAGAATTTTTTAAAAAGTGAATTTTGAAAAGGACGATTTTGAAGGGAAATTTAAAAATAAATTTTTGTGCGGGTTGAATTTTGTAAATAATTTAAAAACATATATTTTGAAAAAGGGAAATTTTTAAAAAGAAGTACTTTGTAAAGTGGAATTTGGTGAAATTGACTTTTATAAAAGAAAGATTTTGTGAAGGGAGGAACTCCGTAAAGGAATATTTTTAAAATGGTGAATTTTGTAAAGTGGTATTATGTAAAAGGCAGTTTTGAAAGTGAGAATATCTTTGGAGGAATATTGTAAAAGAGAAGTTATTAAAAAGTGAATTTTGAAACGGAGAATTTTGTAAAGTGAAATTTGTGAAGGCAAAAATTTTGTTATCGAATGTTTTTAAAAAGATAAATTTAGAAAAGACGAATTGTGTAAAGTGATATTTTGTGAAGGGGAGTTTTGTAACGGAGAATTTAAAAGAGGAATATTTTTAAAAGGGGAATTTGTAAAAAGGAAAATTTTGTCAAGTGGAATTTGGTAAAGGCATATTTTTAAAAAGACAATGTTGTGATGGGATTTTTAAATGTTTTAAAAAAATGTGAATTTAGAAAAAGCAAGTTTCTTAAAGTGAAATTTCGTGATGAGTTCTGAAAGGAAATTTTTTTATAAAGAGAATTTTGAAAAGTGAATTTTGTAAAGTGGAATTTGGTAAAGGGAATTAAAAAAAAATTATTTTTGTGAAGGGGGAATTTTGTAAATAATGATATGAAAAAGAAAAATTTTGAAAAGGGGAATTATTAAAAAGGTAAATTTTGTTAAGTGGAATTTGGTGAAGGAAAATTTTATTAAAGGAAGATTTTCTGAAGTAACAAATTATGAAAAGGAATATAATTAAAAAGCTGAATTTAGAAAAGGCAACTTTTGTGAAGTGGTATTTTGTGATTTTTTTGAAAATGAGAATTTCTCTGAAGGGGGAATTTTGTAGAGGGGAAATTTTTAGAAGCTGAATTTCGAAAAGGACAAAATTTGTAAAGTGGAATTTGGTAATGGGGAATTTTAAAAATGAGGATGTTATGAAGGGGCAGTTTTGAAAAAGAGAATTTAAAAAGGTAAATATTGAAAAGATAAATTTTTGTAAAGTACAATTTGTTAAGTGAAATTTGGTGACAGGGAAATTTGAAAAAGAGAATTTTGTGAAGAGGATTTTTGTAAAAACAGGATTCTATTTTTTGAAGGACTTTGAATTTATAAAAGGCGAATTTTGTAAAGTGGAATTTTGTGAAAGGAAGTTTTGTAAATGAGAATTTCTCTGAATGGGGAATTTTTTAAAGGGGAATTTTAAAAAAGGTAAAGGTAAAGGTAAAGGTAAAGGTAAAGGTAAAGGTAAAGGTAAAGGTAAAGGTAAAGGTAAAGGTAAAGGTAAAGGTAAAGGTAAAGGTAAAGGTAAAGGTAAAGGTAAAGGTAAAGGTAAAGGTAAAGGTAAAGGTAAAGGTAAAGGTAAAGGTAAAGGTAAAGGTAAAGGTAAAGGTAAAGGTAAAGGTAAAGGTAAAGGTAAAGGTAAAGGTAAAGGTAAAGGTAAAGGTAAAGGTAAAGGTAAAGGTATAGGTAAAGGTAAAGGTAAAGGTAAAGGTAAAGGTAAAAGTACAAATTCCTCCCACAAGTGTTTTTAAATAATAAAGCTAAACTGGCGCAACTAATATAATCAGCAATTCTGCTAGTCAAGCTTTAAATTTTCCAACGCACTTTACAATAGAATTGTAAATGCGCCTTTTTGAACTTAACAAATAATAATATTTCAAAGCATAATTTTAGGCCGGAAATTGAAGCCAAACAAAAGCAAAAATACGCCCTCAGGATGTGCAGCACAATTATTTTACGCCATAAAATAAGTTTGCTGCAAGTTAAATTAACACAAATTGCCTTGAATACTGATGAGTTTGTGCTCTCGCTTAATAGAAAAATAAAAAGTTTTACTGCATATTTTTAGGAGTGTTCAACGACTTTTTCAACAGTGTTCAAGTTTTTTATGCAAGATTTGTACTTCCGTTTGATATATTTAGGCAACAAAAACTTTTGCTGCCAAAACTTTACGCACAGCGCATACTTAAGAAGATTGCTTATTGTAGCATACTTTGCGGCGCATGTAGTTATGCCGAAGTTACGCTAGCTTTAAGCGGACATTTTTTTGGGTTTAAATTGGTAACATTTAACAGTAGCGTTGTTAGACTTAAGAAAACTATTACTTAAAGTCAAATACAAAGCATACTTTTAGGCACTTTAAAAGAATTCTGCCTTTAATTTGAAGAAGTGCAAAAAACACAAGCATTATTATGCCAAATTGCAGCATAATTTATTTGTACATAAAAACATGCCAACAACTGCAACAAGGAGTGGCATAATAAAAAGGAGCACGCACAAAAACAAACACATGCAAGAAAAAAAACAGCAAGCACTTAACTGCAGCATACGAGATGCTCATGACAAGCGTTAAAAAACGTTCAGCTAGTGTGCGCAAAATTTATGCATATCTATGAGCAGAAAAAAAAACAAAACAAAAATAAACATAATAAATAAAAACAGCACCAGCAACAGAAACAGGAAAGCTATAAAAAATGCCAAGAATAATAAAATAATAAAAAAAAAAAAAAAAAAATTTTAAAATATTCAACTTCAACCAACTTGTTTTTTGATTTCTTTTCTGGAGCAGCAGCAACTTCTGCATCTTCAACTCAAGCACTCACTTCTTTTCAGCTGCTGTTGTTGTTGTTGCAAAACAGCACTGCGTAGAATTTTATGCAACACTGACAGAAATAAAGGTAGGACGCGTTCTCAATTCTTTTTGCCATATAATTGAAAGAAGAAGCATACAACAAATTATAGTGAGTGAGTGAATGGCGAGTAGAAGATGCAACAAAAATATTAAATAAAAACAGAAAAGAAAAAAAAAACAAAATATACAAATCACTAGAATATGCATCACAGCGTAGTTCAAGCTAAATCAGAACACACAGATAATAGAACTGAATGCAAATAAAAGCAGGTATTGAGAATACAAGCCGAGCGCAAAGCCACAGCGTGCAACAAGAGCTATCAACTTGAAAAAGCGGTCGTGCCCAACAAAAACTGCTAAATGAGCCACAGCCTGTTTTGAGTAAGAAGATAAGCCACACGTTACAGCACATAAAGTGGCTTCTGACGAGATTAAACTCGAGCTTAGTTTTGAGAGAGCAGTCCAACCCACCAGCAATTGCTAAATGAGCCAAAGTCAGTTCTTAAGAAGAAAATAAGCCACAAGTTACAGCACAGAAGTTACTTTTTATAAAATTTTTAAAATTTTTTTTAACAGTTTTGAAGATGCAAGCAAGAGCTAGAGCTTAAGAACAGTTGTGCCCAAGAAAAAATACTATATGAGCCCAAGCTTGCTTTGAAGAAAAAATAAACCACAAGTTGCAGCACAAAAGTGACTACAGATGAAATTTAAACAAGAGCAACAATTTGGAAGAGCAGTCGTATCCAACAAAAATTGCTAAATGAGCCCAAGACTGTTTTTAGGAAGAACATAAACCATAATTTACAGCACATAAGTGGCTTCTGATGAGATTTAAACTAGAGCTACAGCTTGAGAGAGCAGTCGTGCCTACCAAAAATTGCTAAATGAGCCCAAGCCTATTTGGAAGAAGAAAATAAACTCTAAGTTACAGCACGGGAGTGTCGTTTTATAAGATTTAAGCATTGTTTACACTGTTTTGAAGATTCTAACAAGAATCACATTCAGGAGCCAGATTCTAACAGCAGTCGTACCCACCAAAAACTGCTTATGAGCCTAATACTGTTTTGATGAAGAACACAGACCACAAAATACATCACAAAAATGGCTTCTGACGAGACTTAAACAAGAACTACAGCTTGGGAAAGCAAATGTGCCCATCAAAACTTGCTAAATGAGCCAAAAACTGCTTGAAGAAGACAATAAACCATCAGTAACACCACAGAAGTGACTTTTATAAGACTAAAACAATGTTTGAAACTACTTTGAGGATTCAAACAAGAACTACAGCTTGAAAGAGCGTCGTACTCATTAAAAAATGCTAAATGAGATAGTCTGTTTTGAAAAAGAACATAAGCCACAAGTTACAGTCTTAAAGTGGTTTCTATCAGGATTGACACAAAAACATTTAATTTTCTACTTGGACCAATCGAGCCAAAATCAGTGCACTACTGAATTTGAACTCTACGATAGAGTACATTGAAGAAAGAAATGGTAGAAAATTAAAATTTATGTTAGATAAGAAATAGTTCGCATATTTTGCATACTAATTAAAAGCTACATTGGAAGGATGAAGCAGAAAAGTTTTCTCTCGCACTTGAAGTCAAGAGATTTTTAATGAAGACAAGCATTTGTTGAGCTAAAGTTTCAATTATTCATCGACATAGTCGTTTGAGAACAGTTAATTGTCGTTGGGGTCTAAGTTTGAACAATACGGTAGGTGAGCAACTAATTCGAATCGTAATTGCTTCAATTCAAAAAACCTTAACTCTTTGCAAGCCATGGACAAATTTTGATATCATTTTCAAAAAAGCTAATTTGAAACAAAACTTTCAGAACAAACGTTGAAGGTTTTCCAAAAGGATTCTTTAGATCAGGGATGCCCAGCGCCTAACTCTTTCCACTCTTTCCACTCTTTACAACAACTTCGATGTTTTCATGATTGTTGTAATTCGACAAATTCAGTTTCAAGAAAAATCATTGCTTCTTATTGCTTTGTTGTTTTTTAAGACCCATCAAATGACGCTTCTTGCATTTGCATGTTGTTGTTTTTGTGTGTTCAACAATTTAACTTGTACACTTGGGCACGGTCAGCATTCGTGTTGTTGTTTGTATGTATATTTTTTTTTTGCTTGGGCGCTGCCAGAATTCGTGTTGTTGTTTTTAACATGCTCCACTCTTTGCACTCTTTACAACTACTTCAATATTGCAATGATTGTTGTAATTTGCCGAATTAAGTTTTCAGCTTCACCCTTACTTCTTATTTCTTTATTGTTGTATTTGCGCACATTGAAGGATCCGTGTTGTTGTTTTGTGTTTTCAATATTTATGAACTTTTGCGCTGGCGCAGATGTAGGTTTTATGCGTGTTGTTGTTTTATGTGTTTTTGTTGTGAGAAAAATTATTGTGCCACGAATCCAAAGATTTGTTGTTGTAATTGTTGTAGCACTCTTTAAATAATTTTTCTGGGCATCACTGCTTTAGATCGCACAGTCGCTTCAGATGGCCCGGCCCGTAAATGGTTAAAAAAAAACACATAAAAACTCAAAAATTTGCTATTTCTGTTAATTAAAAAGGATGCTTAGATCTTGACGAAATTTTTTATTATTCACTTCCAAAATATTATCAGCCCTATAATACATTTTCTATTGAAAAATATTCCAAAGTTCGAAAAGGAATTATAAAAACAGGGTTCTTAGTTTTTGACGAATGTTTTTGGTAATATTATTTGAAGTATTAAGTATTGATTTATATATATATATATATAATATTCTCTGCCATTATCAATAAACCAGAAAATTAGGAAGGTTTCAGAAAGTAAGTTTTTGCGAAAAATTGTAAATTTTTTTATGGAATAATAATGAAAAGATAGCAAAATTTAAAACAGGGATTTACTAAAGAAATTATTCCAGAAATTATTACTTTGACGGAATTTGTTTGTGATCTTAGTTAAAGTATTTACTTTTGATTCCAAGAAATTATCTGATTTGTATACAAAATCATCAAACAAATAATTATAGGTTTAAGAGAGGTATCACTGGGCTCTTACCGATAAGAGTACCGAGTTTTTTCAAGATCGGCCAACTGTTTTAAAACCATTTTAAATATTACGTAGATGTAAACTTCTAAAACGCCGCCTCACGTGTTTTTGTGTTTTATTTTTCTAATCAAAAGCTGTTGATCTGAATTCTGACCCCTTCATACTAAAGTCTGAATTACGTCAGTTGTTTTTATGTGTTGAACACAGTTATTTGAGATTTACCGAAAAATCGTTAAATAACCCCTTCCTTAATAGTTAAAAAAAAATATATACAAATTATGCTCAGAAAACTATGAATATTTTAAGTTAAATATAAAAAATCGAAAAAATTCAACTCGAAAATGAGCTAAAATTAAATATATTCTGAGTCCTAAATTTCTTTGTCGATATAATTCGTTAAATGACTGCGTTAACGACATTGAATATTCTTGATTAGACTATTTTTCATGTCTGCATGCGGTATATTTTGTGGCGTCTTTTTATGCTACGCAGTTATTTATTATCTTTATGCTCAAAATAATTCAATATTGCAACTCATCAATTATAAATTGTCGCCGCCAGCGTCAGTCAGTCAGTTGCTATAATGATCAATATTTTACTTATTCGTTGTTGTCGTTATGGTTAATCGTAGCATTTTATTGATGATAGTGAGACACAGAGAGACAGACAGAGAAATATGTTGATGACATGGTTTTTGTTGTAAATTTTGCTTTTAATATTGTTGTTGGACTGAGTAAAAATATTGCTACGCTTTTGAATTGTTTGCAATAAACATAAAATTCATGCAATGCACGTGAAGACAAATCATGTCATCATGACAACAATCACAATGACGATGATGATGATGACAAAGACGACGACGACAACGCTTAGGTGTCAATAAAAGAATTCAGCGAAAAACTGCAATTTTTATACAGTTTTATGTTTTTGCCGTTATTAGTCAGTTTATTAAACTATAAATAGTCGGTTAATGGAAATATAATATTTTTTCTATTAATGTTTATTGGCAAGCGTCGACAAGAAAAAAAGCAGAAATAAATTGCAATATCAAATAAACAACGGTATGTGATTTCGCTTGCATGGATTAGAATTTAATGATGCACTTAAAATAATAAAAATTTTAAAATGTGTCAAGTTTGTGCACATTTTGCGAATTTAAGTTGTCAGTCGTCACTCAATTAGCAGTTAAAGTGATTCAGTGTTTTGCACTTTGGAAACAGCGCAGTCAGCTTTGAAAGTTTGAAAGAGCTTTTGAGACTATAGGACGGTCCAATTAGTGGCTCAATTGGTTGAAATGACTCTATTGGTACATTTTTAAAAAAAATATCGGGTTTTTTTGAAATAGCAATTACATAACATTAAACCTGGCGGCAGTGCTTTTGCTTGCTAAGTGTTTGACGTGTGAGACAACGAATCCCGAGTTCGATTCCCACCTCAGGTAAAAGTTTTTTCAAAAGAAATACATTTTTCTGTTCGACCGTCTTCTCTGCAGACAATGGCAAACCTCAGAGTAAATAATGCTTTGTAAAGCTTCTTAAGAACATGAACTTCAGCCGTTCGGAGTCGGCATAAAACATGTAGGTCCATTTCTCGGTAAATTGTATGCAAACATTTAATAACACACACAATAAAATTGATCATAAGAAGCTCGGTCAAAGTCTTTTCAAGGGCTGAAATAACCAAATTATTTTTTTTTAGTTTTTTGTGAGTGGTTTGAAAAAATTTTGAAAAGTGCCTCCTTATTTAAAATTTAAACTCGAGACAGCTCCAAAAACAAAAAACAAAAATCTTGGACCCACTTAAACTGCCGAAATGGTAATTTTACAAAGGAAATTGGATCTTAGAAATCTTCGGAAATGATCCCCGCGTAGAAAGTAGGGTCAATTGCCCTAACGTGACCGGTCCTGAGACAGTTTTTATTTAACCTATCACAGGACAGGTTCAACATAACTCAGAACAAGACCAATAGTTTTAATTGGGTTTTGCTATATTTATATAAACGTTACCAATATCTTGATGGAAGTATGCTAGACTATCATACGGAGGACATGGGTTAATATCCTGACTGTGTAAGTATCAAAAAATTTGATATGTTTATTGTTGGCCAATTTTTAAATGTTTAAATGACCTGTACTTTTTATTGCAATTTTTCACAAAAATAAAAAATTAAATTTTTCACCAAAATAAAAAATTCAATTTTTTCCTGACGTTTCGTCACTTGTTTGGCGACATCTTCATTTTTTAATTTAAATTATAATTCCTATTCATAAATTTTTGGTAAAAAATAAACCTTAAAATAAGTTTGTTTAAAAAAATAAAATAAAAATATATATTTTAAATAAAAAACAAAATTCTTTTGGAGGTTTTGTCGGGAATTGAACCCAGGTCAGTCGAGTACTAAACGTGAAAGCTAGCCAGCTCGGCTAAGCATGAACTTCCAAAACATGGATTCAATTACATTAAAAACGTGAGTATAAGTGTACCGTGTTCTATAAATAGACCGGCTTCTGATAAGATCTAAAGGTTTCTTTGCGTTGTCAATTGACCCGGACCGATATATTTAAGAACCGGTTCTTAGATTGGTCCAAAGGTATTAAGCCGGTGTCCATGTTTCCCTGTCAATAACAACGTCATGTAAAAGGGACCGGCTGGTTTCATATGTTGGTATCAGAATTAGGATCGGTCAATATAACTTTGGAACCTATCACGTGATGGGTTCTGAACTAGTTCTTTTCTCTATAGGGATATACCATATATATCAAGTGGGTATGTGGATATATATAATATACATTCGCGGCAGAGAAAACATACCTTTTTTTTTAAAAATTCATAACTCAGTCAAAAACAAACATTTTTCCAAAATTTTATAAATTATTATAAATTATTATAAAATTACTTATTACTTATTACTTTTTTTTTTAAATTATTGTAGAGAATTGAACAACTTACAAGAAAAAATTTTATAGGAGTCTAGGAGTCGCAAAAATTATCCGATCTGGAAAAAAAATTACTTTTTTAAATCTTAAAAAAATTGGTTATCGTATGACAGTAGCTTTTTTTAAAATTTTTTTCAATTTTTGGTGATGTTCCAAATTTGAAAGTGTGTTTTTTTGGAAAAAATATTGACTGAAAATTCATTAAAAATCGAAAAAAATTGAAAAAAAGCTCGTGTCATACGATAGCGAATCATGTTTAAAAAGAAATACAAAAAAAAAATTCGTCAAAAAATTCACCCTCTAGTGCCGCAACCAGTACGAAAAACATGGTTTTGAGATAAACGCGTTGAAAGTTTGTGAACAAAGAAAAATGGCAAGAAAAATAAAAATGCGCTCTCACTAATCTGGCTGTTACTTTTGAACCCGTAGGAATTTTTTCTTAGGATCTTAAGAATATTTACTAATATACAAAATTATAAAAAAGTCGAATTAAAAAACAGCCAATGTCATGTCCCCCTTTAAAAAAGGTTTTTCCTCTCAGTGCTTTTGAGCTTCCAATGTCCTTTTCGACTGGTAAGCCCCGGTGCCTGGGTTTAAACCAATCTTTAATCGAATTTTTTCGTTCTAAATTTAAACTTCTTGAAAATTTCTTCACTTTTTCGGAAGTCCAAAAGCTTTGAGAGGAAAATGTAGAACAAGTTAAGCCCATTTTAATTTACACAATTTCCAAAATACCATTTTGAAGGTTTTAGTGGGGCCCCAAACAATTTTTTTAAATCTTTAAAATAAGAGGTTTTCTTAAATTTAAAGAGGAGATCTTTAAATTTTTTTATTTTTCTTTAAATTATTACTGAAAATATTCCTAGTCAATTTCGAAATCTAATCCATTGTAATTTTTAATAAAGATTTAGGTATGTGGAACATAATTAAACTATATTCGGGTTCATAAAAACTTTATTTTACTCGTCCATTTTCCATATTTGGCCACCCATGATAAAGTAGAAAGTGAAGTTTCAGACTGTTTGAGATAATTCTAAAACGTATTTAAATATTGGAATATATGAAATAAAAAATTTATAAAAGAGTTGACTTTTTGAAAAAAATACGATTTTTCACACAAAGTACATAAAACCCATTTTTCCCGTTTTTAAGCCTGTTATTCCCGTGTTCCCTTTTAGGTCGAAAATTTGCGTAAAACGGGGAAAAATTCCTCGTTTTTAAGCATGTTATTCCTGTTTTCCCTTTTAAGTCTTAAATTCAAGTAAAACGGTAAAAAATTCCTCTTCTGGCAACACTGAGGGATTCATAGCTTTAAGGGCTTTTAGAAAAGCCCAACAATTGTTTTGTCTCTTACATTATTCAGACTGATCAGTCTGATAAATATGTTAATGGCACGAATTTCCGCTTTGAAGATTGTGTTATATTGACAGACGTTAAAGCAGTGGGTCTTATCGGGATGTTCTCCTTAGATTTCAGATTCAGTGCCTTCAAAGTCGTTTTTACATTGAGTTAGTTTCACGTGTTCTCAAAAGATTTAAGGGGGATAACTACGATGGAAGCAGCTTTTTATTGAAGCAGCTTAAAGGAAGTAAGTATGTCATCTAAAGGCATGCAGAAGTCCCTCTGATGGGGTAGTAAGATGACATTGAGAGCCTCTGTTTTTGTGAATCTGATACAGCCTGATATACAAATGCAATGTTAGTGTGGGTCTGACGAACAACGTGTAGAGATTGTAAATTAACTTAGAACTTATTCCCCATTTCTTACAGCAAATTCTTCTGTAGGTCTACAAAGAGTCTGTATATCTTCTGATAATGCGGTCTATGCAAAGGTTACAGAACAGTTTACTATCACCACAAGATACTTTGCTGAGTTGAAGAACTCAAATTTCTTCCTAATTCCCAAAGAGTCCAGGGCAAGAAGATTAAGCTAACGCCGTTTTGTAAAAGTCACAATAACTATATTTTTTTGGGTTTACAGAAAGGCCTTCGTATTCACTGTTTTCAAAGCTCCATAGTATGATGACTGCTACGTCATCGACATACCCAACCACAACTACGACAGTTTCTTTAAGTTCAACTAGGACACCCAGCAAAATTTTTGCCACAAACTTGACATGCCTCCAGAAGACATTTTAAGAATCCAATTGTGCTTCTCCTCAGTCTTCTCGAAAAGTGCTTTCAAGAGACATTCTCATAAACTCATTAAAAGCTTTTTCAATAGCTTTCAAGAATGCTTCTATGGCATGGTTTGTGCAAGGCAATGGTTAAATACTTTTTTAGGAGCAATTTGTCTTATTTCTTCTAAATTATGAAATGCCTTCTTAATGTGTTCCTACTAGAATCCGTACATTAAAGGCCTCAAAGAAATCTCCACCGAAAAATTCTGGAAGCACTTCTAGTGAAGACTAAGGAAAGCACTCCTCCCAATCAGTGACATGCTAAAAGAAGGCTTTCGGGAATAAGAATAGAAGGGATGGAACTTACAACTTTCCTTTCTAATTTACTTTCTTTGGAAGCACTTTTTTTGCTGGGTAGGGACCTATATTTCTTGGACCTATATTAATTTTGTTCATTATTTTGTATGGAATATGCATACAAAATTTGACCGATCTAAACAAAATTTGGTCAAAATGCTAGGCAATAAGAGATATAGATGTGCACTGAAAATTGTAGAAATTAATAAGACCTTAGGGGTACCTCCCTTGGACCCATATTATATTTTAACATTATTTTGTATGGGAGGTACACACAAAAGTAAACCGATCCTAACGAAACTCAGTGAGAATGCTAGAAAAAATGTAGTAATAGATGTGCACTGAAAATAATAGAAATTGGTAAGACCTTAAGGGTACCTCTCTTGGACCCATATTATATTTTTACATGATTTTGTATGGGAGGTACACACAAAAGTAAGCCGATCCTAACGAAACTCAGTGAGAATGCTAGAAAAAATGTAGTAATAGATGTGCACTGAAAATAATAGAAATTGGTAAGACCTTAAGGGTACCTCTCTTGGACTCATATTAAATTTTTACATGATTTTGTATGGAAGGTACAAACAAAAGTAACCGATCCTTACACTCAGGGAAAAAATGCTGTTTTGTCAAACAAATCATGGGTTAAAATAACAGATTTCACTGTTAAATACCATCCAACAAATGAAACTTTCAAATCAACAGTCGGTTGACTGTTGGTCTATAGAACACGAAACCCGTATAAAATTTTATTTATTGAAATTTTATCACTGTTTTGAAAATTCATGTATGGCCGAGTGTGCTGACGTGTGAGTCTAGTACTCGAGTGTCCACGGTTCAATTCCGGCATGGCCAGTAAAATTTTTTTTTTAAAATATTTTTTTTTTAAATAAAAAATGAAATTTGTTTTTTTTTTTTGCAAGATTGTAAGCAACTTATTTTTAAGGTTATTTTTGACGAAACTATTAATGAAACAGAATTATTATTATTTTAATTATTAAATTACAATTTTTGATACTTACTCAGCTAGGGTTCGAACCCACGTCCCCCGCGTGACAGTCTAGTGCACATCCACTGAGCTATTGGCAACGATAATATAAGTATAGCAAAACACATTTAAAAACAATTGCTTAGAAAAAATTGACAATTCAACATAAGCACAAAAATATTTCAACAGATGATTTTAACAGCACAAAAATACTTTGAAACGTTCATTCAACAAAGAAAATTGTTTACTTAAACGCAAATCATTCAATCGAACAGTGTTTTGAAATAACAGTGGCCGACTGTTAATATTACAGTTCATATTTTTCTGAGTGTATGAAACTCAGTGGGAATGCTAGAAAAATATAGTGATAGATGTGGAGGACCTAAGGGTACCTCCCTTGAACTCATCAAATTTTTATACCATTTTGTATGGGAGATGCATACAAAAGTTGACCGATCTTAACAAAATTTGGTCAGAATGCTGGACAATAAGAGATCTAGATGTGCACTGAAAATGGTAGAAATTGATTAGATCTTAGGGTTCCTCCCTTGGACCCATATTTTATTTTTACAGTGAGCCGATCCTAACGAAACTCAGTGGGAATGCTAGAAAAATATACTGATAGTTGTGTACTGAAAATGGTAGAAATCGGTAAGACCTTAAGGGCACCTCCCTTGGACCCATATTACATTTTTACATGTAAACACAAAATGAAAGCCGATCCTAGCGAAACTCAGTGAGAATGCTAGAAAAATATAGTAATAGATGTGAACTGAAAATGATAGAAATCGGTAAGACCTTAAGGATACCTCCCTTGGACCCATAATACATTTTACCATTATTTTGTATGGGAGATGCATACAAAAGTTGACCGATCTTAACAAAATTTTACCAGAACGCTAGGCAATAAAAGATATAGATGTGCACTGATAATGATGGAAATTGGTAAGATATTAAGGGTTGTTTCATTTGAATTCTTCAAAATATATTTTCATAAAAAGTTGTATTACTTTGACAATTACAGACCGTTTTTAAAAAAATAAATTGCTTTTGTAATTGTTATTAAATATATTTTATTAATTCATGCAGAAATAGTGTGGTCTCTATATAATTTTGTGTAGGGAAAAATCGTCAAAGTTGGAAAAAGTCAAAAAAATTTAAAAAATATTGTATTTGTAGAGTACATGCACACAGTTTTCACAAGTTGTGCCAAACAATATACATATCGTTGGAAAAGTTAAAGTTTCGTCTTTAAGGATTCGGTTAAATTTTTAAAATCGGTTGACAATCAAGTAAGTAATAGGCCAATATGTTGACAAAGGCAGTCAAAATCGGTTTTCCTACCATAAGTCTAGATTTTGCGAGTGTCCGGCATGCATAGAAATTTCCTTAACTCGATAAGACCTACCATGAAAATAGCATTATTTTCCAGGTTCTTGGGACTGTCGCACTGTGAGATCGAACAATGCAATGCACCCGACATACTACATGAATTCGAATTTTTAAAAAATCCTAAACCTAACCTAAACTTTCCCTAAAAACAAACCTACTCAAAAACAAAACCAATAACAGAAAACCTATGGTTTGGAAAAATTTTAACATTTACCAAAATCATGACAATAAAAATAAACAAACGGTCACGCAAGCCATCAACAAATAACATTGTTGTTGTTGTTGTTTTCAATCAGCAGCTATGAGAACACGACAAGAACGTAACATTACAAACAGCAACAATAACGACAACAACAACAGAAAACAAAACACAACAAAATAAAAACCCGGCTCATACAGGCTGGTTGGCTGCCTGGCTGATTGTCTGTCATGCAGTCAGCAAACGTGCGAAATTAAATTACAATGTAAAATAATCTAGGCAAAATATAGATGGCGCCACTTTATAAAGTTAGTTGGCGTCAACGCGCTACCGACGTCTGTCGGCGTTGTTGAGAAGATGTCGTCGTACTTGTGCGACTGACTACTTTATGCATACAGCTCACTGTCAATCAGGGCAATTTTGCAGAATTGTTGTTTTAAGATTACCCCTCCCCCCTTCCTCCTAGCCAGTGCAACTGCAATAAATTTAAATGTTCTGCAGTCCTTTGGGTTAAGGTTGTAATAATTTACAACTCATGCACTTCCGGTATGTCCGGTGCAGCCCATGAGCCGCAACAGCCAGGCCTGGTTTTTGGCATGTTTTTCTGTACTTTTTGAAGTTGTTGTGGTGGGCGCCAGGGGCGTTAACAGCAGCAGCTACGCGTAATTAAGCGGCGTTGCCAGAGGTATAGAGAAATAAATACAAGTAATAGTGCTTTTGTGCAGCGCGGCTTGCAGTCACGTGCAGTACGTTGCAAGCGGTTTTATTGAATTGCGTGTTTGGCAGTTAGTTAAATGTTATGGTTTTTCACTGTTTTTGCCTTGACTACTGGTGAATGTGTCGAAGGGTCATAAGTCGTCACTGCAACAGACAGACGTCTACAGCAGCGAAAATGCTGTCTAGGCTGGTTTTGCAGCTTAAATTTAAGTACTTAAATGTGTTACTTACAGTTAAGTGGAAAGGTTGGCAACCTTTGCACGTTTTATGGCGTTTGCTTGTTTAATTTTCATCAAATGAACGTTAGGCTTTTGCCAATGAATAGAAGGTGGTTTAATGCATGCATTATTGTTGGTTTAACTGCACCGAAAGCATGATAAATAAAGTTCATAACCGACACGGTAATAATTTTAAGATGTAAGATAGTGTTAAGCTTAAAAGCTTTTGAAGATTGTTTTGCACAAATAAGCAATCGTCAATTATTGTCAAAATAAATGTTAATCAATCAAGAGTTCTAACAACCGAAGCAGTAGAAGTTATTGGTAGAGAGGATAGGCATTGCGTCAATAGTAAAGAAGAGTAGTATCATAGGTACTCTGCGATAGGTTAAAGGCGCAGCAAGGTTAAAGAAAGCAAGAACAACAACACCAACAAAATAGGTGCAGTTAATTTTATTTCAATTAAATGAACGCTAAAAGGTTTCCTGTGTACAGTTGATGTGCAATATTTAGACGTTGACAGCCAATACAAAGCAATTTAGAGAGGCATCGCGCCGTACAGCGGAAAGCCAGGGTCGAGGTCAATATTTAGCACGTTTTCGATTAATTTGCGATTGTTAAGATGACATTTGTTGAGTAGACAAACGTTTTCTGACATAAGCACTGTTATGACAAAACAATGAATGGCAATAATTTTGACCTTTATTTTTGAGAATAACGCGCTTAAATTCGATACGATAAAAAAAAAGATAATGACTTTGAAAAGAAGCAAAAAGTTCAATTATGTTTACATACAATACAGAAAGCTATCAACGTAATATAAATTTGTGTCCTTTCTAAACTAACGGATAATTTCCACTACTACTTAGGTATAACTAACTACCTTATCGTGGTATCGTTATCACCGCCATGATGATAGAAGACTTTTGTTTAGGTTCCTGGCAGGGTCAGTTATGTCCCAGCAAATACTTTCAATCGTCTGAGAATCTCCATCGTTTGGAAGATGAAACCATCGCCGGCGTGCTGTTCTGAGAGTCTTCGGATATCGCCGAATGCAAGCAGCTGAGGCAATAAAAGTAATTCGCCGGGAAGATTCGCTGACACATTGCCAAGAGGAGTCTTAATCGATTTGCCTTGAAAAATAGAGCCGAGAGTCTTAGGCTATTCGCCGGAAAGATTCACTGATGAATCGCCAAGAGGAGTCTTGAGTAATTCACCTGGAAGAATCACCGACGAATCGTCAAGTAGTCTTAGGCGATTCGCTAACAAGAGCGACGATCGAATGACCGAGAGGGGTCTTAAGTGATTCGCCTGGAAGAATCAGCGACGAATCGCCAAGAGCAGTCTAAGACGATTCGGTAAGAAGAGTCACGAACGAAATTTTTCGATCGAAAAGCGATACAGCTTCCAACGATCGCCGGAATGAACGAAGGAAGTTTTTCGTCAATCGCGCAATCACAGCTTAATCCTTTGGTCCATCAAAAAGCGATCCATCTACCAACGATTGCTGGAATGAACAAAGAAAGATTTGAAATTATTTTATAAATTGCACATTCATCGTTTTGGCGATCGAAAAGCGATCCATCTTCCAAAAACTCTTGGGCGAATCGCTAGGTAGTTGCCAAATTAACTAATCTTCCAGTCGTCTTCCAAATGCTTGTAGGGGTCATAGGGCTTGTTGAGAATCAACGAACTAAAGCTTATCCCTTGGATCCCTGGATAAATAATATGTGGGGCCGGATTCCCCAGAAAACCATTAATTCAGATGAAAGTCGAAAAGGAAGCAACGCAGATTGAGATGTCAACGCAAACGTCAGTGGAATGCGTCATTGCTACAACCGGCGGACACGGTGAGGAGCAATCCTCACTGCGTGTCGTCAGCGGTCAAACTTTTCTATGGTTGGAGCGGGCTATAGTGATGATAATGCTTCTGTCAAAAACAACAGCAACTACAACAACAACAACAACAACAACAACAACAACAACAACAACAACAACAACAACAACAACAACAACAACAACAACAACAACAACAACAACAACAACAACAACAACCTTAAACGCGCAGACGCCGTTGTCCAAGAAGACTCAGAGTACGAGAAAGAGTTCTCTTTCCACCCGACAAATCAGCGGGTTCCAGCTCTTCCAGTAAGGAAGGGTGCAAGACAAAATCGAAGGAAGACTTGAAAGTCAAATCTCAGTACAAAGCGGTATATCTTCGGTAGAGGAGAGGCTCCCCTGGGCTGAGAAAAAGGTAATTGAGGGCAGAAAGCAATTCGCGAGCAGACCACAATTCGCACCTTCCACCTCGCAGTTTGCGAGCAAAGCCGAAGAGAAGGTTGCTCAAAAGCGCCAGAAAGCAAGCGGCAAAAACAAAACCGATCTCCGGAGAAAAACCGCGGACCACAATGGAGGCGAAAAACATGGCAAGTGACGTGGTTAAACGACCCCTGATCCTGACAGTCATAGACTGAAGGATACCGAAGGGGAAATGTCTCTCGAGCGGTGGAAATCGGTTGAGATGCAGCTTCTCTAGGGGATGTTCGCGAGGATGGAGACACAACCATGCTCTCTTTTGATGATGCTGAATGTCAGAACGGGTTTAAAAACCTAAAATGTAAGGATAACCCGATTCTGGAATGGGTAAAGGGATTAACAAAGATACTTCAAGACAGACGCTCAGCTGGATGTGATAAACAGACGGATTGTTCCCGTCCCTACCGAAGGCAAAAGTGCTGTTCCCCACCCCAGAGTGATGGTGCGAGAGCACGCGTTAAATCTGTTACAGAAACAGAATCCGGATGTACCAAGAGCTGGCTTGAGTAATGAAAGTTGTTGACCAGCAACCAGGTAGTAGTGGGGGAAAACACAACATTCTCCAGATCAACACGGCGATGAAGGATATTCCTCACGCCCGCTACGGAAATATGGCGGAGGACGTAGGCAGTGGGTGCCTGGGAGTTCGGAGTTCGGGGAGGTTGAAAAATATCTGACATCGCAACGGTGACTGATACCACCTAAGAACTCTGCCTGGACGAAACAGATGGCGCTGAAGGTCCGTACAAGCAAACGGACTCTCAGCATTATGTAGCTGAAGGTTATTCAAACCAATCTGCATAGCAGCAAAATGGCAAGCACAGTACTTATTATCGTACTAGCAGAAGGGGATTACAATGTGGCAATAGTGCAGGAACTGTGGTTAGCACCGGCTAGCGTGGACTCTGCCTTAAAGACACCAAATCACAACACTTTTTTTACGCCGACAGTAAGTAGAACAAAAATAATTATCTTCACAAGGATAAGCATCTAACAAAAAACAAAACATCAAATTAACCATTTCAGTCCTTGAAAGCACTTTGACAAAGTTTCTTATGATCAATTGTGTTGTGTGTGTTGAGCTGGACCTGCATGTTTTATGTCGACCCGGACGGCTTAAGTTAATGCTCTCAAGAAGCTTTACATGACAATATTAACTCTCTGAGGTTTGCCATTGTCTGGAAAGAGTTGACGGTTGAACAGAAAAATTTATTTCTATTGAAAAAACTTTTGACCGAGGCGAGGTTTGAACTCGGGATCTATTGCTTACTCGCCACACATTTAGTAAGCACGACCATGGCCGCCAGGATAGGCATCTATACCTATTTAATGTCTCATCACAGCAATTGAGTTGAGTCGATGCTGGTCGCATCTTTCTACATGGCGCAAGACAGTAGCTTACCACCAGACGATTTCCATAGGCTAGTAGTTATAACTAGCATAAAGAAGCCGGCGATTGTCATTGAAGCAGATGACTGCGCACATTATTCAGTGTGGGGATGCTTGGAGCTACACGCGTCGTCCTACCTCTTCTAACGTACTATACCTATCATTAACATCAAATTCTAACACCTTTGTAATAGATTGTAGGGTGTTAGAACAGCATGTTTTCTCAGACTACAAATATATTATTTTACATATAAGATTCAACTACATACTGGCAAAAAAGCTCTTTAGAAACGGCAGAAACGCCACAAATTGAATACAGTTCAGAAAAATGGAGATCAGATTACACTTCCTGAAAGACATATATACCGAATCTCCAAATACAGAATTCAACATTGGAAGGTCTTTAAAGACCCTTTCAGAACAGATCATAAAAATCGACCACTCCTCCTGTGGTCCATGTGGTCCACCATGTGGAGTCCTGACCTTGTAGGGCAAAAACACGATCTAAAAAATTTCTTCAAACTGGCTCAATTAGCTGACTTAGAAGAAATATGTTGGGGCAATGTTCTTTGGTCAAAAAGATCCTCATGGAAAAACTTCTTCTCGAGCATTCAGAATCCTACGGACACAGCAAGACCCAGTAAGCTACTGTCAAAACAGCCCTTCATTCAGAGTCAGCTGCGAAAAGACCAAGGTGCATAGACGGAAAGCAGTCAGTTATCCTTAGATATACTTCTAAGAGTACGTTTTCCAGCTGTACTGAAGTCTCAAACACTAACGCTACAGAGAGAAACTCTACGTTCCCGTTACAGATCCTGCAAAACTAATACCACCAGATTAAATCTGGTAGGCTCTCAATTTTTTTAAGACTTTAAATCTCCAATACCAGTCGGCATATTCACGCCCATATTACAAAGGACCACTCTACAAGTCGTTTCTTGGCTCGAGATCATATATAAAGGATGTGCCAGACATTACTACGTGCCTGTAGGCTGGATAACAGCTCGGGTGGTATTCATACAAAACTCAGCTGAGAGCAGCCACCTATATCCAAAAGACTACATGCCCATAAGTCTAACATACTTTTTACTCAGAACACTGGAGAAGTTGGTATAATTTCATATAAGAAACGATACAAACCAGCCGCTGCTGGCAACCAACCAGCAAATAGCAAATACGAAAGGGAAGTCGGTCGAGACAGCAATACACTTCCTAATAGTAGAAAAAGCGTTCTACCACAAAGAATTCGAGTTAGGTGCATTTCTAGACATCTCAGATGTATTCAACATTTTATAAACTAAAGCTTTTCTTAACGGATTACGTGTGATAGCTGCACCACCAGCAATCGACTGCGGATAGATAACTTATTAAATTGTAGAAAAGTCCAAGCCGAGTATGGCTCTACAAGCATGGTAAGAGAAATAGGGAGAAACCCCAAGGAGGAGTTGTTTTACCCCTATTATTAAATCTAGTTGTCAACAAGCTATTCAAAAACTTTGAAGGCAGAGCCCCAAATATAGCTGCTTATGCGGACGATATAAGCATAGTTATGGCTGAAAATGGCTTTTCGATATAAAGGTTTATGGAGAACATACTTAAAGAGATACTGAGATGGGCGAATTCTAGTAATTTTAAGTAGAGACTCGATGTGGAGGAAAGGATTAGGGAAGCTATCAATGCGCTGTACACATCCAAGAAGTTGCTGGGCAGCACTTAGGGCTTTTCAACCTCTTTCAAATGTCCTAGCAAGCAAGACGCACAAAGCCAGATACATTCAGTTCATCAAAGATAGTGTGTATCTACTGGGATCCAAGTCAACGGGGCATTGAAGGAAACAAGATGGCATACGAACTAGCAAGGAAAAGTGTCGGGTTGGGATCAGAGCTCATAGAACACGTAGCCAAAATTCCTCTAAAATCTCACAATTTTCACAAATTTTTAAAGGCTTTCAGCAACCGGCACCACTAGGAACCGTATGGTCTATATGAGACTCCAAACCTAACAGATAATTTTAGTGGTGAAGAGATGAGGCATAATAATCAGTCTATATATTTGCTCGATTTGAAATTTTGATATTCCCGTTTAACGCCCAACTAACACTTGAGCTTCCAATAGGCTATTGCGAGGAACATTTTCTCTCCATATTAGGTACTTGTGCAAAATCTCTTCGTAGCTCATTTGAAGCGCTTTAAGAGGTTCACTCTCAAATAAAACAGCTTCGATATTGCTGCTCTCACAAGTTAAATATAAGTTATGGCCTTTAAGAAGTACCATAACGTGCATCCGTCCTCACAAGTTAAATTTAAGTTATGTGGAAGCTGTCTTAGCTTAAAATAGGTGCTTCGCAAAACGCGTTTTTTCATGGTTAAAAAATGAAAAAAATAATCAAAAGTTCAATGAAATTTAAAGAAATCCTTCAATGAAAAACTTCGAAATAAAGCTTAACATTTAAGAAAAATTGAAAATGAAATGCAATAAATATTCAGCTGCCAACATTAAAAGGCAAAGTTATTGTTTCCCATAATACAGAATTAGAAATGATAATTTTTCAACATCGATACAAGTGAGCAAGCAAATGATACAACATAACACACAAACGTTCCTTCCAAACACACACACACGCACACCTCAACACAAAACACAACACACAACATGATACAAATTACGAACTTCCTGTGAACCATAAAAGCCACAGCAATGCAAAACGAAAAGGCTATTCATTGCATCAATAAAATCAAGTAGAAGGGGGGAGGGCGGGGGAACACAAAGAAACCTCAACAAGGGGAACAACTCAGTGCGTTCATCTGTTTCGTTTATTCGCACGACCAACTCAATTTTTGGCAAGGAGCTTAGAAAGACTATGACTTCAAACTGCGCCCTTCGATGCTTGGTAGTTAAGGGCTTAAAGTAACCAAGTGGTGCGAGTTACAGTTTTGTGGCTGCAAACAGGTGGATTAAAATTTGTACCATACAAAAAGGGTTGTGTTAACGAACCGAAGCGTTTATTGTTGTGCATAATCGTTGTGGGAGCAAAATGGGAGGACATTTTTAGAAGAAACATGAACAGAAATAAGAGAAAGGGAAGTAGGTAGGTCGTCGTTGAAGGCAAGCATATTAATTTATGATAATCGAAAAACGCTTGTTCCAAAAGCCATACCAGATCATGACAAACAGAGTGCTCTGTGGGCTGTGGCAATGGTAACTGTTTCATTGAATTTGTGGCAACACAAATTTTAAATAAATTTTTGGCAAGAAAATTTTGTTGGTTACCCAAATTAGCATGCTAAAGTTGTAGTCATTAAATGAAGCATGCTTGAAAGTAAATGAATAAGAAAATAAAAAATTTTTGCAATAACCATAAAGTTGTAAAAACAGGCTGAGTATTGAGCACATAGCAGATAAAAGCAGTTCTACTCATAGGCTAATATAGACAAATAGAGTTTGAACAAAAGAGAGGAACAAAATAAAAAATAAAAAAAACAAATTTGCATCATTACAGGCTATCTCCAAATAGCTTAACTACTCACTGAACCACTTGAGACCAGGTTTGGCAAAACGATTTAGTTTGAATAGGTTCGGGCAAAATTAACATATATGAAAATTGTAAAATTAAAATGTGAAATTTGTCGCAGTCAGCAAAACAAACAAAAAGACTATGACATTTTATGAAATCCAAATCCTTGTAACATTTTAAGATCAATTTTAAAATCGCAAAGGGAAACTTTGTGTGAAAAAAGAAAAAAATTGTAGTCACTGCCAAGGCAAAAATATTATTTTTTAAGATATTTTAATAAACTCTTTTATTTCTGTCAAAGATTAAGTCTTAGTTTTGTTGTTACTCTAATATTAACCTTTTAACTATCTACGTAGACGTTGTCATCGCAATCGTCAATATAATAAGGAAAGTTCTTCGAAAAGACTAAAAATTTTAAGTTCATTCTATTGAATTCTATTTATATTTTCGACTTAAATATAACTTAAAAGCAATATTATTGTTTTTAATAAATATAATATAATGTAGTTGTTGAATTAACATTTAAAACACGGTTCATGAACATATTTTTTTTTTTTAGTTATGCAGCTCTAATACTTTAACATATAGATTTTTCTCTCGCAATACTCGTCACGATATGTGTAACACCCGTCACATATTGAAATAACCAATAAAAAACTATATTAAACGTATTGTGAATTTTTTAATGCAGTGTTAACCGTAATTAATTTTTGTTCTTATTAATTTTGGTTTGACTGAATTTCACAAACACTTACAGTGCACGCAGATTTTTCAATGAGTACGCGTAACACCCGTCGCAGATACTTTAATAAAAGTTATACAAACATTAACCATGATTTTAAAAGCTTTTTGTCACATATGGATAGACAACCAAAAAAGTCACATATGATGACTGTAAAAACTTTTAATTATTTTGTTTGCTAACGTATGGTTATTTAAAAGCATGCACAAGTAACACCCGTCACAACGGAATGTTCCGTATATATATATATATATATTTTAACTAATTTATAAATGGAACTTTCGTGCTTTCAACTACTTAATATACATATAACATTTAAAAAAACCTTGACTTTACCAATTTAAGGTTAGAATAACTCAAAAACCAGAGTTAATTATACAAAATTCATCACATCAATAATCTTCGTAAGGTTTCTTGATCGAAAATTTGTCAACTTGTGTTAATTTGAGTACAACTTTGTTCGAGTTAAATAGTTTATATATAACTAATTTTAGGGTAATTATACACTTATTCGACAAAAATTGAAAACCAGTGTCTAAAATTATAAGACAATGTCGATTTTAAATAATCGATTATTTGAAATTAAAAAAATCAGTTCAAAATGTTCAAACAAAAATCTTATTTTTAGATTTTAGCTTCTCTAAAATTAATTTCTATTGAAAATTAACTTTCTGTGTCAGATGAGGATTCGAACCCGGGTCTATAATGATTCGTTGATTCGCACGCAACCCACTCAGCACTCACGGCCACGAAATGAATTAAGTCAGATGAAAAAATTAAAGCGGAAATCGTTAAAAATTTAATAGGAATTTTACAAAAATCGCCCTCTTCGACTACGCTTGGTGATTACTGGTTCGGGTTCGGTGATACTCGGTATTTGGTGCTTCGGCATAGGTCGGTGATGTCGTTCGTAGCGGGTTCATGCGACTTGGCTTAGACAGAGCTCAAAAAAGTGCGTTGGATTTGAAAAATATACCCTGACTGTTAAATGGTCAGCCCTGTATATACAAAAAAACCATATGGAGGGTATTCTAACAGAAAATGCAAAAACACGCTTTCAAAAAATTATGACTTACGTCCTTTTTATATTAAGGTGACAATATATATATATATATTTTATGTAGTAGTATAAAAATTGCATTGACATTTCTTTGCAATAGTACAAATATTAAATATATTATATATTTAGTAATTCATATAATCTCTACTCGATAGCATATTAACATGATAGGTATTCGGAGAGATAGCTGACCGGCCGAAGCCTACGTTGAAGTCCAACCTAACCACGACAATCTAAGCACTCGGAGAGATAGCCGACGTTGAAGGCCAACCAAATACAACCACAACTAAGGAGTAGTGGTCCAGTGTTTATAGTAGATGCCTACCTGTTCGGTTTAAGTCTACTTGCCCTATGGCAAGGAGTCATGGACTTTCGAAATCAACTCTCAACAGATGCATTCTCAGGACTCACATCCATCGAAACCGCCGGTGTGAAGCATCATAGGGCCGACATGTCTATTAGGAGTTGCTTTCTAAAATCCAATGGTTTTTGGAATATAATTAAATTTATCGACCAGTTTCCAGGCACTTAGCACCCAAGATTTCTACTGAGCAACCCTTAATTTCAATCATATCATGCAGAATCTGATCGCTATTATCGCCATATTAAAACTAATTATTTATTTGACACAACTAAGGAGTATTCGGAAGGATAGCCGAAACCATTGTTGAAGTCCAACCCAAAAATAACAAGCTAAATATTCGAAGGAATAGTCGATCGGCCGACAACTACACCTTCCAGTCGTGCCGTCCGCAGGCGATACTGAATCGTCTTAAACAAACTTTTCAGAGAACGTGTTGAGAATTATAGCGCTGTAAGATGTTAGCCAAATACAAATTTTGCTTGTCATTAACCGTTATAGATAAAAATACCAACACAATAGGACAAATAGAATCGCTAATTGCGCATCAGATAATGTTATTTAATGTTAACTAAATGTCGACATAATTGTTCGACTTATGTCGTTTTTTCTTGTTGCTACAGAATAATAAAGAAAACTTCCGCACTACTTTAAATCTCCAAACAGCCAACATCATATCCTTAATTTTTTTTCAATTGTTTCGTGAGTAGCGAACTCAACTGGTGCTCCAGAATGTTCAGCACCTTTTTTTTTGGTCGGTGAAAAAAAAAAAACCCCGTAGTATTAATCAAACTTAGCATTGGTTTGAGTGATGACTTTTTCCCACAAATAAATAATGCCTGATGAGCACACGAAATTCACTTTTTTCCATTTTCTTCGCAATTAACACGGTCGTCAATGCTATCAATGCCAGACAAACACAAACTAAATGACGTAGCTTATTCAAAATAAACAGTGTCCAAAACCATGTGTGAAGTATGGTAGCCGATTGGTCAGACGAGTACAAATGATTTTTAATTAATAAGAATTTTATACATATGTAAGTAGCAGCATCAAAGCAAAAGTAGCTTTAGACAACAACAATTGATATATTGTTTACGATTACTACAGGGTGCGTTGGAAGTATACGATCAATAATAGGGTGTGCTTGTCATTGCCAGACAAACACAAACTAAATGACGTAGCTTGTTCAAAATAAACAGTGTCCTAAACCATGTGTGAAGTATGGTAGCTGATTGGTCAGACGAGTACAAATGATTTTTAATTAATAAGAATTTAATACATAAGTAGCAGCATCAAAGCAAAAGTAGCTTTAGACAACAACAATTGATATATTGTTTACGATTACTACAGGGTGCGTTGGAAGTATACGATGAATAATAGGGTGCGCTTGTCAATGCCAGACAAATACAAACTAAATGACGTAGCTTGTTCAAAATAAACAGTGTCCTAAACCATGTGTGAAGTATGGTAGCCGATTGGTCAGACGAGTACAAATGATTTTTAATTTATAAGAATTTTATACATAAGTAGCAGCATCAAAGCAAAAGTAGCTTTAGACAACAACAATTGATATATTGTTTACGATTACTACAGGGTGCGTTGGAAGTATATGATGAATAATAGGGTGCGCTTGTCATAAAATTTAATAATAAACTAACATATTTATATAATGCTTATGGATAGACGGCATGTTTATTACTTTATTTAAAACGGCTTATCATAAAAAAAAATCTAGAAAATTATTACAAAATGGGTTTTTAATAACTGTGTATTTTAGTTGCTAAGCGGCGTCTACTGATATGGCCAACAAGCTTGTTGGTTAATTATATGTTGAATTTGATTTTTATATACAATAAAACCAACTATACAATTTTTTTTATTATATATTTTTAATATTCAATTCATATTTGTTTTTTGAATCATAAAAACTGCAATTAGAGCAATTGAATTTGTATCTTATATATTATAAGTTCTTTACCCCACAATGAACTGATCGTACCACCTCTACCTTATGTTAAAATCGTTATTTGAAGAAAAAATTAGATTGTTTTTATGTGTACAAGACGCATTTCTCATTACTCGAGTGAGTATGATTTCGCCTACATCTGATAGTTTCGAAATATAACTAAATTTTTATGCTCATCATATTCGTTTTTTGTTGTTATTGGCTATTGAATTCGGGTTTTTTAATCTTTTTTTTTTGCTGGTTTATTTTTAAAAATAAACAAATATTTTCCCAACAACTTTATTTGTGTGTTTTTATATTGAATTTTCTTTTATATCTACACTTTTTTGTGCATAAATCATTATGCGCTCTCCAACAACAATAGTGTTCTATGTACAACGGCTCAATTAAGGTTCGAAACAAATTTTTAGAATCCAAAATGCTGCTGCTCCATGTTGTCATCAACAACATTGTCGTTCCATTTAAAATGACTCCATTGGGACCCATTTGTGGACCACAAAACCGAAACGTGCACACACAACTGCACCACTTTAATTTGTCAAATCCATGAATATTTATTTCCCACTCAGTGTCGTCGTCGCTCTATTCGACCAACATTGATGATGTATTTTAACGCAGCTTTGAAATCGATTTAAAGTTTATCCGATGGCTCGGAAAAAAAGAAACAAAACTACAGCTTTTGCTATAAAAGTGTCTTTTGCAACGGATTGCAGCCTATCAGGCAGCAGCCACAACAGCTCTTTGGTTGAGTTATGGCTATGTTGCAATCATTTTAAAATTCAGCCAGGCTGCTAGCGCAAAGTTACTCTTGCTATTGTTGTTGTTGTTTTTTGCAAGGACCAAACACACAACAGATACAACAGCATTCTCCGTGATGGCATCAAGTTGCTTGCAATTTTCACATTTATTGATGATGTTGCTCTCTGCAGCAGCAGCAGCAGCAGCAGTTAGAGTGCTGTTGAAAGTTTCATCACGGTTTATTCTTTGGCCAGTCATGTTGTTTTAACAAGGATCAGCTTGTTATAAGTAAGGATAATGGCTTTGCCGTTGTAGTTGTTTTTCTTGCTGCTGTCCTGTTGTTGTTGTTATTGTTGTTGCTGTTGTTTGTTGTTCATGGTTATGCAATGATGAGGTTTTTTCTCTTCTATCTGCCGCATGCTTGGCGCAAAATAATTAATTCTTTTTATACTATATAAAAAAAAATATATCCTGAACTTATCAGCCCTTGCTTGCCTTCCGTTTTTTTAAGGCTTATTAAGTGTGCGGCATGAAAAAAATATTACTAATTTAATGATGCAGGAAAAAGCTCTGCGTAAATTTATGTGCATTAATTTTAATTATAAGTTTTTTTTCTACATGGCTTATCAAATTAATTCCGTTTTATTTTATCTTTCAGTTATTGCAACATTTAAGCCAAAAAAAAAAAAAAAAAACTGTTTATACAATTTTTCTTAATTCAGCAATTTAAGAATTCTTCCAAACTTTTGCAAATATAGATAAATAATATCCTGTGAAAATTTCTCTGTAGAAAAAAATCATATATCATTTTTTTTTTTTTTAATGAAATAACAATCATTAAACGTTGTTTTTCATAAATAAAAAACATTTTTCATTAATTTTTGTGTGTAATTTTAAAAACTTTGCCCATTGAAAAATAAAAACAGTGCAATCAAAATTAAGCTTTCTATTTTTTAAAAATAATTTGAAAACAAAACCAACTTCGTGACGTTCTTGAAAAAAAATAATTAAATACTTTGAAAATTAAAAAATTACAAACATAATAATTCAAAATAAAAAATGAATAAAAAAATGTAAGAACCTTAAATAGTCAATATTCTGAAATGATTTTTAACATAATAAAAAAAACAATTAGTACAAAATGACCAAATGAGAAAAAACAATTTATATAAAACAAATAAATTTTGAAAAAAAACCATTAAAAAATAAAAAAAAAACAAAAAACATTAACTTAAAATCAGACATGCACAACGAATATGATATATAATATTTGATAACTTATAGAAAATAGAAAGATGTAAATAATAAAGAAATATAAAAATAAAAAAAAAAAGATGCATTGATTGAACTTAAAAACAAAAAATTTAAAAAAGTAAAAAATCAAAATTTAATAAAACAAGTAAAGAAAGTCTAAAGTCGCTCTAGGCCGACTATTGAATACCCTAAACCTACTTTTCCAAAAAATAAATAATATTATTGAAAATGGGCGTGTCCGTGAGCGGATGAAGCCTTTATTTTATAAGCATTTAAATGTTGATGAAAAATTTACACATACCAAGTTTTATTTCTGTAGCTCACAGTTAATGCCTTTTTTGTGCTTTCGCTATGGGAGGTGGGCGTGTTCATGGACGGATTACTCCCAATTTTTGAACAAACCTTGGTTTTGGTATAAAATACATACATACCAAATTTAATTTCTCTATGACAAACATAACCTTATTTATTGAGTTTTAAACTTTTTGGTTTGTATGGAAGGTAGGCGTGTCCGTAGGCGGATGATGTCCATTTTTCAAAACCATCTTTGGTTTGTTATAAAAAACATATGTGCTGCATTTTAGCTCTGAAGGTTAAACAGAGGCTTATTTATTGCGTTTTTAATTTTTGGGTTGTATGGGAGGTGGGCGTGTCCGTAAGCGGATGACGTCCATTTTTCGAAGACATCTTTGTGTTTAAATAAAACACATGCATATTAAATTTTATTGTTGTAGGCTAATTATGAGCAGAGTTATGCAGTTTTCAATTTTCGCGTTGTATGGGAGGTAAGCGTGTCCGTAGGCGGATGATATCCATTTTTCAAAACCATCTTTGTTTCGTTATAAAAAACATATGTGGAAAATTTTAGCTCTGTAGATTAAACAGAGGCTTATTTATTGCGTTTTCAATTTTCGCACTGTATGGGAGGTAGGCGTGGCCGTGGGCGGATTCAAAAAATATTGAATAGTGCAGATCCTTGGGTGCATGTGACCATGTGTATTAGATGTGTTTCATCCAATTATCTCAACTACTTCTTCTTATCCTGTGTTTACGGACAACACACAGACGGACGGACATGAATAGCTCGACTCCGGACTATACCGGACTCGCTTCGTTCTATGCGTTACAAACGTTTGCACAAAGTTAATATACTCTCACCTTTCAGGTTTAGGGTATAAAAATGAACAGTTTCGATAGTATCGTAAGTGTACACGTAGAATTCCGTTTAAGTTGTAACCTCTTCTACTTAGTCTCTTTGGTCCGATTGTTTTGTTCATTTTGCACGTATTTTTATTGATCTTCCGAAAAATTAACAAATAAATGAATAGCACTCAATTATAGAAATTATGGAAATTTTGCAAGCAAAAAGAAACAAGCAATATTTCAAATTTTTGAAGCGAAACTTCTTTGGCGGCGAGTGAAATTTCAAGGTCTCTTATTCGTGACGCAAGGCTAACGTTTACAATTCATATGAAAATTTTTAAAAAATTATTGTCGCAAGCTGGATTTGAATCCCGGATATAAGGTTCGTATTTAGTATGTCACAGACACAAACTATGTCTTTGATATCTAGTATATCACAGGCACAAACTATCAAACTATTTTCATCCAAAAAGTATGCACGGAAAATTTATTTCTTTAAGCTTTAAACGAACATATTTATAGATTTCCAGCGGGAAAAATTATACTGCCAGTTCGCCGCATAAAGAGCTTAAAGTTTAATTTGGTTCGTTGGTTGTGATCAAAAACTTGACAAATGATCGACAACATGCAAATAACAGTTAATTCAATATAATAATAAAAGCAAAAAGTGTTGAAAGTGCAATATTCAAGACTGCCGAGAAGAGTTTTTGCCAGCCAAAAAACGTCTCAAAGCTAAGAAAAGTAGCTAAAACAGGAGCAGAACGCGTTCGTGAATATAAAGAGCGAATTAGAGCTCTTAAGAATGCAGCCGCAGCTGGGTCTGCAACTAATGATGAACTCAGCCATCATCTCAACAAAATTTTAAAGCCAACCAAGTTGATATCAATCAACAATCAACGTTCGCTGCTTTATGAGACCCTCACTCAACATAGCAATTATTATGATCAGGAAGCAGGAGGTAATAATCAACAAGATTTACCTCTGCTTTCTGAGGCTCCTTCAACGAGTACTATGCAAATGCAATCTAGCATTAAAAAAGTGACAATGTTGAAAAGACATTCGAAAGCAACTAAAACACCAACTGAACTAAAGCAAGGACCGAAAATAACTGTTATTTTACAATTTTCAAATGAAAAAATTGTCGAAAAACTTTTTCAAATATACCATTATGTTGCAAATGAATATTAAGTTCCTTTTATATTTAAGACTGATTTTTTAAAAGTTAAAATTTAACTGTTATTTTTTGCCTTGTATTTTTTCGAGGAAAAATAAAGGTTACTTTTGACTTTTATTTTTTAGGTCAAAAATAGCAGTTATTTTGTGAATTTAATTTTTGCGTCAAAAATATCAAGCAATTTGTGTTATTTTAAAGGCCGCTTGACAGATTGAACTGTTGACACCATGTGTAAAATGGTGTCACCGACGAGATGTAAATAATGGTATGAACATTTTTTTAGTCGCTAAAATGACTTGAACAAATATAAATTAGCTGATATTTTTGACCGAAAAAATAAACGGCAGAAAATAACTATTATTTTTTAGCGATAAAATAAAGTCAAAAGTAACTGTTATTTTTGCCCAAAAACACTATAAGGCACAAAATAACTTTTATTTTTGCCGGAAAAAATTAAAATTAAGAGATAAAAGTTAATATGTGACACTTACGACAAAAACCATACAGCCGGTACGGTCTCTGGATGCAAATATTGAATCAACAGATTATTATTCCATTTCGTATTGCTTGAATTTCTTTTCAGATACCTTCTCTCTCTATTTCACACTAAAATTTCTTTTATTTGTTACTGTTAAAGAAGTTTCACTTCTGCCACATGTACGTTGCTACACGCGAGTTTTTTTTCGATCATTTTGTTAAGTTTAATAGGTTGAGTTCATTGACTTAGTTGAAAAGAAGGCGAAGCAAATGCACTTTCCATTGGTGCCACTTTAGTCTCTGGCCGATATATAGTTTGCGAGCTACAGTCAGTTTAACTACTAATTTCAAATTAAAATTAAGACCCCGATTTTTAAAAAATCGTATGGTTACTATATTTCACGCTGAGCACTTTCCTCTCGTTTCTGTTTGATATTTAGTTTGCGAGCTACACTTTCACCACTATTCGATGTATAGTTTGCGAACAACACGCGCTAGTGCTAGTGGGATGTGGAATCCAAATTAATATGCATTAAAAACAAAAATTTTGGTGGTGACCGTGGCATGCAGGTTAAGTGTGTGGCTTAGCATGCTCGGAGCCCGAGTTCGATCCCCAGCCGCGGCGAAAAGTTTTTCAATAAAAAAAATTTTTCTGATCGGTCATCAACTCTCTGCAGACAATGGCAAACCTCAGAGAGTAAAATAATGCCATGTAAAGCTTCTTGAGAACATGAGCCGTTCGTAGTCGGCATAAAACATGTAGGTCCAGTTCTCGGTCAATTGTGTGCAAACATTTAATAACATACGCAACACAATTGATCATAAGAAGCTCGGTCAAAGTCCTTTCAAGGGCTGAAATGGCCAATTTGTTTTTTTTTTAAAACAAAAATTAAAATTTTACGCCATCTATTGGGTAAAAGCATAAGCGATTAGAGAGTTAAATCTATCCGGATCACAGACCCATTTTGTTAAATTTAACAGTTTGAGTTCATTGACTGAATTGAAAAGAGGTTCATGACCTCTGGTTTTAAAATAGTGTACTAGAACAGTAGTGCATACATAAACCCAATTCGAACCAGTGTACAATGCTGCCAAAGCGAGCCAATCGGTTCGTGCAAAACCAAAGCAATACAAGCATATACAACGAAAGAAAAAGAAAGAAAGCAGCAGGCACATTTGAAGCAGCTGATGATTGTTTTTCTTATATAAAAACATGAATTTTTCTTCTTATATTTTACTATTTTGTGGCTTTAATATAATAGTGACAAAATCCAAAATTAGATATTCATTCAGGGCAGGATATATCTGATATTTTAGTTTATATAATACCTTTGAACGATAAGTATTAAAGGCTGTAGGTATACCCTAAAGTATTAGCCAAAAAGTTGCCTAATGACCGTGAAAAAATCTGTTAAAACGACCCCATACAAACCGCGCTGTAAGACGTAATTCTACATCAAAAATTCAAAGAAATTTGTTCTTAAATTTCGACTCATTCACAGGAAGAGTCCAAAAGAATAGAAATATACAAAATTTTCATAAATAAAAAATATCTAAAAAGAATTAAATTTTAAAATCAAAGACCGAAAATAATAATTGTTTTTAGATTTTTAAACGAAAAAGCTTTGTGGAAAAATTGCAGTTCCATCGTTTTGAAGGTACCAATCGAATCGTCTTACTTTATAGAATATGATTTTCTATTTCTTTTTTAAATTTTGATTTAAAATCGTTGTAAAGTTACGATTTAAGTTGGAGATAGAAACAATATTGAAAAATTTTCTGATAAGGCGACTAATACCATTTTATGAGTGCTTCGTAAACTAGTTTATTTTAGTTAAATTATGAACTTAAATGCCAACTTTGCTCGTATTTTTCCCCTAAAAATTTTAAATAACACTAAAAAAAAATTTTAGATAAAAACAGAATAAAAATAATATTATGAATTAATGTTCGAGCACTAAAATCTTATAGAATTTCTAAAGAAGATAAATTACACTTATATAGATACTTTATTCCTTTTCAAAATCTGCCAACGTATATCTCTAACAACAAACAAGAGGCTTCTTAAGCCTTATTTAATTAAAAGTTTTCACTACCTATTCTATACTTTCCGCTCTTCATAACCTCTACCAGCCCATCCTCAATATCATTAACGTTGATTAAAATTAAAACGTTGGCTGAAAATCCATAAATATACAAATCTTTCCAACTAATCTGCAGCATTTTCGGCAGCAGCCAACACAGCAGCAACTTTGAAATTAATAATGATAAAAATATTTGCGGCCATTTTGCTGTCTATAAAAGCAGAAAATCTTCTAAAATAATTTATTTATGCCAACCTTCTGTACAAAGTACTTGGTTTTAGCTTTTAACAGCGTCTTAAATCAGCTTTATCCTGTTTACAAATTTAACACCGGAATGATAGCAGCAGATCTAATTAGCTAACAAAATTCTTGAGAACGAGCAAAACACAAACGAATCTTAACATAAATTAAATATTTCGTTGTTGCGCCACAAAAGTATGTAATTGTAAAACAGCCAATAGAACAATTGTAACCCAGTGTACGAAAAGTAGCGTTAAACAATTAATTTACGAATCTTTTATAGCGAAAACGTAAACGTATCCTTCTCAAGTTGACGAAAGGTCCATGAATGAGTACACTATTTATATGTACTTATTCACAAATATTGGAACCGTTGCTCAATATTAATATTGTTATTGATTACTCGATTATGTCCTGAATTATATAAATAATAAAACTATAAAAATGCATTATCAGAAGGTATGCTTCTGTCTCGAACAGCCATGATCTCAAAACCTTGACACTGTGTGTGTGTGTTGAATTTTTAGTTACATTCAATGTCAACTGTTATAACATAACATAATAATCAGCTATACAGTTTGATTGTCTATAAATTAAGCTTGTTTATGTATCAAATCTGTTATCCGGTTATGCATATGTATGTAGCTAGTTAAATGAAAAATTTTTTTTTTTATATTGCGACTGTTACTTTTTCTACCATTTTTTCCAAGTTGTCATACCAGTTTAATAAATATTTTATACATATTTAATCGATCGATACGGGGCAAAAATAACTTATCTTAAAATGTTATTCAATCCAAACTCACCGAAAGTCCAAGCTTAAATTCCGTTGATGTGTAGACAAACGCTTTGGTGGATTTGTTGTCACACCATTAGCTGTCGTGGCGCCTGCAGCCCCACCTGGCATGGTGCTGAGATTTGGCCGCCCATGCACTGAGGGCATCGAGTGGTTTATAAAACGACTCAAACTCAAACGCGGCTTTGAGTAACGCGCATGTTTCGGCGTTGTAGCGGCTGAGTTGGTGGGCGTAATGCTAAGTTGTGAGTGCGGCGGAACATTAGCTAAACTGCTGCTGCCATTCGGCATAATAATTGGCAATGTAATGCTGCTGTTCATGAATGCTGCGGTGCTGCTGTGCTGTGTGTGGGCGCTGGCTTCATCAGCTGTAGTGCTGACGGCAGCAGCATCAGCAGGTGAGCTGGCAGCGGATAACGATACAGATGATGACGATGAAAGTGTGGGTGATGCTATAATTGTGGTGACGTCACAGCTAGATGATGATGATGCTGAGCTGCTGCTAAGATTTGAACTGGAATTTGAGCCCAACGAAGAGTTGCTGCACACACTCTTTGCTGGACTGGCGCTGGCGACAACGTGAGACGGTGACATGTTGCTAGAGTTTTCGCCATTTGTGGTCGCTGATAGTGGACTGTTGATGACGGTGCTGTTGCTGTGTTCACTCGAGCTGCTCGTGCAAGCGGCTAACGATGATTGTTCCGATTCATCTGCATCATCATCTGTAACAGCAGCAGCATCCAGTTGTTGCTCTCTCGTTGGACTGTCTGCGGTAAGATCGTGGTGATGACCATTTACGACAATAGCTGCAGCGGCGAGTGGGTCGCTGTTGCCGTTATCTGTGGCTGACAGTTCTGTGGACAAGCCAAGCATGTCGCCATTCATATTACAATCGGCGGGTGGTTTTGGCAGCGCTTCAGCTGTGACTGGCGTCAGCAGCACGGACGCATGATCAACAACATCGACGCAAGACGGACGAAAATTAAGCATTTCCTGCTCTAGCAAATCATCGGCAACTACCAGCGGCGACAACATTTTTGTTGCTGTCTCGATTTCGCGTATGTGACGCAGATACTGATAACCGTTATCCTGCGAGTTGATGGACTTTTTCTTAGTGGCATTGGAGCTGGCATTGCCGCCAACAACATGATGATGTGTTTGATGGTGATGATGATGATGATGATGTAGATGATGATTGGACCCGGCTATATGTAGCACGCCGTTATGTTTTTCGTTGTTGGCGCCAATGTTGTTGGTGCTGTTGCCGCTGTTGTTGGCTGTGGTGCTCTTTTTCGTTTTAAATGCAGAGATGACAGAATTCATTTTGAGTTTTTTTTCTTTCTTGCTCTCTTGTTATGCGCTAATGGCGTTAATGAGTGAGTATTTGATTGTTTGCATGAATTTAACGAATAGGTGAGTGAAATGATTGAGTGAGTGTTTTGTGTTTTTTTTTTTTTTTTGCGTTAGGACTTTAAGCCATATCGCGTACAACCTTTATTTGCGGCATATTGTAGGATTTAATTTTGATAACTTTATTTTTTGAATACTCTTAATGTTAAAACCTTGAGTTAAGTCATTTTCGAGTGCAGTGTTTGAGTTAGAACTCAATTATGAGTGTTTTTATACTATAACAATAAGTTTTGAGCAACATGTTGCTAGTTGAGATGCATCTGTAAGTAAAAGAGAGAGAGAAAAATATTTATTTTTAAGATAAAGAGCAGATAGATAGAAAAAAAATATTTAATAATATAAAAGTACTCAAATTTAGTCAAAATAAATGAGTGATTTTTAAAAAAGATTTTGTTATAAGCTAGAATATTAAAATTTTTGGAGCACACTGGTGTCAAATGAGAGATTTAGCATTAAAGCATTTTACTACTGCTTTGTAAGCATCTGATTTTGAAATATTTTTATAAAAGTGCCTCACTGAGTGAAAATTGCTTCGCGCCATATTTATTTGATGTCAAACAACTGTTTGCTTTGAATTTTTCACATACCATCAACAACTGATTTCAATGCAGAAATCTAAAGCGTTGAAGTACATACAAAATTCAGCTCAAAGTGAACTGATTTATTTGTTCATATACTTGTTTTCGACATGTTTTGTTTGTTGTCATTGCATATATTTTTGACATTTGTTTATTTCTTTTCATACATTCCATATTTTGCTGCTATTTCTATTCCTTTTTTTTTTTTTGGTGCATGTGTGATTTGATTGCTTTATGTTCTGTATTGCTTTGAGTTATTTTTCTTGTGCTTGTTTTTGTTTTAATAGTTGTTGTTGTTTCATGAAAAAAAAAATTTTAGAATAGTAATATTTCTGTTTGAAAAATTTTGGAACACTTTTAAAAATGCTAAACATAGTCATAGAAATATCAGCACGTAGACATATAGTCTGAGTGTTATATGAAAGTTATATTTTTTTTAGTTTTTAAATACATTGACAGTGTCAAAAAAAAAACTGCTTATTAAGACATTCTGTGATTGTACTTAAAATTATAGGTACAGTTTTAAATTTTTTTTATTGCTTTTTAAAAACTTTTTCTTAATTTTGTCGTTTATTTAAAAATTTTTTTTGTATATATTTTTTATGTCAGTTTTATGTGTATTTTTATTTTTTTTTATATTTATTTTTTGTATTTATTTTTTTTATATTAGTTTTTAATTTTAATTTTTTAAATTAAAATCTTTTTATTTACTTTTAGTATTATATCAATTTAAAATTTCGTATTTCTTTGAGTTTTTTTTTATTGTAATAGATTCTTAGTTCATTTAAATATTTCGTTGAACTTTTAACATTTTTTGTTATATTTTTTGTGCAATTTGTTTTGAAACTTTTAATTGATTTCTTAATTATTTTTGAGCTGCTTTTGGAATTAGTTTTTAATAATTTTTAAATGTTTAAAATGTGTGTAAGCTTTTATTGTTTTATGTTTTAATTTTAATAATTTATTTTAAAGTAGCTTTATAATATTTGAAAAAATTAATTTATTTTAATTTTTGTTTTCTAATTTTGATACATAAATTCTTTTTAAGGTTTTTGAAATTTTTATGTTTTTAAATTTTGCTGTTGCGTTTTTTAATTTTGTGCTAGTTTATTTTTTTTATATTTGTTTTATATTATTTTACATTTTTATATTAATTTTAGTTTGTTCATATTTGTTTTTATTTTTCAATGATTTAAAAAAATGTATTAAAATAAAAATTTAATTAAATATATGTTTGTTTTTTTTATAAAGTTAAGTTTTTAATTAAGTAAAAATATTTTATTTTTTAAATGGTTTCATTTAATTTTTTTTTTAAATTTTGTTATTAAATAATTATAATTTTTGATAACATTTATATACATACACTGAGAAAAAAAACATACTTTAAAATAAAACAAAAAATTTTGAAATAGAAATTTAACGCCATTGCGTTTCTTCAAAACAAAAATTAAAACAAGTGTGTTTAATTTTCAGCTACCTACAAACTACTTTCTTTTTTTTTTATTTTCTCTCATTATTTCTTTGAAAAAACAAACAAAAATTTGAATACAATGAAAATTTTTGAATTTTTTGAATTGGTTTGAAAAATATCGAACATACGATAAAATAAGAACTAATTAATTAAATATTAAAATATATCAAATGTAAAATTCATCGAATGGAGTTAACATTCGGAGGTCCCGAGGGTAGTTATCTGTGCATCTGATGTTTAGAATTCGGTAAAGCTAAAAAAATGGCATCGAAAATATGCTTTAAAATATTTGTTTTAAATTTTAAACTTTTTGTTTTAAATTTGTTTTTCATAACAAAAACATTGTTTTAAAAACGAAAACATTGTTTTAAAAACAAAAACTTTTGTTTTGAATTTAAATTTAAATACAGTTGTGTTTAATTTTAATGAATTTGTTTCAAGCTCTATTTCAAAAACAAATTCGTTAGATATGAACACAATTTCATTTAATTTTAACACATTTTTCTCTCAGTGTACGTATTTATATGAATTTTTTTTTTGAAAATTTATTTTTTTTTTATTTTTTAAATTTGATTGATTTTATTTAATTTATTGATATAAATTTTATTTTTTTAGTGTTTCAATAAATGAAAATATTTATGATATAACATTCAATTATATGTTATATTATAATTTTAATTTCAAAAATATATTTTTTATATTTTTGATTTAAAATTTTTATTTTATTAAATAAAATTTTTTACAATTTAGTTGAAGTTATATTTACATTTTGTTAGTTTTGTTTTGATTACTTTAACGTGGCGACCATGGCATGCAGGCTACGTGTGCGGCTTAGCATGCTCAGAGCCCGAGTTCGATCCCCAGTCGCGGCAAAAGTTTTTTTCAATAAAAAAATTTTTCTGATCGGTCATCACCTCCTCTCTGCAGACAATGGCAAAACTCAGAGCGTAAATAATGCCATGTAAAGCTTCTTGAGAACATTAATTTTAGCCATTCGGAGTCGACATAAAACATGTACATTACGGTGCCTCGACTTGTATGAAGAAAAAAAAAGTTCAATTTGTACCCATTTTAAAATGAACCTTGATGTATTCTATGATCATTCCTAAAATATTTTGGCTATACCAAAATCCGTCAGTGAGCTAAACCATTTTGAAAAAACCTCCATAAATCATGTTTTCCGTATATATACTGGCTAGTGTAATATATGTAAATAAATAAACTGTCTCAAATCATAGGGCTGAAAAAGTTCTTTCAATCTGATAGAAAGATAATTATGTTTTTCATGATGTTTTTCTTAGTTTTTTAGATGATTTTCGAAAATTCTACATTGAAACAAACGCTTGAAATATAAAAAAATAAAGTAATTTGGATTTTGAAAATTTTATTTTCAGGTAAACTCAACACAAATGGAGAAATAAAATAAGAGCCAAACTTTATTAAACAAAGAAAAATGTTCAAAATATATGACAGCCGTGCATACCTTTCCAACGATATTTTGTTTACGACGATCGTATAAGAAATAATAAAGTTATTTGAATTTTTGTGAAAGTAATCTAAAAAAAATGCGTGAAAACATCATTATACTTAACCCAATTGCAAATATTTTCAAATTTTTGATGCAGATTGAACCAACTTTTTCAGGCCTATAATTTGAGACAGTTTATTGGCTAACAACTACACTCAGAAAAAAAAGTACATTAAACAACCGTAAAATTGACATTTTTAGTTGACAAAAGTCGTCCCACATTAAAAAATGTTAAAATTGATATTATCGTAATGTACTTTTTACATTACGAAACCTACATTTCAAAATGTATAACTGTCACATAATAATGTTATTTTAACACTTAAAATATCAAAAAGTATCAGTAAATTAATGCAGATAAAAAAAAATGTATTGAAAAATAATTTGCCACGAGTGGGAATCGAACCTGGGCTCCGGGCATCCAAAGCCACACTCTTAACCTGTGTGCCACGGTCACCTGTATGTCTCAAAGGCTCAGCTCTTAATAGCCCTTGAAATCTCTTTGACCGAGCTTCTTATGATCAATTGTCTTGTGTGTGTTATTAAATGTTTGCACACAATTGACCGAGAACTGGACCTACATGTTTTATGCCGACTCCGAACGGCTAAAGTTCATGTTCTCTAGAAGCTTTACATGGCATTATTTACTCTCTGAGGCTTGCCATTGTCTGCAGAGAGGTGGTGACCGATCAGAAAATTGTTTTTTCTTGAAAAAACTTTTCGCCGCGACTGCGGATCGAACTCGGGCTCCGAGCATGCTAAGCCACACACTTAACCTGCATGCCACAGTCACCACATTATTTTATTTATTATTATTAATTATTTAGTTCCTTAGGTTCATTTTATTTCTAAATCTTTTGAAAATTTTTTTTTAATTTTCTTTTATTTTTATTTTAAAATTAAATTTTGTAATTTTTGTTTAAAATTTATTTACTTTTATTTTCTTGAATTTATTTAAATTTAGTCTAAAAACTAAAGAAAATGTAATAAAAAAATCTTAAAAATCACGAGAACATGAATATTACATAAGCCTAGATTTTAAGTTCATAACGTGTGTGTACAAGATATATGAACCAATTAAAAATATCGTAAGCGCTATGAAAAATACATGGAGAACATGTAATATTCATAGTTTTTGTGAATATTATTCATGAGACTCCTATACAAATAAGAGAAGAACCAAAAACAGGTCATGAGAAAAGTGAAAAAATGCATGAATCTAATGTACATGTACAAATAAAACGTGAACTACTTTATGAATGTAGTGAACGACATTAATATATTCCTTGAACAAATTCATCCACAGCGCAAGTATAGTTTATAAGAAAAGATTAAAAAATGCATGAAAATCATGTTCTTATACAAAGGACGCGTGAACTACACTAAATTAATGAAAAAAGTTCAAAGCCTAAAACTCTTAATCTGGCTGGGTTTCAAACCTGAGCTCCCTGGTTGGCAGGTAACGTAAGCATGCTACTATTTACACCACTGAGGCTGTTAATTTTTAAACTTAAAAGCTTTGACATTTAAAGCTGTTTTAGCTTATTTATTTACATTCGGTATTGTTTTATATAATTGCTTTGTTTTTATTGATTTTTCCCAAAAATTTTGACATTCTTGCACAGTTACGCAAACAATTTATTTCTTCCTTATGCTAAGGGTCACTCGCTCGCAGTGTGTGGCATGCCCCATATAATGTGCCAAAAAATTTCACATTTATTTCAAGGAAGAATAAAACTCAACTAAACGTTTACTCGTCGTTCGTAGTAGAGCGAATCGATGCGATGCGATGCGACGCGACCTAATTGTGTGTCACCCAGTGAGTAAATGTCATTCTATAGTATTAATGATGGCGGCGTCTGAGAGTTGTTTGAAAAAAAGTTTCGACTAAAAATGCCGCCAGACTAAAGAATGTGTTAAGAAGACTGAAGAAGCCAATTTGACTGAAGAAAAAAAAAGTTGCTACTTGATTTTTTTGCTTTTTATTTATTTGTACAGACAATGACGAGCCTCAACACATTTTACAATTGATTTTTTACAGCGAACTATTAGAAGAATTTTTTTTGGAATATTTCGGTTTAGCTTTTTTTTTTTAAGTAAAGTTTAGCTACTGACTCACATGATTCAGTAAAATTAGCTTGAAATTAATTAACACTTGAAGATTTTAACTTATTTTGAGCATGTTTTGATGAGCAAAGCTTCAAGAATATAAACATGATTTAACGAACTTATGAGCTGTGGTAACACTGTAATTAGCAATAGAAAGCTTTTAAATATGATGTTAAATTAAACAAAATTCTACTAAAAGCCATGACTTAGTTTGTCAAAATTTGTGTGTTTAACATTAAGTTCATTGTTGTTGTTATTATTGTCTTATTGTTGTTTGCTTCAAACTTAATTATTTGCTTTATGATTCAAATGCGTCAAGGCTCAGAAAATTTTTGATGTTTAAAAAATTGCATAAATTGTATTTTAGGCTCAAGGTGCTTGTGTAGTTTTTGTTATTTTTATAATATTTGCACAATTTTCAGCAGGTCTGAGTGTAGAGCTATTGAATTATTTTCTTCTGGAAGACCTAGCTTGTCAATAAAAAGCTTGTGGTGCATTTTTGGCATATTTAAAAGTTCTATTCCCACGAAACGTCTATATATTTTTTTTTCAAGCAAATCGAAATTTTTAAATGTGTTAAACTTCATGACTATCAAAATATACAAATTAAATTATAAAAATTAAACAAAATAGGAAAAATAAAAAATACAAAAAATAAATAAGTAACACAAAAGATAAGCAAAAAAAAAAAAACAAAAACCATCTATTTGCAAAAGCTGATTCATCTCAAGAGGTTGAAGTCAGACACAGTTGATGCTGTACGTACAGAAGCCATGCCATAAATTATGCTGGAATTTAGGCAGATTAACGCTGTTTGCAGCTAGGAAGCTGACTCTTATAATGGAAGCCCATTAAATGCTTGCCGTTGTTGTACTAAAATGAAAATGATTCAATATTTCGCAAACATACAGCAACAACCAACCAACCAACCAGATAGTAACAATTGTGCCAAAGTGAAGTGAACTCAATAACCTATTCAAGAAAATAAAAACAAAAACAAAGCAATAAAAAAAACATGGAAAGATACTAATTTTGAGGTAGGTGTACGGAGACAAGGTCTTGGCTGAACAAAAAAAAAAAAAAATAAAAATAAAATTACGTCATACAAACACACAAAAAAAACCTAGAATTAACTTGATGATGTTTAATAAATTAAATTTCTCTTCTATGCTATGGCGGAAAACTTAACTTGACCTTGAAGGCGGGTAGCTAGGTACAGACGTACTCGCTGTGCCGCAGCTTGAAAGCTTTCATAACAAGTTTTACGAGCAACACGTGCGCCAAAAACTGCGAGTATAAAAAAAATTCCAATACTTTTTGATATAAACAAAATAAAAAAAAAAAACAAAAATATTTGGCATAACCGCAGAATAGCACGCGGCCGGTCGAAGAAGACCAAGAACTCTCCAAGATATCAGAAAATATTATTTAATTTTCATAAAAATACCATAACAATAAAAGCTCACGCAGCAAATTTTTTCATCAAACCGTCAACAGTTGATATTCGCTCGGTGGTCGCCGCTAGATGGTGCTGTCAGCAGCTGTCTTAACCAAAAGGCTTGCGTTATGCTCGAAATAATGGCAAATTAATTGCCTGTTTGATTGTTGTTAAAAATTTATTGAGCTGTTCGCTTGCCATGGCTGGCATTCAACAATTTCAAAATTATTATGTCTACCAAATAGAGAACTAAAATATTTAATCATCAATTTTGACGCGCTGTGCTGAGGTTACAACAAAAAAAAAACAAAAAAAAAAAACAACACAACAAATTCACGCATTTAATTAATAAATATTAAAGCGTAAACTTTTGCGTAAGTTTCACAGCGAGGTGCACCACCAGCGAATATATTAATTAATCCATAACAAAATACAATTTTAGCTGGAACTCGCACCATGTTTAGATGTTTAGATTTTCATGCAGAGTTTTATGGTGGCTCTTTTGTTCAAGGTTAATTTTTCACAATAGCGCAACCATGGTTTTTATATGCTTTCGAAAAATAAAAACAATTTTAAAAAAATGTATAGACATAAAGTTAAAAAAAGTGTGCGCTAGAAGAATTTAACAAAATTATTTACTCTTGAAGGCAAGTTCAAATTCGGTTATTTCTTAAACTAACCCATCATAGCAAAATTGTCGTTATATGAAACATACAATTTTGAATGATTTCATTTTAAAGACTTAAAGAATTTTGTAGCTGCTGCATTTGGCAGCCCCAGTGTTTGGGAGCGATTAAGGCGAATCGATAGAGATCGATTTTGTAGCATTTCGGTTTTTCGCCTTCAAAAAATTTTGTAACTAGTAGGAACCAGTCTTTTTTTTTTTGTGAACACGATAGCTCAAAAATTATTAAGCCGATTATTTTGAAATTGTTTTCATTCTCTTTATTGAAAAAAAAACAAAAAAAAAAAACAAGTAAAGAAAGTCTAAAGTCGGTCTAGGCCGATTATGAAATACCTTTAACCCACTTTTCAAAAACAAAAAAATTTTTATTGTAAATAGGCGTGTCCGTGGGCGCATGATGCACATACCAAGATGTATTCCTGTAGCTCACAGTTAATGCCTTTATTCTGCTTTCACTATGGGAGGTGGGCGAGTTCATAGACGGATTACTCCCAATTTTTGAACACATCTTAGTTTTAGTATAAAATACATACATACCAAATTTAATTTCTCTATGACAAACATAACCTTATTTATTGAGCTTTCAACTTTTTAGGTTGTACGGGAGGTAGGCGTGTCCGTAGGCGGATGATGTCCATTTTTCAAAACCATCTCTGGTTTGTTATAAAAAACATATGTGCTAAATTTTAGCTCTGTAGGTTATACAGAGGCTTATTTATTGCGTTTTCAATTTTTGGGTTGTATGGGAGGTGGGCGTGTCTGTAAGCGGATGACGTCCATTTTTCGAAGACATCTTTGTGTTTAAATAAAACACATACATATCAAATTTTATTATTGTAGGTTAACTATGAGCTGAGTTATTGCGTTTTCAGTTTTCGCGTTGTTTGGGAGGTAGGCGTGTCCGTGGGCGGATGATGTCCATTTTTCAAAAACATCTTTGTTTTGTTATAAAAAACATATGTGCCAAATTTAAGGTCTTATGGTTAAACACAGGCTTATTTATTGCGTTTTCAATTTTTGGGTTATATGGGAGGTGGGCGTGTCCGTAAGCGGATGACGTCCATTTTTCGAAAACATCTTTGTGTTGATATAAAATACATACACACCAAATTTTATTGTTGTTAACTTATTATGAGCAGAGTTATGCAGTTTTCAATTTTTGCGTTGTATTGGAGGTGGGCGTGTCCGTGGGCGGATTTCAAAAAAATACTCAATAGTGCAGATCCTTGGGTGCATGTGACCATGTGTACCAAGTTTCATCCAATTATCTCTACTCCTTCTTCTTATCCTGTGCATACGGACAACACACAGACGGTCAGACGGAGGGACGGACATGAATAGCTCGACTCACGAGGTGACGCTGATCAAGAATATATATACTTTTCTATACCGGACTCGCTTCGTTCTATGCGTTACAAACGTTTGTACAAAGTTAATATACCCTGACCTTTCAGGTTTAGGGTATAATTATTAAATTATTAGAGGGAGGAAATATTATTATTTTCCTTCTATTTCTTAAAAGGAGTAACATTTTATGCTTTAACTAAATCTATTGCATTTTTGTACCCACACGCGTACTAGGATATATTAAATGCCTATAAGGAGGTTGGTAGGTATAGAAAAGTATATCCAATAGCTGTCGGAATTGATTTTAAAAACGACAAGAAATTTACTTTGCAGTCATGACTTCCGACATTATTGGTTTTATGTTCGAATCGGACATTTATTACATCATTTCGAACATATAACCAATAATGTCGGAATTCATGACATCAAAGTTTCTTGTCGTTTTAAAAATCAATTTCGACATCGATTGGATTTCATACACCCCTGTATATATTTTTGATCAGCATCACCACCTGAGCTGATTTAGGTTGCGGTTATAGTGAGCGCCGAGTCAGACAGGCAGGCAGGCAGGCAATGTGAACAAGCGAGATAGATAGCTATCTGCATCTCGTTTTTTCACACAGATTTCAGCCTGCCTGCCCGTCTGATTCGGCGCTCACTATAATCGCAGCCTTAGCCATGTCCGTCTGTCTGTCCGTCTGTCGGTGGACACGATTACAGCCGTAATTATGAAGCTATCTTAATGAAATTCGATAATTGAGCTTTTTTCTAAAAAAAAACCAAGATCAAGATCAACTCCAATAATGAAATCTATTTAAAGAGGCTAATATATAACCTACAAAACTTACATTCGGTATTTATGAGGTATGTTAGAAAAATAAAAAAAGTATTAAAAGTAAAAAAAGTATAAAACTGAGGTGTGTTAGAAAAATGGGCGTCATGCACCTAATAACACGCCCACCTTCCATAAAACCCCAAAATTGAAAACTATGTAAAGAGGCTTCTGTCGAAGCTACATAAATAAAATTCGGTATTTATTCATTTCATATCAAAACGAAGGGGTGTTCGAAAAATAAGCATCATCCACCAACGAACACGCGAACCTCCATTACAACCCCAAAATTGAAAACTATATAAAAAAGGCTACTCTTTAAGCTACAGGAAAATAATTTGATACATTTGTATTTTATATCAAAACTAAATCGTGGATGAAAAGTGTGCGTCAACCGCTAACGTACACACCCACATCCCACACAGCCCATAATTCTGTGTCGACAAGGAATAACTGCTAAACTCATTTTCAAAATTTCAGAAGAGCATTTTTAAGATTTAAATTGCTACTTTATGTCTGATTACCCTGACTTTTCCTGTTTAGATCTGATGGCTTCAAACATTTAATTTTCAAGGTACAACCATTAAAATTTTCGTACTAGTGTATTTCGTTGCGAAAAAACGCAATGAAAGTAATAACCTCACTTTGTCCTAACTCGACTTTAGCGGTTATTCCTTGTCGACACAGAATTGTCGTTATGCTCACGGAGAGAAATTTGAGCTGAAAACAATTTCAAATCAATTTATTTTGGTAGTGATTCTGAGCGTAGCCATTATATTCTTGATATCAAGCCCCAATGTGATTGTTTATCAAAAAAATTAACACGCTCATTTGTGCATAATATATGTGATTTTTGGATTGTTCGTCAAAAAACTAATATGCTCACTTGGGCCAAATTTATGACATATAAATTGTCCAATGCATGTCATTTTTGGATTGCGAATAAAACAAATTCACATGCTCTCATATGTCTAATATAAGAAATTTTGGGATATGACATTTTATGTATTTTAATAATACAAGGCAAGAGATGACACAATGCAAGGGGCTCAGACATCAAAGGAACCGGGGGGGGGGAAAAAAACGATGACCAAAATTATATTTTCATTGTCCAAATTAGATATTTGAACCAATTCGCACAGGAAAACACAATTTTTTAATTTATGTTCTACACTTTTATACTAAGAGCAACAAAAACCTACTGCGAATTATGTTGTTCGGTTGCTCATTTTTTTTGATGAGCAAAAACAACAACAACAAAAATTTATTTTTATGACCAAGCCCAAGATTACACTTATTAAGCACAAATTGACGTGTTTATCAAAAAAAATTAATTTCAAGCCCAATTTTTGGCATAAACTGCGTACGTGCATAGCACGTTTTGAGATGGTTTTGAGATGGTTTTGAGCTCTATTGCGCATTAAAATTTTGGACTTCTTCCCACTCATAGTGCTTCATTTAACCAATACTTTATTATACAGTTCATGGCTGGTGCTTTTAAATCATTTTGGAGTTGGTCTGAGATGTAAAATGAGTTCTGTCTTGATTTTCGCACCAACCGTTGGTCAAAAGAAGTTGCAGTTTTGCTTTTTCTGATCATTGTTGCTGGTTAGGAAACTAGTAATCGCTTTGAATTTTTCCGTTTTTTCTCAAGTTTTTTATGATTTTGCTTTAAGAAGCGGTTTAATGAACTCTACGTTCCATAACTTTTACAAAATTTTGTTTAAAAATATAGAAAAAAAACTTTTTTAAAAATATAAAGTCTTGCAGTTAGAATGTTTGGTCCTCCGAAGCCAGTCAAGTCAGTACTGACCAAAGGAGCTAATTATTGGTATTTTTTATCACACCAATAATTATCAAATTGGAACAAAAATAGAAAAAAATGCTCGAAATCGGTTAGATCCTAGCGGTACCTCCCTTGGACCTCTATTGACTATAAGCATGATTTTGTATGGGAGGTTTTAACGAAACTATGTAAGAAGGTTAAAAAAAATAGAGTAACAGAAGTGTTATTATCGTTATCAGTAAGATCCTAGGGTTACCTGTCTTGGACCTTTCTCAGGCTGGGTATTTTCGAAAGAAATGTTGGAAGTGAATCGCGGTCCCGGTTGAGCTATGTGTCTCTACATTTTTGGATAGATAAGTTAAGAAATATTGATATAGAGTAAAACTATTGATTAGGGTGGTAAATAAATTATGGAGTGGGGTACACCTAACAATCTTATCCTTGCCTAAGGCCGCGTTCATAGTAAAGCTGAAGCTGAAACTTTTAACAGCTGCTAAAAAACGCATTATGTACAATCATATGGAAAAAAATTCGCGTGTAGCAACGTACACGTGGCAGAAGTGAAACTTCTTTAACAGTAAGAAATAAGAGAGATTTTAGTGTGAAATAGAGAGAGAAAGTATCTGAAAAGAAATTCAATCAATACGAAATGGAATAATAATTTGTTGATTCAATATTTGCATCCAGGGACCGTACCGGATATGGTTTTTGTCGAAAGTGTCACATATTAACTTTTATTTCTTAATTTTTTATTTTTTCCGACAAAAATAACAGTTTATTGTGCCTTATAGTTTTTTTGTGCAAAAATAACAGTTATTTTCTGCCGTTTATTTTTTCGGTCAAAAATATCAGGTAATTTATATTTGTTGAAGTCATTTTACCGATAAAAAAATGTTGATATTATTTCATCTCATCGGTGAGACATTTTACACATGGTGTCAACAGTTCAATCTGCCAAGCACCCTTTAAGAAAACACAAATTGCTTGATATTTTTGACCGCAAAAATTAAAGTCACAAAATAACTGCTATTTTTGACCGATAAAATAAAAGTCAAAAGTAACCTTTATTTTTCCTTGAAATATAATAGGCAAGAAATTAACTTTTAAAGAATCAGTTTCAAATTTAAAAGCGACTTAATATTCGTGAGGCTGAGGACATTTGTAACATAATCGTATATTTGAAAAAGTCTTTCGACAATTTTTTCATTTTAAAATTTTAAAATAACAGTTATTTTCGGTACTTGTTTTAGTTCAGTTGGTGTTTTAGTTGCTTTCGAATGTCTTCTCAACATTGTTACTTTTTGAATGCTGGATTGCATTTGGATAGTACTCTTTGAAGGAGCCTCCGAAAGCAGAGGCAAATCTTGTTCATTATTACCTCCTGCTTCCTGATCATAATAATTGCTATGTTGATAGAGGGCCTCATAAAGCAGCGAACGTTGATTGTTGAGTGCATCAACTTGGTTGGCTTTAAAATTTTGTTGAGATGCATCAGTGTTTTTTGGGGATTGGTTCTTTGTAGATTCAGCAAAATACACTGATGTTTCGTAAAAATGCATTTTGAAACTCAGCCGTTGTTGCAATCACCTTACCTTCATCATTAGATGCAGACCCAGCTGCGGATGTATTCTTAAGAGCTCTAATTTGCTCTCTATATTCACGAACGCGTTCTGCTCCTGTTTCAGCTATTTTTCTATTTTTTTTCCGTGCATACTTGTAGGATGAAAATTAATGTTACGGTTATGTTAATAATATAATGTTAATGTTAATGTTAATGTTAATGTTAATGTTAATGTTAATGTTAATGTTAATGTTAATGTTAATGTTAATGTTAATGTTAATGTTAATGTTAATGTTAATGTTAATGTTAATGTTAATGTTAATGTTAATGTTAATGTTAATGTTAATGTTAATGTTAATGTTAATGTTAATGTTAATGTTAATGTTAACATTAATGTTAATGTTAATGTTAATGTTAATATTAATGTTAATGTTAATGTTAATGTAATTGTTAATGTTAATTATGTTATTTTTAGTATGTTACGCTTTCAGTTTTAATTAAATTTTGTTTGGCTGTTTATCATGTGCCTACGTGGCGTTACGGAATATATTCTGACTCTTAAGCAACGATGTTCGGGGTCCAATTCTCGGCAGCGGCAAGAATTTTTTTAAATTTTCATATGAATTGAAAACGTTAGCCTTGCGTCACGAATAAGAGACCTTGAAATTTCACTCGCCACCAAAGAAGTTTCACTTCAAAAGCGCAAATTCAAGGTTACGCCACTTTTGAGGTTTTTTGATACTTTTTTCTTCTGTCTCGCTCCGGTTAATTTTTTGTTTCATGTCGTACTTATGCTTTGCTGTTTCATACTTTTTAAAGCTTTTTTTTTTCTTTTTCGTTTGTTTGCATAATTCGGCTATTTTATTTTATTTCTTCTTTTATGTTTTGATCTGCAGCTTATTATAACACACTTTTGGGTCCTTTTTTCCTATCAAAGTATCTCAAAAAGCTCAAAAATGTCTAAAAGCGCAAGAAAAAAGTGCCCACTATGAACAGCAACAGCGCAAAAAAGCGTCAAGATATCGCTAGCAAAAGCTTGAACAGCTTCAGCTTTCACTATGAACGCGGCCTAACACAGTTATGATTTTTCAAAAATATTGTGCATTTTGTAAGGGGGACTCAGAAGGCTATGGCATGTAGGATAGGATTTCTATGGAATATTTGGAAGAAATGCTCTCTTCTAGGGTCAACTATGAACTATTTGTCGAGAATTTTCTCAAAAATTCGAATTTTTTATAGGGTCACCTCTAGAAGGGCGGCAATAACGAGTTAAGGATGTTGAAGACTGTTGGGAAGTAAAAAATGAACTGGGCTGGTGATACAATCGACCTATCTAGTGGTTACTTCAAAACAGTAACAACGATATTTCAAAAAAAGAGAATATTATATATTTATGTGGTTAGCAATGTTCGAATGAAATGTTGGGGGTGATAAAATAATAGAACTCGGCAATACAATTGACTTTTCCAAAGGTCAACCATACACTGAAAAATGGTGCTCCTCGAACGTTTACATCTGACAGAGAGTTTTTGAATAGAAATAATTTTTAATCGGCCTTACATAGAGTTTATGAATAGAACTAATTTTTTATCGGCCGTCACCCTTACTGCAATGTTAATTGAGAAAATTATATCACATAGAGTAAAAATGTCATGTTAAGCTTTTTAAGAACATGAACATTATTCGCTCGGAATCAGAGTCAAGCAGAAAAAAATTATAAAAATAGCTCTACAAATCAAAAGTTACACATAAGTACGTACTTTTCTATACTTTCGGCATCTAAACAAATATTCGTCTCACAAAAATTTAATTATCGATATCGAAAAAATCGAGTAATTATTTTCCAATAATATTAGTTTTGACGGGCTTCGGTATGACTACGTTTTTATATTTTAAATAATTGTTTTCAATGTAATATTTTCATGAATCTGAATCTTAATTTTCTGAAGAACTCGCAACCGTGAAACCTGGGTTTATCAACAAAATATTGTTTGGTACAAATTTTCAAAAATCCAGTTTGCAAGTTATTTGAAAAAAACGGTAAAATGTTGGACTTTTGGTCATATTTGGTTATGAGAACTTTTGATCCTACGGAAATTTCTTTTGATTTATTTTTGATTCGGACATTTATTTTGATTCTACGGAAAAACATTTTGTGTACAATTATTTAATGCACAAAACCTCAAATTTTGGGAAATTCTAGTTAACGAGATATTTGGAAAAAGCGTTAGAACCTTTTAACCAACACTGTTTGGTCGAATATTTCGAGAATTTTTGATTCTACGGAAATTTTGTGCAAACAATTTTTGTATGAGTCTATCTTATGTACAAAATACCATTTGGCACAATTTTTTTTTCATTCCATACACACGATATTTGGGAAAAAACGGGTTTTACCGACCTTTTTAGGTCGTATATTATCTAGATCTTCTAGTCTAATAAAAATTTTGAGTATAACATACGTTCTACTTCTATTGAACATCTATTGAACAGAATCTCTCCGTTGGACCACATTTTCAAAAAAATTCCGTTTTTTAGGTATCATGGAAAAACCGATTTCATCGTTGTATATCTTGAGAATTTTTATCGTTTGGGTGATTTAATATACATCGTACCACCATTGATAACATATTTTAGAAAGTATCTTCAGGATACATTTTATTATGTTCTATTTATATTCGAACCGGACTCTTACAATTAGAGTTTGAACTAGATATTTGACTTGATTGTACTATTTTTTGATTTCAGAAGTCTTGATTGAAAAAAAAAACAAATATTTGTAGACGTCGGCAAACCATTTTAATTTTGTGAAAATTAATTTGATGATATATTTTTCGCATTTGTAGAAAATTATAAAACTAGCAGGTAAAAGTATTTTTGCCTAATAAAATAAAGAGTTCATAAATAACGGCTTAACTACGGTTTTTTTTTTTTTTTTTTTTTTTTGCAAAGATGAAACTTTTATTTTATTAAGATTTATTGAACATGTAGTGCATAATTTTAATTTATGAGCCATTCAAGAGTTTTTCCACTTTTATTGAGCATTTTTTGATTTCGAGATTAAAATTTAATTCTTCACCTGCTGTGGCTGTGGTTTTAATACAAAGCTATTTAGACGAAACTAAAAATTTGCCTATTAACTTAATATTTATTTAAACAAAAGTAAAGTGAGGATAAATAAAGAAGATGTGGGGGTGGGGGAGGTATTAAAAAAAAAAAAAATTGGCAAACATGCCAAAAGCACAAAACATTGAACAATACAAATTTATAAATATCGCAAAATAAGTTGATGATGATAATGTTTATATTGAAGAAGATTTAAAATGACCATGAAAATTTTTAATAGAATTCGATAAAAATGAGGGAGGGCAAAATGACGCGAATTGAAAACAAAAATGAGTCATAATTTAAAAAAAAAATTATATATATAAAATTTATAAATCTAGGTTTTATTAAAAAATTTAAAGTTGCAGGTTAAAAAAAAAAATTTGTAAATAATTAAATTTTATTAATCAAGGTTTTAAAATTTAAGAGGCTTAAGAGTTGCACGTTAAGAGATGCGTTGATTTTTATTTTATTTCTTTTTGTTTTGTGTTGCATCAACCACATTTAATGCAATTTTTTCTTGCTTGTTTCAAAAGCTTTAATTTTTATGGCATTTGAAGATGAGAACGTTACAGAGAAAACCTTTTCATTCATTCATACCTTGACCCATTTGAAGCAGCTATTGATTTACGCTTCTGCCAGTGAATAGAGTAAAGCATACAGGGTAAGGCAAACAGGCGTAGTTTTGTTGATGTATGGTTGGTTGAATGAATGATATTGTTGTTAAGTAAACTTGGTTAAAAGCCAGCAATGTGGGTCAGTCACATGGAAGCATGCATCAAAGTATTTTTTGTAATGTTTTTCACACTTTTTCAAGAAATTTTTTGGTCAGTGGGTCAAAATTTACTGGCACAATTTGCTGTTTACAGTACATGTTAAAAGAAAATACCAGCAAGTCTTAAAAAAAAGCTCATAAAATGCTTAAAGTTAACCAATTTTAAACTACAACAGCTTAAAGCTTTTTATAACAATGAGTTTAAAATTTGTTTCACGATTCATGGTGGTAAAAAAAAATATGCTATTTTCTGCACTGCGTAATTTTAGCAAACAATTGCCAAAAAAACCTGTTTATTAAGCCGCTTTAAGCTGCTTGATGTCGAAAATAATGATAGCCACACAAACAAAGCCAAACATTCAACAGTTTCACGCAATTTTTTAAGAAAAGCAAACAAAAAATAAACAGAAAACACTAAAAATGCCAAGAATTAGGAATTCAGTGAAGCACACCGTTAGCGGCCTTGAGCAATGACGAAATAAATGTTGACATTTTTTTTTTGGTAGTTCTCTGTAACTTTTGACTCTTGTTTCTTTATTGTTTGGCGGAAAAAACGAGGAAAATGCAGTAATAAATAATAATCAACAAACAATAACAACAAGGTTTGTTTATACTAAGAATTACGTTTTTTGACTTTTAAGAACACACAGACAGACAGACCGTTAAAATCAAAAATCACTGGCATAATATTGTATTCTCAGAAAACAATAATTCTTAATTTTAAGACAAACAAAACAATGTGCGGCCATAAAAAATTTGACCCACATAGTTGATGTGATGCGAATTTGCTGACAGCATTTAATTTTTTTTAAGAGCTTTCATTACTTATGCTGAGAAATGCCGGAACTTGTCATGAAATAAAATATTTTTGTTGGTATTTAAATAGTTTTGTTTTTGTTACGCAATATTTAGAGTGATTTAAACAGCGTTTATAATGAGCTCTCAAGATGGCTCGGCAGTTCTAAGCGCGCTTGTAGTAGCTGTTGCTGGCTTGCGCTTGCAGAAGTAGATGCTGGCTGGTGGGATGGAAGCGCAGCTTTATTGAGCTGGTAGCGCAAAAAACGCGCTCAGTAGCTACAGTCAGCAACGTAGCTGACAAAAGGAAGCAGCTTTATTGAGCTGATTATGTTAATACTACGCTCTGAAAGCTGGCTGGTGCTGGTACTGGCTTGAGCTTAAAGATGGGAGTGGGTAGTTTTTATTAAGAGCGCTGAAGCTTGTGCAAGCTTGAACTTGCAGATGGTAGCAGCTTTATTGAGCTGATAGTTATAATACTGCGCGATAATTGCTAGAGGCTGACATAATCGTCAAAGAGCTGCTAAAACATAAAGTATTGTTACGAACTTTTTTCTAAATTTTTTGAACTTTTTCTAAATTTCCAAATTTTTTTTATAAAATTTTGTCCCAAAATGATCGGTCATTAACAGTAAAAATGTATGTGACTGCTCTCCAACATTATAAGTACTTTATAATTGCAAGGGATTCTTGGCTTGTTAGCTCGCTGGAATTCGGTTTTTAAAAGGCCTCGGTAGTCGAGTGGTCAGCGTGCTTGACTGACAATCCAGAGGTTCCGAGTTTTGAGGATTAAAAGTCAGAAAAACAACTCCATGTTGGCGTTTTGTAGGATATTGCAGAGGTCATTGAAACTATTGGCAACACCAGTTACTCTAATAGACTCTCTGAGTATCTTGGCAAAGACAATGTGACAAAATGGCACACAACTCCTCTCACCAAAGCATTGTACAGTACAGAGCACATTCCGAAAATATTATTCGAGGAAGTGTTATAAAATTTCAGTATTGAAGAACTCTTTCAGCGCTTCATTACTCTTTGCCATAAGAAAAAAATACAATTAGTTTTACTTATATTAAGGCACAAAGAGAGTTTTTCGTTAGCTTTGATTGCTTGGATGACATTGACTTTGATGCATTCTTAGAACTTTTGTTCTTGATAGGTAAAGAAAGAATACAGAATTGGAAAGCAAAAAAATTTCGTACAAAAAAAAATTTACCTTCTGCGTTAAAACAATGGGCAGCCAAATTCTCTCAGATCAGTTATGTCTCTCAAGCGTTTTCATGTGATTTCTCAAATCTTGGCGTTCGGCAACAGAACTGGGTCGATTAAAAATGCGTGGCGATAATCTTAAACTGACAATAGACGTATTATTTGAAAACTGGGTCGAAATACCGAGTAGTCTGCGGATGCTGACTCTGGATTATGTTCAAATTATCAAATATCTGGGCTTATTAATACACGGTTAAAAATGTTGGACTAGTTTTTAATCCAAACTTTGGTTTAAAGGAATGTTTAATCCAAAAAGTACTATTTTTTATTCCATACTTTAGTTTAATTTGTTTTCAATCCAAAAAAGTTCAAGTTTAAGACTATTTTTGGACTACAAATTTACATTAAGGTAGTATTTTCAGGAAAAAGTATTCATGTTACCTAAGATTGAAAACTACTTCTACTACGAAATTTACGCTAAATATAATTGTTAATGTTGTTAAAGCATCCGAAGTTTATTTTTAATTAAATGAAACAAATTGTTTATTAAAATCTGAACCAAAATATTATTATATTCAGTATTACATTAAGCAGTGTTTTATTATACATAATAAGGGTATTCATGCAAAGCGGCAAACTTGTATTTTGGGCTATTAGTTATTTTTATCAGAGAGACAGGCAGATTGCGTGAACGTTCCCTAAAGTCGATTGTGCATTTGGAGAGATATGTCAGCTTTTAACTTGTTAACAGTCAACTTTCAGCATGCACATTAACAGCTGATTGCTGGTTTGTGATATATCTGGTTTGTGCAAATGGTTCTCCATACATTTCATTTATAAGTCTGATAAACTTATACGGTTTATATCATTTATAAGGGCATTGCCCATTTGCATGAATACCCTTAAAACATAACTTTTTGTTGAATACTACATTTGTTGATATTGTAATCAGTGATCTTATAAACAGTAATATTCTTATAATGGAACAATAAAATAAAATTAAAAATAAAAAGTTAAGTAATGTTTTCTTTTAAACCGGTCTTCAACTCAAATTTGGATTATAAAAATTTTTCAGTTTGAAAACTTCTAAACTATTTGAAGATTAAACTTTGTCTTTTCTGTTTAGAAAATGTAAAATCTTTGTGGATTAAAAAGTAATCCTTTTCGGATTACAATATTTTAAACATTTTTTGGACTAAAATCTAATCCTTTTTGGATTATAATATTTTATACTTTCTGTGGATTAAAAATTAGTCCTTTTTGGATTAAAAAAATTTAAACTTTTTGCGGATTAAAAATAAATCCTTTTTGGATTGGAAAATTTAAAACTTTTCATTGGATTAAAAAGTAATCTTTTTTTGGTCGTGTCCCATATGTAATCCAAAAAAGATTAAAATTTAGCCCAGAATTTTTAACCGTATACTTATACATTTATTTGTTTCTTGAATTTTTTTAATAATAAGAATTTGTTGATCTGAAGGAAAACAAGAGTGATTTTTTTCTAAGGACATTCGAATGTTCTAATAAATTTACTTTAACTTCAAAATATTTTTTTAGTTCGTGACAAGCTTGTGCTTTCAAATTCTTATGGATTCATATGTAGAATTTTGTTTGCAAAATAGAACAAAATTTTGTAATTTTATTTTTAATTTTTCTGTTCTTTGTTTGTTATTTTGGAATTATGAATTTTTTTATTTTTATTTCTTTTTTTATTTTTTTACCGATAAATTTGGAAAAGTTCTACACCAGGTGTTACTAGCATGTAACATAAATACATAGCTAACATAAATATTAGTTGAAAGTTGGCCAAAGAGAGTTGGTTATTCTAAAGAGATTTAATTCATAATGAGGTGTTTTTTATTTATATTTTATATTTTATTTTTATTTTTATTTTTATTTTTATTTTTATTTTTATTTTTATTTTTATTTTTATTTTTATTTTTATTTTTATTTTATTTTAATTTTTATTTTTATTTTAAGTTTTAAATTTTACAAACTTTTTTATTTTTATTTTTATTTTTATTTTTATTTTATTTTAATTTTTATTTTTATTTTTATTTAAAGTTTTAAATTTTACAAACTTTTTTAAATTTATTTATTTGTTTTTTTTTTACTTTTTCCAATTTTTTGTTACATTTTTTACTATTTGTTGTTATAATTTTTATTTATTTAATTTTTTAATTTGCTTCTTTTTTTCTGATGTTAAGAACTTTTGTAAATTTTCTTGTTTTCTGAATTCCAATTGTTATTTAATGAATTTGATTTGATTTTTTTCTAAATTTCAAATTGAACTTCAATTGATCTCTTCCGAATTTTTGTTGATAATTTTTGACGTTTTCTGAATTAAAATTGTTCTTTTTGCAAAAACAAATATAAATTATTATATATTGTTTTTAATTGCTTTAAATTTTTTTTTATTTTTATTTTTCCTTTTTTTAATTAATTATTATAGTTTTTGCTGAATTTTTTCTATTTATTTTAATGCATATATTTAATATATTTCATTTGTTTCTGTTTTATTTTTTTTAATGGTTTATTTGGTTTTTGGTTTTTGATTTTTTTAACTATTGTATAATTTCTTGTGCAAAAATTAATTTTTGTTTATTTATGTTTCAATTTTTTTTATTTTGTTTTTTAAGTTTTTTTAATTTTTTATGATTTTGTATGATTTTTATAATTTTTAAGTTAATTTTTTTTTTGTGTGTCTTAAATCGCTTTGATTTTCCGAATTTTTATTTATTTTTAAAAATTTTGTAAACTGTTTTTAAAACTCTTTGGTTTATTTATCAAAAATTTTGATTTAAAAAATATTTTTGATATAAGCTATTTTTCTACTTAAATTCAAAAGCAGATTTTCTAATTAATTTTGGAGCTCATCAATGCGCTAATAAGCACGTTTACTACTTGCTACATTCATGGGATAGATTTCTACATCAGAAAAGCCTAATTTTTTTACGTGAATGCTTTTAGTGCTATGAAAAAAAGCCAATTTTATTTTCAAATACAAATGCTTCATATAAGAAGTTTTTCGGAATTGAGATTTGTTCAGTGTTTAAATTCACATATTTAGTTTTTTTTTTTTTTTTGTTAAAAGCAATATTGAAATAATGATTGTGGTAGGAAACTAATCGACGAATGTAGTTACGTTAGAATACATAGCAAATGTAAGTAATGGTTAAAAGTTTAAGATATAGAAAATTGTAAAAGAACACGAAGTCAATTTTTGAAGCTTTGCTTTATTTAGATGAAAATGATCAAGTCTTAGGTAGAATATTAAAGAATAGTATAGAAGACCGTAATACGACGGATCGTATTCAAAATAATAAAATAGCAGACAACATGATATTTTTCATTCACCTCACATGTTGTTTTGTTCCAGTCGTCAATGTGTTCTTTCTGATAAATACCAAATAAAGTTTGTGTGCATACTTTTAGGCTAAAAATTCATTTAAAAAGCACTGTAATAGGGAAACAGGTTTTGTTCCAGGGTAACTATAACAGTTAGAGCGATATAGAGCACGGAGCAGGACGCTTGTCTTTTATATATTAAGAAGATAAGGAAAAGCAGCAAAACTTTAAGCTAAATTTGAATAAGCTATATTTTTACTTTTTTAATGGAAGTAAAAATGTTAGTACATATATAAAAAATAACCATCATGCTCCGCACCTTGTATCACTAAAACTGAGTTATTATTTATTTTTATTGCAGTGCTTTTCAAACTTTTTAACTAAAATGAAATAATCTTCAACCTGAAAGTATGCATAGAAAATTTAGTTGATATCAAAAATTATTTGTAAAAAATGAGTAAAATTTTTGTCTTACGTTTTACTATTCCAAACCGTCGTAGAACGGGCTTTTATCTAGTTGCTTTTAAGTTCATATAGATATTTCAATTGTAAATAAGGTGAGTTCAGATGGCAAGAAATTGTGAAATAAAATGTCTCATTGAGATTCCATTGCCCTGTCTGCATTATTTATTTTTGTTTTTTTTTTTTGCATTGTTTTTACGGAATATTTTTCTCAAGAAATTATTCAGTGAAAAATTCAGCCCAAAAATACTTTTAATGCCAAAATAAAACATTGACTCATTTGGTTGGACAATTGTTTACATTGATATTAAAATTAATTGGCAGTTGATAGCAAATGTCAACAAAAACAAAATAACAAAATTGCATTGTCAAAACAACAATGAGTTTGTTTTTTTGCAAAATCATGAAAATAAAACAATTTGTTTAATATAATCTAGACCAAATTACAGCTGGTGCATAAATTATTGTCAGTTTTATGCTGTTTGTTTTATGGAATTTTATTGAACAGAGTTAATTTTATTTAACTATTCAAGGATTATGGGCGAATGCTTTTATTGGATTAAGGCTACAAATGGCAAGTCATCAATTGGATTAACTACTGTCTGTGTAGGTATTTCAATGCCTGTGTTGCTTCATTAAGCTTGTTTTGTTTTTTGAAGTTAATGAGCTTTACTTTTGAAGTTGCGCTTAATTATCATTCTTTTGTTATACTGTTATTTAAAACAAAAAATGTAATTTTTGGCTTCATATAAACCAACCACCAACTAAACAGACTTAAAAATTCTGTAAAACAATCAAGAAAAAAAAAGGGCAAAAATAATATAAAAACTATGAAAACTGATATGCTTGAAAGAGATATAAAGCCTTAAACATATCAAATGTTTACTTTCTCATGCTAAAATCTGTGCAAAATTCTGATTTGTGATATTTTATACTCTCTGCTCTATCACTTTATTTATTTTTTATTTTTGTTATTATTTATATTTTATACTTAGTTAAGTCAAGGCACACAAAGTCCTTTGATGGCAAAAGAAGTGTCTCAAAATTTGAAGGCACAATAAAAACCATCTAGTGTCATACAGATATTATATTTCAAAAATATTCCAACAAAAAAAAAAGAAAAAAAAGTAAATGATATATATAGAAAGATAACAACAAAGAAACAACAAGCCAGCAAGTTGTTGCTGCTGCTGCTGCTGCTGCTGTGAAAAGTCAAGTAGAATGAATTGTTATAAATTTTTATTAAGCAACTGTAAGAAAAGCAATAAATAAAATAAGAAGAAGAAGAAGATATAAAAACATGCTGGTACTTGAAATTGCAGATTCTTTTTAATAAAGAAACGTAGTAAGAAATAAGCTAACAAAAACAAAAAATCATAAAAATACTAGAAATTTAATAGATACAACATTTAAGTCGTTGTAAAACCTTTACAATTTTATGGCAACCATTTCAAGTGTTAAGAAAAAAAACCAAAAACCAAACACGGTGTTGTCAGATGCTAGATAAACATGACAGACCAACCGCCCGCTCTAAACTGCCTCCTACAACGTAGTTCCACACTAGAGTATAAAAACGCTAAGCATGATAAATAGGCATAAGTATTGAGAACAAAGAAACAATAAAATAAAATTAAAAAATATAACATCAAATTTATAGCAAAATTTTATATGTTTAAACAAAATTTATTGACGTGTTGTCAGGAAGAGAAATCAATTTATGTGCAGCTTAAATTTAATGGGCGTATTTATTTTTTTTTTTTTTTTGAGTGTGTTGAGAAATTTCCTTTTTTTATATAGAAACAAACTCACAAATCAATTTGATGAGCAGAGCATGAGGAGTTGCTGATATCAGGCGAGAGAAAATGTTTTTTTTTTATGCATCTATAAAAATCTTAAAAACATATTAAGGGTCTGCTGAAATACTTCGCTTTTCACTCCTACCTTTTTTATATTAGTGTCAGAACTTTTTAATGCATTTTTTGTTTTTTTTTTTTTTTTAATATGGTCATTTACTATTTTTTTTTAATTTATTTATTATTTATTTTTCATTTATACTGTTTCAAAAAATGTATTTAAAACAAAAACATATATACACCTCACTAGGAATTGAACCTCTCTGGAGTTAAAATAGTTCAGAGTTGAACCAACTCTCTTAATTCAACTTTATAATTTTTTATATTTATGTATACTTCACCATTCGGAATTATATATTATTATTATTACAGATATTTCATTAAAAAAACTATAAGATCATTTGAAATTCAGAAAAGATCAATTGAAATTCAGAAATTTCATTTAAAATTCAGAAACTCCATTTAAAAATCAGAAAACATCAATTGAATTTCAGAAGAGATCAAATAAAATTTAGAAAATATAAATTTATATTCAGAAATTCCAGTAGAAATTCAGAATAGATTATTTGAAATTCAGAAACCATCAAATGAAACTTTGAAATTCTATTTGAAATTGCAAATCAAATCAAATGAAATGCAAAAACCATCAATTGAAATTTAGAAATTTTATTTGAAATCTAGAAAAAATTAATTGAAATTTAAAAATTTTATTTGAAATCTAGAAAAAATTAATTGAAATTCAGAAAATATCATTTAAAATTCAGAACCTCCATTTGATATTCCGAAAACATTATTTGAAATCAGAAATTCTATTTGAAATGTAGTAAAAATCAATTGAAATGTAGAAATTAAATTTGAAATTTAGGAAAAGTAAATTGAAATGCATAAATTTTATTATGATTTGAAAAAAAACATCAATTGAAATTCCGAAAATCTTAATTTAAATTAAGAAATTCAATTTGAAATGCAGAAATTTAATTTTAAATTCAGACAAGATTATTTGAAATTCAAAACTAAATTTAAAATCAGAAAAATCATTTGAATTTCCGAACAAATCAATTAAATTTTAGCAAATATCCATTTATATTCATAAATTCCTTTAGAAATTCAGAAAAGATCATTTGAAATTCAGAAACTCCATTTGAAATTAAGAAAACATCAATTGAAATTTAGAAATTCAATTTGAAATTTCAAATCAAATCAATTGAATTGCAAAAATTTTATTTTAAATTCAACAACCATCATCAATTGGAACTCTGAAATATTATTTAAAATTTAGAAAAAATCAATAGAAAATCAGTAATTTTATTTGAAATTCAAAAAGAAATTTAGAAAAATCAATGAAATTAAAAAATTGCATTTGAAATCTAAAAAAAATTAATTGAAATTCCATTTGAAATTTAGAAAATATCATTTGAAACACAGAAACTCCATTTGATATTCAAAAAACATTATTTGAAATCAGAAATTCTATTTGAAATGTAGAAAAAATCAATTGAAATTCTGTATATGTATATATGTATATGCATATGTATATGTATATGTATATGTATATGTATATGTATATGTATATGTATATGTATATGTATAAATTTTATTTTATTTTAAATTGAAATTCAGAAATTCAATTTGAAATGCAGAAATTCAATTTTAAATTCAGAAAAGATGATTTGAAATTCAGAAACTCCATTTAAAATCAGAAAACAACATTTGAATTTCAGAAGAGATCAATTAAAACTTAGAAAATATCAATTTATATTCAGAAATTCCATTAGTAATTCAGTAAACACCAATTGAAATTCAGAAATTCTATTTGAAATTTAAAAAAAAACAATTGAAATTCCAAAATTTTATTTTAAATTCAAAAAGCATCAATTGGAACTGACATTTTTTTAAAATATAGAAAAAAAAAAACATTGAAATTAGAAAATCTCATTTGAAATCTTGAAAAAACCAATTGAAATTTCATTTTGAATTCATAAAGGATCATTTGAAATTCAGAAACTTAATTTGATATTCAGAAAACATTATTTGAAATCAGAAATTATATATGAAATGTAGAAAAAATCAATTGAAATTCAGAACTTAAATTTGAAATTTATAAAAAATCAATTGAAATGCATAAATTACATTTGCAATTAAAAAACATCAATTGAAATTTCGAAAATATAAATTAAAATTTAATTTGAAATGCAGAAATTCAATTTGAAATTCATAAAAAATTTTTTAAATTTATAAGCATCATTGGAAATTCAGAAAACATCAATTAAATAAACTTAATTGAAATTCACAAATTCTTTTTGAAATTCAGAAATTCAATTTAAAATTTAGAAAAAATCAATTGAAATGCATAAATTATATTTGAAATTAAAAAACATTAATTGAAATTCCGAATATATAAATAAAAATTCAATTTGAAATTCAGAAACTTCATTCGAAATTCAGAAAACATCAATCGTTATTCAATTGAATTTCAGAAACTTCATTTGAAATTCAGAAAACCTCACTTGAAATTCAAAAATTTTATATAAAATGTAAAAAAAAAATTAATTGGAATTTAGAAAATATAAATTAAAATTCATAAATTCAATTTGAAATGCAGAAATTCAATTTGAAATTCAGAAAAATTTTTTTGAAATTGAGAAACATCATTCGAAATTCAGAAATTCCTATTGAAATTAAAATAAACTCAATTGAAATTCAGAAAACCTCGATTGAAATTAAGAAAACCTCAATCGAAATTCAAAATTTTAATTTAAAATTTTAAAAAAAAAATCAATTGAAATTCTAAAACTCTATTTGAAATTCAGAAAACATCACTTGTAGTTCATAAAAGCTCATTTGAAATTCAGAAATTCAAATTTGTCACGTACTTTTTTTTAGTTTATTGATTAAGTCGTTTAGCTATAAACATTTTAACCAATATAATCCTTCCATAGCATGAGCCATTACTATACCATTACTATACTATCACCATACCTTCACTATAACTCCACCATACCATAATCATACCATCAACATTGCCATGCGACATCATCATGCTAGTACCATAACATTATCATACGACATCATCATGCTAGTACCATAACATTATCATACCATCAATATTATATTATGGACCACAATAATACATCCATAACATTACTATACCATCACTATGCCAACACCTTACCATAACTATAACACTTCCACACAATTACCATATAATTACCATACAAAGTTTTTGTAAACTAATATAGAATTTATTGTTCAACAGGCATATCTTCCAAGTCTAGTGCTTGCGGATGAAAAACCAAGGAATGCTGAATTGCTCGGCTACAATCAACGACACTTATTTAAGCTTGGACTACCTCTATAGTCGATTCCAAATATTGGATTCTTTGTTCACCTACGTTTAGGGGTGAATCAGCGAGAACACCTAATTGCACTATGACTGAGATCTTAACTTTGCTCCAAAATGTTTCGATGGGGTTCAGCAGGGGCGAATAAGCTGATAATCTCAAAAGTGTGGCTACAGATTCCTTAAATAGGTCAACACCTAAATATGTGAATATCTCTTAATATCGTTTAAAGAACCCAACATTTTTTTTGAAATAATTTATTTCTATTTAAAAAGATTGAGAACTCACTCCAGCATAAACATACCTATTTAATTTTTAAGTGTCTTTTTGCAAATTGATCGTAAACCATAATTGTAAAAATCGAATAATAAGTTTAGGTGGAGTTGATATTACAAACAAGTTTTTACCTATTAAATATAAAGAGCTCTCTATCATGACATTACATCATACATGGTGCATGTTCCTAATCATGGTTCCTTTGTAATATGTAGAAATAATCAAGACATAGTTCTCTATCATTGCCTCATTTCGCACATAAACATTAAGTTGATATTCCACTCTTACGATATAAAGACTTATTTCTATATCATAGCATCACATCTCTCATATTATCGAGTTGCCATTTCATATCTCTCGATATTACTACTTCTCTAGAAAAAAACGGGGTAAATAACTTTAACTTGACTGGTCGAGTGATAGGTGATATTTAAACTATCACAGGACAGATTCGATATAACTCGTCACGGTACAGGTCTCTTGTGCCTATCACGAGACAGAATTCATGCATACATTATCACTACCAATATCTCAATGGAAGTGTGCTAGACTGGCATGTGGAGGACGTGGGTTCGTATCCTGACAGTGTAAGTATCAAAAATTTTCATTTGATAATTAAAATTAAAATTCGAATTTTTCATTAAATGCTTGGTCAAAAATAACGTCCAGAATAAGATCGCTTTCAACCTTAAACCTTATTCGGCACACTTCTTTCGAATAACGTACTCGGAACACTGGAATCATTTGCAACCAAGTAACAAAAAGCCGTCATAAAAAATAAACTAAAGACTTCTTTGACTTAATTTGTTTTTTTTTTCAGCTTCTTTGCGGGTCTCACCGGGAATAACGCCGGGAATTGAGTATTAAATGCGAACGACAGCAATCTCGACTGAACTTGAACTTTTATGAGCAAAGTGATTAAATTTCAGTAAGTACGTTTACTATAGACCGACTACCGAACAGGCCCAATGTGATGCAGAAGGTAACATTTAAACAAAATATATCATAACCGTCCATCACACATGCTCATTATGTCACGGTTCCACTTCTATAAATAATTTAATTTCTTTGATTTCGTTTGATTTAAAAAATGATTCTTATTACTATTTTATTGATCTTGATTCCTTTATTGTTCCGCACCTAATATCGATCTGATCGCAATTATTGATTCAATCATTTTCAGCCTGAAGGTATGCAGGATAAAGGTTAAGCAGAATTCATTGTCCGTGATATTTTTTATTTGAAGGTCAGGCAAAATAAAGTGATATAAAGGGTGGTTAAATTTTAAGCGCCGTTGTTGAATGTGAACCACACCTAAACGTCAAGTTTTTTTCTGCATTTCATTTGACATTTCTCAATTTCAAACTAACTCAATTTGAACCATGGAACGATACACAATCGAGCAACGCGTTAAAGTTATTCAGACTTATTATGAAAGTGGGCGTTCAAATCAAAATGTATTAAGTGAACTTTTCACCTCATGATGAGGCACATTTTCACCTCAGTAGATTCGTCAATTAGCAGAACTGCCGCATTTGGGCGAATGATAATCCAAGAGTGATTGTCGAAAAACCAATGCACTCAAAAAAGAGTGACTGTTTGGTGCGGTTTATGAGCTGGCGGCATCATCGGGCCGTATTTTTTCCAAAATGAGGCCGGTCAGGCAGTTACTGTGAATGGTGTGCGCTATCGTGAGATAATAACGAACTTTTTATGGCCCGAATTTGTAGATATGGATGAGGACAATATGTGGTTTAATCAGGACGGTGCTACTTGCCACACAGCTAACAAAACAATGGCTCTTTTGCGAGACAAATTGGCCGTGTTATCTCACGTGGTGGCGATGTCAATTGGCCGCCAAGATCATTTGATTTGACACCGTCGGACTTCTTTCTTTGGGATTATTTGAAAGAAAATGTGTACGTCGATAAGCCAGCAACAATTAAAGAGCAAAAGAATGAGATAATTCGGCACAATAACGGCATCCATCCAACCTCAATTATGCCTCAGCGTCATCGAAAACCATTTGGACCATAGGATGGAGGTGTGCCGCCAAGGTCGTGGTGGTCGTTTTATTCATATCATCATCGGTCCTCAAAATTTAACCACCTTTTATATGTACTGAAAATGGCCGAAATTGTTTAGTCCCTAGGATTATCCCCTTTGGAACTATATTAATTTCGAAACATGATTTGGTATGGAAGGTGGATGCAAAGGTTGGTCGATTTTAATGAAACTGGATCAGCTTTCTAGAAAAATAAAGAATTAGATATGTATGGAAAATGATAAAAATCGGTCTGTCCATAGGATTACCTCCTTTAGACCTATATTAAATTTTTGTATGGTTTTGTATGATAGGTTCAAACAAAAGTTGACTGATCTTAACGAAACTCAGTCAGAACACTAGAAAATTAAAAAGTTACAAATGACAACTGAAATTGGTCGAATCGGTCAGTTCTTAGAGAAACCTTCTGTAAAGCTATATTAATTTTGTACATGATTTTTTATGGGATGTACATGCAAAAGTTGGTTGATCTTTACAAAACTTGGTCAGAATGTGAGCAAAATAAAGTAGTAGACATGTACTGAAAATGATCACAATCTGTAAGTTTCTAGAGTTACCTCCGGTGGACCTTTTTTAATTTTGACCATGATTTTGTCAGACAAAAAAGTAATAGATGTGTACTGAAAATGTCAAAATCAGTTAATTCCTAGGGATACTTCCCTTACACTTATATTAATGTTTTTTTACATAATTTTGTATGGGATGTACTTATATAAGATGACCGATCTTAGCAAAACTCGGACAGGATGCTAGAAAATAAATAGAGATATGCGGTGAAAATGGTCTATATAAAAAAATTTTTAGAGATCAGGATCAAATTAATCCATGTTATCCAAACTATCCGTTTTCATTTTTTTGAAAAGTTCAATAAATATAAACGATTAAAACAATATTTATTGTTGGAAAAACTCGATTTTTTTATCAAATGATGATTTATTCATTTTTTGGCGTTACTAAACCGTTTTGGTAACGAATAAAACTTATTCGCGTTATCTTTTTGTAATTTTTTTAAGATGACCAACAGTTAAGAACAACTAAAATCACGCACCAACATGATTTTATATTTTTCAAAAGTCTCTCTTTATTTTCGGGACAAATTTAATTTCAACACTATGGAGCTATTTTGCAGGTCTTCGGAAAAAACGTATAACATTTATGCGCTCCATGAAAACTATCCTTTTTATCGAAATTAAATGATGACTTTTAACCGCGTTATCCAAACTATGCACTTTGCTTTTTTTCAAGAGTTTAATCAACATGAATTAATTCCATCAAAATGCACACAATTTTAACAAGTAAAATAGCTTGCTTCATCCATTTGTTTTTTCATTGAAGTCCGAATTCACTTTATTTTGTTGAAAAATAGAATTTCTTTACTTCTGTATCATTTTTGAGACATACGGATAAAACGGATAAAATTTATCCGCTTTATCCAAACTATCCGTTTTGCTTTATTTTAGTGTTATAACAGTAAACGTTACGTATATTATATATATTGTCTATTTAACTTAATTTTTTAACGATTTATAACACTAAAACTCTCTGTTTTCTCTGTGTATGGTTCAGGAACAACATGATATGTAAAATTTTATTCCCAACATGTTCTAGTCATATGCTTATTTTTAGTAGTAATTAGTTTTTGTTGTTGTTACACTTGCTGCAATTTAGCTCCATCGAATTTGCGTCCGCCCTACTCCCCCATGGCTCTGGCAACAAATTGTATGCCATTAACTATGTTAAAACAACAACAACAACAACAAGAACAACAACAGCAGAATTTAACCCATGCATCCGCTAAATGGTTGATGGTTGTTGGTTGCTGCTAGCGGCTGACTACGTCGAGTACCTGCGTTAAAAATGAGTCCAAAAGTCGTCAGCCCATCAAGTCGTCGTCGTCATTGGCATCATCATCATCATCATCATCGTCATGATCGTCGTCATCGTCGTCGTTAGTCGTCTCAGTCTAAAAAAAAAATGCTGACGCAGGCTTCCTTTTCAAACTTTTGTTTTTGTTATTTAACATAAATTGTTCTTAATGTTTTTTCTAGCGTTTGCAATAAATTTTATAACTTTTTATTTTCACACTCTGCAACAAAAAAACTGTACATGTACTCATAAAAAAGTAAAGAAAACAAAAAACTCCATTGAAGGGCTTTCAATTTGTTTGGCTAAAAAAAAACAGTGCAAAGGGTTAAATGCGAAAATAGCGCGAGTGTGTGTGTGTTTGAAATGAAAGAAAGAAAACGTGATTTATTTTCATGGCTGTGTTTTTCACTGTTGTTGCTACAACAATTCAACATTTTCACACAACCGCTGTCAAGCATTGTTTTTTTTGTAGTTTTTATGGCAAATTTTAACTGGGGTGCCTAGCGTAGCATGCAACAGACACTGTTGTTCTCTCACACTTCTGCCTTTCTTATCTCCCCCCACCATTGCCCCTCGCCAAACCACAATGCTTTTTTGCATTGTACTATATTCGTAGATTTAAACTCCATCGATGTAGTCGATGTAGCCGCACCGGCGGCCCATATGTTGTTGGCTTGATTTAAAAATAAATCACTCACTCACTCACATGGTTTAGACATATCTCCCTAGCGTCTCGCCTCACAGCACAAAGTCAAGTCCAATATTTTTTTTTCTATACTCTATTGTTAATTTTACCCTAATTGCACTCTCACCCTGTTATTGTAGTATTGCTATTCTGGCCAGCTATTGTTTTAAATTTTTTGATTTTATTTATTTATTTTTTTCTGATGTTGGCAGCACTATTTTGTGGGTTCTACTTCCTTTCACATAGTACGAGTACTCTATTCCAATTGCTCCCTTTTTCACACATCGTCCAACAACTCATTGTAGTCTACACTTTTGGCTTACATGCATGACATGCAGCAGACAAACAAACAAACAAACAGACAGACAGACAGACAGACAGACATGGAGACAAATTTATTATGCATGTTGATTGATTTGTTGACATTCAAAGGATGAGTCAACCATTGAATGCAGACGATAATTCCCACATCTATGTAAAAGAACAACAATAAAATAAGAACTGTCAAAGGAGGTGGAAGAGTAAAAACAACAGGCAGTAAATGTAAAAAACTGCACTTAAAATGTTTCATGTGGAGCAAGCTTTCTGAGGCGGAAGAAAATATTCTGTGGGGAAAATTTAAAAATTTATGAGGGAAATGTTGTTTTTGCAATGACGTACGTTTTTTGAGACCTGATTGAAGACGCCGTAGGTTGCGATGCTTTAACCCAATATCGGTACTACAGTATAAGTTGCCCGATTAGTGCTAAACACTCCTCCAATTTTAAATACACTAATCCAATTAATTATGCATATCTACTGCGAATTCGATTTCCAGAGACGGTAATGATAGGAGTTCAGAGCACTAATAGCTCTGAATCTATTATTATTAATAGATATTAATAGATAGCTATGAATCTACAATTATTGAGATCTTCTTTAAATTTCAATAATTGTAGGTTGGTAAAAGGGTATTCAATGGTAACTTACGTTACATGCAGAAAGTTGTAGGGAGTTAAAGTAAGCTTTTAATTCTATTACTAAGATTAGCACGTGGTTTTGTATGTTAGAAATTGCTTTAAAAATTCACTGGTACCAAAATATTTACCCAGTGAAATAATAATTTAGGTAAGTAACTCGCGTTACCATTTTTGGACAACATGTTCAGAGAATAAATTTCTTTCAAATTTTTCTGCGAAATTTGTGGGTACATTTTTCAATAAGTTTATCTCTATAAAAAATATCAGTATTAAATCAAAGAATTTAAAATAATTCAAAAACTATGCAGTAACTCGCGTTACAAAAAATTGTGAACTCGCATTAATTTTGGTTTTCATATTACATATTTAATGAAAATGTTTGAAAGGTTGTATATGTTATCTGAAGAAATTGCGTTGCGTACCTTTAGAAGCGTTCAAATTAAAAATTTACCGAAAATAAGTTGAACTTTTTAAAAAAGCTATTTTAATTGTGGCATTTGATTGAATTTTTCAAAAAAAGTATAACGGATAGTTTGGATAACTCTAATAAATTTAAAACATAATGGTATTAAAGCGTTTAAATTTCGAAAATAAGGCAAAAAATCATCATAAAATGGTGATAAAAAATGGACTACTCAAACAGTAAATGTTATTTTATTTGTTGGTTTTGCTTGAACTTTTCAAAAAAAGCAAAACGGATAGTTTGGATAAGGCGGATACATTTTTTTATATTTTTATCCACTTACCCAAAAATGCATTAAAATTCAAAATTTACAGAAAATAAGTTAAATTCTAGTAATTCTATGGAAAAAACCGAATTATTTAAACAAAACATGCTGTTTTATTTGTGAATTTTTGTCTGCACTTTTCAACAAAAACAATACGGATAGTTTGGATAAAGCGGATAAATTTTATTCGTTTTATCCGAAAGTCTAGAAATGCTTTGAAATGTTCAAAAATTACATATTTAAAGCAAATAAAGTGAGTCCGACAATTTACGAGGAAAATAGAGTTATAAAAGCATGGAATGTTTTTATTGTATTGGTGGATTCTTTCAAAAATTTCAAATTTGATAGCGCGTATAATTTTTCTTCGTTTTAGCCAAGTTATCTTACAATATGGTTTAGAAAGGACAAAGTTGATAATTTACAAAAAATAAAATAAATATTTGTCATTTGCTGAAAAATTCTAAGCTTATTCAGCAATAAATCATGTTTTATTTATTCATTTTTACTGAACTCTTCATTAAAAGCAAAATGTATAGTTTAGATAACTTTAATAACTTTTATCCATTTCACCAAAAATGTCTAAGAAGGACCATGTAAAGCTCCATAAAATGGTTTAAAAGCGTCTTAATTCAATATTTTTAAAATATCGGCAAAAATTCACCATTTGGTAATAAAAAAAGGGAATATTCCAACAGTAAATGTTGTTTTATTTGTTGGTTTTACTTAAACTTAAAAAAAAAAAACAAAACGGATAATTTGGATAAGACGGATAAATTTTATCCGTTTTATCCGAACCTTCTCAAACAACTTAAAAATGCAAAAAATCAATATTTACATAAAAAAGGCTTATTTTTCTTTATTTATTTTATATTTTTCTAGAAAATTAGCACAATTTTCATTTATTCCCGACAGTTTTACTTATATTAACTCTTTGAAGCGTGAATTGCAATTGCAATATCTCTTATATGACTTACTTTTTGTATACTACGGTCTTAATATAAGTAAATCTAGTTGTTTCATATCAATAACATGTTCCCGTAGAAGTTTTTAATCAATTTTTTCCAAATATTCTTATCTCAAAATAATTGAATATGAAATGAATTTAATTTTTCCAAATGAAGCTGGTAACTTATTATTTTGCCAATTGACAACATCATTTCAGTAGGTACATGAATTCATATATATTTTTTAACTTGCTGATAACGAATGTATCTGGAAATTTAGGCTTTTCCAAAAATGATCTACTAATATGCATGATGCTTAAATGTCAGACGAGTTGAATCGACGAGATAGATTAGTTGGAGGGTCGAAAAGATTAACTAATTGTTCTAGTACGCATGCGTAGTGCAGAGTCGCCATGCGTAGTGCAGAGAGAGACGAATTTCACGAACCTGGTGACAGATTCGTAATCAGCGATCTCAAAATTTTTTAAAATATTGCTCCTTTTTCTAAAACATTGCTTAAGAAGAAGTGTGCCTGAAAGGGTTAAACAACTTTTGCTCATTTATTGCTCACTTATAAAAACTTTTCAAGTTTGGGTTTTAAGTCATATTTTTATATAGAGGGATAAAACTTCTTTTAAATTAATACAAATCTAAAATGCACAGTTTCTGGATTAAATATAAATATGTTAAGCGTATGGCTCAATTGGCTAACATGGCTCAATTGACTTGCTTTGGAAGAAATATAATTTTTATTCAAAACAATTTGTAGCTACATAAATGCAGCAACAAACATACAGTCTGTCAAGTAATTGTTTGCAAAATAAAAAAAGCAATACAATTTCAACTAAAATACAAAAAAGAACAACAAAAGCATGTATTTAAAATTTTTTTTTTTATTTTATTAAATTCCTTTTTTTATTCTTAATTAGAAAACAACAAAAAAATAATAGATAAAAACAAAATGAAAAGTTTGTAAAACAAAAATAAAAACAATAGCCATTTCATGGTGTCAAATAATTCTTTGCAAAATGAAAGGAACACAAAGTCATTATTAAACTTCTATTATTAAAGATCAATACTTAGTGTGCCCACCCTCAGCATTAATCACAGCTTGTAACCTTCTTGGAACTGACTCTATAAGATTTTTCAAATCATATTCTTCGGGTATTTTTTTCCATTCCTCATTTATAATTCGTATAAGTGCGTTTTTATTTGTTGGGGCCCGTTTTGCAACCTTCTTTTTTAAATATGCCCATAAATTTTCGATAGGGTTTATATCGGGGCTTTGGGCTGGTGTGTCTATCACTTTACTGCAATTATACAGCAACCAGGTTCTGCACAAGAACGATTTGTGCTTTGGGTCATTGTCCTGATACAATTTGTATTTTAACTTTTCGGGGTTTTGGGGGTCAGTGAAGCCGAAATTTTGAGCACTTTTTTTCAATTCATTTCGCAGAATATCTAAGTAGAATTCCTTCGTCATTATATCCGTAAAAATTTTTAATTCACCAACGCCTTCCCATGATATGCATCCCCATACCATCACAGATAATTTTCCAAATTTCACAGTAGGGATTATATTCTTCTGCTGCAGCGCTGTGTTTGGTTTCCGCCAAACTTTATTCGGACCATCGTGAGAATATAACATTATTTTTGTTTCGTCGCAGAAAATTACATCTCTCCAATACTCCATTGGCTTAGCAACATTTGCTGTAGCAAAACTCAATCTCTTTTCAATATTAATTAAAGAGAGCAACGGCTTTTTACGAGCTATTTTGGAGGAGTATTTATGGGTTTTTAGCACTTTTCGGACAGTTTCATGCGAAACTTGCGTGTTGCACTCTAATTTTAAATTTGTTGCTAGCTGTCTAGTACTTATTTGAGGATTATTGTTCACCGCTTTAAGAATTTTAGACTCCTCTCTTCTGGAAAGCTTTTTTGGCCTGCCTGTAGAATTGTTTAACTCCAGTCGGTTTTCTGTTTCAGCCCGTTTTAAAATATTGTATATTGTCCTTAGTTTAACCGAGAACATTTCTGCTAATTCTTTGGCTGATTTTCCTTTTTGGTAATTAAAATACGCTAGCTGTATGACGTTGAAATTAATTCGTTTACCAGGCATACTTTTATTCACGTTCTTAACTTCAAATTCACTGCTCAAACACTTATCGTCGACTACATAGAATCATGCTGAGCAATAGCTAATGCACCGCATGTCAATGTCACTAAAATAAAGTACCGTTAGATTTCTTGTCTTCTTTTTATTCTTACTTTCGCATTTTGCAAAGAATTATTTGACACCAAGAAATGGCTATTGTTTTCATTTTTGTTGTACAAACTTTTTGTTTTATTTTTTTATCAATTATTTTTTTTTGTTTTCTAAAAAAGAATTGATAACTGAAATGAATAAAAAAAGTTTTTTATTTCAATAAATACATTTGTTGTTGTAATGTTATATTTAAATAAAAAATGTATTACTTATTTTATTTTGCCAACAATTACTTGACAGACTGTATGTGTTAACTACTCAAAAACATGCGTTGGCTCATTTATCAATTTTTGTGGGCACGACTGATATAATAATAACTTGTATAAAAAAACAACCAAAGTAAAATGATTTAAAAAACAACAAAAGTAAAATGCTTTTAAATGTAAAAAAAAAACAAAATTCATAATAACAAAATTCTTATGTATCAAAAATTCCATACAAATTTCCTCAAAGTTCAAAGGGACAATCAACAAATCACAAAACAACAACAACAAAAACTAAAACTAAAAAGCCCAACAATCAAGCAGCTACGTATAGCTCTGCAAGATATGAATGTAGCTCCAATTTGAACACAACAAATATGTAGCCAAAACTTATTTGATAAATAACTTAAGTAATATCATAAAAATAATAAATGTACTCTCATAAAAACTCAATTTAGGACTTTTGCCTCCTAAAGTTTCAGATAAACACGTTGATGCAATTTCAGAAAGTTGCTGCTTATAATAAAAAAAAAAGCAAAAAAATACTTCATATCTTTTTGTACTTGCAAACAGGAGACTCGTCAGTTCTGAGCTTTATTAACTCGCTGCTGCGGCAGATGATGATGCTGATCCGTCTACAAATGTAGAACGAGGGTAGCAAAGTTGTGATGATTTATGGCAATTGTTTTGACAAAAGTTAGTCGGTCTTGACCCGACAAAATAAACACTCAACAATAAAAGCTCATAAAATATTGCTACTCATGCCGAAGCTCAGCTCAGCTAAACAATGCTTTGACAATGATGGGGGTGTGTTCACGATACGAACACAGGCAGGCAGCACAAGTAATATTCTCAAAATAGCCAACAAAGTAAACACAACAGCCGCCCGAGGGATAAAGTTTCTTTCACTTAAGTTTGCAAAATTAATTTGAGTAAATTTGTAGGCTTTTTCTCTTCGCACTTGATGTTGTTGAGTGCAGACAAATTTCACAGGCACTCTTCGATGCAAGAACAGCAGTAGCAGCACCAGCTGGGATGTCAACTACCACTCAAGAGTGATTTAGGTAGGAATGTATTTGACAACAATAGCGGGATTAGTGGGTGGAGGGTGGTGGGGGCTTTATAACTTTCATTAACTTTGCAATTATTGTTTATTGTGTAGCAATAAAATTTTTATAGATGTTGGCAGGCATTTTTGTAAAATAAAATATTATTTATAAAGTGTACCATCATAACGGATGAAAATACCGAAGGCACAAATCGACACTTCAACACTTAAATGCGTAAGTGTTGTTAACAAAAAATTACGTTAGTTTGAAAAAAAGGCAGAAAAAATTTTCTTCTTAATTTAATAATACAGCAGAAATTTACTCAGATCTCACTTGTTTAGTCAGCAATTCCCACGAAAATGCAAAAAAAAACAATGCACAAAAATAAGAAAATGTTTCTTAACAAAAAGTAATCGTAATGCTTTAAGAAATTGTTGCACAAATACGATTAATTGAGTCATATATGTTGTATTTAAAGACTTTGTCGAGTCATGTTTAATGACTTTGCCACTCAAATACTGTTTGCTGAGTCAAACATGTTATATTTGTGTGCAATAAGTATATGTTTGAAAATAAAGAAATTTTTTGTATGTTCAACAATTGAATTTTTTGAGCACAACTTGATAAAATTTTGCTAAAAGTGGAATAAATATGTGTTTGGTGAAGGAAATAATTGTTTTACACCCAAACATTTTATGTTTAAGAGAAATTGAGAGAGCAAAGAGCACTAAGGGAAAAAGTTATGTAGTCAGTACAGAGACAGCTATGTAAAATCTATGCACTTCAACTTGTATGAGAACGCAACAAGAGCAGTATTTACTGAGTAAAGGGAGCGTGTACTGACTACATATCAATTTATTCACTTTTTAAAATGAATAAAAAATGTATTCAATACATCATGCTATGTGTTGAGTACATAGCAGACTTCAATAGATACAAGCAACGTGTACTCAATCAACGTGTTATGTAATTTTTTACAAAAACTTTACTCAATACATAAAATATAGACTCAGTACACGTCCCCCTTATACGATTGAAGTGACACATTTATTCAGTACATAACATATGGACTCAGTACACGTATCTCTTGCACTTCGGCACACGATTTTGCTGTTTTATGACATTCGTTTCTTGATTTTCAAATAAGCAACACCTCTAAAGCCTCTAGAAAATCAGACGGGAATGAGTTCATCCACTTACTCTAGAACAAAAGCGATAATTGGATAAGAATTAAATGGCTGGGTTTCTATAAGTAATTGCCAATTATTTTGTGAAATCTAGTCATTTCTTTATAAAATTATTTATTGCATTTGTTGAGAGGGTGCTTTAGGCACAGGCATGAATTGTGTATATATTCAATACATGGAATTATGAACAAAAAATATATAATGAATACATTATGCATGTACTCATTGCATAAAATTATGTTTTTAACATATGTAATGAGTAAATGATGTATGTACTCATTATATAAATGTATGCACTAAAAATATGTAATGAGTAAATTATGTATGTACTCATTACATAAAATTATGCATTTAAAATATGTAATGAGTAAATAATGTATGTACTCATTGCATAAAATTATGTACTCCAAATATGTAATGAGTAAATTATGTATGTACTGAGTCAATAATTTATGTAATACGTACATAAGATCTTTACTCATTACATAAAATTATTTGTAACAGTTTGCGTTGAGTACATAAAATCTTTATTGACTACATAACCGCTTGAAAGCATAATGTAGTCAATAAAGATTTCAACATGTACTCAATACATGAAAAATGTAAAATTTTTGTGTGCAGAAAACTATGCGATGAGTACATAAATTTATGTATTGAGTCCATAGGTTTTTCCCTCTGTGAGAGCAAGAACATAAAGAAATAATTGTATGTTTACCCAAATATATTATGTTTGAAGAAACAGAGGAGGAATAAGAACAAGGCAACCTATAAATGAGAGAACATTTAGAGAGTTGAATATTGTATTGCAAAAAAAAAAATAATAATAATAATTGGCCATTTCAGCACTTGACATAACTTTGACTGAGTTCGCTATGATCAATTGACCGAGAACTGGACCTACAGGTTTTATGCCGACTTCAAACGGCTAAAGTTCATGTTCAGAAAAATTTCCTCTCTGAGGTTTGCCAATGTTTGCAGAGATGTGAGGTAATCTGTGAGGTGAGAAAAAGTGTTTATATTGAAAAAACTTTCTGTCAGATGTGAAAATTGAACTCGTGCTAATGTAGCGCGTAACAAGAACGCGTATAGTTCATTGAGAAAAGAACAGTTCAATGAGTATTTATAAAAACATTATTGAGTGCATTGTAGTAAATATTAAAGGCATGCTTTTAGAGTGTCTTTTAGAATGATTTACAGAGAGCATTTTATAACATGCTCTTTAAATATTTACAAGTAAATAAAAATCTTAAAAGCTGCAGTAAAAAAATGTTAAATATTCATTCAAGTATTTTAATATTACGAATTGCTATTCGAAGAAAGAGTTGAGACAAAAATCTTATATAAAAACTAATATTTTATGTTTTTGCCAGAATAGCAAGAATAAAAAAAACGAACACAAAAGACGTTTCTGATCTCACTTTTAGAGCTCAAAGTCTTGAAATAACACAAGTTTCATAAATTTAAACAATAAACATTAAAATATATTCTTTTACAGACAGTTTTATATCTAAATCGATACTTGAAAGCTCACCCAATTACGTCAAGAGTGATGTTAACTTAAACTAGACTATCTGAATGACTAAACTTGTTGAAAAATTATGATAAAGCTTTCAACATGAACATAAAATTTAATGAGTCTGATGTTTAAAATCAAATTTCAAACGCCTTTAGAAAAAGTACAAAGAAAAAAGAAAGAACAGCAAAATACTCAAGTTTCTACAAAATTTCTACTTCAACTATAGAAATCTTTTGTTAATAGAACAATTTAGCAACGCGCTGAAATAAACTGCGACAAAAAACCTAACCAAAGAGGCATTTTCAAATCAAATCAGAAGACGAAAACCTCGTCAACTAGAGCTGTGTGAGAAGTAAAGAATGTGTGACCCACATACAAGAAGTGCCAACAAGCAGGAGTAAATTTGCCTATTACAGTACTCTACAAGAACAAAATTCTATTAAGGGGCCTTTCATGTCAAAACTTTTCATAATACATTCTTAGAAAATGTTGATTTGAAAGAACTCTTAAAAAAAAATCCCAAACAAAAAGGCACCCTAAATAATCTGTAAAGGCACCTTAAATAAAAATAAGCTAAATATTCAAAGCATCCGTACACACAAAAAAAAACAGGGCACGACAAAAACGGAAGGAATCAAGTGAAAGCAACCAACAACTCCACTCCAACAACACTCTACAATGCTGATAAGCAGCCTGAAAAGGTCATTTTATGGATACTGTCGACTTGACTAGGCTTGGCGTCTGCTATAATCTGTCGACATCAACTCAAGTGTACAAAAGTAAACGATAAAAGAGAAAATAAGGTTTTTGGTTGCAAAAAAGCTTTTCTTACTAGTTCGAGATAACGAAGAGGTTTGCACATTGCAAGGACTAATTTAAGTCGATTTAAATATAATATGTATCTTTTAAGCGCAATTTTATGTCAAGGTAGTTGTCAGTTGTCAGTCTCTTGCGAGCACTCAACAAAAGAGGTTAATGAGCTTTTCATTATATAAGATTATAAGAGATGAAATACTTATTTTGAAATTATGCTTAATACATTAAGTAATTTTTTTGTAACATAGGGTTAAAGTTAAAAGAAATTTGAGATAAGCTAAAACGTTTTATATGCAGTTAATCAATTAGAATTAAGGACGAATATAGTTTAAAAATGATAAGAAACAAATTAAAATTTATGACAAAAATACAATAAATACAAAATACAAAATGCAGAGATCAAATAAAAATCACTCATACAACTTTAACTAAAAATTTTCAACTGCGTGGGTTCAGTTCAGCCAAAACCAGTACCACTTCATCTTCCCCTTCAACAGTTACAACTAGAAAATAGAACAAATATGGCCAGTAACTAGAAATTAAGTCGTATGCAGCCAAATAAAGTCTCAACTTAACTAGCCAGAATTAAACTAGCTTTTTAAAAAAACCTTATAAATGACGCTCAGCTTCCAATTTTATGCCCATAAAGAATGCAATACACAAGTGGTGTGTAGGTGGCAACTGTTGGTAGCTGGTGGTGTCGCTGGCTCTATGCGTTGGGAAACTTTTTAGAAAAATGATTCATTGAATAACAAATAAACAAAAACAACAAAAAACTACTCATTTCCTTGTGCAGCTGTTCGGATTAGAATCGAGTGAATCGAAAATAAGTGTATTAATGAAGCGTAAATATGATGGCGAGAGGCTATGGGAAAGGGGTTATCAAGGGTCTTCCACCACAAATCTAGGGTGTGGTGTTAACTTTTTTGTCTCGCTCATTGTTTTTGTTCATTTGCATTTGAGTTAATGGAAAAACAATAAAAAAACAACTCCTGGTTTTTTCGAATAGCTATTTCATAGAACAACTTTGTGTCTAAAGACTGTGCAAAAGTTGAAAGGTCAACATTCTGCTGCAAAAAAAAACAAAACTTTTGAAATGTGAAAGCGGGTTACACCGAGCTGTTTTTTTTTTCAAGTAGCAATTTAAATGGATTTTTGATATTTTTTCAAGTGCCTTTTTTCGTACTTTTTTTTCTCTGACTCACCCCCTCTCATGCTATTTCACTCACTGCTTTGTTGTATTTGTATTTGTCATTGAACTTCAAGTGTGACTTTCAAGTGTTGCCGTCGTTCATGTTCATGCTGATGCACTCGAGATTCAACAATATTTTTTTCTATAGCATAAAACATTGTGTAGAAGAGAATAGAATGTATGGAGTGTACAAAAAAAAGCAAGCTACTGAAGGGTTAAGACAGGCAATTTACAACTAAATCCGTGATAGATGTAAGTGTAAGGTATTTGGTGTATTATTTGTTTATTTAAAATTATAATTGGTTGCCATAATAGTTGCAACATATTTAATCGACAGTAAAACGAGTAATAATTTTATGATTTGCGTTGATTTTTAACTTGATTTAAAGTTTTTTTTTATTATTTTCAATAAAAAAAAAATTAAATATAAAGTTTGTACATGACAAAAAAAAAACAATTGTAGGGATATGAAAAATAAAACATTTTTAAACTTAATTCAATTAAGAGTAAAATATTTTTTTTTTCAATAGAATTTAACTTTATGAAAAATGTTATTTATATAATTTTGTATACATTTTATTATTTTTAATTTATTTTATAATCTTTAATAATTTTACATTTTTTTAATTATTTTTAAAAATTTTATTATTTTTAATTTATTTTATAATCTTTAATAATTTTACATTTTTTTAATTAATTTTAAAAATTTTATTATTTTTAAAAATTTTATTATTTTTAAAAATTTTATTATTTTTAAAAATTTTATTATTTTTAAAAATTTTATTATTTTTAAAAATTTTATTATTTTTAAAAATTTTATAATTTTTTTATAAAAATATTTAAAAAAATTGTTAAACAATTTAAAAAATTGAAACACAATTTAATGTCAAGTATTTAATATTTTTTTCCATTTTTAAACTTAAAAAGTAATTTTTATACAATATTTATTAATTTTTTTATTTTGGGGAGTAACCCTTGCAATTTTCCTTCTATTTATTTTTAAATTATATTTTTTTCACAATTTTTTGTTCTTTGAAATCATTTCGGTTCTTAAATTATTTTTATAATTTTACGATTCAATTATTTTTTATGGTTTGATTATTTTAAATATTTTAAGTATTTTACTAATTTTATTATTTAATTTTTATATAATTTTATAATTTTTTTAATTTGTATCATTTTCACAATTTTACCCTTGCATTTTTTCCTTCTATTTATATTTTAATTTTATTTTTTTTTACAATTTTTTGTTCTTCGAAATCATTTCGGTTTTTAAATTATTTTTATAATTTTACGATTCAATTTTTATGGTTTGATTATTTTAAATATTTTAAGTATTTTAATAATTTTATTATTTAATTTTTATATAATTTTATAATTTGTATCATTTTCACAATTTTTATTATTTTCATAAATTTTAGTATTTTGAAATTTTTTTTATATTTTTAATATTTTCAATATTTTTTGTATTTTTAATATTTTTAAAATTTTTAATATTTTTAATAGTTCTGATATTTTTAATATTTTTAATATTTTTAATTTTTATGTATATTATATATTTATTTATATTTTATAAATATATATTTATTTATATATATTTTATTATTTTTATTATTTTTAATATTTTGATGTTTTTTATTTTTCTTATTACACTGTGCGACAATTTAAGGCCCAATTGGAATAACCTCAAATATCGCAATGGTTTATAATAGTGCATGGTCTATAGATTATGCCCTCATACTCAGTTTTATCGGATTAGGTCAAATAAGAGAGAAATTCAAGGTCGAATTTCACCTTTAAGTCACAAATTTTTTCTTATAACTCTTAAACTAAATTCAAATCCTGTGTAGTAACTGTCTCTAAGTATTTGCAATGGATGGTTATTTACATTTTGAGACCACTTTTTCCTCAAAGAGTTAAGTAAGGGGGGTATTATTTCTTCGAAAACAGGCCTTTTTATAATAAAAAACAAAATTTTCAATAGTTCAGTTACTTTGTATTTGTCTTCAAAAACAATCAGATTTTCCTGAATTTTTGCACACACCTTAGGTAAAATAAAATAAACCACCTCTGAAAAGATCAGAACAATTACGTGTGCGCATCCAAAGATATTCGGATTCAAAAATTACCGAAGATGGTAACTTCGTTAATGTCATCCCTAGAGTAAAATCATTCAGATGAAAATTATAGAGCCAACAATTTTCTACAAAACTGTTCTTAACATCTTTACCGAAAGAGTTACCGTTTTAAAGATATGAGCGTAAATATGTAATTTCAACATACATGAAAAATTAAAACGGTAAAAATAAAAATTATTTTTATTTCTATTTCTTCCCAAGATCAAAATTTTTCATACATGTTGTTATTACATATTTACGCGTATATCTTTTAACGGTAACTCTTTCGGTAAAGATGTTAAGAACAGTTTTGAAGAAAATTGTTGGCTCTATAATTTTCATCTGAATGATTTTACTCTAGGAATTACATTAACGAAGTTACCATCTTTGGTAATCTTTGAATCCGAATATCTTTGGATGCGCACATGTAACTGTTGTGATCTTTTCAGAGGTGGATAACTTTATTTTACTTTAGGTGTATGCAAAAATTCAGCAAAATCTGATTGTTTTTGAAGACAAATACAAAGTAACTGAACTATTGAATATTTTTTTTTTTTTTAAAAAAGCCCTGTTTTTGAAGAAAAAATTAACCCCCTTACGAAACCTTTTGAGTAAAAAATGGTCTCAAAATGTTAAGAACCATCCATTGCAAATATTTAGACGCAGTTACCACACAGGATTTGAATTTAGTTTAAGAGTTATAAGAAAAAATTTGTGACTTAAAGGTGAAATTTGACCTTGAATTTCTCTCTTATTTGATCTAATCCGATAAAACTGAGTATGAGGGCATACTATATAGACCACGCACTACTAGAAACCATTGAGATATTTGAAGTTATTTTTTCGTGTCGCACTGTGTTATTTTTATTATTTTTATTATTTTTATTATTTTTATTATTTTTATTATTTTCATTATTTTTATTATTTTTACTTTTTTTATTACTTTTTTATTTTTATTATTTTTATTATTTTTATTATTTTTATTAATTTTATTATTTTTTTTATTTTTACTATTTTTATATTTTTATATTTTTATATTTTTATATTTTTATATTTTTATATTTTTATATTTTTATATTTTTATATTTTTATATTTTTATATTTTTATATTTTTATATTTTTATATTTTTATATTTTTATATTTTTATATTTTTATATTTTTATATTTTTATATTTTTATATTTTTATATTTTTATATTTTTATATTTTTATATTTTTATATTTTTATATTTTTATATTTTTATATTTTTATATTTTTATATTTTTATATTTTTATATTTTTATATTTTTATATTTTTAAATTTTTATATTTTTATATTTTTATATTTTTATATTTTTATATTTTTATGTTTTTATATTTTTATATTTTTATATTTTTATATTTTTATATTTTTATATTTTTATATTTTTATATTTTTATATTTTTATATTTTTATATTTTTATATTTTTATATTTTTATATTTTTATATTTTTATATTTTTATATTTTTATATTTTTATTATTTTTATTATTTTTATTATTTTTATTATTTTACTATTTTTTTTATTTTTATTATTTTTATTTTTATTATTTTTATTATTTTTATTATTTTTATTATTTTTATTTATTTTTTATATTTTTATTATTTTTATTATTTTTATTATTTTTATTATTTTTATTATTTTTATTATTTTTATTATTTTTATTTTTTTTATTATTTTTATTATTTTTATTATTTTTATTATTTTTATTATTTTTATTATTTTTATTATTTTTATTATTTTTATTATTTTTATTATTTTTATTATTTTTATTATTTTTATTATTTTTATTATTTTTATTATTTTTATTATTTATATTATTTGTATGATTTGTATTATTTTTATTATTTTTTTTATTATTTTTATTTTTTTTTTATTATTTTTAATTTGTTTTATTTTTTTTATTATTTTTATTTTTTTATTATTTTTATTTTTTTTATTTTTTTTATTATTTTTATTTTTTTATTATTTTTACTTGTTTTATTATTTTTTTAATATCATTAAAGCAACCGAGTTCAAACCTAAGTTAGTAGAAATACAGTTTTCGGATCAGCCATCAAACCTCTATGCAGACAATGGCAAACCTCAGAGAAGAAAAAAGTACATGTTAACTATCTTGAAAACATGACCATTAACCGTTCGGAGTCGGCATTTAATACCAGCTCTCTATCAATTGTGTACAAACAATTCTGTGTCGACAAGGAATAACCGTTAAAGTCGAGTTAAGACAAAGTGAGAATATTACTTTCATTGCGTTTTTTCTCAACGAAATACACTAGTACGTACATTTATGATTGTATCTTGAAAATAAAATGTTTGAGGCCATCAAATCTAAACAGCAAAAGTGAAGGTACCCTGATATTAACTAGCAATTTTAATTTTAAAACTGCTTTTCTGAAATTTTGAAAATGAGTTTAGCTTTTATTCCTTGTCTACACAGAATTGCGGCCCATGTTCTTTCAAGGGCTGAAATGGCATATTCGTTTCTTATGTCAGGTGATGATATATCATGTGTTTCGATATCATGTGATTTCATGTCAAGGTAAGTTGTCCTATCATTAAGTCTTGCGATGTCCTGTCATGTCATGTAATGTCATGTAGTCCTGTAATGTTATGTAGTGTCATGTAATGTACTGTATGTCATGTTTTTTGATGTTATGTTATGTGATGTTATGTGATGTTATGTGATGTTATGTTATGTTATGTTATGTTATGTTATGTTATGTTATGTTATGTTATGTTATGTTATGTTATGTTATGTTATGTTATGTTATGTTATGTTATGTTATGTTATGTTATGTTATGTTATGTTATGTTATGTTATGTTATGTTATGTTATGTTATGTTATGTTATGTTATGTTATGTTATGTTATGTTATGTTATGTTATGTTATGTGATGTTATGTTATGTAATGTCATGTGATGTTGTCATGGCATGTGATGGCATGTCATTCAAATGATGTTATGTCATGTGATGTCTTGTAATGCATTTGATTTGAGTTGATTTTATTTAATTTGATTTAACTTAAAATGCCTTGATTTGATTTGATATGAATTGATTGATTTAATTTAATATGATTTGATTTGATTGGTGTGATGTGATGTGATTTGATGTGATGTAATTACATATATGATTTGAGTTTATTTTTTTTAATTTAGTTTATTTTGATTCAATGTGAAATGATGTGACGTGATGTGATTTGATTTGATTTGATTTACTTTATTTGATTTGATTTGTTTTGAATTGATTTGATATGATTTGAATTGATTTGATTTTATTGGATTGGATTGGACTTGATTGAATATGATTGAATTTGATTGGATTTGACTTGATTTGATACAATTTTATTTGCATTGATTTAATTTGATTTGATTTTATTTGATGTGATGTCATTTAATTTTAATTGATCTGATTTAATTTGATGTTTTTTGATTTGATTGTTTTGTTAAATTGTTTGATTGAGTTTTTTTTTTTGTTTTTGTATTAATTTTTTAATTTTTGTTTTTATAATTATATAATTTTTCTTATTTTGTTGCTGTGATGGGATGTGATTGATGCCATGTTGTCCCGTCATGCGTGATGTGACATAATGTGATGCGGATATAATTTTTTAGATTTTTTTTTTATTTCTTTTTAATATATATTTTGTACCTTTTTTTGTATAACTTTTTATAAATATTTTTAGATGATTTTTAGTGATACAATTTTTTTCTTTTTATTCATATAATGAGATTGATTTGTTTTATATTTATTTATATATTTATTTTTTATAGTAAGTTTTTATATATAGTTTGGTTTATATTTATATTTTTATATTTTTTGTGTTTTATGTATTAAATTATAATTCAATTAATTTATATTTAAGTTTTATTTTATTTTTAGTTTTATTTTATATATATTTTTAATATATTCGTTAAATTATTCTTTGATATTTAAAATTTTTGTAATTTTTTTTTATTATTTATTTTATATTTTTTATTGCATATTATATATATATATGCAAATATAATAATTTTTATGTTTATTTTTTTACTTTATTGGGGATTAATTTTCAATTTTTGTTTAACATGAATTTATTTAATAAATGCATTTTAGTTTATTTTTTATATTAAATATATTATGTATATTTTAATTTGCATTTTTATGCTTTTTTTGTATTTTTTATAAACTCTTATTTTTATTTTTATATTTATTTCTTTATTAATTTTTTATATTTATTTATTTTGTGTTTAATTTTTTTTTATATCTACATATGAACTTGTTTTTATATTTATTTGCATTTTAAATTTATTTGTTTTAAAGTTTAGATTTTTATTTTGAGATTTAATTGTTATGATATTTTTTTTTGTTTTTTATTTAATTTTGACACATTTGCCTTCATCTTTTATTATATGATGAAGAATTCATGGCTGTTAAAAATATTTATTGTATGCATTTTTTTTTCTTTTTTTTGAAAATAATTTTTTAAAAAATAATATATTTATTATTTTAATATAGTAGGTATTAAAAGTTTGTATAACTTTAGATTTAAAATTATATATACAAATTTTTATCATTTTTGATATACATTTTTTTTTAATACATTTTTTATCTTTATTTTAATGAATTTTTTTTGTAATTTTGTACATTTATTTTTTCTATTTTGTTTATTTGTTTTTGTTTATTATTTTTTGCTTGCAGATTTACTTTCATCTTTATTATGCACAAAATTAATTTTCTGTAAATGAAAAACTTTAAAGATTTGAGTTACTTATTTAATTTTCTGTTTTCCAATATTATTCCCGAAAAAAACAATAATCTTCCATTTTCTAATCATCACAAAACTTTTCCTCATTTTTGCACGAAAAATTTTCTGAAATTAAAATCATACGTTTGCAACTTATCCACAGTTCTGCTGCGCTGCTGCTTAGAGGTTCACTGAACCTATTCCCTTCACCTTCATCATTTTTATTTTTTTTTCTATCCGTCTACCTTCAATTCGACAAAGTCACTGACTGTAATTGTCTTTGCTTCAAATATGGCAGCATCATTTAAAGCAAATAAAAAAAAAAATTTTTGTCTAAGCTTAATTTTATGGCATGGTTGCATTCGCTATACGCTGTCCTTATCTAACTTGACTGTAATTTTCTCACTGTCTGTGGCGGTATTTAATTATTTTTTTTTTTTAACTCAAAACTGATTACAGTTGCATTTGCCGTGGGTTTCATTTGCGAAAGATAAAAGTTTGGTTTTTTTTTTAAAGCAAATGCGACAAATTTTTCGCAAATTATACCAGACGACAAAAAAATAAAGTTATTTACAGCGATTTAAATGTCATTTTCTCTCGAGTTGGATGCTTTTAAAGAATTGAGTTGCAGCAATTATTTTGCGTAAAGTGTTGCCATATTTTAAAGTAAATGTTGGCGTTATTATCACGACAGTAATAGTGTTGCTGATGATCATGGTAATGATGTTGCTGATGATGTTGTTGTTGATGTTGTTGCTAAAGGTGTTGGTTGCTGTCATTATTCTTTTCTTTCTTTCTCTGCAATTGTTCTGCTTACAAGACAACATTTATCATATTTATTTATATAACTACGTAAAATTGTCTTTTAATGATAGAAAAACGTTAACAATTTGTAGAGTGAGTGAGTTCGTTCATGTGTCTGTCTGTACGTCCGTTCATCTGTACGTCCGTTAATATGTCGCTGCAGCAAGTTTTTGCATTCAATTTGCATAGCTTTTGTATTGTTGTCGTTGTCGTTGTCGTTGTCGTTGTTGTTGAGGTTTTGCTTACTTTTACTGCAGCAGTACTTGAGTTAATTTTTTTTTTATTTTTATCATGCTTTACTTTATCTCTTGTACTCCTCTTTTTTATGAGTTTTTGTGGCGCTATTTAAAGTCCACTAGTTGAATTATAATTTTTTTTTGTTGTTGTCTGTAGCTGCTTGTTTGAAAGCTCTATTAAGTGCAGCTGTTTAGAATTGTTGTTTCTACACAAAACTTTCGAGTACAGTTTAGTTTTAAATTTAAAGCTTGTTTTATTAAATAGTTGAAAGATAATGAATACTGTTTGGCTTCAATATTTAGTTTATTTTAAAGCTCCAAACTTTTGCTTATGTTCTTGTGAACTGGAATATTATTTATGATTAAAAGATTTTGCAAAGAAATGCAACGCAAAGAGAATGCATTTTTATTAAACTTGACAGAGAAAGTTTTTTGTTGAATTTTATTTTTTTTTTTTTTTACATCACGTTGTAGCATATTTAATATCACGTTGAATGTAATTGATAATAAATCGTTTAGAACCGCAAAGAATTGGCATTAATCAGCTTTTAATAAGCAGTTAGATGTATAACCAGCCATATTTTCAATACTTAAGACTTGCAATTAAAAACAACTAACGACGTTATATAAGTCTAAAGAACAAGCTGTACTTGACACACACAATAACTATTAAGTTACGACAAGTGTTGCCACGTAATAAGAAAAAGCAAAAAAAAACTTTAGTAAACCAACTAAAAGCAACAAGAGACAACAAAAACAACACTTCAACTAGGAACTGAGCTGCATTTATAAGAAAAAATTATGATAAGTTTTAAGATTGCAGGCAGGAAAGCTACACTCAGAAAAACAAATGAGCTACAGTTTAAAAAATTTAATTGAATGTATTTTTGATATAACGCTTGACATAACTTATTTTAAAAATAATACTAATAACTATAATAAAACAAAATGTAATAAAAATTATGCTTCCACAGGAATCGAACCTACTTCTTTTAGACGTTTGTGTTACCATCGCACCATATTCGTCGTTGAGTTTTAAGCAATTTAAGAATTTCTGTGTTTGCGACTTGTTTTCGAAAACTTTAATAAAATCACTGAAAATTTTCATTACAAAATGATTTAGAGCATGACAAAAAGTATTTTGAAATGTTTTAAAATTTTTCAAATTAATTTTCGAAATAGACTTCAAGTCAATCCTTTCGAAAGGTGAAGAAAATTATTGCCACGCGCATTATTGCCACCAGTTAATGTGCATTATTGCCAAAGTATTAGAAGAAAAAATACCCCGAATAGGAATTAGTGCCACAAAAATGTGTATTATTGCCACTAAATTCGTGATGGCAATAATTCAAACGACATAAGGTTTTAATGGTGTGGATAATTGGGGCCACACCATTTATTGACTACAGCCAGTGAGTATTATTACCACCAAACTCATGGTGGTTCATTCACATTTTGAATTATTGCCACCACTAATTTTGGTGACATTAATTGACGTGACGTTAATAGCTTATGTCGTGTGAATTATTTCCTCCACCAATTTATTAGTAAATTAGTGTCAAAAAAAGTGCATTATTGCGACTAAATTCGTGATGGCAATAATTCACACGGCATAAAGTATTAATGATGTGGATAATTGGGGCCACACGCATTATTGACTACAGACAGTGAGTATTATTGCCAAAAACTCATGGTGGCAATAATTCACACGACATAACAACACTTTTAATGTAAATTATTGCCACCATTAATTTTTGTGACATAAATTCACGCGGTTTTAATACCTTGTGTCATGTGAATTTTTGCCACCACCAATTTATTAGTGAATTATTAGTGAAAAAAAATGAATTATTGCCACTAAATTCGTGATAGCAATAATTCACAAGACATAAGTTATTAAAGATGTACATAATTAACGCCACGTGCATAATTGCCAACAACCAGTTAATATTATTGCCACGAAACTTATGATGGCAATAATTCACATGACAGAACAACACTTAAATGTTGAATTATTGCCACCACTGATTTAAGTGATATTAATACACATGGCGTTAATAGCTAACGTCGTGTGACTTATTTCCACCACCAATTTATAAAGGAATTTGTGCTAAGAAAAAGTGCATTATTGCCACTTAATTACTGCAATAATTCACACGACATTGGGTATTATATTAATGATGTGGAAAATTAAGGCGACGCTCATTACTGCCAACACCAAATTCATGGTGGCAATTACTTACAAGACAGAACAACCCTTATATGTTGAATTATTGCCACCACTGATTTTGTTGACATTAGTTCACGTGGCGTTAATAATTTATATCGTGTGAATAAGTGCCACAAAAAAATTTATTATTGCCACTTAATTCGTGATGGCAATAATTTACACGACATTAGGTATTTATGGTGTGGATAATTAAGGCGAAGCGCATTATTGCTAACAGCCACAGAGTATTATTGCCACCAAACTCATTGTGGCAATAATTCACCCGACATAACAACAATTTTAATGTAAATTATTGCCACCAATTAATGCCACCACTTTTACCTTAAGTCGTGTGAATTATTGCCACCTCCAATTTATTAGTGTATGAGTGCTACAAAAAAGTGCATTATTGCCACTAAATTCGTGATAGAAATAATCCACAAGACATAAGTTATTAACGATGTGGATACTTAACGCCACGCGCATTATTACCAACTGTCATAGAGTATTATTGCCACTAAACTCATGGTGGTAATAATTCACATGAAATAACAACACTTTTAATGTGAATTATTATGGCAATAATTCACACGAAATAACAACACTTTTAATGTGAATTATTGCCACGACTGATTTTGGTGGCAATAATTCACGTGGCTTTAATACCTTATGTAGAGTGAATTATTGCCTTCACCAACTTATAAGTGAATTAGTGTTTCAAAAAAGAGCATTATTGCCACTAAAGTAGTGATGGCAATAATTCACAAGACGTAATAAGTTATTAACGATGTCGATATTTAACTGCACGCGAATTATTACCAACAGCCAGTGCATTTTTTTGCCACGAAACTCATGGTGGCAATAATTCACATGACGGAAGAATATTTATATGTTTAATTATTGCCACCACTGACTTTGGTAGCAATAATTCACGTGGTATTAATACCTTATGCCGTTTGAATTATTGCCACCACCAATTTATTAGTGCAACAAAAGTGTATTATTGTCAATAAATTCGTGATGGCAATAATTCGCAATACGTAATAAGTTTTTAACGATGTGGATAATTAACGCCACGCGCATTATTGCCAACAACAAGTAAATATTATTGCCACCAAACTCGTGGTGGCAATAATTCACATGACATAACAACACTTTAAATGTGAACAATTGCCACCACTGATTTTGATGACGTTATTTCACGTAGCCTTAATACCTTTTGTCGTGTGAATTATTGCCACCAGGAATTTGGTGGCAATAATACACTTGGCGTGAATTCTCAATCTAATGTGCATTATTGCCACGTGGTATAATGCTTCTTAGCGCTTCTCTTCCAACTCTAACAACTTCTCTTCCAATCGTCTTCCAAATGTTTACAAAGATGGAACTTTTACAAAAATTTATAAGGAAAAGCTGTTCTTTATTGGTTTCTTGATGAGGATTTTATTTTGACTACAATAAATAAAAATAGTCCGGAAGAGCATGAAATTTTTAAACTTTTCAAAGTAGTTATAGAAATATTGAGCAATTCTTATGAACTGCAAAAATTTTCAGCATTTATTTTTACTATTTTTTAATAAAATTTAAAATGAAACTTGCGTTTAACAACTAACATAGCTCATGGCTCATGGCCCTGCATAATAAATAAAGTTTGACTTGATTTTTTAATTGAAGTGGTATGTGAGATATAGTAGAAGAAGGAAAGAATAACAAAACAAGCAAGAAATCCAATTAGAATTTGGCTGAGTGGCCAGTGGCAAAGGACGCGTAGGTAGGTTGGAGAAAACAAAAAGAAAAACTAGAACGAATATTTTTCTTTATGTTTTATTTTAATTAAAAACAGCAACGGGTAAACGAATAATTATAACAGCATAAATTGGAATATTTTATAATATTTTTAGTATTTATGTATATAAAAAACCCAAAATCTGTCTCTCTTTTGGCATTTTTTTAGAAGTATACACTGAATAATTTGAAGAGTTAAAATAAACTGAATAAGAGTTAAAAAGCGTAAGAGTTTTTACAAAAATGTTTTTTCTTGTATAAAAGTTAGAAGTTAGAAAAGCATCTTCATCAATCTACACCCTGGTCTGTTTATCTACACCCTAAAACTGATGTTAAAAACCGTTTCATTGGTCTGGGAGGAATTGAAGTAGCTACCTTTGCCTATAATTATTTAGATGCAGTTTTAAAAGGTATAAAAATATCAGTAATCTTGTTTATAATTTAAAAATTTTGCTGAGCTTTTTTTTGTATTACTAACTAAATGACTAACACATAAATTATCTGACGTTATTCCCTCTTTTAACCGAGTGTAAGAAGAGCTCTTTTACATTTGAAAAGCTGCCCAAGCAGCTTTGAAAGTATAAAAAAAAATTTTTCAAACTAAGCCATCCTTTACAGACAGCAAAAAAATAAAAAGCTCAGATTAACAAAAGCATTTTAATTATAATGAAGTAATAGACGACAAAAAACAAAGCTTAAAGCTCAGAAAGCAATGTAATAAAAAGCGTACAAGTAAAATTAATCGCACGCTAGCAAAGGAAACGCGATAAGCTGAAATTTAACGCTGAGACAAGAAAAAAAAAGTTGTAGTAGATATGCAGACAATCCGACAAAGGCGGTAAGGATACAGTCCAAGGATTTTAAAGCGTGCGCGTGCATGCGGCAAAAATTAAATTTTTTTTAAAAATACAACCATGTCCAAATACAACCAACCCAACAGCGAAAAAGTCATCGGTCACATTTTTCATTATGATGTTGAAATTTGAAACGCAAGGACATTCAATGAGACAAACGCGAAAAAATGGTACAGAGAACATTGATTGTGTGAAATATTTTAAATTTTATGCAGCAGACATACCGGCTGAACAAGGACAATTTTGTTATAAATTAATTAAATAGACAACTGAGACGAGCTGATGATGTTGTAAAAAGACAAAAAGTTAGCAGATAAGACAGGGTGTTGTTAACTGAGTTGAATTTAATACACAGCCAGTTTTTGGCATTGTCGCTCGGTGAGCGTTGATCGTTATAAAATTATTTTTTTTAATGACTATTTTGCTTACTTGAATGCTATAGTTTATGATTATAACCTTGACGTTGCCAATTTCATGTGATTTGGTGATATAATCAAGTTACGTACCTGCAATGAGAGTAAAAAGGAAAAAAAATTCAAATTTGTGGAAACATATTTATGATAAATGTATGAATATTTAAAATCTAATTCTAAAATATAATATTAAAATAATTATTTAACATGCAAATAAAAAAAAAAATAATTATATAAGGATATAAAATTTACAGAAAGCTAACATATCTTTATATATAAAATTTTTCTGTACATTGCTTTGTCACTGAACTCCTCTTAAATGGCTTGGCCGATTTGCATGAAATTTGGTGAGTACATGCGGCTGGGTCTGTAGATGGGTATTTGGAATGAAAACTCAGAAACGAATTGAGAACTTGTCGATTCTTTCACTTAACCATTACTTTTTATGCATTCAAAATTACAAAATTGCAAAATTAATAAAAATTAACTAACAAAAAATCTTAAATTTTTATGATAGCTTGATTTTTCGATCGTATAAACCGTTTTTGAATATTAACTTTTAAAACACCGTACATTTATGCATATCATATGAAAGAACCTTAAAAAAGCAATTTTTGGTTTTATATATATTTTGAGCAACAATTATTTTTATCAAATTTTTTTTGCGAAATAAAGAAATTCGTTAAGATTTTTTTTGAAAAATTATAAAGATTCGAAGGAGAACGAAAATGAAAAGATGGAAAGATGATTGGACTTACAATTAATGAAAATTTCAAACAAAAAACAAATGACTCTAATTCTTTGTAACATGACCGAGTTATTCACTTTCAAAGTCAGCACTTTCATATTTGATTGATTTTTTTCATTTCAACAGAAAATAAAATAAATACTAAAAACTTTTTGAGTATTTCAGGTAAGAAAGATTTTATGGAGTCAATTACTTGAAAATTGTAAGTAACTTCTAAGCAAGAACATCTAAACCAAGAATGTTACTTACCACAAAGATATGCAACTACCAAGATATGCAATAACATAACTTTGATTCTTGCATAACAAATTCTTGCATGGCAAATTATTAACCTTATATATTTAAGGTGTTGCATGAATCTGAATTGGATGAGGACCTTAGTATGTTTGGAGAAAAAAAGATCAAAAATTTGGGTATAAATGGTTAAATATAAAAACGTGGCGGCTGAGGCACAAACTGTGTGTGGCTTTGGCGCTAAAGGACCTTGGTTCCCCCTCTGCAGATAATGACATATCCCAGAGAATTATGTTTAAATTTCATAAAAAGTTTCTTAAAAACATGCTGTTAAGCTGTTCGCAGTGTACAAAATTTAATAAAATGCACAGCAGAATAGCAAGAAGCTCTAATAATGTCCTTTCGAGAGCTGAAATGACCAAATTTTTTTGGATTTTTGTTTATAGAAAAGCACAAAATTTAAGAATAATTGCGTGAAAAATTGGGAGCATTTTGCTATGATTCAGAGCGTCTTTTTATACACTAAACCTGTAAGATCAGGGTATATTAACTTTGTGCAAACGTTTGTTGCACCTAGAACGAAGCGTGTCCGGTATAGAAAAGAATAAAATGGGCGCGATCTGCCCATGAACACGCATACCTCCCATACAACCTACAATATTAAAAGATTCATATTTGATCTCGAGAGATGAAACTTCACATACAAGCATTTAAATCAAAACTAATGTGTTAACTAAACCACAAAAAAATGTGGGCGTCATTTGCCCACCAAAACGCCCACCTCCCATATAACCCATTATGTAAAAAATCTATAAAGAAGTTTATATGAGATACAAAGATAAAACTTGGTATGTGAGATTATTGTATCAAAAGTAAGATATGTTTACAAACTGAGCGTCATCCGCTTATGAACAGGCCCACCTCCCACACAACCCACAATATTAAAAACACTATTAAAAGGTTCATATTTGAGATATGAAACTTGGTGTGGGAACATATAATATCAAATCTGAGCACAAATGTGTGCACAAAAAATGGGCGTCAGCTGCACACCAACACGCCCACCTACCATACAAACCACATTAGTAAAAGTAATTCAATGGGTGAAAATAATGCATAGATTTTGATAGGAGCTACATATATTTGCTTTTGTATTTTAATATATATTTAAATTCTATATTAGGTTTAAGGTATTTCTCCGTCGGGCTAGACCAATTTTAGACTTTTTTTGCTTATTTCATTTTTATATATGGGCATTTCCATGGTGTCGAACGTGACTGTTGTACACATTTCAAGCGAAAAAAATGTCATAATAAAACCGAGCCTTATAGTTCTCAATTAGCCCTTTAATTATTGGTATTGTCAATTGTTGGGTCATTTTTAGTTCTCAAGATATAAGCAAAAAACCAAGGTGGTCGCACGTGACCAAAAACAGAAGTGGTTTTCGTGGCAAAAAACTCAAACGCGGATTTCAGCGAAATGGAAAGCATTGTTTTTATGTAATTTTTTTTAATGTTGTGCATTGATGTTTCTTAAAAATGGCTGGCATGGTGGACATAAAGGATTTATATTTTTAATTTAATAAAATATATGGTCTCACGTGACATGTCGCAAGTGACAATTCACCCGTGTCCTGTCGCACGTGACACTTTTTCGATCACCCTAGTTGTTTTCTGCTTTATAATGAAATTCAAATACAGAAACTATGCATAAGTCAACAAAAATATTTATTCAAACATAATAGGGGTATTCACACTGCATTGGGTAGATTGGCAAATGCCATACATTTTGTTTTTGTAAAAGTGCCATTCTTCCCAAGTACCCATTTATCAATCTACTCTAGCTGACCCCTTGACTTGTTTGGGTAGTGATGACTTTGATTGAGTGCTTTTTTCATGGGTTACCACCTTTGGCAAATGTAGGCAATAATTGAATTGACAAAAAACTAAAACAAAGTAAGCTAATTTTAAGTGAATAAAATAGATAAATGTGTTAAAATGAGTTATGTAAAAATTTGACATAAAAATTATTAAATGCCGCAAAGTTCAAGTTAAAAATTACTCCTATATAAACCGCCCATACAATGGCCTAACTTTTGCGCTATAAAATAACATGAATAATATGGTGGCAACTCTTTTCTAGCTGTCAATCATCTTTCATCAGCTGTTATTCTACAAAGCACTCATTTACAGTTAAGGGTGCTCGCAAAAATCAAAAGTACTCAATCTACCCGTACCCAACTACCCAAGTCAGTGTGAATACCCCTTCATGAGTATTGTTTTGTGTAAGTATAATAAACATATATTTTTGTTTTTTTCATCGTTGTTTGATCTCATCTACATTTAAAATTAAAATTTGTTAAGTGCGTATTTACATTAATAATTGATCTATGTAAGAAAAAATAAAATTAATTTTGAATTTCTCACTTACCATGTCGCTCGTGACCAACTTTATGCAAGTTAAAACAACACAAATTTTTTATTTTTTTGCCGGTTCACTTTTTTTTTAAGTCACATGAATAAACTCAATTTAAGATAATTATTTTGTCAGCTTACTGCATGTTCTTCCGGCGCACTGAGTAAAAATGTTCTTTTTGCATGTCGAACGTGACAAAGAACTAAACGTGATTACTTATATTTTGTTTTTTCGTTCTTTATACTCCTAAAAAGATTTGAGCAAGCAAAAGTCAATGCATTATGTTTCTGTTTAATAACTGTTATAAAGACAAGACATACCAAGGAAATATCAAAATAAGCAATATTTCACAATATTTCCCTATTTGAATAAGACATCAAACATTGTTATCGAGAACTTTTAATTTTTTCATCTCGGTTGACTTTTTGATGGAAATGCCGCCCATATAAAAATCACATGTCACTACACTCAGAAAAAAGTGTCTCGGAATATGATAAAAAAATTATCATATTTAGAGAAAAATGGTATAGACTTTGCTCCAGAGAATGCTATTCTCTAATTGCGATACTTAAAATTCTCTAAAAATGATAAAAAGGTTCCATGAAATAGAAAAATATATCGTTTCTAGAGAAAAATATTTTTTTTTTGAGAAAATATTTGTTTTTATTGAAGAAAATACTTTTCATAGTGAATTTTTTATCAAAATATAAGAAAAGTTTTTCATTTTCAATAAAATTTCTCTATAAATGAGAAATTTTTTGTGCGAGAAAAATACTTATCATTATTAGAGACATTGAAATATTACCATTTCCTAGAAGTAAATAAATATTTCTTCGAAAATGTGAAAATTTATTCTAATTGAAGAAAATTTTATTTGAAAAAGAGAAAATTGCTACTATCAAAAATAGAAAAAAATTTTTACCGGTGCAAGGTATGTGTTTTTTTCTCAGTGTATGTTGGTTTTTGCTAATATCCGAAACCATACAACCGATTTCAAAAAAACTTTCTGAATGTATATAGTTGGTTTGAGCTTAAAAGATAGTTTTCGACCAGATAGGTGGCGCTGTTGACGATTTATACTTTGATGACACTAACTTTTTTTAAAATTTTTTTTTCGATTTTTTAAAGTCAATATTTTTTTCGAAATACCACACTTTCAAATTTGGAACATCACCAAAAATTGAAAAAAAAAATTAAAAAAAGCTCCTGTCATACGATAACCAATTTTGTTAAGATTTAAAAACAAAACATTTCTTTCCAGATCGGACAATTTTTGCGACTTCCAGACCAGCGCTGCAACCATGAGGCCCTGTTTTTTTCTCTGCCGCCAATTTTGAGCTCTATAAAACCATGTTGGAGTGAAAAATATGTTTTTTTTAATTTTTTTCTCTGCCGCGAATGTTATGTCCACCTTAACAAATTCTTTTGATACCCCAAAAACCAATATTTCGTCATTTTCGATGAAATGTTTCTTGAACACCCATAAAATATGTACTTTTCATGGTTTTCACATGCTCTTCTTTTCATTGGTATATCGTAAAACGTGATACTTTTCCCACATGATTTTTACGATATTAAGGTACAATTTAAACCAAAAAAAAAAAATCCGAATTTGTCCAATTTTAGAGTAATTTCCCCCCTTAAAACATAACTTGGTATCAAATTTTATAGCGAGCAGCATCGGTAGTATTCTACAAGCATAAATCAAAATGTTTAAATCTTAATTGAAGGACTTTAAACTGATAAAGTTTTCACAGCAATCGGACCCAGCAACTCAATTACCTGTAACGTATATATATTGACTCACCTACTATATTAAACTCTAAATTCAAAACTCTTAAGCTATATAAAACCATAGGTTTCAGTTCTAATCAAACAAGAAAATCAAAATTTTGACACGATTGTCAAATTGAACATAGCTGCATACAAGTTTGAGCTCTTATCTTATTGATTGAACGTCTAGGTACGTGTTACTCAAAAAGAATGCAAATATTTTAGCAGATTTATTTTTTTAATAGATTAAAACGAGTGCAAGATAAGTTCGAATGAATGTTGGAGCCAAGCAATAAAATAAAATGATGACGAGTTCTGATTAAAATCAGCAACAATAATAAAATAATAACAATATAAATAGCTCTGATAACGTTACACAAAATATGCGCAATAAATTAAAATTATAAATTTTGTCAAACTTCCTGAAGTAGACAAGCTTTTGAAATGATGGAGATATAATTTTAAGTTTATGTTTATAAAAAATAAATGTACATATGTTAAGATAAAATGCTAAGTTCAAAATGCGTTCGAATTAATCACTGAATAACAAGCTTATTCCCAGACAAGCGAACTGCATTTAAAGATCATGCATGTTATTTTAAAAAGTTTCTAAGCAAGAACCTGGCTTTAAGCCTTTAAGGCGCGTTTGAATGATTGAAAAATACAAACATGCACATCACTTAAAAAGTATGAATGCTAATGCTGTAAAATTGTAAAATATCGATTTTTACGTTTACAAAAGGTCACGGAGGAGGGACAAAAATTTGTCCTACATTTTTTTTCATCATCCACAAATTTTTATTGCTAATCAAACTGAATCGTTTTCTAACGTAACGCCTTATTTTACATACGATTAAGCATGTAACAGTTTTTAGCAGCACTGGCCAGCTTCAACTTCAGCTTCAGCTTCGGCGCGCACTAAGCTTGCTTTAAGCTCTCTTAACAGCAGTTATTAGCTAAAAAAGACAGGAAAATGCAGGTAAAAAAACAAAAGTTATTAAAAAATAAACCACTGCCTAGAAATTTATTCAATTTACAAGACACCACCACAAGAAAAAACCGGCTCAATCAACATTTGCTTTATATGCAGCACGCTTTGACAACCAGCCATTGCTTGGTCAAAGCAAGTCGGCAACTCTAGTCAGTTCCTGCTCTTGCTCACTGCAGCCACTTTTCCTCATTGGTTGCCCATGTGTGATGAATGGTAACATTTTCCTTTTCACATACAGTTTTCCTGACGTGACAAGAATGTTTAATAAAAAAGAAAATTGTACCGGTTTTTTTTTTTCTTAATTCAGTCATGTATTGAAAGCATTTTTCTTTTCTCTCAGATTAAATTGATATGGGTAGAAAAAAAAAACAAAAACAATCAAGTGATCAAAACTGGAAACTTGTATCTTGTATTTTGTAGCCTTCAACTGTCTGGCAAGTGTTTTAATTTTAATCAGCTAAAGCTAAGTAGCTCCAGTTATCTGCATTGAATGAATGAATGAAATGAGTGCGCAACAAGCACTATTGGTGAAAATTCTGATGTTAGTGAAATTTTCTCTAGTGTTGAAGTTGTTTGAAAATTAAATGTTAAATTTATTGTATTGAAGGATTGTCATTGAAAAAGTCGTAACCGATTTGGTGCTGCCCTTGCATTATTTATCTGACCTGCATGTAGGTAGTCGATATAAAATTTAACTGCCTGCGCATGTTTATTGTTGCTGTATTAAAAGCATATGCAATTCCACACATGCTTAACGCTTTGTCACATTTTTAAATGATGTCATTTTTTGCACTCATTCGTGATTCAAGCCTTTTTTTTCAAAACTTTAAAGTCAAATATTTAAAACTTTTCTTATACGTTTAAATTAATGATTGCCTTCATTTATGCAGTTATAAATAGATATTTGTTAAAAAACTGGTTGTTTAAATATCAAACAACCTCTTTACAATTCGAACGAACTCTACAATAAATGTTAAGCCAAAAAGATTTAACAGTTAAATAGCAAAAAAGAAATAAAAAAAAAAAACAGTTCAGCTGTATTTTGACCAAAAATGTTTAGCATACTAAAGCCATGTCTGTCTAGTGAACAATGTAAAAAAAAAAACAGTGCCTGAATGGTTTAGCACTGTGACCTAGAGTGGTGCCAAGCTCTAGGTCAAGCGTGTGATATAAAAACGGTGAAGGGAAAAATTTATTGAATGAATAGAGTTATTTAACAGCTAGTAATGACGATGATGATGATGATGATGATGATGATGATGATGATGCTGATGGTATTTGCATTGTTTGTTGTTGCTGTATGTTGTATTTTAATTTATTACTGTTTATTTGCGGTTCTTTTTGAACTTAAAAAAACATTTGTTTTGTCATGTAAAACAAATCGTTTTGCAAAAATTTTAAATTATTATTTTATTTTTGTTTTCCAATTCATTTGTTCTGTCAGACACGCATAATGTTACGCGGTCATTCAATCACGGAAAATGGTCAAAAAGAAAACGCAAGACATCTACGAGCACATTAAGTTGTATTGAGAAACAATAAGTTAAATTTTGCCGCCATATTTAAAATGTCCTGTCGGGAAAATTTCGGGGGGAGCAAAATTTTGTGTTTTTGTGGGCGTCGCAAAAACAGCTAAATCGATTTTTTGATACGACACTTATTTGAAGTCCGATAGTCTGAGAAATCACAGAAAGTGCTGTATATCTTCTCAGGTCTCGGAAATGGAGCTAAATTTTGTGCGTAGTTCTTAATGGGAACACCATCAAGCGATTCCATTCAAAAATTTTAAAATTTAAAAAAATTTTTTTTCGTTTTTTATGAAATTTTTGAAAATGGACTATAGCTTTATGACCAGGTGGGCGGTACAAAGATAATGCAATCGACTCGAAATTTGGAATAGAGTATCTTGATATACACTCCATACCTACAGTAGCAGTTTAAATCCTTTGAAAGTACCCTATTTTATTGAGCAAAATAAAAAGTTTACAACTTTAATTGAACTCATTTCAGAATTGGATGAAAAAGTTTAGAATATAACAACAAACAAACATTTTTTTTTTGAAAACATACGCAAAAATAGCGTCAGTTGTTTACCGTAATTTAGATTATTTGAAGTCTTATGACTAAAATAAGTCATTGAAAAGGAGTCTGGCTTGAAGACGAAGCTACATTTTGTGCGTAGTTCCTATTTGGTGCAGCATCTAGCGATTCCATTCAAAAATTTTTAATTTGAAGAACATTTTTTTTCATTTTTTGTATAATTTTCAAAAATGGAGCAAGGCTTAATGACCATATGAACACAGCGCAGATGATGCAATCGTTTTGAAATTTAAAACAGAGTATCTTGAAATACGCTCCATCTCTACAGTAGCAGATAAAATGCACTCACAGAGGCGGAAATCCTTTGAAAGGACTCAATTTTATTGAGCAAATTAAAAAGTTTACGCCTTAACTCATTTCAAAATGAAAATAAAATGGAAGACAATTTAAATGGAAAAGTTTTCAATTTTAACGCACTTAAATAATTAGGTTTTTCACAATTTGAAATAAGCAGTTGTATTCATATTTTCGTCGTATTCACATTGTTTTTGTTTTCTATTTGAAAGATAAAACAAACGTAGGAGCTCAAAAAACGTGTGTTTCTCTTTCAAATAGAAAACAAAAATAATGTGAATAAGACTTGAAATCAAATACAACGATACAACTGTTTATTTCGAGTTGTGAAAAACCTAAATGTTTTTTGTGGGCGTGGTAAAAATAACGGAATCAGTTTTTCTTACCATAAGTGGATAATTTGAAGTCTTATGACTAAAATAAGTCATTGAAAAGGAGTCTGGGCTTAAAAGCGAAGCTAAATTTTGTGCGTAGTTCCTATGTGGCACAGCATTTAGGGATTCTAACAAAAAATTTTGAATTTGAAGAAAATTGTTTTTCGCTTTTTGTAAAATTTTCAAAAATTGGGCAATGCTTAATGTAAAGGTGGATGGAGCGCAGATAATGCAATCGCTTCGAAATTTGGAACAGAATATCCTGAAATACAATCCATCCCTACAGTAGCTATTAAGATGCACTCTAACTGCCGGTAATCTTTTAAAAGAACCCTATTTTATTTAGGAAAATAAAAAGTTTACCACTAAGAATTAACTCATGTTCAAATAAAAATAAAATGGAATGGAAGAATTTGCGTAAAGCAGTATTCAGGAATCAGGTTTTTGCCAATAAGTGGCAGTGATTGCGTATTATTGGTTGTACTGTGACTGAAATAAGTCATTAAAAGGGTTTCTGGGCTTAAAGGCGAAGCTAAATTTTGTGCGTAGTTCTTATTGGAGACAGCATCTAGCGATGCCATCCAAAAATTTTAAATTTGAAGAAAATTTTTTTTCGTTTTTTGTGAAATTTTCAATAATGGAACATGGCTTTATGACCAGGTTTACGGTGCACAGATCATGCAATTGCTTTGAAATTTGGTACAGCGTATCTTGAGAGACACTCCACTCTTATAAAACCAGTTTAAATTAACTGCCAGTTTCTGAACTCCTTTGAAAGCACCCTATTTTATGAGCACTAAAAAAAACCTTGATTACTCAAACTTAAATTTTTCAAGCAAAATGGAGAAAAATTTTAGTATAGCTCTTATTGAGAATATAAGCTATTGATTTTACTTAATAACTCTTAAATTTAGAAAACAATTTTTGAGATTTTTATGATGTTTTCAAAAACGAACCATATAGTAATAATGGTGATAAAATTATGATTTTTTTACCAATTCGTACAAAATTTGGCAAAACGTAACTGCAGACACACACATACCAGTGAATAAGTAGCAGTTACAAAGCTCTTTGGACTCTGTTTGAAAAGCAATAAAAAATTTAGCTGAGAAAAAAATTAATTGACAATTATTTTATTAACATGACAATTTTCGCTCAAATTTCTGTTAAGTTTTTGCTAAGCAATTTTAAGCCAAGTAATTGTTTTGTCATGGAAAAGAAGTAGAACTAATTTATATTTTCAATAAGCACTTTTGTTTATTGTGGCACGCCAAGTTCGGCTGTGTAACAGAGATTTTTTTAAGAAGTCAACGTCGGCATTTAACTGGAAAATATAAGCTATTCCTGTAGAAACAATAGAAAGAAGCTTTTTTTTTAATTCTGCCATTAGTCAAGGTTAACTTTTAATGTTTTTGTTTGATTTGGTTTCTCTCTCTTTTGAAGTTAAAATAAACTTGTTCTGTCTTTGGAAACTAAATAAATTCTTTTACATTTTTTAAAGCCGTGAAATTTCTCATGTCAGGGCCGTAAGTGTTTAACAGTTTTTGGATGTAGGTGAAAGCTTTATGATTTTACAAAGAGATAAGTTGAAAAATTAAATTTAAAATCAAAATTATGGATGAAATCAATTTTTTGAAAAAAATAAAAAGAAAATTTTAGAATCTGATGGATGTCCAATTCAGACAGTTCAAGGTTAAACGCATAATATATTCTTAATTTAACAAATTTGAGGGAATTTTCAGTACATAAAAGGATTTTATATTCATTTACGTAAAAAATCAAGATTTTTTTTATAAATAAATAAATTTGATTAAATTTGAGTGGAAAAGTATGAATATTTAATATTTTTGCACGTTTAGTTTTAAATTATATATATAAAAGTAAAATAAAAAAAGTAAAATAACATTTTTAAACAAAATTAAAAAACAATTTTCTTTTTACGCCACTCTTTCATTATAATAGAATCCCCGAAGCACTGAGAAAAGGGGTCGCTTTTAAAATAGCAGTAAAACATACCGAGTATTGAAAATATATAAAAAAGTCATGTTAAATGCACTCTTGAGACTAGGGATTGGGGGAAAAAGCCTTGAAAAAAGTTGCTTTAGACCCACAAAAATTATTTTACTTAAATTAATTTTTAAATTTCATTTTTTACAAATTTCTATCAAAAACTAGTTAAAGAAGTACAAATTTTATTTATTTATTGGCCAAGTAAGGCAATCTTCAGCAATTTGACGATATTTTTAGATAATGTATTGTAGTGCATATTAATAAAACGTCATAATTAAGTGTTAGATGATAATAAACATGAAATTTGCATGAAAACACCGTCAGATAGGATAGAAGTATTGAAAATTAGGTCGAGATACAATATTGCAAGAATTTTTTTGAAGTGTATGGGTTGTGTTGAGCAAAAATTTGAGCTGCTTTTGAATAATCTTGCAATTTTATTAAGCAAAAATTAACACATGTTAAAGAAACACAAATTTTAAGCTATTTTTTAGACCAATTTATATTAACCTTGACATGAAAACAAACACAATTTCAAACTTATCGTTAATATGTACCAAAATTTTTCTTTTAAGCGAGCTAAAGCCAATAGTTTGAAGTTCTTAGCAACAATATTTTGCTTTCAAAGACAAATGTTTTTCACTCAATTTTATTATGACATTAAAAGAAAGAAGCCATTACTTGAAATAATGGCTTAAAGCATAAAATCTCGATGTGAGAACACAAGAATTTAATTAAGTATTTCATGTAAACTTAGTTAGATGGCTTTAAATAAAAAAAAATAATTTCCATTTTAACAATTTTCATCACTATTAATCAACAGCAGAGTGAAAAAATTTTCTTTGGAATTAATTACTTTTGTACAGAAAAAAGAAGAGGCAAAAAAAACAAAGTTGTGTTGTCACTTTACGACAAACGAGAATATACCGAATATTATGAATACATTAAATAGGAATACAACAAACTGATGATAATCAAGGTTATCTCAAGTGCATTTGAGAGTAAAGATAAAATTAATGAACGTAACAGCGTTTTGTTCTTTCTTTTTTTTTTGTGTTTTTGTTTTGTGAGATGCGGAAAAATAGTTAAGTATTTGATAATAAAAAAAGTTCAACGTTAGCTGGTTTAATATAGTAGGTGCTGCAAATGAAACAACGCTGCAATAAGTTAAGCATAGAGAGCATGAGTGTAGATAAGGTTAATAAAAGAGGCTTAGATAACTAAAGCGCAGAATATTGTATAGGTGTTTTGGAAGAGCGAGGGATAGATAGAGATGGAAGAAAGTAATTAAAAAAGATTAGATTAATTAATTAATGGGGAGTCGAACTAATGGCAAAATAACTTCAGAAAACGTGATAAATTAATAAAATACAAACTAACACAACTTATATCTACTATTTTTAAAAGACTCATTAGTGGTGTGTGTGTGTGTTTTCTACTAAACAAAAATTTTATTTAAACAAAAATGCAAACTTTTGTATAAAACCAGTTATTTTTGTTTTCTTTTGTTTCAGTCAAAGCAAGTCCGTTCAATCAACAAGTTGCTGATAGCTTTTGAATAATATGCATACATTTATTTAGTTATATAGCTGTTTTCATAACTATTTCAAAATGTTAAGTTTTAATTATAAAACTTTATTAAATGTTTTGTCTTTTTTTTTAGTAGTTGTTGTAGTTGTGACGAGCATAACAGTGTTATATGAACTTAAATATTTTATCATGTTTTCCTGTGCTGTACAGTATAGCTTACAGCACCGGAAATGTTTTTAATAACATTTCCGACAATGTTTTGCTGTTATCGGTTATTCACACAGTATGTCATTGTGTCACATTGACAGTGTTGACTGTCAAATGTTCAAAAATGTATGTCAGCATATAAGTTTTTATAATTAATTGTAGAACATGTGCAAGTTTGTGGAACTTCATACTGTTGTATGAACTAATGTTGAATTTATGAGGGAAATTTTTTTAATTTGAAGATGCAGCATTTATGTGAGAATTAAATATAAGAAATAAATTATGGATGCCGTTCAAACTTATGATTTTATTATGAAGGATGTTTTTTTTAAGCATTTGGTTTTTGAAAATTGAAAAAAAGATGAAATTTGCAATAGTTAATGAAATATTTATTAGAAGCTATTTCTATTACATACTTTTAAAAGAATATCTCATGTAAGTATTGCCTACGGCTATGCCTCTACATGTTCAATTTTCTTATTAAAAAAATATATTGTCAAAATAACAAATCTTTAACTTTAAACAAAATTTTGTCAGATAAAGATCATTATGACAGCATTTCAAAGAAATAAAAGATCATAATTTGATATCTGATAATAAGAAACTATAAATTTTGAACAGCAAATGATCAGACAATACTAAAGAATTTTAATTTAGGTCAGGAATTGATATATGAGAAAATTGTATGGGATGTACGGAAACTCTTGTATGAAATAATTTTGAATTTTCCACGGAATTTTTCAAACTTGAACATGGAGCATAATTAGAACAAAAAATATAAAAAATTAACTACAGAATGTCGTTCATATATACAAATTTTGTCACATACCGATCATTATGTTAGTATTTCAAATAAATAAAACATCATAATTGGCTATTCGATAATAAGAAACTATAAATTTAAGCAGCAAATGATCAGACAATACTTAAGAATTTAAATTAAGATCAGGAATTGTTATAAGAGAAAAATTTGTAGGATGTATGGAAACTGGTGTATGAAATAATTTTGAATTTTTAAAGGAAATTGTTCAAACTTGAATAAGGAGTATCATTAGAACAAAACATATAAAAAAGCAATTATGGAATGTCGTTCATATATACAAATTTTGTCACATACCGATCATTATGTTAGTATTTCAAAGAAATAAAAGATCATAATTTGATATCTGATAATAAGAAACTATAAATTTTGAACAGCAAATGATCAGACAAAACTAAAGAATTTTAATTTAGGTCAGGAATTGATATATGAGAAAATTTTATGGGATGTACGGAAACTCTTGTATGAAATAATTTTGAATTTTCCACGGAATTTTTCAAACTTGAACATGGAGCATAATTAGAACAAAAAATATAAAAAATTAACTACAGAATGTCGTTCATATATACAAATTTTGTCACATACCGATCATTATGTTAGTATTTCAAATAAATAAAACATCATAATTGGCTATTCGATAATAAGAAACTATAAATTTAAGCAGCAAATGATCAGTGGCAGTCGTGGCCACAAAAAAAAATTCAACAAAATTGAATTAAATCCTTGCAATACAATCAGGAATGGCTAATTATTTTACTGTTTAAAAAATTCTCACACTTGTTTATATTACTTTGTAATATCTTTGCCTAATTAACAAATGCTCTTCAAAATACTGTGTCTGTGTGTGCAACATCATGAACATGAATTTCACATTTATTTCGAATAATGTTAAGATTAAGCTTTCGCACAACATTTCAATCACTTGAGAATTTCACAAAAAGGCATTATTTTTAAGATGATTCCAGCAGCCTGCGCAACATATTTTTCTTTCCAAAAAAACAAGCCATTAAAACTACAAAAATTAAAAAAAAAAGAAAAAATACAGAGTCCAAATTAAAAATATTACTACGCTGCTCCCCCATAAATTTTCCATCTGCTGCTGGAATAGATGGATTGACTACGTAACTTCAATTTAATTTACAACAATCCGTTGTTAATGCTGAGGCAGGCAGGCAGACTGTGGCAGGCAGCAGGCTATCTGCCACAAATGTCGATTGTTGTGCCTTACTATGTCTGTATGTATGAATGTGCAACGCATGATGAACACAACAGAACGAGTAACAGTCAGTTTTGTTGTACAGACGACAGTTAGATGTACAGATGTATAGATGTATAGATAGATAGATAGATAGATGGATGGATGGGTGGCTGCTTGACTGGCTTGCAGATAAAACAGACATCTGCCATTCATCTTTTCTTTGCTGTGTTCATGTTCATTGTTGTCAGTGCGTCAAACAGTAAAAACAAAAATTTCTAAAGAAAATTAAAAGCCATCGTTTTCTTAACGCTGATTAAGAGAAATCGACCGACCCTTGAGGTCAAAATCTATGAAGAGGCTTACGAGTAGCAGCAGCAGCAGCACCCAGTGAGCCGCATGCCTGTTTTCAGCGATAAAGCAAGGGAAGACCTAATTTTGGTGCTGTTGCCTTGGTAGCTATTGGTTGGCTGTTGGTGTTGGTAGAGTAGCAAGCGCGGTTTTGTAACACTTATCAAATTCAAACTGATAGCCTGACACGCGCACCATGAATAGTAGTGAACATGTAGTGGAAACTTGTAGGTTTTTGGTAATTATTTTCATATTACTTTGACATGTGAGGAATTTCAGCTGTATCCACAATTATTGGAAAATTAAAAAAAAAAAATTATAAAACAGATGAAAAGATAAAGATAAATAAAAAATGATTACATCAATCACAATTTCCATTAATGTTTGATGTTCAAGTGTCAAAGTAATGATTTAACAATAAATAAAAAGCAATACAAAAACTTTTTTGATATTCTTTTTTGAATTATCTTATTAAAGTAAGCAAAAGTTAACAATAAGTTAAATGAATTTCAACATTAATTGATTTTTCATTCTTCACCACTTCACTTAAATAAAATGAAGACGAAATAAATGAATTAAACGTGCAGCTGCAAACAATATGCGGCGAATTGCAAAAATATTTGAAAATCGAAGTTTTTGTAAAGAGTTTGTTTTGTGTTTCTGTTCATGAGCTCTGTTCTGTTCATGAGCTGAGTGTACTCACATATGAGTCTGTGTTTCAAGCATTACCGTCTTCATGCCACTGTACATGATGTTAGTGCGGCTATACATACATGAATGAGCAGCACGCTATTTATATTATTAAGTTATTATTTTTTTAATTTTTTTATGTTGTTATTAATATTTTTCTAAATTGAATTACTTTTTTAAATTGTTTCTATTTTTATGTTTTATTTTGAAATATTTAATTTCTTTAAATTTGAATTTTTAAAATTTAATTTTTTTAAATTTTAATTTTTTTTAAACTTTAATTCTTTTAAAAATTTTTATTTTTGTTTTATTTTTTTAATTTTGATTTTCAATTTCATTTTCTTCAATTTTGTTCTCATTTTTTTCAAATTTTGTTTTCATTTCATCTTTTTTTACTTTTATTTTATTTTTTATTTATTTGTTTCATTCTTTTTATTTTTTTATTATTTTACATTTTTTTTTATTTTTTTTGATTTTTTTATTTTTTTTTTGTTTTTTTTTTATTTTTTTTTTTAATTTTTATTTTTTTAAATTTTTTAAAAATTTTTTAATTTTTATTTTTTTAAATTTTTTAAAAATTTTTTTATTTTATTAAACTTTTTTAAATTATTTTTCTTATTTTTTTAATTTTTTTTTCTTAATTTTTTTTAATTTTTGAAAATTCCGCTCACACGTAAGGTCGTGCATGCATGTGCATATTTATTTTATTTTTTTTTAATTTTTATGTTATAAATTTTTTTCTAAATTTATTTACTTTTGTTTTAGATTTTCAACTTTTTATTTTGAAATTTTTCATGTTTTAGCTTTTTTATTTTTTTTTTTAGTATTTTATTCCTTTTTTTTTTTTTTTTTTTTATTGTTTTTTGTTATTTGTTCTATTTATTATTTTTTAAGGTTTTTCTTTTTTATTTCATTTTTAATTTTTTTATTTCATTTATTTTTTCATTTCATTTTTATAAATTTTTTTATTTGGTTTTTTCTTTTACTTCATTTTTAATTTTTTTTAATTATATTTTTAAATTGTTTTTTTATTTAATTTTTGTTTTATTTTATTACTTTTTTATATTTATTTTCATGATTTTTTTATTTTACTTTGTTTTTTTTATTTTATATTATTTAATATTCCGCTCACACGAAAGGTCATGAATTTTTATTTTATCATTTTTTTGTTATTAATTTCTTCTTAATTTATTTAATTTATTTTATGTTTTTAATTTTAACTTTTTATTTAAATTTTTAATTTTTAAGTTCTAATTCAAATTTTAAATAATTTTTCGAATTTTTATTGTTATTTAAAAAATACAATTTTGTTTTTAAAATTTATGATTGTTCACATAATTTTAACTATTTAATTATATTTAAATTAATTTTTATATATTTTTCTAGTCTTATTTTTAGTTTTAATTTTATTATTTTATAATATTTAATTTAATTATTTTATAATATATTTCAAATTTAAATGTTTTCACTTGAATTTTTTAAATCTTTAGTTCATTTTTAATTTTTTGTAAAAATATAATATTTATATTTTTATATTTTTATATTTTTATATTTTTATATTTTAATATTTTTATATTTTTATATTTTTATATTTTTATATTTTTATATTTTAATATTTTTAAATTTTTATATTTTTATATTTTTATATTTTTATATTTTTATATTTTTATATTTTTATATTTTTATATTTTTATATTTTTATATTTTTATATTTTTATATTTTTATATTTTTATATTTTTATATTTTTATATTTTTATATTTTTATATTTTTATATTTTTATATTTTTATATTTTTATATTTTTATATTTTTATATTTTTATATTTTTATATTTTTATATTTTTATATTTTTAAATTTTTATATTTTTATATTTTTATATTTTTATATTTTTATATTTTTATATTTTTATATTTTTATATTTTTATATTTTTATATTTTTATATTTTTATATTTTTATATTTTTATATTTTTATATTTTTATATTTTTATATTTTTATATTTTTATATTTTTATATTTTTATATTTTTATATTTTTATATTTTTATATTTTTATATTTTTATATTTTTATATTTTTATATTTTTATATTTTTATATTTTTATATTTTTATATTTTTATATTTTTATATTTTTATATTTTTATATTTTTATATTTTTATATTTTTATATTTTTATATTTTTATATTTTTATATTTTTATATTTTTATATTTTTATATTTTTATATTTTTATATTTTTATATTTTTATATTTTTATATTTTTATATTTTTATATTTTTATATTTTAATATTTTAATATTTTTAAATTTTTATATTTTTATATTTTTATATTTTTATATTTTTATATTTTTATATTTTTATATTTTTATATTTTTATATTTTTATATTTTTATATTTTTATATTTTTATATTTTTATATTTTTATATTTTTATATTTTTATATTTTTATATTTTTATATTTTTATATTTTTATATTTTTATATTTTTATATTTTTATATTTTTATATTTTTATATTTTTATATTTTTATATTTTTATATTTTTATATTTTTATATTTTTATATTTTTATATTTTTATATTTTTATATTTTTATATTTTTATATTTTTATAATTTAATATTTTTAAATTTTTAAATTTTTAAATTTTTATATTTTTATATTTTTATATTTTTATATTTTTATATTTTTATATTTTTATATTTTTATATTTTTATATTTTTATATTTTTATATTTTTATATTTTTATATTTTTATATTTTTATATTTTTATATTTTTATATTTTTATATTTTTATATTTTTATATTTTTATATTTTTATATTTTTATATTTTTATATTTTTATATTTTTATATTTTTATATTTTTATATTTTTATATTTTTATATTTTTATATTTTTATATTTTTATATTTTTATATTTTTATATTTTTATATTTTTATATTTTTATATTTTTATATTTTTATATTTTTATATTTTTATATTTTTATATTTTTATATTTTTATATTTTTATATTTTTATATTTTTATATTTTTATATTTTTATATTTTTATATTTTTATATTTTTATATTTTTATATTTTTATATTTTTATATTTTTATATTTTTATATTTTTATATTTTTATATTTTTATATTTTTATATTTTTATATTTTTATATTTTTATATTTTTATATTTTGATATTTTTATATTTTGATATTTTTATATTTTTATATTTTTATATTTTTATATTTTTATATTTTTATATTTTTATATTTTTATATTTTTATATTTTTATATTTTTATATTTTTATATTTTTATATTTTTATATTTTTATATTTTTATATTTTTATATTTTTATATTTTTATATTTTTAAATTTTTATATTTTTATATTTTTATATTTTTATATTTTTATATTTTTATATTTTTATATTTTTATATTTTTATATTTTTATATTTTTATATTTTTATATTTTTATATTTTTATATTTTTATATTTTTATATTTTTATATTTTTATATTTTTATATTTTTATATTTTTATATTTTTATATTTTTAAATTTTTATATTTTTATATTTTTATATTTTTATATTTTTATATTTTTATATTTTTATATTTTTATATTTTTATATTTTTATATTTTTATATTTTTATATTTTTATATTTTTATATTTTTATATTTTTATATTTTTATATTTTTATATTTTTATATTTTTATATTTTTATATTTTTATATTTTTATATTTTTATATTTTTATATTTTTATATTTTTATATTTTTATATTTTTATATTTTTATATTTTTATATTTTTATATTTTTATATTTTTATATTTTTATATTTTTATATTTTTATATTTTTATATTTTTATATTTTTATATTTTTATATTTTTATATTTTTATATTTTTATATTTTTATATTTTTATATTTTTATATTTTTATATTTTTATATTTTTATATTTTTATATTTTTATATTTTTATATTTTTATATTTTTATATTTTTATATTTTTATATTTTTATATTTTTATATTTTTATATTTTTATATTTTTATATTTTTATATTTTTATATTTTTATATTTTTATATTTTTATATTTTTATATTTTTATATTTTAATATTTTAATATTTTAATATTTTTAAATTTTTATATTTTTATATTTTTATATTTTTATATTTTTATATTTTTATATTTTTATATTTTTATATTTTTATATTTTTATATTTTTATATTTTTATATTTTTATATTTTTATATTTTTATATTTTTATATTTTTATATTTTTATATTTTTATATTTTTATATTTTTATATTTTTATATTTTTATATTTTTATATTTTTATATTTTTATATTTTTATATTTTTATATTTTTATATTTTTATATTTTTATATTTTTATATTTTTATATTTTTATATTTTTATAATTTAATATTTTTAAATTTTTATATTTTTATATTTTTATATTTTTATATTTTTATATTTTTATATTTTTATATTTTTATATTTTTATATTTTTATATTTTTATATTTTTATATTTTTATATTTTTATATTTTTATATTTTTATATTTTAATATTTTTAAATTTTTAAATTTTTAAATTTTTAAATTTTTATATTTTTATATTTTTATATTTTTATATTTTTATATTTTTATATTTTTATATTTTTATATTTTTATATTTTTATATTTTTATATTTTTATATTTTTATATTTTTATATTTTTATATTTTTATATTTTTATATTTTTATATTTTTATATTTTTATATTTTTATATTTTTATATTTTTATATTTTTATATTTTTATATTTTTATATTTTTATATTTTTATATTTTTATATTTTTATATTTTTATATTTTTATATTTTTATATTTTTATATTTTTGTATTTTTATATTTTTATATTTTTATATTTTTATATTTTTATATTTTTATATTTTTATATTTTTATATTTTTATATTTTTATATTTTTATATTTTTATATTTTTATATTTTTATATTTTTATATTTTTATATTTTTATATTTTTATATTTTTATATTTTTATATTTTTATATTTTTATATTTTTATATTTTTATATTTTTATATTTTTATATTTTTATATTTTTATATTTTTATATTTTTATATTTTTATATTTTTATATTTTTATATTTTTATATTTTTATATTTTTATATTTTTATATTTTTATATTTTTATATTTTTATATTTTTATATTTTTATATTTTTATATTTTTATATTTTTATATTTTTATATTTTTATATTTTTATATTTTTATATTTTTATATTTTTATATTTTTATATTTTTATATTTTTATATTTTTATATTTTTATATTTTTATATTTTTATATTTTTATATTTTTATATTTTTATATTTTTATATTTTTATATTTTTATATTTTTATATTTTTATATTTTTATATTTTTATATTTTTATATTTTTATATTTTTATATTTTTATATTTTTATATTTTTATATTTTTATATTTTTATATTTTTATATTTTTATATTTTTATATTTTTATATTTTTATATTTTTATATTTTTATATTTTTATATTTTTATATTTTTATATTTTTATATTTTTATATTTTTATATTTTTATATTTTTATATTTTTATATTTTTATATTTTTATATTTTTATATTTTTATATTTTTATATTTTTATATTTTTATATTTTTATATTTTTATATTTTTATATTTTTATATTTTTATATTTTTATATTTTTATATTTTTATATTTTTATATTTTTATATTTTTATATTTTTATATTTTTATATTTTTATATTTTTATATTTTTATATTTTTATATTTTTATATTTTTATATTTTTATATTTTTATATTTTTATATTTTTATATTTTTATATTTTTATATTTTTATATTTTTATATTTTTATATTTTTATATTTTTATATTTTTATATTTTTATATTTTTATATTTTTATATTTTTATATTTTTATATTTTTATATTTTTATATTTTTATATTTTTATATTTTTATATTTTTATATTTTTATATTTTTATATTTTTATATTTTTATATTTTTATATTTTTATATTTTTATATTTTTATATTTTTATATTTTTATATTTTTATATTTTTATATTTTTATATTTTTATATTTTTATATTTTTATATTTTTATATTTTTATATTTTGATATTTTTATATTTTGATATTTTTATATTTTTATATTTTTATATAAAATTTTATATTATTTATTTTTAAAAATTTTTAAATTAAAAGAATATTTTTCTTCTGTTTTATTTTTAGCTTATTTAATTTATTTATTTAACTGTAACGAATGTAGGGTGTGCTTAAAACGTTCGAAATATTTTTATATTATGTGTTAATTGATTTAATTGAAATAACATGCAATGGAATGTGATGGGACGTCATCACTTGAATTACACGCTGTTCGGTGTTCTACACTGAACAAAAAAATCATCGCAGTAAAGAGTAGAGATATATAGGCCCAGCTACAACGAACAATGCCGGTCATTGTAACGACTTTTTTGTCTCTACACATTTATTCACACAATTTTATAATATAATGAAATACAAAGCAAGACAAGTTTTTGCCATAAAGGTTGAGAAGAAATTTATATGGAACAAAATTGTTTTTTTATAAATAATTTTTCATGGGAAAACATATGCAAATATTTTGTAAAAACAAATATTTTGATTGTTACAAGGCAGCAGACGATAACCGAGTAGGAGACTGCAGTGAGTGTGCATGCGTATGTGTTTGTGTGTATTTGGGAGTGTCTATCTTGCTCCATAAAACTGTTCGAAGCAACTGCAGATGTCCGGCTAGTCAGTTCTCAGTTTGTCTGTCTATCTGTGCGTTTGTTGATTGTCTGCTTTGACATACTTCAATTAATTAAGAAAATAAGTCAGGAAATGCACTCAGATTAATTTCCTTCTTGATGGTACTGAAGTCATCATCATATTTAAATTGAATGGAATTTTAACTATTTTTTGTGGGCTTATGTAGATTGAATGTCAGTTTAATTATTTTACGGAAGAGCTGTGTTGAGCTGAGCCACAAGCAAGACGGCTGCGAGAATAATATTTAAAAATTCGTTCTGAACGCATGCAGAAAAATTGATGAAAATTTATTGTTGATTCAATCAAAATTAATTGTTTTCAAGTTTAAAAAAATTGGCTCATAATATATTTTTTGCTTTTTATTGTTTTCATTATTTTTCCAAATTTTTTACAACAGAGTTTAAATTATGTCATAAATCAATGAATCAAACTTGTTTATTCAATTAAATTATTTCATCAATTAATCAATTTTAATTCAAGTGTAAATTTGCTTAAATCAATAACAATTTATTTTTGTTTTCACTCAATAGCTTTTTTTGATCAATTTATTTTGCATATGTTTATTTGTTTATTATTTTTTTTTTTTTTGTTTTTTTTAAGCAAATATTTTGAGCACTTGTAGATGATTGTTATTTTATATAAAAATGTTGCTAAAATGATAAAAAAAATTTTATATTACGATTGATAAAATAAATCAGAAATTTTGCCGAATTAAATAACATACTTGAGAAAATTTTTAAAATTATTTACAAATATTTGATTGAACTCAACAATTACTGTCCTTAAAAAATTGAACTCAGTTTACTTTAAAAAAGAAAAAAGTTGTTAAGTCACTGGATAGCTGTTTTGTTGACCGCTTCTCAAACGTATCAGCAGCATTAACTGATTTATGGTGGCCATTAAGTTCAGACGTACCACACCACAAATTTTCCTAAACCAAGGCAGAATCATATGTCCTGCCGTGCAAATGTTGTGTTTTTTCCATTTTTTACATATAAGTAGCTGACAATATTATATTTTCAAGTGCTTTGTTCAATTTACTTGCATAATTTTTATTTGTGTGAGTAACAAAAGTAACTTTTGTCAATATTTTTTTAAATTTTAAACATTTTTTTAAAAATTCTCGAATGCAAAAAGGGTGTATTATTTAGAGAAATCAACTTATTTTTTCGTATTTTCCTGTTTTTCTGTTTTGCTTCACGTAACGAAAACATATTTTTTTTTATAAATAAGCCAATCAAACAAAATTTTTCATAAGCATTGAAATAAGAAAGTATTGAAGTTGGATGAACGAGTTTTTTCTTCAGAGAAAATCTTCAATGAACCAACTCTATCTGAACTGCACATTAACTAAATGTCGAACATAGAAATTAACCGACTATGAAATATTTAAACAAACTGAGCTTAATTTAATTACACTTTCGTGTGTGTGCAAAATTAAATTTAGACGATTTTTCCAGGCAACACAATTCACAATTCGTGCATGATTTTAACGATGTTGAAATGATTTATTTTGTTTTAAATTTTTTTTTTTTTGTTTCCTAACAAAAAATGCTTAATATGCAAATTAACGAAGTTTCACTTGTCGAACGAAATGTGTGGTCAGATGAAGGGGGTTGAATAAATTATACAAAAATATGCATTGAACATAATTTTCGGTAGATAAAGAAATATTAACATTAAATTAAATAATGAAAAGTTAAAGCAACAAAAACAAAAATTAAATTGAACTGAGTTTAGAGCAATCAGAGAGATAGAGAAAAAAAATTATTACAAACCAAGCCAGAAGCAATCAGCGACAGTCAAAACAACAACAATATGCACACAACAAAATAAATAGTCAAAATAATGAATGCTTGAAGATGAGTTCAAGTGCATTCGTGCTGAAAATATGCCATAAGAAAGTTGTTGCAATCGTTATTGTTGTTGTTATTGAAGTTGTTGATGTGATGTTGGTGTTAACGTTTTAAGTGGCAAGCAACAGCAACTTACCTGAAAAAAGAGAAGAGAAATTATTAGTTTTTTGTTGTGTTCAAAGATAAGCTTAGAAAAAGCTTTGTGGTGAAAAAACAAACATAATTATAGCTCGTTGATTAGAGCAAAACATAAGTAAAAGCAATGAGTTGAATGCAAAAAATTGTAAAAATTTTGGTTCAAGCATTTTTTATGCAATGAAAATTAAATTAAATTCAATTAATTTCAGCTATTTTTGCACACAAAACTAATTTGTAAGCAATAGAAAAAATGCACGCAAGTTAAATGAAATTGTTTTAAAATCAAAAAAAAATTGTATTAAAAATAAATGATACTTAATAAAAATTAAATTAATATATATTTATATTTAACGAAATTGTGACATTAAACAAAATTGTGTTTCAATTTTTTTTATAATGATCTTGAAGTATATTTCAAATAATGCGAAGATTTGTAAAAATTAAGCAAAATTGTGTTTTTATCAAATGAAAGTTTGTTTAAATTCAAAAAACATGTAATTGTTGAAACATAATTTGTATAAAATTTTAATTTTATTTGATTTTTTGATTTAGATAATTTTGATATATTAAATGGAAATTAATTAAAATCAAACAACATTGTATTTGAACTAAACAAAATTGTTGTAACATGAAACGAAATTGTTTAAGAATGTTTTAATTTGTTCTCTATTAAACATAAGAAAATGCGAAATTGTAGTAAAAATAACCCAATATTGTGGTTAAACTAAATGAAACTCCACTTTAATCAAACGGAATTTCATTTGAATTTAATGAAATTGTTGTAAAATTCAACGAAATTGAGTTAAGAATATTTAACCCTTTCAATGGATTTGTCCATTATTTTGGACACATCAGAAAATGTTTAATACAGGTTTTTAACTTCAAATTCAACCTTTTCCATTTCAAATTAAACCTTTTCCAAATCAAATTAAACTTTTCCATTTCAAAAAAACTTTTTCCATTTCAAATAAAACTTTTTCCATTTAAATTAAACTTTTTCCATTTCAAAAAAAACTTTTTCCATTTCAAATTAAACTTTTTCCATTTCAAATTAAACCTCAGCCAAGAAAAAGATTTATTAAGATTTATATTATATAAGATTTAATCCCATCGAAGAAGTTTTTTCAAAAGTCAAGTTAATTGCGAGAAATGTGCTAGCTTTTCCTGATGCACGCCCTGATTTAAGGAACATTATCAAGGAATCTATAACGACTGTTACCTCCACAGATTGTTATATACCTTCAGCTGCTGCAGGGGTACCCTTGTCAATATTTACTTTAATAATTTATATATTTGCTTAAAATTTTGTACTTATCTTTAATTTTGTATTTTGTTGATATTTCTTGTAAATATTTTAAAAATTAAAACAAAACATTAAAAAAACTCATCTTCAAATTTCATTTATTATTCTATCATTTCTTTGGAGGTTTTATAAAAACCATGTCAGTTTTCAAGATATGTGTGGTGAAGTGAATGGAAAAGTTCTAAAAAGTGTTAGTGGTAAACATCGGTTGGATTTTGGATCACAGTGTTTTTTTTGTTTTTAACAAATGTAATAAAAACCATTTCTATTGAAAATGTGGTGTAAACTAGTGATATTAATTTTAATATATTTTATTCAAACAGCGATTTACACAAGAACTATGTAATACTTTTCGATTACATATTAATAATTTAATAAAAATCTAAAATAAATCTTTTTCTTGGCTGAGGTTTAATTTGAAATGGAAAAAGTTTAATTTGAAATGGAAAAAGTTTTTTTTGAAATGGAAAAAGTTTAATTTGAAATGGAAAAAGTTTTATTTGAAATGGAAAAAGTTTTTTTTGAAATGGAAAAGTTTAATTTGATTTGGAAAAGGTTTAATTTGAAATAGAAAAGGTTGAATTTGAAGTTAAAAACCTGTACTGTGTTCAAATTTTTAAATGTTATGGAAGAATATTGACTTTTTCTATTAAAAAATGAAAAAAATTTAATTAATTTTACCAGAATTGAGGTTAAATTCAATTAAACTACCTTTTAATGCAACGATATTTTATTTTAATTGAACAAAATTGTTGTAACTCTTGACGAAATTGTTTTACAATGTTTGAATTTGATGCTAATTGAATATAATAAAATGCGAAATTGTGATAAAAATAACCAAAATTATGTTAAAACTAAATGTTAAAACTCCATTAAAATTAAACGATTTTCTATTTGAATTTAACGAAATTGTTGTAAAGTTAACCGAAATTTAGTAAAAAATATTTAATGTTATTCTTAAATAATTTTGTCAATTATTTATTGCGAAATTGTTATAAAATTCATCACAATTGTGTTTAAATCAAATTAAACTGCCTTTAAATCAAACGATATTGTTATTGAATCAAACGAAATTTTTGTTAATTTAAAAAATTATGTTATCGAATTCTTTCTGAATGACATTTGTCATTTTAAATAATGCAAAACTTTAATAAAATTAGCAACAATCGTGTTTAAATCAAATGAAACTTCGTTTAAACCAAACGATATTGCATTTGAATCAAACGAAATTTTTTTAAATTTAAAAAAAATATAGTGTTTATATTATTAAATTTTTGTATAGAAGAGCATTATAATGTTGAATAATGCGAAATATTGACAAAATGAAACAGAATTATATATAAATTAAATAAAACTCAGAACGATATGAGCGATATGATAACGATTTGCAACGAAACGGTTGTAAAGTTAAAAGAAATTGTGTTAAGACTATTTCCTATTGATCTTCAATTGCATTGTATATTTGAATGTGGTTAAAGTAAATTAAATGTTATTAAAATCAGAAGACATTATATTTAAATTTAACAAATTGTTGTAAAATGAAACTTAATTGTGTGAAAATATTCATATTGTGGTAGCATAAAATTGAACTACTTTGAAATCAAACAATATTGTATTTAAATTTTACGAAATTATCGAAAAGTTAGACACACTTATGCTAAGATCATTTCATTTTTGTTCTGAATAACTAGATATTGTGAAAATTTAACCAGATTTGCAGTTAAATTAAACCAAACTACATTAAAATAAAATGAAATTGTATTTAAATGTAACAAAATTATTGTAAAGTTAAACAAAACGTCGTTTTTATTTGAAAAATTTACAAGAATTGTGCTTAAATTTAATAAAACTTCATTTTAATCAAACCAAATACTATTTGAATTTAACAAAATTGTTTTTAATTTAAACAAAATAGTGTTGAAATTTTTGGATTTTGATATTTAATAACACTGAAATTGTATAAAATGCGAAATTGAGATAAAATTTATTGAATTGTTATAAAATTTATCGAATTGTGGTTGAATTGAATGAAACTTCATTGAAGTCAAAAGATATTGATTTGCAACGAAATTATGTAAAAGATATATGAAACAAAAGTATTGTTAAGTTGAACGAAAATTTTTAATTTCTTTTTAAGTTATTTCATTTTGTTTTTTTTTTTTGTTTTGTTAATTAATTTTAATACACACTTAAAGTAAATTAGTTGAAACTCCATTCAAATCAAATGATTTTGTATTTAAATGTAACGAAGTGGTTGTTAAATAAGAAATTGTGTTAAGATTATTAAATGTGGATATTTAATAGCATTGTCAATTTAAATGGTTAAATTAAATGAAACTTTATTAAAATCAAACGATGTTATATTTGAATTTAACGATTTTGTTGTAAAATGGAACGAAATTATGTTGGAAACATTTACTTTTGCTTTTGATTAACTTTTCGATTCTGAATACTGCAACATTGTGCAAAATATCTGTGAAATCAAACAATATTGTATTTGAATTTAACAAAATTATTGTAAAGTTAGGCAAACTTATGTCAAGATCTTAAATTTTTTGTTTTGAATAACTGGAAATTGTAAAATTTTGTAAGCATATTTTTGTTTAAATTAAACAAAACTCAATTTAAATCAAATGAAATTATGTATATTTAAATATAACGAAATTTATTTTAAGTTTAAAAACTTTGTAACGATTTGATTAATTAACCAGAATTGTGTATAAATTAAATGAAACTTCATTGATATCAAATGAAATTATTTTTGAATTTAACAAAATTTTTGTTAATTTAAACAAAAATGGGTTTTTGTGGGAGATTTTTTTTTGTAATAATTTTTTTGAATAACATTGAAATTGTATATTATATGAAATTGTGATAAAATTTATCAAAATTTTCACATGTAACGAAGTTAGCTACTTTAAAAGTTAAACGAAGTTTTACTAAGCTTAAATCATTTTGTTTTTTCATATCATTGTAATTTTTAATAACTCACAATATTTACAAAATTAACCAAAATTTTAGTTAAATTAGACGAAACTTTATATGGATTAAATGACATTGTATTTAAATTTAACGAAATTGTTGTAAAGTTAAACAAAATTATATAAAGATTATTTAATATTGGTTTTGAATATACTTGAAATGTTTAAGAATTTTTAATAATGCCAAATTGTAACAAAATTTATGAGAGTTGTGGTTAAATTAAGTGAAACTACATTTAAATCAAACAATGGTGCATTTGAATTCAACGACATTTTTGTAAAGTTAATAAAAATTTGTTAAGATTATTTGAATTTGAGCTTGCATAACATTGACATTTTATATAATGCGAAATTGTGATAATATTAACCAAAATTGTGTTTGTTTCAAATAAAACGTAATTGAAATCAATCGCTATTCTGTTTGAATTTAACGAAGTTATTGTAAAACTAAAGAAATTGCGTTTGAATTAAAATAAGTTAATATGAAATCAAACGAATTGACTTTTGAAGTAAAGCTTTATGTAATTGAATTTAAACTTAACACTTAATATTTAAAATCAAACTAAAAACAAAAGTTTTTGTTTGCAAAAGACACATAATTTTAAAATGTGCCACTTAAAGAGCTATTTTAAAACAATTTAAGCATAAAACTGTTCTCCTTTGAACTAAAATTTACGGCTATGCGTTTTAAAACTTTTTGAACATGTTTGACAAGTAATAATAATTTAAATTGTTAATCAAATTTATGCTAAGAGTTTCCACACCTTACAACCTCATTCAAATGGCAGCGCAACAAGTTTTATGATACGCTTAGAAAAACTTTGAATGAAACACGTTAAATGCCAAATAAACTTGATTTAAAGCCGCCAACACTATGCAACGCTGTCGCACACAATACGATCTGTCGGTATGCTACGACTATGCGTCCGTCTATCTGTCTGTCCTGTCTGTGCTGTCTAGTTGTCCCCGTAATGAAGTTATTTTGGTTATGCTTGCTTGATTCGCATGCAATCAAATAAAATCTAAAGACAACAAAGCGCAACGACAAATAAAAAAAAAAAAAATTATGCCACAACACAGCGATGCCAAAGATATCAATGGCACGAACGAAACGAAACGAATTGAATTGAAATTGTTGCACAATCACAAAAATAGGCAAGCATTGATTGGTAACGTGGTGGGGTAAAAAAAAATCCATCAGAAGTTTCGGGTTTTTCTGCAGCTGTTGGGTAATTGTTGAAAAATCGCCATAAAGTGGTTTCAATTTCAAAATTTATTTTTGCATCAGGTGTACAACAAGAGTGCCAAAGGTATGAAAGGTGTGCAGCAAGAGGCGTAACGAATTTCATGTTTATATCTAAGCTTTTAATATTAATAACTGTTTAGTGCAGAATTGAGCCATGTCGTTGAAACCATGGGCGAGTTAAACGCGTCGGGTCAACATGTGCTTGAGAGTAAAAGCTCAAAGCACAGTTTATGCAAATTTGAGCACAAAAAGAACAAGGCAATAATGAGATAAGACAAGTTATTTTTAGAAAAAAATTTTTAAATTGCATTGAGATGGAAGGTGCAAAAAAAGTGTAAGTTCTCACTCAATTATATAGCTTTGTAACTGCCAAGCTATTGTATCAAAAAGGCTGAAATTTTAACACAACATATTTTGTAAACTTGCTAATAACATAGGCCATAAATAATTCAAATTGAAGAACTTTAAATAAATGCTACGTAGTTCTCTAACTTTCTAGCCATTGAGCGAAAAAAGCTCAAATTTGAAAACAATATATTTTTAAAACTTTCCAAGAACATAGGTTATTAATAAATCAAATTTAATAACTTTAAATGAATAAAACTTGCTGTTTAAATAATTAATAATAAAAGCAAAAAAGGAAACATGAATAAATTTACGCAGACATAGTCAAGTTTATAAAAAAGTTATGTAGTAGTCATAAATAAATGATTATCATCAAAAAATATACAAAAACTGTAACGCCAAAACAGTCAAAGAGAGGGTGGTGAGGCAGGAAATAACGTACCAATGAGCAGACATGAACCAAGAAAACGAAGCAACATTTAAATATTTATAATATTTATCGTATAAGAGAACCAAACAGCGTTATAACAGAGAACCAAAGCAAGCCGAATGGCCGGACGGAAATTGCATTTTCAATGCGTTTCATATAAAAAATAACCAAAGAGGAAGTCACAGCATTATTAAGGGAAGTGAAGGTCGGTTGGACCAGAGCATTAATAAAAGGGCCGTAGGAGAGAGAGAGGGAGTTGTATGGAAGCAAGCATATCCAACCAACACATTAGTTCATTCATGCAGTTTGATTAAAAAAAAAACAACCTTTATTTATAGCTAAAGTTTAACGCTGAACAATATAGAAGAATTTTATTTTTATCAGCCAAAGAGAGGAAGTCGATTACATTTAAATAAATTCAAGAACAAATAATGTATTGTTCAACATGAATATTAAAAGAAATAATAAAGAAATTTTTATAAGATGTAAGCAAAGCATGGAACAAAAAGAACTGTCAAAGGTATAAAAAAACAATAACAACAAAAAGCTAAAGAAGTGGGAAAATAGGCATAGAGCATAATAATGATAAATTAACTTGCTGTAAAATTTGTCACAAATTTATAAGTTTAAAAATGAGAGAGAGAGAGAGGAAAAAAATAGCCGGAAACTAATGACAGGAAACTACATATTAGAAAAAAGAACTTGTACTACAGTGTGGTGTTAAATTTTAAGTCATTGACGTTAGATTTTCTTTATAAAATTTCAAACACAGGTGGTTAGTCGTCATCAGATCTACGTTAATATTCTTCATGAAAAAAAAAAAATATAAAATTTTAATATATTAAAAATTCTGTTTCTTAGCTACACATTCCATGTCACGTCAAAATCATTTGATATGAATTTATTCGTTGTATGTCATACTTTGATAATTTTAACTCGCAATAAACAATGTGTGGCGCCGCGATAAGGAGACTGCTGCTGCTATTGCTAATGGGCGGGACCAGAGTGCAAACTTTACATTATTTTTCTTTTATATTTATAAATATATGAAATATTTCAAGACTCGCTTGTAAGTTAAAATAAGAATTTGTAATCGACAAACTGCTCGTTTCACTAGAAATTCATGTGTTGTCATTTCAAAAAAGCCACAACAACATGTTGCGAAACAGACACAACAACTAAAACTGATTAAATATGTATTTACAATTGAACAAAAAAAAAATATTTATAAAATTAAAAAAAAAATAAGGCTAAAGTGCAATTGAGAGTGTGTAAAAATAGACATTAACTGCTCTTGGCTGGCGTTGAGAAAAATAAAAACACTCAAGCATCAAAAACATTTAATCTAATATATGCACAAGTGTTCGCGGAAATGATGCAGTTAGTTTAAGAAAATTTTTAAACAAAAGCGTATAACTGCAAATAGTATGCTCTAGAGAAGCTTTCAATATCAAGGTTGTACAAGGCAATAACGGCAAATTTTAATGGCAGAAACTCATTTTTAAGTGCTTAACAATTTGCAATTTAGTCGTTATGGAGATAAGAATATGCATAAGTAACGACTGTATAATTATATAAGAACATTCTTAAAACGTTTCGGATATCTTTTCAGTAGATAAACATAGAGAATAAAAAATAAACAAAAAAAATGTAGTTAAATCAAATAAAAAAGGTGTTGAATCAAATAAAAAAACTTAAAATTTAAATAATTTCATTCTTTTTTTCATAAGAAAGCTGAAATTTATAGAATGGAACATAAAAATATTTGATTTAACTACGTTGATATTTAAGTGTTTGTTACCAAAACGTAGTTAATTTAAATACTCAGAAATACTCAAGTATTCAGATTAAAAACTTTGATATTTAATTTAACAATGATTACAATTAAATTTAAACAATTTTTGGTTTGAATTAACACTTTGACACGCCCAAGAGCCCCGATTTTTATCAAAATAAAATATGTGCAAAAAATTGTGTGTAAACATGTTAGCTTAAGGGGGGACATGAAATTGGCCGTTTTTTTAAATCGACTTTTTTATAATTTTGTATTTTAGTAAATATTCTTAAGATTTTAAGAAAACAATGGAAAAATTTCTACTGATTCAAAAGTTACAGCCGGATTAGTGAGAGCGTATTTTTATTTTTCTTTTAATTTTTTTCTTTGTTCAGAAACTTTGAACGCGTTTATCTAGAAACCATGTTTTTCATACTAGTTGCGGCACTGCGGGTTCATTTTTTGACGAAATTTTTTTTTTATTTTTATAAACTTGATTCGCTATCGTATGACACGAGCTTTTTTTACTTTTTTATGAATTTTTAAAGTCAATATTTTTTCCGAAAAAACACTTTCAAATTTGGAACATCACCAAAAATTGAAAAAAAATTTTTTAAAAAGCCCCTGTCATACGATAACCAATTTTGTTCAGATTAAAAAGTCATTTTTTTTCCAGATCGGACAATTTTTGAGACTCCCAGCGCTGCAACCATGAGGCCCCTTTTTTTTCTCCGCCGCCAGTTCGGAGAACTTTTTTTTAATTTCTTTTCTTGTAATTGGTTTAATTTTCTACAATAATAAAAAAATTTTGGAAAAATATTTGTTTTTGACTGAGTTATGAATTTTTAAAAAAGGTCTGTTTTCTATGCCGCGAATGTAATGTCCACCCTTAACACTATTTCCAACGCAAATTAAAAAAAAATATGTTTTGAGAAGTTATTGGGAAAAAGTTTTTTGGATCTTAAAGAAACATTGAGCAAAACATATAGGTGATGAGGATGTAATCGGTTGAAACATCATAACATCATTAACAATATATATTTCTGCAGCAGCATATACTTTTTATGGGCTTGGGAGGACCTATAGGACATATACCGATATTTCATATTGCAAAAACTTGTACTTATTTCATTTTCCCAAAAAATATAACAATTTGTTATAATTATAACATATTTGCAAATATTTTTATTTTTTTACTAAAGTAAATGGCTTTCCGACTGCAGTAATTTAAATTTCATGGTTTTCATAGGTTGTTATTAGCAACATGAGAGGCTTTTTTAATGGTTGTGTCTAAATAGATACAGTGGGCATTTAAAGGTTAAATTTGAATACATATTTTTTATATTTAAAATTCGTTAAAAAATAACGTCACTCGACGTTATTTTAAAATCTATCAGAGATCTTACATATATAAGCAAAATAACATTAAAAATCTACGTTTACAAACCTCTATGAATACCCATAACTTTATATCTACACGGTTAAAAATCTTGGACTAAATTTTACTCAATTCTGCACTGTAAATATGACGTCACCGAATTTGTATTAAAATTAAAACCACGTGAAATACTAAAACTATTTTAAAGTCGCACATGAGTTAAACTTTAATGAGTTTAAAATTTAAACAACGTCATATACTTAAACTTATTGTTAGTCACGCATGGGTTTAAAATTTAAAATCCTATCGGTGTGCTTTTAAAATTTCGTAATCATTAAAGTACACAATTAGCACGCGCAAAAAAAATGTTATTCCGTGTCTCACTTGGTCAAGCGATTGTCGATTTGATATGATGAATAGAGTGGCTCTGGTTCGCTCCTCAAACCAGACCCTTTTAATGTTTTTTTTGTTGTTATTTTTTTGTTATTAAAATCATATCTTATTCATAATTTAATGTAAAAATTGCATTATGCAACATTTTTTGCCACATTCTGGGATTGAACCGGACTGTGACAACCATCGCATTAGAAACGCGAGCTCTAACCTCAGACTTATCTGTTGCTTACTAGATCAAGGATGTAAACAGAGCACAAAATACAGCTGTTATTAACTTTTAGTTATTTTATATTTAATTTTAAAGCTTCGATACTAAAATTCACATTTTATTCCGAATGTATTATATTTAAGTACAGTCTTGACTAAAAAAATATGTCTAGTATTTTGAAAAGTCTCAACTCTAATAAAAAATGAAATGCATAAAATCAGTCATTGGTTTACAAATTATTCCAAGATTTTTAACCGTGTAGTTCTAGAAAGTTTTATAGTTTAAATTTCATTATAAAATTCTGTTTTCTGTGTAAAAAATTCTGTTTTCCGTATAAAGCGTTATAGCAGTATTTTATAAAAAAATCAAATAAACACTTTGCATATTATTAGATGTTGTAGCAAGTAAAATACATTTTTGCATAAAAAATAAATAATTTTTGGCACTGCTTGTAATTACGTTATATGCCGGAATTGTAAACATGTGAAGAAAATTATTTTTTATGTAATTTAAATTGAAAATTAGAAGAACAGAATTTAATTTTTGCATAAAAAAATAAAAAATTAGAATTCGATGGCACTGTTTGTAATCACGTTATATGCCGGAATTGCAGACACGTGCAAAAAATAATTTAATAAAAAAAAATTTGAGGAACAGTATACAATTTTTGAATACAAAATATAAAAATTACGAGATTTATGCACTGTTTATAATTCCGTTATATGCCGGAATTGAAAACGTGTGATGAAAATTTTTTTTAAATAAAAATCTAAATTAGAGGAACAAACTGTAATTTTTGCAAATTAAGCAGGAATAGAAAATTGGAAGTTGTTGGCACTATTTGTAATTCCGTTATATGCCGGAATTGTAAATATGCAAAGAACATTATTTTGTATCAATGAAAAATCCAAAATTAGGGGAACAAAATGTAATTATTGCTTAAAAAAAAAAATAAAAAATGACAAGTTTGTGTCAGTGTTTGCAATTATGTAATATGCCAGAATATTAAGTATGTGCAGAAAAATTTTTTAATACTATAAAAATCAAAAAAGTTGGAGTATATACAGACATAAAAACATAAAACATTTGCATACAGACATAAAAAATTACAGGTTTTTTTCACTGTTTGTAATTCCGTTATACGCCGGATTTATAAGCATGTGAAGAAAATTATTTTTATGCTGCAAAAATCAAAAATTAGAGGAACGCAGTTATTTTGGCACAAAAAAAAAATTTAAAGTTGTTGGCAGAATTATAAACATATGAACAAAATAATTTTTTATTCAATACAAATCAAAATAAAAGCGAAAAAATATAATTTGTACATACAAAATATAATATGATAGGTTTTTTGGCACTGTTTGCAATTCCGGTATATGCCGGATTTGTAAGCATGTGAAGAAAAGTATTTTTTATTAATGAAAAATCCAAAATTAAGGGAACAAAATGTGATTTTTGCAAACAAAACATCATCAATTTAAAGTTTCTGTTCCTGTTTGTAATTACGTTATATGCCGGAATTGTAAATATGTAAAGAACATTATTTTTTATTAATGAAACACCCAAAATTAAGGAAACAAAGTGATTTTTGAGTAAAAAATAAAAAACTACAGGTTTTCTGGCTCTGTTCGTAATTCCGTTACATGCCGGAATTGAAACCAAGTGAAGAAAATTATTTTTTATGAAATAAAAATCAAAAATTAGATGAAAAAAATGTAATTTTTTCATACAAAAATAAAAAATTACTAGTTTTGTACTGTTTATAATTCCGTTATATGCCGGAATTGTAAACATGTGCAGAAAATTACTTTTCAAAAATTTTGAATCGAAAATTAGCGGAGTAAAATGTAATTTTTACACACATAAATAAAAAAATTGACAACTTTTTGGCACTGTTTGTTATTCCGTGACATAGCAAATTATAAAAATGTGAAGAAATTTATTTTTTATAAAGAAAAGTTTTAAATTCTTCATTACAAAATGTTATTTTTTGCAGAAAAAATCAAAAATTTCAAAATTGTGCCACAGTTTATAATTCCGTTATATGCCGGAATTGTAAACATGCGAAGTATATTATTTTTAAAAAATGAAAATAAGAAGTTACGGCAATAAACAGTCAGGTTGTCATAAAAAATCATATAAACCACAAGTTTGTGGTGCGGTTTGTTATTGCGTTATATACCGGAATTAAAAACATGTAAAGAAAAATTCAAACCTTTTACCATGCATTTGAAATAGCCTCCTTTTTTGAGACTTAAGTAAATTTCATGCAAGAATTCCGTTTTTTATAATATAATGCATGAAAATAATTTTAAAGCACAGTTCTTGGTATGGCGTGGTATGCCACATTTTATAATAAAAAAAATGTGACATTTTATTTTGGCAACTAGTACATTTTTGCTGTTTCTTAGGTAAGATCTTCCAAAAATTGTATTGATATAAATTAGAAAGTTATTATTTCAGAATGAATAAAAATCTCCCATGAAGATATCACCAAAAAAGTGACGAAACGTCGGGAAAGAATTGCATTTTTTATTTTCATAAAAAATTCCAATAAAAAATACAGGCCATTAACCTCCAAAAGTACACATTTAAGCATTAAAAAATGGCACACAAAAAACGTATAAAAGAAATTATTTAAATTTAAGAGAAATATCACTATCTAAAATATTATTGTCCAAGGGAGAGTTTTTTTATTACGTTACACCTCACATGCCCTCTATAAACACTCATGGATACCTAAATTTTTTTAATTTGAAGGCTTCACTTGGCGTTTTTAATTACGTTATATGCTGGAATTAAAATCGAAACGCATATTTTATGAATAACTTATTGACATCGTTAAGTGAAGTCTTTCTGAGTCAGTTTTCAATTACGTTATATGCCGGAATTAAAATTACAAGAAATTTTTTTGAAAAGATCTTGTTTACACTGTAAAGTGAAGTTTTTCTGAGCAGGTTTTCAATTACGTCATATACCGGAATTAAAATCACAAAGAATATTTAAAAACAACTTGGCTACAACATAAAGTGAGGTTCTCTAAGTTAGTTTTTAATAACTGTGTATGCCGAAATTAACCTCACAAGGAATTTTTTTCAATATAACGTGTTTACATCATAAAGTGTAGTTTTTCTAAATCAGTTTTCAAGTACATTATATGCCGGAATTAAAATCACAAGGAATTTTTTAAAAATAACTTGCCAACATCATAAAGTGAAGTTTTCCTGAGCCTGTTTTCAATTGCGTTATATGCCGGAATTAAAACACAACTCGAAAATTGTATGTTTTCAATAATGGTTCAAGTAAATAATATGTTTGGTTGTTTATAATAATTAAAAGTTCGATAACAACATTATGAAACTCATCTTACGACATGAATTACTTGTGTCTCGACAGTACTGCTGTGACCTCTATAGTCCTCGTGGGAAGAGTAAATTCAATAGCATGTTGCAATACCAGGGAACTGCATATGATTACTTTAGAGTGTATCAGTTGGTTTCTTGCATAACATCATGTACTTATGAAAAGCTTTATTTGTCCCGCTTAAGCTGCTCAAAAGCATTTCCTGGTAATTTATGCAGTTACAAACGTTTTATGCAGTTATTATTTAAAGAAAAAAAAAATATTATAGGTGTTGCGCTTGCGCTGTTAAAGTAATGTTGCTGGCTGTTTTAAGCTGTTTTTTTTTATTGTCTACAATTAAAAAAAGTGGTTCGAGTGACATAATTTAAGCAATATTAACTCTAACGTTTTCAAAGACGAAAAAAAAGGCAGCTAAACGTTGCATAATATTTACTTAACAAACAAAAAATTAAACTGCTAAATGGAAACCATGTTAGACGGAAACGCATTTATGACAAATTTTACAGGCTAACAAACGCTGAGCGGCATGCTTAAATCAAGTGTTGCTTGTTATTGCAAATCGCTTGAAAAAAAGCTACATTGTTTTAAGTATTTTTGCATTTGAAAGGCGTCATAAATATATCAACAGAATGTAGATATCAGATTCATAAAAAAAAAAAAAAAATTACAAAAATTAAGACACAATAGCAGATACAACTAAATATAGCTCAAATATTTTTGCATTAACTTCAAATAAACTAACTTTTTGTTTGGTTTTATCTGATATTTTTGACTTTTTTTTATTTTTTTTATCTACCTTTATTAAAATGCTTTAAACGTTAACTAGTTTAAAGACATAAAAATTAATTTTATTTCTTTGCTTTTGAATTCTTTTGTTTGCTTGTTTGTTGTTGTTCGTTGTGATTTTTATTATGGCCACATTTTTGCCATTCACTTTAGCATGGCAGCATGGCAATTTGTATTTCTCCCCACCTGTTTGTTATCTAATAGCGAAGAAACCGGAAATTAAAGAAAAATTCAAAATAGTTGGCAACAATGATTTAATAAATAAAAATTTTAAACTGATGGGAATAAAATATAAACAATGAGATTTTAATTAAAAGCTGTTTAAAATAATTTGGCACCATAAAGAATACTAATTTTGAAAAATTTGTATTAAAAAATAGTATAAGTAAAAAATTTATAAAAAATATTTTAAATGAGTGCTTAACTAAGTCTTATAAATCAAAAATTATGTATTTATAACACAGTTTGTAATTACGGCATATGCCGTAATCAAAAACATATACAAAAAATGTTACAAAAACGTAACTAATTGCTTTTAACTTGTTTTATAGCTCATAAAATTCCACTTTATTCGCCTAGTTTGTGATTACGGCATATGCCGCAATTATAAACACATGCAAAAGATGTAAGAAAATCTACTCTTAGTGCTAATAATTTATTTACTATCCATAAAATTTAGGTAACTTCATACTCATGAACTTATAAATCATAAATTATGTACTCATAACACAGTTTTTAATTACGGCATATCCCGCAATCAAAAACACATGCATAAAATATTACAAAAATTTATCTTATTGCTAATAACTTATTTTGTCGCGCATAAAATGCAAGTTTATGCGCATAGTTTTTGATTACGGCATATACCGTAATTATAAACACATACAAAAGATGCGAGAAAAATTTCTCTTATTGCTTATAACTTAGTTTAATTTAGTTTACCTTCAAATTCAAGTTTATTAAAAATTATAAGCTTTTAAATCATCAATTTAATATTAACTGCACAGCTTGCATTTACGGCATATGCCGTAATTATAAACACATTCAAAAAATGTCAGAAAAACTCTTCACTTAATGCTTATAACTTATTTTACTACACATAAAAGTTAAGTTACTTCAAACTTATAATCTTATAAATCATAAATTATATATTTACTGCACAGTTTGTGCATGCGGCATATGCCGTAATTATAAACACATGAAAACGATGTAGGAAAATGTTCTCTTATTGCTTATAACTTATTTTACTACCCATAAAATTCAAGTAAATTCAATATTATAAACTTATGAATTATAAATTTACAACACAGTTTGTAATTACGGCATATACCGTAATTATAAACACATGCCAAAAATGTTAAAAAACTTATATTGTTGCTCATAACTTATTTTGTTGTTCATAAAATTCAAGTTTATTCACCTTGTTTTTTATTACGGCATATGCCGTAATTAAAAACACATTCAAAAAGTGTTACAAAAACATATATGATTGCTTTTGACTTATTTTATTGCTCGCAAAATTAAATTTATTCATTATTATAAGCTTATAAATCATATATGACATATTTAAGGCACAGTTTGTAAATACGGCATATGCCGTAATTAGAAACACATGCCAAAAATGTTAAAAAAACTTATATTATTGCTCATAACTTATTTTGTTGTTCATAAAATACAAGTTTATGCACATAGTTTCTGATTACGTCATATACCGGAATTATAAACACATACAAAAAATGTATGTAAATATTGTCTTCATGCTTATAAGTTATTTTACTACCCACAAAATTAAATTTCTTTGAAATTATAAATTTATAAATCATAAATTATATATAAATTGCGCAGTTTGTATTTACGGCATATGCCGTAGTTAGAAACACATGCCAAAAATGTTAAAAAAACTTATATTGTTGCTCATAACTTATTTTGTTGTTCATAAAATTCAAGTTTATTCACCTTGTTTTTTATTACGGCATATGCCGTAATTAAAAACACATTCAAAAAGTGTTACAAAAACATATACATATGATTGCTTTTAACTTATTTTATTGCTCGCAAAATTAAATTTATTCATTATTATAAACTTATAAATCATATATGACATATTTAAGGCACAGTTTGTAAATACGGCATATGCCGTAATTAGAAACACATGCCAAAAATGTTAAAAAAACTTATATTATTGCTCATAACTTATTTTGTTGTTCATAAAATACAAGTTTATGCACATAGTTTCTGATTACGTCATATACCGGAATTATAAACACATACAAAAAATGTATGTAAATATTGTCTTCATGCTTATAAGTTATTTTACTACCCACAAAATTAAATTTCTTTGAAATTATAAATTTATAAATCATAAATTATATATAAATTGCGCAGTTTGTTTTTACGGCATATACCGTAATTATAAACACATATTACATATGTTACAAAAACTGATTTTATTGCTCATAACTTATTTTGTTGTTCATAAAATACAAGTTTATGCACATAGTTTCTGATTACGGCATATACCGTAATTAGAAACACATGCAAAAAATGTATGAAAAATTTTATCTTATTGCTTATAACTTATTTTACTACCCACAAAATTAAGTGGGTAAATAAACGTATAAATCATAAATTTTATATAAATTGCGCAGTTTGTATTTACGGCATATGCCGTAATTAGAAACACATGCCAAAAATGTTAAAAAAACTTATATTGTTGCTCATAACTTATTTTGTTGTTCATAAAATTCAAGTTTATTCACCTTGTTTTTTATTACGGCATATGCCGTAATTAAAAACACATTCAAAAAGTGTTACAAAAACATATATGATTGCTTTTGACTTATTTTATTGGTCGCAAAATTAAATTTATTCATTATTATAAGCTTATAAATCATATATGACATATTTAGGGCACAGTTTGTAAATACGGCATATGCCGTAATTAGAAACACATGCCAAAAATGTTAAAAAAACTCATATTATTGCTCATAACTTATTATGTTGTTCATAAAATTCAAGTTTATTCACCTAGTTTTTGATTACGGCATATGCCGCAATTAAAAACACTACCAGAAAGTAGTACATTATCTTTTTTTCGTTTTTTTAACATATACTACCACTGTTTCCAAACTTTTGCTGTCCTAAAACGCAGTCTGGCGAAAAATAACATATCAGTTACACACAAAACATTGCTTCTTCTGACGTCAGTAGAAACCCACGTATTCGCAGATACATGCTGCCACCATTAACAAAAAACAAAAAAAAAAGAAGAAAGCACTTGAAAGTCTTTCATTAAACTAAAGTTCACTCAAGTATACTCAATTTTATGAGAGAAATCTTTAAATATTAACAGGCAAGCTTTTGTGGCAGCTTTCATAAAATTCGTTTCGTCGAAAAGTTAAACAAAAACACAATTTGAAGCAGCAATAATTTGAATTTCATCTAAACAACACGCTTAAAAAAAATACATAAATTAAATTCGCCTTGAACTTGAGGACTAAAAATACACAAAAAAATTGGAAAAAATATAGCAAACATAAAATAAAATAAAATAAAGCAACATTCATACAAAATAGCGTTAGTGAAAAAAAAAAAACATTTAACCGCACGCTGATATAAGAGGCAGCCAAAACAAATAAACAGTAACATATAGACAAAAATTCCTACAGCGCGCTATTTTTCAAGCTTAAAACATCAACACTAAAAAGCAACATAAAATTAAAAGCTAAAAAAGACGACTTAAAAAGTCAACAAAATATAAAAATTGAACACAACACAATCAACTTATTGTATCTTTAACTAAGTATCTTTAGTTGCTTGCCAACAACACGCAGGCCTCTTGTCACTAAAGCGTAGCTAAAAAGCTTTGCAGCAACTTTCTAGCAAAGCATCGTTGCGCTCGCAAGTATCTTTAGCATATGGCAAGCGTATCTATGCAGCTGTAAGCTTAAAATTTCATTGGTTTTTTTTTTTCAACTAAAGCCATGAGGAATTTCATAAATTTATGAATCATTTATCATTTTTAAAAATTCCTTAAGTAAGAAAAAAAGGCAATTTAGACAAAGTTAAAGTTGTAAATTAGTTACGGGTGTGACGACTAAGCAGCTGGCTGGCTGGTTTACTAGCTGACTATATGACTTTATAGTAGCATAAGTTCCAACTGGCATTAACTATGAAAAAAAATTTGTTCACATATTTATCTGCTGCCTTTGTATATTTATATATACATAAGTGTGTGTGTTTAGCTCATCTCCCCCGTACTGTGGCTTATTAAAAAATTTGTTTATTTTCTATGTCTTCTGCGCTTTGACAGCGAGTGGAAACACAAAAAAAAAAAAAAATATGTATGTCAATGTGTGCGCTTTTGTTCCATTTCCCATGAAAACGACTGAAAAATCTGCGCCATCTGAAGAAGCTACCACGCTAGTCACAACATCTGAAGCAGCTAAAATATTTTCAAATTTTGTTAGAAACTCGAACAGCGGCGGATGGAATACTTCAACGGCTGCTGTGTTTGCTAGCACAAGTTGCTTCAAAGGTTTTTCTCTGACGTTTGCTTGTTTTTTTTTCCCCCTCCCCCTGGCTAAAGTGGCTTGCGAAAAATGCAAATCAGCTGTGAAAATACTTTTTACTTTGTCAAGATGCAGCTATAGATAGATAGATACATGCAATTATTTTATGCACAAGTATGAACATTTGCATACTTGCTGCTGCTGGGTAAGTTTTAACTACTTGAGTTTCTTATTTATTTCTAGTTAATTTTTTTTTTTAAATAAATAATGAATGTTTATAGGCTGAAATTTCACTGAATGTAGCGGAGAAACAACTTTTGGTTAACTTAAATAACAAATTGATAAGACCTTTTACTGCTGCTATAAATAGTTACTAGCTCTTATCTACACTTGTTGTTGAGACGCCTCAGATAGCAGTCTATGTTTGCTTAAACAGTCTGTTATTTTGTTTAAAATAGTATATTTAAATCAGTTCAGAAACAGTGTAATAATCTAACTTAGAAACTAAATACACAAATTTTGCTGCTCTGAGTAATAAAATCGCCCAAACTAAATGAATATGTAGTTAAATCATATGAATTTGTAGTTAAATCTAATGAATTTGTAATTAAATCAAATGAATTTATAGTTAAATCAAATGAATTTGTAGTTAAATCTAATGCATTTGTAATTTAATCAAATGAATTTATAGTAAAATCAAATGAATATGTAGTTATATATAATGAATTTGTTATTTAATCAAAAGAATTTGTAGTCAAATCAAAATGATTTGTAGTTAAGTCAAATGAATTTGTAGTTAAATCTAATGCATTTGTAATTAAATCAAATGAATTTATAGTAAAATCAAATGAGTTTGCAGTTAAATGAATTAGTAGTTGAACTAAATGAACTTGTAGTTATATATAATGAATTTGTAATTTAAACAAATCAATTTGTAGCTAAACCAAATGAATTCTTAGTTAAGCCAAATGAATTTGTTATTAAATCAAATGAGTTTATAGTTAAATCAAATGAATTCTTAGATAAACCAAATTAATTTATAGTTAAATCAAATGAATTTATAGTTAAATCAAATGAATTTGTAGTTAATGCTTTGTGGAATTGATGTAGAATTTGTGGTCAAACCAAATGAATTTGTAGTTTAATCAAATGAATTCATAATTTAATCAAATAAATTTTTAATTAAATCAAATGAATTTGTAGTTAAATCAAATCAATATGTAATTAAATCAAATGAATTTTATGGTTAAATCAAATTAATTTGTAGTTAAATCAAATGAATTTATAGTTAAATCAAATGAATTTGTAGTTATATGTAATGAATTTGTTCTTTAATCAAATGAATTTGTAGTCAAATCAAAAGGATTTGTAGTTAAATCAAATGAATTCGCAGTTAAATCTAATGAATTTGTAATCAAGTCAAATGAATTTGTAGTTAAGTCAAATTCGTTTGCAGTTGAACCAAATGAATTTGTTGTTAAATCAAATGGAATTGTAGTTAAATCAAATGAATTTGTAGTTGAATCAAATGAATCTGTAGTTTAATAAAATGAATTTGTAGTTGAATCAAATAATTTGTAGTTAAATCAAAACGAATTTGTAGTTATGGTTGGATATAACATTCGCGGCAAAGAAAACAGACCTTGTTTTAAAAATTCATAACTCAGTCAAAAACAAACATTTTTCCGAAATTTTTATTATTATTGTAGAGAATTGAACAAATTACAAGAAAAAAAAATATATTTTTCACTCCAACATGGTTTTATAGAGCTCCAAACTGGCGGCAGAAAAAAAAAACGAGGCCCCGTAGTTGCAGCGCTGGGAGTTGCAAAAATTGTCCGATTTGGAAAAAAACTGACTTTTTTAAATCTTAACAAAATTGGTTATCGTATAACAAAGAGCTTTATTAAATTTTTTGTTCAATATTTGGTGATGTACCAAATTTGAAAGTGTGTTTTTTCGAAAAAAATATTGACTTTGAAAATTCATAAAAAATCGAAAAAAGTTTAGAAAAAGCTCGTGTCATACGAAAGCGAATCAAGTTTAAAAAAATACAAAAAAAAAATTTCGTCAAAAAATGAACCCGCTAGTGCCGCAACCAGTACGAAAAAGATGGTTTCGAGATAAACGCGTACAAAGTTTGTGAACAAAGAAAAAAAATGGTGAAAATTAAAAATACGCTCTCACTAATCCGGCTTAAATCTTAAGAATATTTACTAATATACAAAATTATGAAAAAAAGTCGATTTAAAAAACGGCCAATGTCATGTCCCCCTTAAATTATAAATACATATAAGAATTGTACGTTTTTACAAGCAGTTTTTAATTTCGTTATATGCCGCAATAAGAAACATGACTGAACAATTTTCGATTTGCCAAAAAATCCCACATTTGCAAATTAGGATAAAAATTTTGTAAAATAATCACCGATAATATTTCAAAAACAACAAAAAGAATTCATAGATATCTTAAATTAATCAAAAATTTTCGTTTTTTTCACTGTTTTTAATTGCGTTATATGCGGTAATAATAAACACAATTGAATTTAAGCAAATATGTGATCAACGCCAAAGTTAATTAAACAAACAGTTTTTAATTGCGTTGTATGCCGTATTAATAAACACAACTGAAAAATATTGCGTACAACTATATAAAGAATCCTCAAATTCAAAAAACACTAACAGCTTTCAAAACATCTTAAGTTTGTAAAAAATTTTAGTTTTAACACTGTGTTTTCAATTATGTTATATGCCGTAATAGTAGACACAACTGAAAAATTGGATAAGATCATCCCCTATAATCAAAATTTTTACTCCGGATCTTACAAGCATCTTCAACTGAATACAAATTATAGATTTTATATGCTGTTTTTAATTGCGTCATATGCCGTAATTAAAAACACAACTGACAATTTGAATATTTGACAAAATTAATCATAAAATATTAAACAAAAATTAAAAAGAACGGTATTCAAGCATATTATAGCACTAATGATCTTATTTTACGAAATACACATCGTTAGTTAATGCCATATCCGATAAAAAGGTAATTGAAGGACTATATTTGACACAAAATTTAAAGTTCTCTTCTATGGCCCGAAGTATGAGTTCTCTAAAAACATCAATATTCTATAACAATTTCTTAATTAAACTTTTCCCAAACTAATTTGTCAACAAGAAATGATCTCATGTTTCAAGTACTTGTTCCCAATTAAATCTTTACAGATACTCCCCCCCCTTACACTCTTCAAAAACCTTGCTTTATTTCTGAGCAGCACTTAATTCATCTATTGTTGTAAATTTGTAGTGCTTAAAGCGTACAAAGTGATGATTATTATGTCAAAGGTGCGTGCACCTTGAAACACCTTGTTGCTGCTACTTCTATTTCCTGGCCAGTTAGTTCATCATCATCAATTTATCATCAGTTCAAGAGTCTAACGAAACCTCATCGTTGTCGTGTTGTTGTCGTCGTTAATGTGTTTTATTGTGGAAGTCATTAAAACGTACAAAAAACCAATTCAAATCTTATTCAAGCTATATCAAAATAAAAATAAATAACAGAATATAGTACATAGAATAAATCAAATAAAATAGCAAACACTACTCGGAAGTGGAACCGGGTGCTGCCAACAACTTATTCTGTTATCAACAAAACGCGTGCCAACAACAGCGACAGCAACAACCGACAAAAATGCGGAACATTACCGCTAACGCTGAGGAAACGTGAAAAGTGATAAATATTTCGAATGTGCAGCACGTTTACGCTTGTTAATGAGTTTCTATTGAAATTAAAAAAAAGACAAAAAAAAAAAAAGTTGAAACAACAATTTTGGAACTAAAACTGATTTTAATTCGCATGATAACTGTGTTTTCCGGAATTAGATGCTTTTTAAAAGCACTTGAACTAGCACTTTCGGCCAAAGCCAAAAATTTTACTCAATAATTTTTGCGAATCATTTCATTCAGAAAAATAAGAGCTGATCTAGCCGACAGTACAAGTTTAATTGTGTGTTTATTTAAAATAAATGCGATAAATGTTAGGTTAAAGATATTGTTAAAGGGGGAGGGTAAATAGATTCGATTTTCGGTCCCCTCATATTTGGCAAAAAAAAAAATTTTAATTTCCAGTCTAGCGTTAATGAAGAGTCGATTCGACCACAAATGAAACTAACTCCAGCCCCTCTTAAGGTCATTTCGAGGTGAAATACTGAAAATGCCGTGAAATAAAACACACCTTTTCGGAATGGGTAGATTTGTTTTGCGACTTTGATTTAATATAATGGTTCTTTTGGGATGCGGATAGGTTTAAAATTAATTTGTTATATACTTTTTTTCGAGTTTTGAGTTATTATATGAAGCCAAGAATCTTTAATATCAAGAAATTGGGCATCGTATCTATATGCCTTTTCTTTTAATTTTGACCTTGGAACAACCGTAATATCGATAAACGGGAACCAGATTTCCAATCGGCGACTCAAAACACTATGTTTACTAAACCGAAGTCGCAGAACAAATCTTCTCTTACCAAAAAGGCGAGTTTTTCACCGCTTTGTGATAATTTGACCTTAACCCTAGAACCCATACGGGGTGCGAACGAAACCCATTTCGAATTAAAAGTGTCGGTATTTTTTGTGAGAAGGTTTTTCAAACATGTATTTTTGTCACTATAAACTGTGATTTTTGTACTTGATTTTTTGTTATTTTTTTTTTAAATTAACTCATCATTAATAAAAAATATATATTTGAATCATTTGTTTCCTAATTTAACGAAATACCGCTTTTAAGTTAGTGGGGTGTAGAGGAACCCCAAATAGGTTAACGTAATAAAAAACAAGGTATTATTTATAGGGTTAAAATTATCCTTACAGGGATAATTTTGGTTCCGTTTGTGTTGGAATCAACTCTAAAATGATCCAAGAGCCCGAAAACTGACTATAAATTCTGATCCTCACCTGATATTATTTCTTTTATTACGCAAATAAGAACTTTCGATAATCAAAGAATTTTCCCGTCAGGTAAAAAAATTCGTAAACGTTTGTTTTTACTTGCTTTGGTACAGGTTAAAGGGAGCTGCCCCTAGAATCTAACCCCCTAGATTTCTAGCTGCCCCTAGATTTCGACCATTTTCGGTATGCATCTTTAACTTTGTCTAACCTTTTGTTCAAGTTTTGTTAGATCAGCGAACTCTCTATGTAACTCCGAAACAAAATTAATTCAAAATTTTATACAGATCCATGGGACGTACCCCTAGAGTCTAACCGATTTTGACAATTTTCAGTAAACATCTTTGAATTTATATGCCTTACCTTCTGACCGAGTCTGGTTAAAATCAGTCAACTTTTGTATGTATCTCCCATAAAAAATCATGTAAAAAATCAATATAGGTCCAAGGGAGGTACCCCTTAGGACTGACCGATTTCGATTTTTTTCAGAACATATCTATTTCTTTATTTTTCTAGAATGCTGACCGAGTTTCGTTGAGATCAGTCAACTTTTGTATGAACCTCCCATACAAAATCATGCACAACTTGATTATAGATCCAAGGGAGATGCCCCTAGGCACCAACTAATAACAACAATTTTTAGTACATATCTAAAAGTTTATATTTCTATTATTCTGACTGAGTTTCGTTTAGATCTGCAAACTTTTTTATGAATATCCCATATACAAATTTATTAGAGGTTGAAGAGAGGTACCCTTAAGAACCAACCGATTTCGTTGAGTTTCGCTGAGAGCGGCGAACTAATTCCCCTAGGTGAACTGATCAATTTCGAACTTTTTCAGTACGTATCTACTTCTTTCTTGTTCTAGTATTCTGACTACATAAGATTCATGGAGATAGGCCAACTTTTATATGAACCTCCCATACAAAATACTGTACAAATTTATAATTAAGGTCCATTATAGCACCTCTTCTAGGAGAGGTACCCCAGTGGACTGGCCGATTTTGACCGTTTTCAGTACATCTGTACCTATTTTATCTTTCTGACTGAATTTTGTTAAGATCGGCCAACTTTTTCATGACCTCTCATACAAATCATGAACAAAATTAAATTAGGTACAAAAAAGGTACCCCAAGGATCTAACCGATGTCAACCATTTTTAGTATATATATGTAATTTAATTTCGTTAAGATCGGCCAACTTTTGTATGAAACTCCCTTACAAAATCTAATAAAAATAATTATAGGTCAGTCAAAAAGCGGTGCCCTACGATTTTAACCATTTTAATAATTTTTTTAAGTAGCTTGAATTAACTAAAACCAACGAAGAAAGCAGGGTCAGTTTCCCTAAAGTGACCGGTCCTATGACAGTTCTTATTTAACCTATCACAGGAAAGGTTCGAAATTACTCTTAACGGGACCAATAGTTTTGAAATGTGTTTTGGTATATTTATTTATCTTATCATTACCAATATCTCAGTGGAAGTGTGCTCGACTGTCATGCGGAGGACGTGGGTTCATATCCTGGCTGTGTAAGTATCAAAAATTTTAATGTAATAATTCAAATTCATTTCATTTCATTAACTAATTGTTTGGTCAAAAATAACGTTCAAAATAAGTTTGCTCAAATCTTGTAAAAAAATTATACATTTAATTTTTTATTTAAAAAAAAATTATTCTAAATAAAACAAAAACTTTTGATAGTTTTGTCGGCGGTTGAACGCAGGTCAGTCGAGATCTAAACGTGAAACCCAAGCTCGGCTAAACATAAATTTTCAATTTCATAAACAACATGCGTGTATAAGTGTACCGTGTTCGGCTACTGATAAGGTCTAAAGGTATCTATGAAGCGTCAATTGACCCCGGCCGATATATTTAAGAACCGGTGCTAAGATTGGTTTAAAGGTATTTAACCGGTGTCAATTTACCCCTGTCAATGACGACGCCATGTAAAAGGAACCGATTGGTCTCATATGAAGGTGGCAGAATTGGGACCGGTCACTATCAATTTGGTATCCATCACGTGATAGATTCTGAACCGGTTATTTTCTCCTTAGAAAAAAAATACAAAATTTCAATGTCATAGGATCACTTTCCTAATTTTTGCCGGCATATGAAGTAATGCCGGTTCAGACGTTGCATATTTATAGCAAGTTCGTAGTCGATACACCAACCAACGATTAAGGGATTCAACCAAAGGTTAAAAAGCTTTAAAAGTTATAACTTTGAAATTGCAAGATTAAATTTTTTTAATTTTTGTTTTTTTTTAAAAAAAAAAGAAAATTAGAAAATTAAATAATTGACAACCATGTTCCCAAAAAAAAATACCAAAACCAATAATACCATTACCAATGTATAACAAATTAAATTTTAGACATATGTCGTTTGAAATGATAGCTCAAAGACTTGGAAAATGACTGGTATTGACCGAACTATGCATGCTTTAAATACGAAAAATCTCCAAAAACCTGAGATTCCTCTAATTTTTATGTTTATTTCTAAAAAATTAATTTTTTTCGCATGTTTAAAATTCCAGCATATAACGTAGTTACAAACAGAGCCACAAACTTGTAATTTTTTATTTTTATAAGCAAAAATTACATTTTTTTGTTTCTCTTATTATTTTTAGTTTTAAAAAAGTTAATTTTATTGACATGTTTATAATTCCGGCATATAACGTAATTACAAACAGCGTCACAAAATTATAATTTTTAATGATTTTAATCAAAAAAATACATTTTGTTCCTCAAATTTCTTTTATTTCTAAAAAAAATTTATTGTTTTCACATGTTTATAATTAAGGCATATAATGTAATTACAAGCAGTGCCACAAAATTATATTTTTTGATGATTTATTGCAAAAAATACAGTTTGTTTCTATAATTTTTTTTTGGATTTCTAAAAAAGTTAATTTTCTTCACATGTTTATAATTCCAGTATATAACGTAATTACAAACAATGCCACAAACTTGTAATTTTTTATTTTTGTAAGCAAGAATTACATTATTTTGTTCCTCTTATTATTTTTAGTTTTAAAAAAGTTAATTTTATTGACATGTTTATAATTCCGGCATATAACGTAATTACAAACAGTGCCATAAAATTTTAGTTTTTTATGATTTCATTCAATAACATGCATTTTGACATTCAAAAAAGCAGTTGAATGGGTAGATTTTGAAATTTTATATTATTAAATTAATAATATTAATATAATTTATATAAGAGATGTAGTTCTTCAAGAAAAACGCATTTTAAGCTCCATAAATGTTCTCTTAAGTGTTTTTAGACGCTTACGAAAAAAAGTTCTTTATATGTCTCAAATATTTGAAAATTTATGTATATTTATAAATTTTTTGTAATATTTTAGATGAATAACCCAATTCTTACGGTTTTTCAATATAAAAAAAAAACCCAAAAAAACAACAAAGAACAAAACAAAAAAACGAAAAATTCAAAAAAAAAAACAAATAGAAAAAAAAAACCAACGCAATCAACGTCAAAACAAAAATATTCTCAGCAAACAATGAAAAATCTATTAAAATTTATATCATTTATTTTTTTTGCTGAATTTCGAAAGTATCTCAAATTGACACTCGCTGCGATTGTTTTCAGTTTTTGGCAATAGAACAGAAGCAGCAGCAGCAGCAGAAGGCGGGGGAAGAACAAGGGAGAGTTGAAAGTGAGAGAGAGAGAGGTAACCGCCAGCGTGCCCATAGTTATGACTACAGCCATAATCGATCGATTTGTATTGGTGCAAAAACAATATCGCAAGTTTATGCAACAGATGGCTCTGTATTTTGGACGAACTTATGTGCCACGTTTTGGACGCGTTTTCGAGAATCAACCAAAGGTGCTAACACGTCATCCGTATCTTAATTATTTGCGTCATTTTAAGATACGTCATCCGAAATTGGGTTTCAATCGAATACTGCAGTCAGGTGCACGTGCCTGGAAGAAGTTAAGCCCCAAAGAGAAGTCAATGTATAGTCAAAAGGTAAGACAGCAGCACTTGATGTTAACAAGTGAACACAATGTTAACTATTGTGTATTCTTTAGGAGGTCATGCGTAAATTAAAAAAACGCAATGTACAACCGAAAGCACCGCGAGTATTTAGTCGCTCAAATAAGCAATTTGATTTTCAGCGACGCACCATGAGTGCTGCCAGGAATGCTAGAAATAGCTGGCGTCATCAGCTACCAGCGCGTCGAGCTACGCGCAATACAATCCGCAAGCAAATCTGGCAGATTTGATGCTCATGTCCATGAAAAAACAGTCCAAGTTAACTGATCAAGGGCAAGATTTGAAAGTTTTCTTTATCAAGCAAACTGTATTTGTATGTGTGTGTATTTGGAGCAATTTTATTTTTGTTCAAATTTTAGTGCTTTTATTAAAATTTATTAAGTTAAATTGAAGCGCGGCTGGTTTCGTTGTTTATTACCGAGCTTTTTTCAGCCAACAAGGAAGTGTGTGTGATTTTCGGCATTTTTTTTTTTTTTTTGCCAACATTTTATTAAACGAAATTTATTTAATAAATTTTATTTGAAACTTTATTACACCAGCAGTTTAAGAAACTCATCAATTTGACTGAGGAATGTTTATTATCCGGCTGTTGTGAAAAAAATGTGCTTCTTATAAAATTGTAGATTTGTTTAGATAACTTTCAAGTACAAACAGTTAGCTTAGCGTCGTAAACGTTAAGTTGTTGCTGGCCAAAAAACAAAAGCATGTAAGTTAAATACAAGTTAAGGCAAAATTAAAGCAAAAACAGAAAATATTATAAGTTTAAGCGGCAATTTTTGCGTCTGCTAAGGCAGAATATTTACAAAAACCAGATCTAACCGAACGCGTTTTTTTTTTGCGTGATTATTTTTTAGAATTGAAAAAAAAAATAAAAAAAAAAAAATTCAAATTCAGATTGTTGAGTCGTTGAACTTCTTCAAGAACGCAAAGCAAGGCGCACATTTACGTATGTTTATTAAAAAACAAAAATACTTCACATCCAAAATCTTTTCATTTTCAATGCGACTTTCGTTGAGTGTTACGCGCTGGTAACTAGCTCGCATGAACCTGTGCTGTGATAAAGCCTGTTTATAGCCTGTTGATGTTGTATTTGAGCCTAAATTATTGAAATTCAAACACCTAATTAAATTGTCGCGCTCATTGTTGCTGCGTTTTTTTTTTTTTTTGTCTCATTGCTGCTGCGTGTTTGTCTGTCTGCTGGTTTGTTGGTATGTTTAGGCACGGAATGTGACAATAACTTCCGGTTTTTATTGTTGTTGTCAGTTTTGTAACTTTTGGGTGTTTAGTTCAAAATGCAATTGTTGCATTTGTATCGTAAATGTTGTTATTACAACTTCCTGTTTGGAGTCGAGTACAAGTTTTTCTGGATTTTTGGCTGAACGGAAAGTTACACGCTGTCATTTTTTGTTGTTGTTGGTGTTGTTATTGTTGTGGTTCCAATTAGTCTTAACTGATTGACAATGGTCAATGCAAGGAAAGAGAGCATTATAAACAAACAAAATTAAATTAAAATTTTTAATATTTTCTTATTCAATTATTTTTAATAATGATAATTTTGACAATTTTCATCTTATTTTTTAATTTAAACAATTTTCTAATTTTTAAAATTTTGACAATTTTTATAATTTTTTATATTTTTTTATAACTTTTATAATTTTTATAACTTTTATAATTTTTATAAATTTTCAAAGTTTTATAATGGTTATAACTTTTATAATTTTTAAAATTTTTCAAGTTTTATAATTTTTATAATTTTTATAATTTTTATAATTTTTATAATTTTTATAATTTTTATAATTTTTATAATTTTTATAATTTTTATAATTTTTATAATTTTTATAATTTTTATAATTTTTATAATTTTTATAATTTTTATAAATTTTATAATTTTTATAATTTTTATAATTTTTATAATTTTTATAATTTTTATAATTTTTATAATTTTTATAATTTTTATAATTTTTATAATTTTTATAATTTTTATAATTTTTATAATTTATAAATTTTAAATAAATTTTATAAATAATTTTTATAATTTTTATATTTTTATATTTTTTATAATTTTTATAATTTTTATAATTTTTTAACTTTTATAATTTTTATATAATTTTTATAATTTTTGTAATTTTTATAATTTTTATAATTTTTATAATTTTTGTAATTTTTATAATTTTTATAATTTTTATAATTTTTATAATTTTTATATAATTTTTATAATTTTTATAATTTTTATATTTTTTATAATTTTTATAATTTTTATAATTTTTATAATTTTTATAATTTTTATAATTTTTATAATTTTTATAATTTTTATAATTTTTATAATTTTTATAATTTTTATAATTTTTATAATTTTTATAATTTTTATAAATTTTATAATTTTTATAATTTTTATAATTTTTATAATTTTTATATAATTTTTATAATTTTTATAATTTTTATATAATTTTTATAATTTTTATAATTTTTGTAATTTTTATAATTTTTATAATTTTTATAATTTTTGTAATTTTTGTAATTCTTTATAATTCTTTATAATTTTTATAATTTTTATAATTTTTATAATTTTTATAATTTTTATAAATTTTATAATTTTTATAATTTTTATAATTTTTATAATTTTTATAATTTTTATAATTTTTATAATTTTTATAATTTTTATAATTTTTATAATTTTTATAATTTTTATAATTTTTATAATTTATAAATTTTAAATAAATTTTATAAATAATTTTTATAATTTTTATATTTTTATATTTTTTATAATTTTTATAATTTTTATAATTTTTTAACTTTTATAATTTTTATATAATTTTTATAATTTTTGTAATTTTTATAATTTTTATAATTTTTATAATTTTTGTAATTTTTATAATTTTTATAATTTTTATAATTTTTATAATTTTTATATAATTTTTATAATTTTTATAATTTTTATATTTTTTATAATTTTTATAATTTTTATAATTTTTATAATTTTTATAATTTTTATAATTTTTATAATTTTTATAATTTTTATAATTTTTATAATTTTTATAATTTTTATAATTTTTATAATTTTTATAATTTTTATAAATTTTATAATTTTTATAATTTTTATAATTTTTATAATTTTTATATAATTTTTATAATTTTTATAATTTTTATATAATTTTTATAATTTTTATAATTTTTGTAATTTTTATAATTTTTATAATTTTTATAATTTTTGTAATTTTTGTAATTCTTTATAATTCTTTATAATTTTTATAATTTTTATAATTTTTAAAATTTTTATAATTTTTATATAATTTTTATATAATTTTTATAATTTTTGTAATTTTTATAATTTTTATAATTTTTATAATTTTTGTAATTTTTATAATTTTTATAATTTTTATAATTTTTGTAATTTTTATAATTTTTATAATTTTTATAATTTTTATAATTTTTATAATTTTTATATAATTTTTATAATTTTTGTAATTTTTATAATTTTTATAATTTTTATAATTTTTGTAATTTTTATAATTTTTATAATTTTTATAATTTTTATAATTTTTATAATTTTTATATAATTTTTATAATTTTTATAATTTTTATAATTTTTATAATTTTTATAATTTTTATAATTTTTATAATTTTTATAATTTTTATAATTTTTATAAATTTTATAATTTTTATAATTTTTATAATTTTTATAATTTTTATATAATTTTTATAATTTTTATATAATTTTTATAATTTTTATAATTTTTGTAATTTTTATAATTTTTATAATTTTTGTAATTTTTATAATTTTTATAATTTTTATAATTTTTGTAATTTTTATAATTTTTATAATTTTTATAATTTTTATAATTTTTATAATTGTTATAATTTTTATATAATTTTTATAATTTTTATAATTTTTATATAATTTTTATAATTTTTGTAATTTTTATAATTTTTATAATTTTTATAATTTTTATAATTTTTATAATTTTTATAATTTTTATAATTTTTATAATTTTTATAATTTTTATAATTTTTATAATTTTTATAATTTTTATAATTTTTATATTTTTTTTAATTTTTATAATTTTTATAATTTTTATAATTTTTATAATTTTTATAATTTTTATAATTTTTATAATTTTTATAATTTTTATAATTTTTATAATTTTTATAATTTTTATAATTTTTATAATTTTTATAATTTTTATAATTTTTATAATTTTTATAATTTTTATATAATTTTTATAATTTTTATATAATTTTTATAATTTTTATAACTTTTATAATTTTTATAATTTTTATAATTGTCATAATTTTTGGAATTTTGGAAATTTTTATTATTTTTAAAATTTTTAATTTTTAAAATTTTGATAATTGTGATTATATTATTAATTTTGAATTTAGTTAATTTTTTAAAAAACAGAAGAATAAAATTTTAAAGAATGTCATTTAAAAATAAATTCAAAGTATCAAATAGCAATTTTTTTGACATGTTTTTAAATTAACTGGTTAGACTTAAATACAAAAAAAGAAATATATTAAATCTATTCAAAAATGACAGAGATGGAATGGATTCCCAATTCAGAACATTCAATTTGAGAAATTAATTTTTTCTCTCTCTTGGCATTTGGTTGAAGTACACGCTAAATAACTTACGACAATGAGAAAATTCATTTAAAATACTTTTGGTTAGAGCTTCTCAGTGATTGTTATCACATTTGAAAAACAATTTAACAAACTCAGAAATAATTAGAAATATTGAAAAACCCTTAAAATTCGACAAAGATAATAAAAAACTGTGACTCTTCGCCATGGAACAAGTAGTATTAAGCCGGAAGGCAGGTGGGTGTCTTCTCTTAGCCCATCGACTTCTGTAGACAATGTCCATGATGACATATTTGTATTGGTAGAAGGTAGTTCTCCTGCTGAGCTTGAAACCAAGGCGAGTGAGGTTTTGGCCGGCATTAGTGCTTGGATTAGCTAAGTGTTGGCGTGGCAACGGACAAGGCGATGATGATATTGCTCAAGGTCAAATTATTACGCAGTCGACCTCGTGATTTGTCAGCCTGGAGGGTGTGGTCCTCATGTTCATGAATGAAGGCAAATAGTTGAGGATTCACATGAGAGACAGATTTAACATCGTGGTGAAAAAATCGTTATTCTTTTTTAATTTAATATCTTATATAATAATTTGTTTTCTTTAAGAATTATTGATTTCATTCTTTTAACAATAAATTTTTTTTAAAACTAACTCATTTTAAAACTAACTCAGATTTGTTTTTTCTTCAATTATTGTACAATTGTAATGCTTGGTTAATAAAATATCACATAAATAACAACTTTTTTGCAATTTTTGCTAAAAACATGTGAAGATATCAGTTTTTTCCTATTTTTCGCCATTGTCAAACGGAAAAAAAAATGACAACGTGTTGGCATTTTTCATTTGACTGACAAGAACTGAACATTGAAATTGACATAGTGAAAACCATGCTTTATGAATTATATTTTGGTTTGCCTTTCAGATATTTTAATTATAATTTTATTTTAAATAATACAGTTGAAGTTTTTGTTAAAGTCATTCATTTAATTTTATTCTGTTTTTTTTTTAATTTTTATTGTATCTTATTTTTTTATTTCGTGTTTTTTAATTTTTTTATTTTTTAATTTATTTTTTCTATATATCAATGTTTTTATTATTGTTATTTTTATTTATGATTTATGTTTTTATTACTATTTATTGTTTTTAGTTTTATTTTATTGTTGTTCTTTGTTTGTTTTATGATTATTTAGTTTATTTAATTATTTCTATTTATTTTTTTTTATTTTGTTTTTTTGTAAATTTGTTTAATGTTCTTTTTTTTTATTTTCATTTTTTAATTTTTTTTTTTATTTTTATTTTCTTTTTTTTTTGCTTTATTTTATTTTTTATGTTTCTTTTTTTATTTATTTTCTCGTCTTTATTTTTTTATTTTTGCAATTTTTTTTATATTTTATTTATTTTTTATGTTTATGGTAATTTTTTTATATTTTATTTATTTTTTATGTTTATTTTCATTTTTAGTTTTATTTTTTAATATTATTTTTATTTTATATGAAGTTTAAGTCCTTTCACACTTCTTGCAGATAGTATGAATCATATTTTTCGTGCCTTTAAGAAATTTTAAAGATAACTTTATTTTAAATAATTAATTTTAGTTTTTTCTTTAAAGAGATAAATTTAATTTTATTTTTCATCTTTTCTTATATCTTAACAATTATTAATTTTTATTTTTGTTTAGTGGTTTACATTTTTTTTATTTTTTAAATATTTTTTGTTTTTATTATTGCTATTATAATTTTTATTATTGTAAAAATTTTTATTATTATTTTATTACTTTCAGCATTATTTTTATTTAATTTTTAAATTTTATTTTTAGTGTTGTTTTTGTTATTTTATTTGGTTGAATTTATGCGTTTATTTCGTTTCTTTATTTTTTATGTTTTTTAAATTTTTTTTATTTTCTCTTTTAATTTTATTGTTATTTTTATATATTTTTTTAAATTTATTTTTTAATTTAATTTTTTATTTTATATTTTATGTTTCTTTTTAATGTTTATTTTGTATTAATTTTCAGTTTTATTGTTTTAAAATTTTGTATTATTATTTTATTACTTTCAGCATTATTTGTATTTAATTTTTAAATTTATTTTTAGTGTTGTTGTTATTATTTTATTTGGTTTAATGTTTGCGTTTATTTCGTTTTTTTATTTTTTATGTTTTTTCAATTTTTTTTATTTTCTCTTTTAATTTTATTGTTATTTTTTATTTATTTTTTAAATTTATTTTTTTAATTTAATTTTTTATTTTATATTTTATGTTTTTTTAATGTTTATTTTCTATTCATTTTCAGTTTTATTTTTTAAAATTTTTATTATTTTATTTTTATTTTTATTTTTTTATTATTATTTTTTTATATTATTATTTTTTATATTTTTTTAATTTTTTTTTATTTTAGCTGTTTATATTTTTTTATTATTTTATTTGTGTTCGTTTTTTATATTCCCCTAGGATTAATTTTTTTTAATTTGTTGCCTTTTTTTCAATTTCTTTTAATTTTGTTATTTTTTATATAATTTTTTAATTTATTGTTTTATTTAATTTTTATGTTTTTTTTAATGTCTATTTTGTATTACTTTTAAATGTTTATTTTGTATTACTTTTTCATTGTTTTTGTTTTTTAATATTATTTTTATTTTATAGAATATTTTTGAAGGGGTTTTTCGATTTCGATTTTATATGCTCTAGGATTTATTTTTGTTTGACTTTCTGTCTTATATTATTTGTTGTATGTTCAGTAACCTGCAAAACCTTCTCGCTCGCCTTCTATTTCCCTGCGCCATCAACTATTTTTCTCTACTCATGGCTATCTATTAATCTGCACGCGCATTTGTTGCGTTTTTATTGCTATTAACACAAAGTGACCATGTTCGCGCATCTCACAGTCTCTGGCTATCTTGCAGATACATTTGTATTTAAATACTTTCACTTTTTGCAAAAATATTTGTTGCTTTTGAAAATGTAAGCAAATTTCCGGTGTTGTGCTTGTTGATTGGCAACAAAAAGTAAAAAAAAAAAAAAAAATACAAGAAAGAGCTTTAACTGAAAAGTATCTGCAATAAAGAGTTTGGCAGCGAGAGAAAATGGCAAAAATGTGGGAAAATATTCCGAGATATTTCGCAAAGAATTTCTTTGAAATTAATGCGCGAACTGTTTGATCTTTGTGGGTTGTTTTTTTTTCTCTATTAATTGCACTCTAAGTTTAAAAAAATAAAAAAAAAAAAAATAAAAAAATGTTTAAAAATTAATGAAGAGTTTTAAACTTTTTCTACTAAAAAAACATGCTACAATCAAAGGAAAGCAGTGTTTAAAAATATTTCAAAATTTTTTTTCAATTATTTGAAGTTAGTTAGTGCTTGCAGAGCTACTCCTGCCGAGCAGTGAAAGATACATTTTTATTTTTTTTTTGTTTTGTTAGCCTCAAAATTGTAAGAAAAACATTTTTAAAATGATAACAATAACAATAACAATAACCATGCGTGTTAATGAAAATTGTTTAGCACTTGAGAGTGAAAACAATAACAAATACCTCACCTAAGCAACAACCATTGAAATTGTAAGTGGAAATTAGAAATTAAAAACATAGACTTCTATGCGCAGATACGCTTTAAACAACCAATAGATACAAAGATACAAAGCATAGATATTGTATCCATTGTCTGTCAGTTGAGTTAGTTAGGTGAGTAGCATTTGTTTGTGTTGTTGTTGTTATTGTTATTGAAGCATTACTTGACACCTTGGCTACCAAAAAATGCCTTGAGCTGCAACCAACTAACAACAGCAGAAACAACAACAACAACAACAGCGGCATCCAAAAAAATAAGCACTAATTTGGAGAAGAATAAATTTGTTGGTCGTTCGATATGTTTACCTTGTTCGCTGCTTGAGCTGATGATGATGATGATTATTTTTAAAAGTATTGTTGTTGTTTATGTTTGGCATCTCGTGCCCTTTTTTGGCTGTGCTTGATTCTTTATAAAGGCTAGCGTAACGTTTTGTTGCGCTTGAAATGTTGTTCGTTTTGTAGTTATTTTTTTATATTTTTGTTTATAGCCGAGTGTTTTTTATGCTCTTTTCTTCAGCACGTTATGCGTTCTCAAACAACAAAATATAATCAACAACATATTGGAAGATTGTTACTCTTGGATAAAAACACATTTAATGGTAACACGACCTTAATTATAAACCGATTGAAATTTTGTTGATCCCGATAAGAAAACTTGAAATTTCTTAAAGGAAATAAACAAAATAAATAACTCAAAAAAGGTTGCACTATTTTCACACATACATACATATTTTTGTTATTGTATTTTCATACTATTATTAAAAGATATCAAATTTAAAAGAAGTGCTTTAGTAAACTGAAAACTCACCAGTTTATCAGCGCAAATATAATTAAAATTGTGGAAGCATTCAAAGTTCAAATATATTATTTTTACCTAAAGGTAATGTATGTAATAAAAAATGTCAACAAAATACTTGCATCACGCGCTGCATATGTAAACGTTGTATAAAGAAATCATTGTTTATTTGAAGCATACATTGAAAATTCAGCGAAAGTGTCAACAAAATAAATTAAAAAAAGGTCGGGCAAACGGAAACTTATTTGTATAAAAATGCATTATTGTTAAAGTTTTCAGTTGGTTTTTTTTTATACTATTTTTGAGACATTTTTTTCCTCAAAAATTCAAAGCAAAATTGATCAAAACTTTTAAAAATAACATTTTGAATAGTCAACAGCAAAGCTTTTTAAAAAAAAATTAATATTATGATAATAATCTTACTACGAACTATTGGTTTTTAATTGCGTTACATGATTTGCATTTAAATATTATACATTTTTTTTAACAAATCGAACAAAACTGTTAAAAATTGTCTTTTTTATGGTGTATATCAAAGCCAGAAGAGGAAAAAATTAATTTTATGAACACAAATCTTATTACGTACTATTGGTTTCTTATTCCGTTATACGATATGAATTTAAACTTATTGCATTTTTTTAAAAAATTTAACAAAAGTTGTATTTTTGACGGGTCAGATGAGCACAAATTTCATTTTAAGAAAAAAAAAAAAATTACAGACCATTGGTTTGTAATTGCGTTATATGATTTTCACATAAACATGACAAATTTTGTAAAAAATCGACTAAAATCCTGATCAAAGCCTGATGTGTAAAAAATTAAATTTATGAAAAAAAAATCTAATGACGTACTATAGGTTTCTAATTCCGTTAAACGATCTGCATTTAAACGCAATACATTTTTTAAAAATTTTAACAAAAATTGTATTTTTAATGGGTTCTAGCAAAGTTATATGGGGAAAAAACTAATTTTATTAAGAAAAACCTAATTACGACTGTTGGTTTGCAATTCCGTTACATGATTTTCACGTAAACATGTTAAATTTTGACAAAAACTATTTAATATTGCATTTTTTATAGTGTATATCAAAGCCAGATAAGAAAAATATTAATTTTACGAAGAAACATCTAATTAAGTAACATTGGTTTTTAATTCCGTTGTATGGCTTGTGTCTAAACTTTAGGAATTTTCTAAAGAAATTTAACAAAACTATTAAAAATTGTATTTTTAATGTGTTATACCGAAGTCAGATGAGGAAAAAATTAATGTTAAAAAAAAATCTAATTACGGACTATTGGTTTGTAGTTCCGTTATCGGATTTTTACACAAACATGACAAATTTTGACAAAAACTAACTCAAATTGCACGCACTATTGGTTTTTAATTGCGTTATATGATGTGCATTTAAACATTTTGAATTTTTTTTTTAATCGAACCGTTATATAATTAATAAATAATTTATATAATTTGCATTTGAACAGTATGGATTTTGTTTTTTAAACGCATCAAACTATTAAAAGTTGTATTTTTAATGGATTATATCAAAGTCAGATGAGGAAAAACTTAATATTAAGAAAAAAAATCTGATTACGGATTAAATCTGATTATTGTTTGGTAATTACGTTATATGATTTTCACATAAACATGACAAATTTTGTAAAAAAATCGACTCAAACTATTAAAAATACCATTTTGAATGATTTATATCAAAGCCTGATATGTTTTAAATTAATTTTATGAAGAAAAATCGAATGACGTACTATAAGTTTTTAATTCCGTTACAAAATTTTCATACAAACATAACAAATCTTTTAAAAAATCGACTAACACTATTAAAAAGTTCCATTTTGAATGATTAATATCAAAGCCTGATGTGTATAAAATTAATTTTATGAAGAAAAATCTCATGACGTAAATTGGTTTTTAATTCCGTTATACGGTCTGCATTTAAACGCAATAAATTTTTCAAAAATTGTATTTTTAATGGGTTCTACCGAAATTAGATGAGGAAAAAACTTATTTTACGAAGAAAAATCTAATTACGGACTGTTGGTTTGTAATTGCGGTATATGATTTTCACATAAACATGACAAATTTTGTAAAAAATCGAAAAATCGTACTATAAGTTTTTAATTCCGTTACAAAATGTTCATACAAACATTACAAATCTTGTAAAAATTCGACTCAAACTATTAAAAATACCATTTTGAATGATTTATACCAAAGCCTGATATGTTTAAAATTAATTTTATGAAGAAAAATCGAACAACGTACTATAAGTTTTAAATTCCGTTACAAAATTTTCATACAAACATAACAAATCTTTTAAAAAATCGACTAACACTATTAAAAAGTTCCATTTTTATTAAAAACTATTAAAAAACTATTAAAAAAAGCATTTTGAATGATGTATACCAAAGCCTGATGTGTATAAAATTAGTTTTATGTTATAAAACATTCATATACTTTTAAAAAATAAGCTTTAATCTAAACTTCATGACATTACATATGCCGTAATTAGAAACAGTTGATTTTTTTTGTTACGTTACATCAACAATTAACTGCAAAACTTGATGTTTTATTGGATTTTTACTCTTAAACTAAAAATTTTCAGTATTTTAGGCAGTTATGAAGTTTTAAATAGTTTTCGTTACCTAACAGCAATGAGATATGCCGTAATTAAAAACAATGAAGTTCTATTCACTTAGTATCAAAAACTAACTACCAAAACGTAATGTTTGGAAAGATTTTCAAGTTTTGTACAACTTGTTAATTGAAGAATTACAGATGCCGACAACTTTCTAAATATACTGATCTAGGAGTGAATCTACTGAAGACGGATCACCCTGTCGTTGGCTCGGCAGTATTTTTACAAATTTTGAAAATATTTAAAAGATTGCTTTGTGCTAAACACACCTTTTTTTACAGTCTAGTGCAAAAATATTGCAGCAATTCCAGGCGTTGTTCTTATAAAACGATATGATAAGCGGTTGTTAACACTCCGTTTGTCATAATACGGTTAATTGTGAATTTCTTGACAATTGAATCTCTTGACGGATTCTCATAAAAATGTATTTCCAAATTATGGCAACTCTACCAATATTTGCACCGCCCAAAACAAGTCCACAAATTAGTTGAACTTTGCTCCTCATCAAAGAAAAAATAAAACAAACTACTAGCAACACTGGAAGAGCAAAGAAAATAGAGCAAATCTCAAAACAGGATTTAAGAAAGAGCAATGAAGAAGAAGAGCAAAAAAAAGGATATTTTTTGTTTTAAAGAATTCCAGAGAAGAGAAACGATAACAACCAGTGTTGGAGAAAACGATGAGTAGGAAATGCAAAAATTATGCTTACAAGGGTGTGACAAGAAAAATGATGCAAAAGAAGTGCAAAGTCCAAAACCTATATCAGGGTTGCAATTGAGAAATATACACAAAAATACACCGAAATATAAATTTCTTTGTTTGGATAAATGTTTGAGATAAAAGCGACTGGATAAAATTTCATATTGGAAAAAACATTATTACGTTAAAAAATAAGACTTCGTTGAAGAAAGCTGCTTTAGATTAACTGAAATAATAAAAATTTCTTGTATTTAACGAATTTTATATGAAATTTTTATTTAACGAAATGTATGGTCGAATCAGCGTATTTCGTCAAAGAAGAAGAAAAACGTATATGATTAATTTATGAATTCTTTAAGCCTTGGAGTACTGGGATTATAACTATTTTTTCTAATTTTTTTATGAAATCGATTTATTAAGTATTAATTCATAAGTTTTTAAAAAACTAAATTCTAAAAATTACTTTGTAATTGCTATTGAAAAAGCTTTCTGTTAGATGTGAGGATTGAACACGGGCTACTTCGGTTCGTTGGACCGCACGCCACAAGCCACGGCCACCACAAAAATTTATTAATCACTATCACAAAAAATGTAAGAATCCAGAAACGGAATATAGCAATAAAAACTCTGTAAAAATTTTTGATAAAAATATACGGTTTATAACGTTTTTATAATCTGCTGAGTAAGTTCAAATATTGTTTGCATAAGCCATGGAAAAATTATTATAAGCTGCACAAAAATTGTAAGTTAAAAGATTCTTTAAACTTTATCTGCTTAATCTTGAGTTAGCTTAATCTTCTCTTCATCTTATCAATGCATTTTTTAAAATATTTAATAGAAGATATATTTTTATAATTTTCTGTTTGATACGAGCAAACGTGTTTCCTGAGTCTCTGGAAAATGTTACGGGATTTCTGAAAAACAATCAACTAAGCTCGAAGTCTATTTTTAAGATGTGTGTTTGTAAATGTTGATGTATGTGAATGATTTAACACTTGACTAGAAAGACACCAAGTAAACAAATATTATGAATAAAAAGCGTTCCTGTTCTTGTTCTTGTTGTATTTATTTTGAAATTGTTCTTGAAAATATTCGTGCAAAATAATTTTTTATAGGAGAATGAATGTGGAGAACATTCTTAGCACTCTGATAAAAAGATAACAAATAATGAATAATTAATTAATGCTTTTTTTGTTTTTTTTTTTTTAAAACAAAATATATTTCCTGTTTCAGAAATATCTATTACAAAACTTAAAAAACAAATATAACAACAAACGAAAGGAATTTCTATGAAAATGAAAAAAACTGCAAAGTTATGGAATCATAAATAAGACATGTACAAATTCAAAAGTAGAATAGTTGAACTTCTTTTTACTTATTATTAATGAAGAGTTTTAAAGAAGGAAATCTGTGATATTGTTTATAATCAGTGGACCGCAATATAATAAAAAAATCATTATTTACTAGGGTACTTTAATTAAAAAGTATGTGTTTTGATTTAAATAACTAATAACGAGGCATTATTTCTGCTTGTATTAGATTTCAAATACCCTTTTAAATAATAATAATACCCTTTGAAAGTCTATTTTTAGCAATTTTTGAGATATCCCGTTTCTTACCCGTTCTTAATTTTGTTGATTTAAATGTCAATCAAATATTGGTTTGTGTTAATAATTTGCTCTAGAACAACTAGCTGTAGTGGTTAAACATGCTAGGGTGCGTAGGGAGGTGTAAGCCAAATGGACGAAACGGAACAGCGTTTAAATACCATCTAACAGAACCTATTGATATAAATTTTACTTTTGTTTCCATCGGGTTGCAGAAAACATCTTTTGCAATTGATAACAATAATATCTGATCTTTTTTTTATTGGCAAAGTGGTTGAATTTTAAAAAATTCGAAAAAATTCATTCGCAATTGATAAAAACAATCTTCTTGGTTTTTCGTACGCGTTAAAATATTTGGAAATATTTACCAATACTGAAAATGGGTGTTTTCTTTTTAAATATGTCCGGAATAAAAAATTGAATGGCGTGCTTTGACATATAAAACGAACTATTAACCACAAATTTCATGGAATGCTTTAAGTAGTATTAAGTAAGAATAATTTCTCAAAATCATATATGCATAACATATTTATTTTGTTATTATATCAGATATGTAATGAATTTTTAGTCTAAGAATATTTCATGTTTGTCCAACAGAATTTAACTTTGAAGAAACATTTCGACCAATTCTTTAAAGCTATTCTTTAAGAATAACTTTTTCAATCGTGTAAAAACAACAATTACTGTAATGATGCGTATTTATCGATAACTATATTAGAGACCAATGTGATTTTGACAAGCTGTTGAAATTTGATGCAAGTAATTTATTATTATTATAATTATTATAGTTACCACGTCATAATTCACAAAAAAGAAAGAAATCTAAAAATTAGACAATAAAAATTAGTAACTTTTTTTATGTATTCAAAATGTCGAAAAAAGAGAAGTAACCCAATAAACATTGAGGCGAGGGGTGATTCGTCGACGAATCGCTTGTAAATATTTTTTTCGTAGTATTTTCGAATAGGTTGGTTTTGTCTGAATCAGAGACTGACTGAATGCTTAAAGAAAGCACCGTAGCTCTTGCAGAAGCATTACAGACAAATTCTCCTATGGTGATGCAGAATATTTTGTTGCAATATTAGAATGATTCGTTCAACAATTTGTTCAGTTCGTCAAAGAAAAGTTAATCGTTAAAGAATTGCTTTTTTAATTTTACGATTTGTTAATGAATTGCTTCTTTTAAAATTAACGATTCGTTATGAATAGCTTCTTTTAAATATGAAGATTCGTTAACGAATTAATTTTCTAAGGTTTGGCCACTCGTTCACGAATTGTTTTTGTCGATTTGAACGATTCGTTAACGAAGGAGGAATTTCTCCCGTTCACGATATTATAAATGAATTGTATATGATAATTACTATTGAAAGAAATGTACGAGAAAGTGATTCATGCACGATATCATAAGAGAATCATTTCGTTTGTTGGGAACGTCGTGGTTGGACAAAAGCGAAGATTGTTTCTCATTTTGATAAAGAAAGAATCAATCGCCGAACCATCGACAACATCTTGGCAACGCACGTTTAGAAAAAAAAATTTATCGAAATATGATAAAAAAGCCATTATTGGCTGAGAAAAATTGTAAAGATTTTTTTCCAGAGCATGCTTTTCTCTATATGTGATCCTAAAAAATTATTAAAAGCTTACATGAAGAAGATAAATAAATAAAAATATATCGTTTTTAGAGAAGAAGGCCTATATTTTTCAGAAAAGATTTTTTTATAGTGAAGAAAATACTTCGCATAGTGAATTTGTTTATTAAAATATAGGAAAAATGTTTCATTTTCAGTAAATTTTTTTCTATAAATGAGAATTTTTAGGTGCGAGAAAAATACTTATCATTATTAGAGACATGAAATATTTTCGTTTTCCACAAGTGAAGAAATATTTCTTCGGAAATGTGAAAATTAATTCTTATCTATCTTATTATTGAAGAACATTTTATATGAAATTTAGAAAATTGCTATTATTAAAAATAGAGAAATTTTTATCGGAGAAGGATGTTTCTGAGTGAAGGTGTATGTTTTCAGAAATACGACTTGCTGGAAAGCGGGCTCTGGTTAAAGATGCACATTAAATGATTGTACGATAAGGTCTAAGCTAAGGCGAATAACTAAAGGAGGTGTGGCAAAATCGTACAAAGCGTTAGGGAAAAAATTTTAAAGTGATGATAACACAATGAAGAAGTTTCTTCTATCAATGGGAATACAAAAAAAAGCAAGATAAAATAAGCCAATAATGTCGGAAGTTCAAAAATGTGTCCAAAATGTACATTTGACAAATTTGGTTTAAAAAATTTGTTCCATACAAAATGATGTGATGTGCATTATGGATGGACGAGTCATATTATGCATCGTTATGAGTGGAAGATTGTAAGTTTCCAAAGAAAATCTTATTGTGGCTCGCAACAAGTCCTTTGTGCATGTATGAGCCAGTTTTTTTGAAACGGGCTTAGCCGTCAATGGTAAACGGTATGACAACTTCGGTTTGCCAAAAGTAACTGGAAGCAAACACAGCAATAAAAATATAGTGTTTTGGCCTGACCTTCCATCAAGTCATAACTGTCAATAGAGCTTACAAAAACTATGGATAGGCTGCGAATACCTTATGTGCATAAGGAGAATAACCCTTCCAAAGTGTCGCAACTTCATCAAATCGAAGACTTTTGGGCTTATCTTAAACGAAGAGAATATGCCAATAACTTTCGAACCAAAACCACGAAAATTCATAGCCAAAATAAAAACGGAGCTTATCAAAGTGCCACCTTTGGAATTAAGAGGTCCTATGAAAAAAGTGCCTCTAAATTATTGCGCAAGGCCACACGCATTGATCCCAATTTTTTTTCTGCATTAACTTTAAGTTTTAAGTTAAATTTTAAATAAAATGTACCTTTGTTCTTTTGATGAAGACTTTAATTTATTTAAAACATGTAACAAATCACAGATACTTGTAGATATTGTTGCATTTTCGCAAGCTTTTACACGACATGAACCTTAAAATATTTTATTTTTTAACTAAGGCTATAAATTATCTATATGGCAGGTCATATCAGATTTTAAACTTCAAATTATTTATGAAGTAAAAACTATTCAAAAAATATATAAATTTTGAAACTAGTTTCGTTGCTTTGCTTAAGAAACTCAGTTATTTTCATATTAACAAAATAGACATATTTCGTTAGAAAACCTTATTTTTTAAATAAAATTGGACAATGGTTTAAATAAAATTGGACAATGAAATGAAAAAGCATTAATTATATACAAACAATTTTATATGAACTTGACAAGTATCTTAAAACTAAAATATCGAATTTTTCAAAATCAGTAACTTTTCCGTTATCATATAGGTAAAAACCATCATATAGGTTTTTATTCATAAAAATAATATTGCCGTTGCGCATAAGTTAATGACTTTAAAAAAATTCGATATTTTAGTTTTAAGATACTTGTCCACTGATAAAACTTTTGGCACCTGATTGTTTTAAAAAGAGAAAAAAATTGGAGGATAGCCTAATTTATGTGTTCAGTTCACTTTTCTAAACTTTGAACTCCATAACTTCTCAATGTTAACTCAAATCATAAGAATTTTTATATGATTTTGACATATTTTGTTAACATTGTTTTCTGTCAAAAATAAAATAACGCAGGCAGAACGTTAATCATATGTTGTTAAAAATTTTAATGCATAATTTTGTCTGAAAAAACCTTTCGTAATTTTTGTCAGCACCCTGTTTTCGGTAATTTCCGAAAACCCACAACGGCGTGCTCATTGATCCTATTAGATCAGGTGGCAACACAGCAATGCAACAACAATTGCAGCAAGGACAAATAAGAAAACAAGCATAGCAGAAGAGAAGAAAACGGCTGTAAAAAGAGGAGTAAAAATAAAGTAGCGCCCTTTTTTTCAGCACAATTCCAACAAAATGAAATTTTACACCCAATAATTTTTTTTTTTAAATTTAAAAAAATCAACAAAAGAAAAACGGGCATGAAAATAATAAAAAAATTACCTGTTTTGGAAGAGCACAAAATCTGCAAAAAATATCCACAGTAGAATGAAAAAATATATAAGAGCGCCAAAATATATGAGATTCCCGAAGGTAGGAACAAAAATTAAAGCAAGCCAGGTAAGTTTTATGCTTGATGGATTTCTTTTTTATGTTTTAACTTTGTTTATTTATGAATATTTCTTGAAGCACAGCCAAAATAACAGACTATTTCAAACTTTCACTTTGCATTGATTTTTTTGCTACTTTTTGTTATCAAAATTATGCAGCATTGCTTGAATTTTTTTATTGTTTGGCTAAAGTTTTGTTGCTTTTTTTTATTATTTATTGCATGCGTCGCAAAACTTGAGAAATTTTTTGATTTTGTTATTATTTGTGCTGCAGTTCACTGTTTTATAGTTTTGTTTTTGTTGTTATTGATTGTTGTTTGACAATTTTTTTGTTATATTCACTTGTTTTTGCTTTTAATGCTTGGCGAAAATTTATGGTAAACTTTAAACAATTTATATTTGTACACAAACACTTGCACGCACACAGTCAAGCACTGCGTGGAGCTCATACGAACACGAGACAAACGGCTGAAAACGCGCGCACCTAGAATCGTCACAACACTGCGTTTTGGAGCCTCGCCTATTTTTTACTTCTTCTTTTGCTTTTCTTTTTGCATTTATTTTTCGCACTTTAGATTTTCTTTGCACAATTCGTTTAATTTAGCCAATCATTTCTGGTCATAACGCTATTTTGCAAACGGTATTTATATTTTAACTTTATTCAGTTAAAAATTAATTGAAGCAAACAAACTACACTGCAAAGAATTAATTTCCTTTTTGCTTGCTCCAGATTTTGTTTTAGACCGCGGAAAAATTCGTACACAACTTGACACTTTCACGATTCAGCGTTTACTACAAAACGTCAACGCTGTTTGCTTCGTTTTCAGTCTAGTCTTTTCGCATTGCTTCGCTTGCTCGCTCTCGCTCTCTCACTTCCAATTTCCCCTTCCAATATGTTGGGGAAATTTCTCAATTTTTTTGGCATTTCAAAATGGTGGCGGGAAATTATTTATGTTTTTTGTTTTCTCACTCTCTGTTGTGTTTCATGATTTTCTGGCATCTGCTTTTTGATGTGATTCGTTCGCTTTTGTTTTTATTTGGTCTTTCATTGTTGTTTTTAGTGTTGTAGCAGTGATTGCTTGCGAGTGCAAAGTACAGTAGCGTTGGTTAAGTGTTGGTTAGCGTTCAGAAAACAATGCTGTAAAAAGTTAAAAATTATTTGAGTAGTTTTCGTTTTCAACACAAACAACATTTTAACCCTTGATTGGTACACTTCTCCGGTACAACCCAAATAAAGGGGAAATTACGATTTCCGGGGCGCCACAATTTGACGACGGATTCGAAGAGTACTCTTAATAAAAATAAGAATAGCCAAAGGAAATGTTATGTTATCGATTTGTTTTCGAGTTATCGATTTTTTAAATTTTTTTTTTTTGCTATAAAGTCTATGAAGAAAATCGGCTATATTATTCTTAGTATATAACCGATATTAATGATTAAGGTATTATATAAAAGGTTATATATAAGGCTTTTAGAAAAATTTTAAATTAATGAAATCTGTTGAGTACTTTGTATTTTATAGGCATTTTTGTTCAATAAAAAAATATTTTCTTACACAAAACCGTTATTTTCTCAAAAATTACCGCTATTACTATGAATTATAAAAAGTAAATTATTAAAGCTTGAAAATTTATCTTTCATTTGGTATATAATATATATAATTTATTTGACATTTTGTGTTGTTTTTTATGATACAATGATTTGCCCTTGTACGGAAAATTGCTTATTTCACTCATTTGTACCTTAGTTATTTGGCTTTCTTACTCCAATTGACGAATATTGCCATTACAATAAATAATTGTTTTTAAGGCAACATTGTAGCTACAATATTTATATGAATTAACGGGATTTTCGAGTCAGTGAAAAAAATTTGTATTTTGTATTCGATCAGTTAATAAAAAAATATACATATTTTTATATATCGAAAAAAAGGTAAGACTTTCAGCTTTTCAAAAAAATATATATATATTTAGTATCTTAAAAACGTAAATTTTGTAGAAAAAACGGTTATTTTAATTAAAAAATTCAAATCTGATATGTATTCAGTTATAAATTTAAAAACTTTTTTGAAATTATATTTGTATTAGATATCGTTAAAAAGGCATTTAATTACCTTTCCAATAGCATGTCAATCTTTAAGATTCATTGGATATTGGCAAAGATATAGAAAATTTTGTGAACAGATTTTTTTAACAAAGAAAACACTTGGAAAATTTTAATTTTATGTAATATAGTGTGAAATTAAATAAAATATGCATAGTTTTATATGTCAGACAAAAGGTCTAACTGTAAGCTTTTCAAAAAAAATATATTTTTAGTAACTTAATAACGTAAATTTTTTAGAAAATAACGGTTCTTTTCATTAAAAAATTCCGCTCTGGAATAAATTCGCTTATAAAACTAAAAATATTGTAGCAATGATATATATAACATAAATATTTGAAAAGTCATTTAATGACCTTTCAAATGAAATATCAATCTTAAAGATCCATTGAGTAACGGTAAAGATATAGATGTTTTTTTGAACAGATCTTTTAACAAAAAATTTTTTTAAAAAAATCGATAACTCAATAACTAATAGAGATATCGATTTTTCGTTCGGCGAAGCATGTTTTTTTCTTGTTCTCTACCAGAAAACATCTTCAAATCGCTGCGCCCTGGAAATCGTAATCTTGCCCAAATAAACATTAATATGAGCGCACATAATAATGAGTCCGAAAAAGCTCTGTTTTATGAACCTTTTATGAGCGCACATTTTCATGAACTCGAAAAGGCTCTTATTATGAACTTTTTATGAGCGCACATTATTATAAAAAACTAAAAAGGCTCTTATTTATGAACGTTTTATGATCGCACTTAATAATGACTCTGAAAAGGGTTCATATATATGATAATTAGGACTCAGACACATCCATGTAGGGTTGCCAACTCTGGAAAGTACAAAATCGGGACGGAGCCATTAAAAATGCGGGACTTAAGTCATAAATGCGGGACAACATTAGATGCAATTTTTTATTTTATTAAATATTTCCTTTTTTTCTTTGAGGAATAAAGAGTGTCAACGATGCCTTTACACCATCGCATTGGTTACTTGATATTGTTAAGATTTCTTTCCAACTCTTGCCGAATTCATAAAAAAACCAAAAAATAAATCCAAAACGTTTTGATAAATTAAATGTATGAAAAATAAATGATAAATTAAATTTGATAATAAAATTACACAGTTTTAGTAAACTGTGTTTCATGTCAAATTTGGAATTTAGATACAAACAATCTTAAGTTCTCAAATGCGGGACAAAAGGCGTCCCGCAAGGGGTCGTCGCAGGACGCTAAAAAATTAGCTGAAATGCAGGACGTCCCGCGAAATCCGGGACAGTTGGGAACCCTACATCCATGCCATATATTTCAAAGTAACTTCTTCGATAATCAAAGCCTTTTATAGAATCTTTATGAAACATTTGTTATTTCATTTTACGACGTAAAGGCAAAGCTTATGATATTCATTGAAATTATGACAAGAGTTCGAAACATTCGAGGAGATAAAATTTATATGTTATGGGTTGAGAATTTGAATAAACACATATAATTATGATTCAAAAAAGGGTCAAAAATCTTTTTTTGGGTTAGACTCCGAAAACATTCATAATTCTGACCTAAAACACACATATTTCGGACTCTTATTAGAGTCATATATTTGATTCAGATCTGCTTGCCCTTACAGGAAGGGAAACACGCTCATATAAGACTCGTTTATTAGTATTTTATGAGATCAGAGCTTAAAAGAATATCAAAGGATACATAACATTTGTTTATTATGAGTCACTTAAGCATCATAATTTTTTTATAAGAAGTATCTTAACCCTAGAACTGTATCGCAATTTTTTTTACCTATTCCTGTATTTTCAAGGGCCCGTACCTCGGGCACAGTGTGACTCTGATGGTTCCATGGGTGCTATTTTTTTTTTGTCCTAGAATCACGTGAACTAAACTGTTTTGGCCAAAAGTTTGGACGGTCCGGGAATATTGACCAAGAAGGGCAAAAAACGTGAACAACCAGCAAAAATTTTATTTTGCGTTAAAATTACGATATCTAAGTGAGTTTTTGAGTAAGTCAAGTAATTCCAACGGGGTTCTAAAGGGGAGATACTACGTTTAAGGAGTATTATAGTTGTTTTGTTAAATTTTCCAAAAATGTTATTTATTTTGAGCAATTAAAGTGCGCAAATAGCAAGAATTTGAAAAAACGATTTTTGCCGCACAGATCGTTACAATGAATAAGAATTTTGTTCAAATTGGAAAAACATCTATATTTGAAATTATAAAGTAAAATTATTCAGAAGAATATTAAATTTATTATTAAACATTTTTCAACTTTATTTTTATCTCTCATTCTGGCTCACCACACTCCTGACAGATAATAGCTCTATGGTCTGGACATACGAAGGCCACTTGAACCATTTGACTCCATATTTTCTGTTGATGATTCGGGGACAATGAACTCATCTTCCCTGTCTTCTTGTTCCACCTATGTTTCGTAGTATTGTCCCTTCATCCAATACATCTTAAATGCAAAATACTGTTTGGTGTGGTAGATTTGTCATCACTTTCCTCCCTAGATATGAGGAATCGTAAAGTCTTGGATAAAATTTTGAATAAAATCTCTCCTGCGTTTATTCCAAGTAGTTGTTGTTGTTATTTTTTTAACCAATATTGAGAGCAGAGCATTTTTTGTTATTAAAACAAGTGCGGCTAATCAAGTTCAAAGGAGTGTTTATTAGAGTGGGTCGAAAAAAAAGTAACAGTTTCGATAGTATCGTAAGTGTAGACGTAGAATTCCGTTTAAGTTGTAACCTCTTATACTTTGTCTCTTTGGTCCGGTTGTTTTGACAATTCTGCACTTATTTTTATTGATCTTCCGAAAATTAACAAATAAATGAATAACACTCAATTATGGACTACTTATCGAGGCCAAAACAAAGAAAAAGTAAGTATGAATAAATGAGCAAGCAAAAAGAAACAAGCAAACTTTCAAATTTTTTCGATCATTTTGTTAAATTTAATAGGTTGAGTTCATTGACTTAGTTGAAAAGAAGGCGAAGCAACTGCACTTTCCATTGGTGCCACTTTCGTCTCTGCCCGATATATAGTTTGCGAGCTACAGTCAGTTTAACTACTAATTTCAAATTAAAATTAAGACCCCACATTTTTTAAAAATTGTATGGTGACTATATTTCACGCTGAGCACATGTCCTTTCCTCCCGCCTCTGTCTGATATTTAGTTTGCGAGATACACTTTCGTCTCTGTTCGATGTATAGTTTGCGAACTACACTCGCTAGTGCTAGTGGGATGTGGAATCCAAATTAATTTGCATTAAAAACTAAAATTAAAATTTTACGCCATCTATTGGGTAAAAGCATAAAACGAAATATGACCCAGCTCGTTTTTTTTCACAAGAGTTAAATCTAATCGGATCACAGACCCATTTCGTTAAATTTTACTGTTTGAGTTCATTGACTGAGTTGAAAAGAGGTTCATGACCTCTGGTTTCAAAATAGTATACTAAAACAATAGTGCATACATAAACCCAATGCGAACAATTGCTTACAATGCTGCCAAAGCGAACCAATCAGTTCGTACAAAACAAAACCAATGCAACCAAAAACAACGAAACAAAAACAAAAAAAGCAGCAGGCATAGCATAAGCGGCTGATGATTGATTTTCTTATATAAAAACATGCATTTTTCTTCTTATATTTTACTATTTTGTGACTTTAATATAATAGTGACAAAATCCAAAGTTAGATATTCATTCAGCGCAGAATATATCTGATATTTTAGTATATAAAATATCTTTGAACGATAAGTATTAAAGGCTGTAGGTATACCCTAAAGTATTAGCCAAAAAGTTGCCTAATGACCTTGAAAAAATCTGTTAAAACGACCCCACACAAACCGCTCTGTAAGACGTAATTCTACGTCAAAAAATGTAAAGAACCACCCCCTATTTTAAAATTGACCTCGAGAGGATTCCGAAAAAAAAATTTTATTCACCACCGGATAAACAGCCAAAATGGTCTTTTTCGCATAACTTGAGCATTACATTTCAGATCTTAAAAAATTATATGTCGTTAAAAAGGGCTTAACAAACACTACATTTTCATTTAGGTCATTTTTACTTTTGAGGTCATTCTAATGTTCACTTCTAATGTTCACTGCTTGAGCTACCACGTGATACGGATACCGCGAGCGTGCTCCCTCGACTCTCAGCCGTTGAAACAGAATTATGGTAACGGTCCCGGGCAGTAAACGTAAGATGTTTGTGTCTGGCGCGAGATTTAAACCAGTCTGGGGTGTTTTTTCACCCCGCTATACAGTTCTAGGGTTAAATATGACTCTTATAAGACTCTGAAACACTCATAATTCTGACTGTTAAAGCACACAGATTTGAGACTCTTATAAGAGTCATATTTCGAACTCAGTTCTGTGTTCACTCAGGAAACACACTCATATCGGAGTCTTTTATGATCTCATTATGAGCGCTTAGACTTATAATTATAATGACTTATAAACACTTATAATGTTTACTAGAACGAACTCGGCACACTGGAGTGCATATGAACCCATATTCATATATATGAGGATATTACGATTTCTTGGACGTCTCAAATTGATAATGAATTCGTAAAGAACTTTCAATATTAATAAGAATGGTCGAAGAAAAAATAGTTTTATTGGTTTGTTTTCAAGTAATCATTTTTTTATAAACATTTCTTTTTAAAAAATCTTCTAAGAAAACTGGTTATATTTTTCTTAGTATACAATCAATATTAAAGCTTTAAGAAACATTTTTAATGCACGAAATCCGCTCAGTATTTAACATTTTTAAGCTAATTGTATGTAAAAGTCAAATATTTCTTACATAAAATTACTATGTTTTCAAAAAAACTATAGATTATGAAAGGATATATAAAATGTATAATTTTTTTGTTTTTTGATGGTGGTTTTTATGAAAAAATTATTTGTTCTTGTAGAGAATGTTCAAAACAAGCTTGAAATGGTAATATTTCTAAACTTTTACAAATTGTATCTTCTACTCAAGAATTAAATTGATTTATGAAATGTGGGAGTGGTTATAGCTAGATCACGTACATTTTTAGTAAAATTGCTAAAACTTGTCTGTAAAATTCTAGTCTAACAGTCTAGACAAACCGTCTGAAATTTTTATTTATTTGTGGGCGGTAGCAGGGGGTGTCTCCACGTTTTTTCCCAAACCATCTCGTACTTGAAGAAAATCAACTGCCAATTTGAATTTGCCAACTTCAGCTAATTTCGGAGTTTATAGTCATCAGAAACACGTCATTACACTTTTTATAAGTGTAAAGTATATAATAAATATATCAAAAGCAGTGTTAACTTTTAAAAACCTGTATATTTTTGTATATTAAAAAAAAGTAAAGCTTCAGGCTTTCAAAATAATGTTTAGCACTTTAATACTAAAAATCTTTCAGAAATTAGCAGTTTTATCGTTATTAAAAGTTAGTATTTTATGAAATCGCATATAAAATTTAATTTATTTCTAAAATATAATTGACTTTTTCTAAAAGATAAATCATAAAAGCACAAACATTTATATTTTAAGTCAAAACACAAAAATAGTAGGATGTAAATGATCCCAGTTTGACGAATAAGGGTTAATACCAGATTAATGCACGATTACGACAGGTAGGATATTCGATGATAAAAAACTTTTTGCAAAAAATCTGTTCTCGTACTTTTTGCAATTTTTCACGCAAAGAGAGCACTGTTTTACTTACTGTCTCAAATTTTTCAACTTGCTAATTTCTGCCAGTGTTGCCGTTTGGATCCAAATGGATCCATTTGGATAATTTTTTACTTCAAAAATTGATGGATACTTATTTTATAGTCTTAGTGAAAATTTGGATACTTTTATTGAAAAATCATTTTAATATGAAAATATCATAATATGAAATCAAAAAAGCCCAAGTTACCAAAACTTCAAAATCGAGTATTTGATTAATATGATGCACCGTAACCAAATACATGTTTGTGCAAAATGTTACACTCCTACTACTAAAAACAACGGTTTTGTTTACAAAATTAACCTTCAAAAATATTTTTCCAATTTAAAAAGTTTTTTGCTTCTCCTGTAAAATTTTTCAAATGAAACTTCAACTTTTTTGAAATCATATGACAATATTCTGTTGTTTGCCAGCATTTCCATTATTGTGTGTTTAGTAATTTTGTGCAATTGAACAGTCACTTTTTGCTCCAACTAACGCACGGTCGAAAATAAAGTTCTGTAACGGATCAAAAAATCGATAACTTTTTTCTAAGTAAAGATAGTGTTGAAATTTTGCATGGATAAAAGATTGTATATTACTATTTTTGCATGCAGAGTTAACACGAGGTTAGGGTTTTCGTTGAGTTAAAAACACGGCGACGCTAATTCGATGTTGCTTACATGCAAGACGTCGAGTTGAGTAAGGCTGCGTGCATAGTAAACGCCAATTCAGACAGTCAGGCAGGTAGGCAGGGTGAAATCGGTGTCAACAAACGAGATACAAATAGCTCTCTATCTCGCTTTTTCACACACTCTGCCTGCCTGGCTCTCTGAATCGGTGTTAACTATGCACGCGGCCTTAGATTTGTCAAGTTTATTCAGCGCAAATTGTTGGCAGCTCAAAAGACTCTTGTTCTACAGACTCTTGCAGCCGCCATATTTTTATTTCTATTTGACAGATAGTACTCAGCTCAATTTAACAAGTTTCGTGGAGTTTTCTTGGGTTTAACGAAACTCAACTCCACCCTCGTTTACATGCAGGGTTAACTACGAGTAAGCCCTGAGTTAACTCTGCATGTAAACACAGTATATTACGCTTCTAATTTAATACTTTTATAAAAATTGATTGATAAAAAATCAAAAACTACTGTTTTGTGTTTTAAAGGTGAATACAATATCGTTTTTTGCAATTTGATTCCTGGATACTTTTTTTTTTAAATGGATACATTTCTGACCATTTTATGGATACTTTTTTAGAACCGTCGCGTTTAGAACACTGATTTCTGCTACATAAGTACGGGAACACCCCTATTAGGTCTGTTTCCATGGTATAAAAACACAGGTAGCCTTGACAAGTGTTGATTTTCTCATCTACAAGTAAATGAGTTCCTATCAAAAACAGCTGTTCGTTGTTATATGCGTTGGCCACATTCAGCTGTGTGATAGCGAAACATCGGGGAGCGCTGTTATCGGTATTGAAGTGTCAGAAAAGTCGTCAAGTTGATGAAACGTCCAGCTTTGTATCCGACATGAAAATTTTTCCGACAAATAAAAAATTTTGTATTTTGAAATGCATTTTAATGCGCAACTTTATATTTAGGTGCATCAAGTTTTGACGTAACAGTTGCCAACTATTGAGTAGGCTGAATGTGACCAGTGAAAGTTAATTGTATGCAATTTCGGATAGTGAGCGCTCTCTTTTTTGTTATATTTTTTGACAGAAGATCCAAATTAAGCGCAAACGTACGGTTTTAAATAAACCAACAAAGCAAATAAATTTTATTATTTTCAAAAAATAACTTTTGTGCTGGAAACTTACTTGAAACCGTTTCTGTACTTTTTGACAGAACATCAAATTACTCTCTGTTGCTCGAACTTTACTTGAAGCTTGTACGGAAACAGACCTATTTATTTATTAACTGCATACTTATAGGCGGAACTAAATTCAAAACTTTTATTACATTCATTATATTACAATTTGATACATAGCTCATTATTGCGCCATTTTGCAAAAATCTCGTTTATATTATTCGATACAGTCAAGTTAGCGGTGAACAAAGTGATTTCAATTTTTTTCGAAAATAAAAAAAGTTTCAATAAAAAAGTTTTAAGAAAAAAAACATTACAGAAAGTATATCGTGTTTATTTGAGACGTGCATTTAGTAGGGAAAAGGTTTCGTAAAAAAACTCGCTTTTTGATTAATATGAAATTTGATTGCGAGAGAGCTCTAAATTTTATCAAATTTGATTTTTTTTCAAAAGTAAAAATTTAGTTTTATGCATTCATCAATCTTCAAATTTGTAAAAAAAATGTGTTATGAGTCGAACATTTCGACTTTCCATTTTATTTACTTAGTCGACTTTAAACTTTTTTCATTTTTTCTAATTATTCCTAAAAGTCTGTTAAATTTTCTTTCAAATGTGATACCAAATACTGAGAAGCTCTAACCTAAAATTTATTAAAAGTATTTTTATGCTTTTAATAAATTTTCTTAATATTTTAGTTAGGAAGCATGTACTTCAACCAAATGCCAAGAGAGAAAAAAGCTCTCTCAAATTGAAAGTTCTGAATTAGGAATCCAATATCTCCGTCATTCTTGAATAGATTTCATTTAATCCTTTTTATATTTAAGCCTTATTTTAATAGTTAACTTAAAAAAATTTATAAAAATTCTACTGTTACTTTTTTGTTTATACTTTAATTATTCATTTTAAAAAAGGACCACAAAATTTGATCTTTTCTCAAAATATGGAGTAAAAATGATATATGTTAAAAAACTCAAAAGATAAAAACTCAAATTAGCATTTTTTATTTTCTTTCAATAAATCAAATCGATCTATAAATCTTTATTTTAAAAATCTATCCTCAATTTGACTTACAGAGAGAGTTATAATAAGAAACCCTGTGACTTGCTAGCATGGTGAAATAATTGAAAGGTGTTCTCATCCCATGACATTTTTCAATATTTTTTTTGACATGCTGCCTTATTTTGACAATTATAAGGGTTTCAGATACATGTTTTTTAAGGGTGTTGTTTTGAGTCCGTTGTTTTGGGAGATAAGGGGGCGATCTTCACATGGCAACGTGTCTGACTGCCTCAACTTGGCGAGGCCAGCATTATCCATGTCGAAATCGTCTCAAGTCGACTCAAACCTCCGCGTGGTGTCTCCTGGTAACGTCAAAGTACTATCGCCCGATAAACTTTGGCGGCGAATCTGAGCGGCGGGCTTCCTTTGGCCATCAAGCAAAGGTTGTGCGTTGGGTTTGAAGCCCACCATGTAATAAAACCATTTCAATGAAAAGTTTAAGAATAAATAAAAGAATGATCCCCAAATCTGATGACGACTACCGCAAACGAAAAACTGATAATGATTTACGGATATGCACCTGGAATGTCCGAACCCTAAATTGGGATGGTGCCTCTATCCAACTGATTGATATCTTGGAAAGATATAATTCTGATATCACTGCAATCCAAGAAATGCGATGGAAGGGACAGGGTTGCTTACGGCAAGCATCCTGTGATATCTACTACAGCGGCCATGCGGAGAAGCACGAGTTTGGATGCGGATTTGTAGTTGGCAAGAGAATACGGCATCATGTCCTGCGATTCACTCCTGTGAACGAACGACTTGCCATAATCCGCTTCAAGGCAAAATTTTTTAACATAAGCCTAATATGTGCGCACGCTCCGACAGAAGAAAAAGATGACGAGACCAAAGAAAGTTTTTACGAGCGCCTTGAAGACGCATACGAGCGCTGCCCCCGTCATGACACAAAAGTCGTGTTTGGTGACTTCAACGCCAAGGTGGGTAAGGAAAACATATTTGGTCCAACAGTCGGAAAGTTCAGCCTCCACGACAACACATCCGATAACGGAATGAGGTTGATTGACTTCGCCGCAGTACGAAACATGGTCGTTAGTAGCACTAGATTCAAGCATCTCAATATTCATAAGGCCACTTGGCTGTCCCCTGATCAAAAAACATGCAACCAAATTGATCACGTTTTGATTGACGGAAGGCACTCTTCCAGTGTACTAGACGTACGCACGATCCGTGGTGCTAACATAGACTCGGATCATTATCTTGTCGCAGCCAAGATCCGCACACGTCTGTGCGCAGCTAAGAATGCTCGCAATCCTACACAAAGAAAGCTAGACGTCGATAAGCTGCAGTCAAAACGGACGGCCGAAGCCTTCGCTAATCGACTCTCACTCCTGCTTCAAGAAAGCACTCCTCCGATCGACGATATATGCGACAGTGGACGCACATATCCCACTCTATGCGTACGGCTGCCGAAGAGGTGATAGGCTACCACCGCCCTCGCCGAAACCAGTGGCACGACCAGAAGTGTCGCGACGCCACTGCAGAGAAGGACATCGCCTACAAAGCCACCCTGCAGTCGGTTGTAACGCGTGCTGTTATGGAGCGATACCGAGAGAAGAGGAGGGAAGAGAGACGCATTTTCAGGCGAAAAAAACGAGAGGCGGAAATACGTGAGTGCGAGAAAATTGAGATGCATGGCGACAGGAATGAGACTCGAAAATTTTTCGAAAAAATAAGACGCCTGACCGATGGTTTTAAGACCGGAGCCTCTTCCTGCAAGGATGAGAATGGGAATCTAGTGACAGATATCCAGAGTACACTGATGCTATGGAGGGAACACTTCTCTAGTCTTTTAAATGGCGACGCTGACAACAATCCCGCCAGTGGAGATGATATCCCGGAAACCCCAATCATGGATGACAGCGTTGAAGTTCCGCTGCCCGACTATAACGAGGTCTTAACAGCTATAGCTCGGCTTAAAAACAACAAAGCCGCAGGAGCCGATGGTCTACCGGCTGAGCTGTTTAAGACCGGTGGCGAAGCTCTGTTTAAATGCATTCACAGACTTCTATGCAGAATATGGTCGGAAGAATGCATTCCAGATGATTGGAACCTCAGTGTGCTCTGCCCAATCCACAAGAAAGGCGATCCCACCATTTGCGCCAACTACCGTGGGATTAGCCTTCTAAATATCGCATATAAGGTCCTGTCGAGCGTATTGTGTGAAAGACTGAAGCCCATCGTCAACCAACTGATTGGACCTTATCAGTGTGGCTTCAGACCTGGAAAGTCCACCATTGACCAGATCTTCACGCTCCGACAAATCTTGGAAAAGACCCTCGAAAAACAAATCGACACGCACCATCTCTTTGTCGATTTCAAAGCCGCCTTCGACAGTCCAATAAGGAGTCACCTATACTCCATCATGTCTGAATTTGGTATTCCTGCCAAGCTAATACGTCTTTGCAGGATGACACTGTACAACACCAGCAGCGCAGTGAAAATCGGGAAGGACCTCTCCCTTCCGTTCGATACCAAGCGAGGTTTCAGACAAGGTGATTCCTTATCGTGCGACTTCTTTAATATAGTAATGGAGAAGATCATCCGAGCTGCTGACCTGAGACGCAGCGGCACAAGTTTCTATAAGAGCGTTATGCTGCTGGCGTATGCTGATGATATTGACATCATTGGCCAAAATACGCGCGAAGTCAGTGCAGCATTCTCCAGGCTAGAAAAAGAGTCGAGTCGAATGGGTCTTGCAGTGAACGCAGATAAAACGAAGTATCTCGTGTCAACAAACAAACAGTCCCAGCGTCTTGGAAACCACGTCACTGTTGACAACACCTCCTTTGAGGTAGTGAAGGACTTTGTTTACCTGGGATCCAGTATTAACTCCTCCAACGATATCAGTATTGAGATTAAACGAAGGATAACTCTTGCCAACAGGTGTTACTTTGGGCTCAGTAGGCAATTGAGAAGCAGAGCTCTCTCTCGACGAACAAAACTGACTCTCTATAAGTCAATAATCATGCCCGTCCTACTATACGCATCACAAACCTGGACGTTGAGCAGCTCTGATGAAAGGACTTTGGGAGCGTTCGAGAGAAAAATCCTTCGCAAGATCTATGGTCCAATCTGCGTCAATGGCGAGTACCGAATACGATGGAACCACGAGTTGTATGAGCTATATGCCGACATCGATATAGTCAAGCGTATTAAAATAGAGCGGCTTCGCTGGCTAGGTCATGTCGAGAGAATGAACGACGAAGCTCCAGCGAAAAAAATATTGGATTCGGTACCCAGCGGTGGCCAACGCAGACGAGGAAGACCGCATCTCCGTTGGAAAGACCAGGCATTGGATAACCTGACGACGCTTGGAATTTCCAACTGGCGCCAGCAAGCGCACGACAAAAGAGGCTGGCGCAAATTCTTAGACCAGGCCAAAACCGACCAACGGTTGTAAGCGCCATCTAAGTAAGTAAGTAAGTTTTGAGTCCGTTAAGTACTCAAAAAAAGTACTTTTTTTATTTTTGGTAAGTAAAACACACAAGTCGTGTTTTTATATAAAAAAACTTGATTCTAGCAAAAGTTATAATATAACTAATTAATAATTATATAATATAAAAACTTTTAGCAAGATTTCTCGAAACATGATTATGACTTGGATTATTATTTTAGATTATTATTATTCTGTCTAATCGTGAAACATTTTCTCCCGGGAGTTGTAAATGGGAGTATCCTGTTTTAAGATAACAGATAAACATATCTCATTTTTTATTTTACACTCATGAATATAGGCTGTTGATGAACAAAATTGCATTAAAAATTTCCGAAAAGTATTTTAAGTATATATTTAAAACGGGAACTCCCATTTACATCTCCCGCGAGAAAATGTTTCATGATTGGGCTGATTATATTAGATTATAATTGCATTTGACTACATATATAATGAATATTCATGTATATTAGTATCGCCTGGGTCCATGGTATAATAATTTACAAGGTAGCATTGACAAGTGTTGATTTTCTCATCTACAAGTAATTGAGTTCCTTTTAAAAACAGCTGTTCGTTGTTATATGCGTTGGCCACATTTGGCTGTGTCAACCGTTGTGATAGCTACACATCGGGGAGCGAAGCTATCGCTACGGAAGTGTCAAAAAAGTTGTCAAGTGGAAACTTTACCGAAAATGGAAACTTACCCACAAATAAAAAATTTTCTATTTTAAATTTATTTTTATGCGCAATTTCTTGAGAAGACGTCATATATTGGGATAACCTTTTAATTTATTGAATCATGATTGTTTCCTACTGAAACGTCAATACTACCTTGAAAATTATTATACCATTTTAATTATTAAAAATAGTCGGTGCTCTCCTTCTCCGCGCTCGGAAAAAAAAACAATAATCAAAATCAGTTGAGAAACACAGGAGAAAATGGTTCTTAACTGTTTTCCCCACGCCTATTTATATAAAGATTAGACAATTAATTTTGAGTTTTACAAGAAGATGCTCTAGAGTACTTGCATGTTATGTAATAAGTAAACTCAATTTAGAAGATTGTCAAGAAGGCTCTGATTTGTGGGCTTATGTTGTCAAGTGTCAAGCGGTTCTCTTCTAAAACCGAATGCAATCTTCATAGAAAAGATCAAACTTCTAGAAAATATCTAAAAGTTGATAGTATATAAAAGCTAAAATTTACTTATTTCAAAAATAAGTATCTTAAATCTCATTGTTACATGTATAATAGTATCATATTCAAGTAGCATCACAAAAAAGTACTAGTATCAGGAAAGTACAAAAATATGCAACCCTACTCCGATTTCAAAAGAAATTGTCAAAATAAGGCAGCCTATTTTTTTCTGATATTGGGGATGAGAACACCTTATATTCATTTCACCATGCTTGCTAGCACCTTCCACCTCTTATGGTAGGTATTTATATGTGATCGTAATTCTCTTTTAATCTTTAGTATTCTCACTATAACTGAATCAGAGATCGAAATTTCTTTAATGCACTAGCACTAGCATTTAAGAAATTTCGATATCTGATTCATCTATAGTGAGAATACTTAAGATTAAGGTGTGAAAACATCGGTCTTTCCGGAAAATATTAAGAGATGCACTATAAAATAACACTGAGCTCAAGTGGTTGTCAGTAAGCCATAAAAGCCACACAATATATAAAATGGTAATTAAAAGATTGAGAGGATAAAAATAAATCAAGCATTTTAGTTCGTAGAATAATTTGACTTTTTTTGTAGCTTTTTAAAGAAAAGAGCTTGTGTAAAAGAGGTGAAATTAGATTTTCTCTGCATTGAAGTTTTTTTAAAGTTTTTACTAGTAGAATTTCATGAGGTAAAAAGATGAAAACTGTCAAACGGTAGGTGTGAGCAGCATATCAGTTGCGAACTAAGCAGATTTGACATTTTTCAGTTTTTTACCAGAAAATCGTTCGTTTACTTTTTAGTGTTGGAGTTAATTCTCTCTCAATTTTATTACTTGTTTTTTTCGCCGTAAATTCAGTTCAAAGCGAAATATCAACCCAATTTTGGTGAAACTAAAAGTCTCCGAAGCTCCAAACTTGGAATCCACATCTTCGAGGTTTTGTAAACCTTTAATTTGCAACCTTGGTTTCGGTAGGAATTTCCCAAGTTATGTTACGACGAAAAAGGAATGATTTTTAACGAAAAACTGTTCTTGTCAAATCAAAACCGAAATCCTTTTGGATGCAGGATCTTCTTGAGTTCAGCTTTCTCAAAATAGCTGTCGAATTAAAATTATTTTCGAGCCTCCTAAATGATCATGTGCTAAATGCATCCCGTGATTCTACATTGTTTTTTGTATTTATAACGATGTCTGGCAACATCGATGTTTTTTCAACCGATGTTGAGCTTTCGATGTCAATATCGAGAATCTCTACTATCAGGGCAGCACACAGTGGGGCATTTCGCCTATTTAGACGGAAATATATCTGTAGCTCTGGTTTGATCACTCGGTCTATTGAGTGGTATATTTTCCTAACATGTAAAGTTCAAACAGATAGCCCGTGTGAAACCAAAGTAAAGCAAATTTGTATGGAAACATTTGCCTTTTCGTTTCCCTACATAACGATTTCCCCTGTCGTATAGTAGTATCCTCCTGACCTTATTTTTTTTACGAATTTCTTTCCGCGATAGCTTATTTTCTTTATTAAAAAGTAATTTTAAGGTTTTTAAAAGATATGAGCTTCATTCGCCAACGAACACGCCCACCTCCCAAACAACCATACAATAATTTTTTTAGTCAAATATTTTTAAGTCCTTTATATCAACATAATATAGAAATGTGACATATAAATATAGATATCCATGGTTGTTCGTATCGCAAAATGTAGAACGTTTACATTATATCAATAGTCACAAAAGTTTTGTTTCATAAACCAAAATAGCTGATGGCACACGGGGCCAATGCACCATTTTCCAGTCATGTCTCGACAAATTTAATGTTTCAAATAATTTGCTGCCTTATGCAATGTTATTTCCAACTTAAAATCGATCGATTTTTCATAAAACATGCAAAGTTTTTACCCCTCCTCCCCCCGCCACATACATGAAAAGGAATTCATGTGACATCCACCATTTCCGTACGCAGACAACGGGCAGCCAGAAAATCCTATCGATGATGACGCATTCATCGAAATTTATTTTATTATTTCATGTTTTTTGTATGTTTTATTTTTCAACCAATAAGTTTTCAGCTCTTGGACTGAACTGAAATGCATGTCTGTCTATTGAACTCTAGTATTAATGGTTCATGAGGGGTTGTTGGCATCCCAATGTGGGATACGTAGAGCAATTTTCCTAGGAATCACAGTGATCACAGGCCGTTATCATGCATATGCAATCACTGTCACAACATTTGCAATAACAACAACTCCAACAACAAGTCGGCTGGTTATATGTTTGGAAACATGTGGCAGCATATTAAGTTGGATTTCCTGGAAACCGATGAGAAAAAAAAAAAAATCTGAAAACAAAAATAAACAAATATCTTAGCCAGATTTATTTTGGGCTCGATTTCTTTTTGGTCATATTTTTGCAAAATTGACAAAATCTGTATGTTTGACGTTGCCATGGGAGGCAATAATTTCGAGGGTGACTAACTTTCATATGCAATGTTAACCCCCCTAAGATGGGGTGTTCAAAAACAATTTGAGAAAAACGCGTGCCACAGACTGTCAGGATGATTGAATTGATGTGGTCTGATGTGGTTGTTTTGGGTGGAATAGAGTAGATGGATGGATGGGTGGTGGCGCTGTGCAGGAAGTGATGAAGTGGATGGCTGTGCTGTGCCACGCGTCAAAGGATGCTTTTATTTTATGTGCTACTTTATTTTGTGTTTTACGAAATCAGATAATGTTGCCATATAATTGTGTTTATTGTTGTTCAACGGCATGATTACAACGTCAACAACAGAACAGATCCAATAAATATACAAATAAATAAATAAATTGCTCATCTGATGGACAGAGCAGGAGCTCATTAAATTAAGCGTGGTGGTAGTGTGGGTTGCAGAAAGGATACAGCATTTAGCAGCTGAAGCAGAATGATGAATTCAGATGGAAATGGATATAGATATTAGATTAAGAGTAGAATTTAAGATTATAGTAAGAGTTAGAGTTACAGTTAGAGAAAGAGTTCAAGCCAGAGTTAGAGTTAGAGTTAGAGTTAGAGTTAGAGTTAGAGTTAGAGTTAGAGTTAGAGTTAGAGTTAGAGTTAGAGTTAGAGTTAGAGTTAGAGTTAGAGTTAGAGTTAGAGTTAGAGTAAGAGTTAGAGTTAGAGTTAGAGTTAGAGTTAGAGTTAGAGTTAGAGTTAGAGTTAGAGTTAGAGTTAGAGTTAGAGTTAGAGTTAGAGTTAGAGTTAGAGTTAGAGTTAGAGTTAGAGGTAGAGTTAGAGTTAGAGTTAGAGTTAGAGTTAGAGTTAGAGTTAGAGTTAGAGTTAGAGTTAGAGTTAGAGTTAGAGTTAGAGTTAGAGTTAGAGTTAGAGTTAGAGTTAGAGTTAGAGTTAGAGTTAGAGTTAGAGTTAGAGTAAGAGTTAGAGTTAGAGTTAGAGTTAGAGTTAGAGTTAGAGTTAGAGTTAGAGTTAGAGTTAGAGTTAGAGTTAGAGTTAGAGTTAGAGTTAGAGTTAGAGTTAGAGTTAGAGTTAGAGTTAGAGTTAGAGTTAGAGTTAGAGTAAGAGTTAGAGTTAGAGTTAGAGTTAGAGTTAGAGTTAGAGTTAGAGTTAGAGTTAGAGTTAGAGTTAGAGTTAGAGTTAGAGTTAGAGTTAGAGGTTAGAGTTAGAGTTAGAGTTAGAGTTAGAGTTAGAGTTAGAGTTAGAGTTAGAGTTAGAGTTAGAGTTAGAGTTAGAGTTAGAGTTAGAGTTAGAGTTAGAGTTAGAGTAAGAGTTAGAGTTAGAGTTAGAGTTAGAGTAAGAGTTAGAGTTAGAGTTAGAGTTAGAGTTAGAGTTAGAGTTAGAGTTAGAGTTAGAGTTAGAGTTAGAGTTAGAGTTAGAGTTAGAGTTAGAGTTAGAGTTAGAGTTAGAGTTAGAGTTAGAGTTAGAGTTAGAGTTAGAGTTAGAGTTAGAGTTAGAGTTAGAGTTAGAGTTAGAGTTAGAGTTAGAGTTAGAGTTAGAGTTAGAGTTAGAGTAAGAGTTAGAGTTAGAGTTAGAGTTAGAGTTAGAGTTAGAGTTAGAGTTAGAGTTAGAGTTAGAGTTAGAGTTAGAGTTAGAGTTAGAGTTAGAGTTAGAGTTAGAGTTAGAGTTGAGTTAGAGTTGAGTTAGAGTTAGAGTTAGAGTTAGAGTTAGAGTTAGAGTTAGAGTTAGAGTTAGAGTTAGAGTTAGAGTTAGAGTTAGAGTTAGAGTTAGAGTTAGAGTTAGAGTTAGAGTTAGAGTTAGAGTTAGAGTTAGAGTTAGGTAGTTAGAGTTAGAGTTAGAGTTAGAGTTAGAGTTAGAGTTAGAGTTAGAGTTAGAGTTAGAGTTAGAGTTAGAGTTAGAGTTAGAGTTAGTGTTAGAGTAAGAGTTAGAGTTAGAGTTAGAGTTAGAGTTAGAGTTAGAGTTAGGTGAGTTAGAGTAGAGTTAGAGTTAGAGTTAGAGTTAGAGTTAGAGTTAGAGTTAGAGTTAGAGTTAGAGTTAGAGTTAGAGTTAGAGTTAGAGTTAGAGTTAGAGTTAGAGTAGAGTTAGAGTTAGAGTAGAGTTAGAGTTAGAGTTAGAGTTAGAGTTAGAGTTAGAGTTAGAGTTAGAGTTAGTTAGAGTTAGAGTTAGAGTTAGAGTTAGAGTTAGAGTTTGAGTTAGAGTTAGAGTTAGAGTTAGAGTTAGAGTTAGAGTTAGAGTTAGAGTTAGAGTTAGAGTTAGAGTTAGAGTTAGAGTTGGTAGAGTTAGAGTTGAGTTAGAGTAGAGTTAGAGTTAGAGTTAGAGTTAGAGTTAGAGTTAGAGTGTTTGAGTTAGAGTTAGAGTTAGAGTTAGAGTTAGAGTTAGAGTTAGAGTAGAGTTAGAGTTGGTTAGAGTTAGTGTTAGAGTTAGAGTTTGTGTAGAGTAGGTTTGAGTTAGAGTTAGAGTTAGAGTTAGAGTTAGAGTTAGGTAGAGTTAGAGTTAGAGTTAGAGTTAGAGTTAGTGTTAGAGTTAGAGTTAGAGTAGAGTTAGGTTAGGTTAGAGTTAGAGTTAGAGGTTAGAGTTAGAGTTAGAGTTAGAGTTAGAGTAGGTTAGAGTTAGAGTTAGAGTTAGAGTTAGAGGTTAGATTAAGTTAGAGTCAGAGTAAGAGTTAGAGTTAGAGTTAGAGTTAGAGTTAGAGTTAGAGTTAGAGTTAGAGTTAGAGTTAGAGTTAGAGTAAGAGTTAACGTTACAGTTAGAGTAAGAGTTAGAGTTAGAGTTAGAGTTAGAGTTAGAGTTAGAGTTAGAGTTAGAGTTAGAGTTAGAGTTAGAGTTAGAGTTAGAGTTA